>CAOLHI010001311.1:0-600000 GCA_948474755.1 Ctenosaura bakeri | reverse complement strand
GAAAATATATGAGACCCTCAATCCATATGGAGAGGTGGGATACAAATTAATAATAATAATAATAATAATAATAATAATAATAATAATAATAATAATAATAAGCAAATGCAAGGATAACTATAAACTCTTCTGATTGGTTCTTCCTCAGGGGGCTCAGCTACATAGAAGCCAAGGTGGTCCTGGTCATTGATGTCAGATTATTTTAGGGAGGCTGAGCCCCACTCTCCAGCCTAGCTTTAAAGGACTTGAGCCCTTCTTACCCATTCCAATTCTGAGATCCTTGATCAAGGGTAGTTTTTTCCAGACTTCCTGGATTGCCCTTTTCCTACTCCCTTCAAATGAGAAGAAGTTGCATCTCCTGATCGCCTCACACAGTAGCAATTTTTCTTTTCAATTGGTCTCAGCCCCTTTCCCCACTGTTTTCAAAACTAGAAGTGGACCACAAAGTGCTGCTGTTGCTCACTGCTGGTCCACACAAGTCTCAGCTCCTGTTCTAATGCAGGTCTTTGTGCTGCTCTACAATATGGTAAACTCATTTTCCTGTAGTGAATATGTAGAATGAGAAGTCTGATTGTACGATTTGCATTGTAGCTGGAAACAGGTAAGTACAAATAGGACTCTTAAGCTCTGCTAAGAAAACACACCTCTTTTTCATACAGTGTTTAATTAGGGTTGCCACCTCTTTCAGAGTAAGTGAACTAGTTATTTGGTTGCTTAATTTAAACTTACACATTTTAAGATGCTAATTCATTGTTACTGAAACTAGCTAAAGGAATTATAAGGTTAAAAAAAAACAATAACACACACACAATAAAAGTGAGATAGCTGGACCTCTGAATAACATCTCCAGAGAATAATTTTATTTTTGCACCTCCAGTCAGTAACTGTGCGTTCAATTACAATTCCATTCTCTAGCTTCCTGTCAATTGTCTTCTTAGGCCTTCCTGCATTTTCCTCACTAGTGGTGGTGCAGCTGTGCTTCCTAGGAGGCGAGAGAGGGGTGAATCAAAGGGTGTAAAAGTAGATTTTTGCTGCTTTTAAAGGAAAGAAAAATGGGGAATATCTGGTTTATTTCATGATGTATCATTAACTGGTATTGCCTCTGTTCATTTCCCCAATTTTCCTGAAAATTGCACTGGGAAGCTGTAAACAGGGCCTCAGTTATAGAATTACTTTGGTAAGTGGCTCTTGTCTCAAGAGCAAGAGCTACTTCACTAATGCTCTGTAATTGGATCCACAATAGTTTGTCTGTGTCACTTGGAGTGCAATGCAGGCATCAGATTTATTTTTTTTCCCTAAGAGGTTTTGTAAGGTTAAAATTCTAAAAAATGGGTGTCCATTCTCTTTTTTGTATTTATTGCTGCTAACATAGGTTTGGCAAATTCCAGTTTTAGAGGAGTCTTCTTTTTTTGCAAAACTTAGATAGGCAGACACGGAAGTTATGCGGCATTTTATTTCACCTATAGTAAGTGAAAGTTAATGAAATATTGTAGCTTTCTCTGTTGTAGAGTTTACTGTTTGCACAAATGATTTGCTTACATCAACAACCTAACAGGAAAGAAAGCCACTCACGACAGATGACAGATCACCTTTTATGATGAGGGCTTTCTAGTCTTGGAGCTTCTTTTCAAAGGTTTCTTTCTTTCATCTGCTAAATCTTATTAAGCGTGAGCAGTTCAGTACACAACAGTACAAGCAGAACAGTGTGCATTGTTCATGTGATTGGCTAGTTGTCTAAGCAATGCAACATTACAGAAAAGTAGTCTCTGACAATAAAACACCCCTCTGTGATAACAATAATGTCCTTCTATGTAACAAAATAATTTAATTCGAGATACATAACCCACTGTTTATTCACTTGATTAACATTTCTTATAGTCTATCATTCTTGTTTTTCTTGTTCTTGTTACATTCAAGCACCACCATTTCTATTTTTTTAAAAAACCCTCCCCTGAACTGAACCAGTATCTTTTTGTTCCTTGCCTCCTACCTATGAATTGGCATTAAGCCTGGAGGTCACTTTGTTCATGCAAACCTTCTATACTATTTCTTTTTCTATGCAAGACTGAGAATAGTGTGTGGCTTATATCAGAATAATTGTATCCTTCTCAGTATTCTTAATATAATTTTTTTATTAAATGATAATCTTCCTTCCTTTGTGTCCCAGGTAGGCAAATCAGTTTTTAACTATTAAACATCCATTAAATGCTCTGTTGTGGAATCTGATAAATCTATTTTTAATGTGTGTTTTTTTTACTACATAGTTATAAATTGACTTGTGGAATACCTTCAAAACCCCATTTCCTTTCCAGCCAACAATATGTTTGTAGAAAAGGGTATATCTTCCTCCTGAGGATAGTAAGTGCAGACGTTATTTTTACAGTTCCAATTTCCAGTAACTACTTAGTTCTCTAAGGGAGAATGTTCAGGTTTGCTGAAGCCCAATAACCTCTCTGTATTGTGCAGATATTGATGAATGTGCCTTAAGAACTCACACCTGTTGGAACGACTCAGCTTGTGTGAACCTGGAAGGAGGATTTGATTGCCTCTGTCCCTCTGGACCATCCTGTACTGGTGATTGTACACATGAAGGAAGCTTGAAACGAAATGGCCAGGTATGGACACTGAAGAAAGACAGATGCTCTGTTTGCTCCTGTAAGGTAAGTTTCTATGTGATTTGCTTAGTTTTAAAATATATCTCAAATTCACTCTGCAAAGAGGCTAATTTTTCCTTTCACTTATGTACTCTCTTTTGTGAAATGCTTCTTTTTTTTTTTAAAAAAAAAAAAGTCCTAAATTAATTAGATTTGAGTTGTAATCCTTTTTTTAGAGGAAGTGAAATACTGGACTAGGAATTGAGTGAATATTCAGATTCTTGAAGGGAAAAAATGAGAAAGGGGTTTTTCAAGTTTTGGTAAATTTCAGTGAGGAGAATCCTGCTCATATCCCTTACTTGGGGCACCCTCACTGCCAGTCCTTAGATAGACTTGGCGACAACTCACACACATGTAGACTCACCTATTTCTTATCACTCCAAGCTGGGAGATCCAGGAGCACAATTGTGGGGGGAATGTTCAGCAAGGAGAATTTCATTGCAGGATAGCTGGCACATGACAACAGTGTCTGCACCATCATGAAACCACTATCAGAACACAGGTGGTGAGACAATAGCTTTCTGATCTTCACCTGGCTCTCCCCTCCCAATGTCAAATGGAGGGTGGGTAGATCACAGGAGAGGATGTTGAAAAGCTATAGCCTCCCTGATCATCTCCTGCATTCCTCCTAACCTCCTGATATCTTGCAGGGGCAAGAGGTTAGGGTGATCAGGACTGGATTGTGGAAGGTTATAGCCTCCCAGGCTGAAGAGGTTTGCACGTATGCAGATCTGGGGTGATGAAATTGAGCAATCTACTTCAGGATCAGTCATCTTCTTCTGAATAGAAATGTGAGGAAATGAAACCATTACTGAGATTCTAGTCAAGAATAGCCCTTCATCCTGTCTCAGAATCTTGAGGACTTTCCAACCCTATTAAAAGCCTGCAATTACACTGCGAGACTGAGGTACTGAATAGCAGTGATGCAGGACAATTTGCATAAAATATTATTTGTGTTCACTTGTTCTTTGTGCCATAACTGTCTCTTTTTCCCATTGGAAAGCTAAGCATAGGCCATTTCCTCACTAGACTGTTATAGTGCTATTATTCCACTTTCAGCATTCTAAAATCCTCAAAGGCCCCTCCCTAAACTGCAAACCCCAGGATTCCATAGGATGTTGAAAGTGAAATAATAGCACTATAACAGTCTAGTGCAGAAATGGCCATAGCATGCACAAACACAGCGAGCAGAACCAGACAGGCTGATTTGCATAGGCACAAATAACCTATTCAGTTCTGGTCCTTTTATTGGAAGGCAATAGATGTTACATCTTCCACTACTGTACATTTTAAAGAACTGCAGGGGGAAAAAACAGTTGTGAAGGTGCAAACATTTTTGCTGAGATCAATGCCTCTCTGTTTTCTGAGACCAATGTCTCTCAGAGTGGCTTACATCAAGGAGAAACGTTTAAAGCTGTCTCATTCACCCCATAAGGACAGAGCTAGTCCAAATTTACATCTCCTTCTGATGTCAAAGGGGGAAAAAGAACCTTTCAGTTTTCTGTTGTGGAATAAAATAATGTCCAAGAAAGGTTTAAGGCAACTGAAACCATGCAGCACATAGATGCTAATCACTCCTCCCCCACACTGTTAGAACATCAGTTGAGGTCCTCCTCTGAATGTGCTATTTCTGGTTTGGGCATTATTAAGAAGGATTAGTACATTCCTTGTTATGACACCCTCCGTCACTGTAATAACAGCTAACTTGTGAACAACTGCGCAAAGTCAGGAAAAGGCATGATGCTGCTCTAGATGAAGGTTCTAATGTGCCATCACATTGCCTCAGTCACATAATTTTATAGAAGCTCTAGATTTTGTCATCAAGTTTTGTCATCTGCTTTACACACACACACACACACACACGCCCCAAAACTAAATCAAAGAGGAAATAGCAGTACAATATTCTTAATCTCTTAGCATTGATACACCTTCACCCTAGTTTGGAAGCCCCCCATCTTTACTGAGATTAGAGACTATGACAGTCGATTAATTATCAGTTTTAAACCCAGAACAGACTAGTCTTTTCTTTATAGCTGAAATACATGGATTGTTTTACTTTCATTAGCATTGATTGAAATGGATGAAGTAAGTTTCACATGGTATTTATTTACTACTGTTCAGCTGTATTTCTATAAGCTCAATTGAAGCTGTAAGTTCTTGCAATGCCAGAAATTTGAGCACTGAGTGAAAATTTCATTTGGAAGCAGAAATCTTATTTAGGGGGCAATGTCCTTATCTCTTCCAGCAACACTCCTGGACACTGGGAATGTAGAAACTCAGTGACCCTCAGAACTATAAAGTGAATCTTTATTACAATTATTAAATACACACAGTGAGGTAAGGTTATAGCAAAAGTGAGATCTGAACTGGGAATTTCCTAATTCATTCCTGTGCTACCCAGTAGCCCTCACACAATATTTCATGTGCAAGAGTTACAAGAGGCAGCCCATTCTGTGCTTAATGTTATTCAGTTCTAGTTTGTAAGCCCAGGATTTAGCCATATGAATATATGTTTTGAAATAATGTTAGATCAGAGAAATATGAGAGATTTCTGCAGCACTCAACAAGACATAATATTACAACTAATCCCCTTTAAACATGCTGGTATTTGTTCCTATGAATGAAGACAAATTTACTAAAACATTAAAATTCTAACAGCTTAATTAGTTGACTGCATTCATTACTGAAGTAGGCCGCAGTAGTTTTTATTTTTTTATTTTTTTTGCTTTCTCAAAGTATATCCCTCAAGCGTTACGAGAATAATTACAGCATTGGCAGTGCCTTCTTCAGTCCTATTTTGTTGTCATTTTTCCTTGAGCATGGCATGGAATCTGGTGTATGGAATCTACTATTTAGAACTGATAGTCTGCATTTCTGGGGATAGGAGAGTAGAGATTCCCAAGATAAATACCAAGGTATGTTTAGAGAAAGACTTGATTTAAATAGCAAACCAAACTCTTTGGCCACTTTGAGTGTGCTTGCACACAGAAAGTTAGGATACAAATTCCTAAAAGCGTAAACATTTTCTATTTTAAATATGGGAACATGGCTTGTTTAGGTCCTTTTTGCACGGTATTTGTCATGTGAAAGGGCCTCTGGAGCGTTGTGCGATTGTGAAGAGCATTTCAGGTGATGTCCTTGCAATCGTGCAATGCTGCCGGGGCCAGCAGGTGCTGATTGTGCACTATATCATTTTTGGCTTTTAGCCAAAAATGGTGCCCGATCATGCATCGCTCCGGGGTCCCACCTGCACTTACCTTGCATGTGGAGCTCCGGAGCTGCAGCTCTTGCACTTCCTCCCCCAGCACTGCCTGGGAAAATACCTGGCTGCACTGCAGAAGGAAGAGACAGAGCCCTTATTTTGCCTACTGGCCGGCAGGCAGCTCCTGCGGAGCCGAAACAGCGGGGACGCAAGAGCCTCATGATACTTGCGTGATCTCTGCGCGACCGTACCGGACAGAGGTACGTGCGAAAAGGGCCTTGGAGAGCCAGCATGGTAGAGTGATTTGAGTGTTAGACCATGACCTGGGAGACCAGGGTTCAATTCCCTGCTTGGCGATGGAGGTCCACTGGGTGGCCTTGAGTGCATCACACACTCTCAGAATGGTTCTTGTAGCACTTTGTGAAACACCCCAGTGTTTCTATGTCACAAATATGTAACCTTTTACACTACACCAATTTTCTTAATGATGATGATGATGACACTGAGCAGCTAATTAGAAGTTGGGATCAAGCTTAATTGCCCTTCAGGCCTGGATTGTAATCAACTAAGCGACAGACTTGTAAGTTCACCATTCTTATCCCCAGTTGTTAAATGTTGGCATTATCTTAGATAGAGTGTTATTGTTCAGTGAAACAAATTATAAGATACAAGCAAATAAAGAATATAAGTCTTTTATTAATATAAAGAGTAACACTATTAAAATTTAAAAGTACATAGTGATTGTATGCATTGTATTTGTGGCAGTGTGTGTATAATAGTTTAAATATAGTAGGCTGGATCCTGGTTAATCAGATTAAATTTAGTTTCACTGATTTCAATGAATGTTTTCTAACTACATAGCTAAGTCTGGATTCAGGCTATTTTGTGTGTGTGTGGTAGGAGGAGGAATAACATGGAGATTCTGTTAATTTTCATTAACATAGCATATCTGGGGCCATTTCCGCACAACACTCTTATAGCGCGATTATTCCACTTTCAACATCCCATGGAATCCTGGAGTTTGCAGTTTTGGGAGGGGCCAGCTGGCCCCTCCTGAAACTGCAAACCCCAGGATTCCATAAGATGTTGAAAGTGGAATAATCGCGCTATAAGAGTGTTGTGCGGAAATGGTCTGGGTGTTTTGCCTTTCCCCCCTTATGCTCTTAAACCTTATGCCTTAGAACTCTTTAAATTGAACACACACCCCATGCCCATTTTTAAAAGCTGAAAATATCTTCTTAAGCTATTTATTGCATGCTTTTACTTACAAAAGGTGGGCAAAGTGCAGCCAGATGTGGCCCTGGGCCCCAAGGATGTTTCTGTACGTCACCCCCCTCTTTCTAGCAAAAAAGACAGATTATCTTTCCTTAGGCCTCTTTATAATATACAGTTTAAGCACTTGATTGCTGGATCCTATGAAATCTTAAGATTTGTAGTTTGGTGAGGTACTTGAACAAGCTGGATGACAATCCTAAATTTCCCTCCCTAAACAACAAACCCCAGGTGTCCATTGGCTAGAATCACAGCAGTCAAAATGGAACCATAATGGTATCACTGTGTGTGAAAGGGTTGCTGGGAGCCTTCAGAAGAGGCAAATAGTTATTCTTGTTAACTTAAACATATCCTGCCTTTTCTCTAGTCCAAGATACTCAGAGTAGCTGACAGATGAACACAAATACAGTACAGTTAAAACATACAAAGGGGCAACATTGAACTGGAAATAAATGATCAACAGCATTAAAAACAATTTAAAACCCACAGCTACAAAAAATAATAAAAAAAGCAGTTTACAAGCAATGGCCAGAATCTTCTTGGACAGTTGTGAATGCATAACCTTGAGTTACACACTTGTGTCTGTTTTGTATTCATGATCCCAATGTATGACCTAGTTCAGTGGATACATTGGGACCATGAAAAAGGCAGCAGCCACTGGAATTGACTGTTCCCTTGTTGCCTGGAAAGCAGCTGACTGATATTCCCACCCCCTACCCTCTACATGAGTGATCTCTGATAAGAGGAAGAACTGCAGCAGAGATCCCTGCTTCTGCCTTGTGGCAAGGGAGATTGCTCATGGGAGGCAATGGGAACATCAGTCAGCTGCTTCCACAGTGACAGGGGAATGGACCCACATCAGTCATAACAGCTGCTGTCCAGTAAGTGGGGTTTGGGAGAATTGGGCCAGGAGACACTGTGTAGATGAGTAACCATAGTGGTTATGTATTCATAAGTGACGAAGACGATTCTAGCCAGTACAATTAAAAATAGTTAATCACCTTTTAACTCAGTCACAGGGCCTCCCTTGCAGTGTTTAACATTAAAAGGGAATAAAAAAAATAACTTCCAGCTATTCCATTTTTTTTTAAAAAAAAAAATTGTCTGGGCACTCCCAAAAGATCCTGGGGTAGAAAATTGACTTCTGGATCTACTTCTGAATCCATCAATGTTGTCCACCTCTGATGTAGATCTCTAATTATTCAAATGCATTTTATGTCCTCTTGCCATTGGGCAAAAGTTATAGCCTCTCCTGTGCAATTTAAAAAATGTGGAAAAGTGGAAGACTGGAATCCAATTTCCCCCCTTTGGGAATCCAGATGGGGGAAAGTTGCTACTATGGGTTTAAATGTTTAAGATACAGGTATAAAAACTCTTTTTATATAAGGTATAATTATCTGTTTCGATGGATGTAAAGGAGATAAAATACGGAAGTAAAGTAAAGATCACAGGTTGTGAAAGAAAGACTAAGGGCTTTCCTGCACTTTGGGGGGAAAATGGGGCAGTCCGTTACTCACGGGACTGGCATGCTCCCCCCCCGACAATCCACGCTGATCCGGAGCAGCGCATGCCCGTGCTACACGGTCTCCGGGGACAAAAATGGAGGCTTCCGGTTGGTAGAGGCTCTCCACCAACTGGAGAAGCTCGCCAGCCGGAAACCTGCCCCCGGAAGATCTGCAGGTTCGCGCTGGTGCGAGCCTGCAGATCTACACATTAGCGCAGCGATGGACTGGGGTGTGCCGGGCTATTGAAAGTCCTTTTAATCGGTCTTTCAATAGCATGGTGAACCAACAGTTCTGGTCGTTCCAGAGTGGGCTGAAGTCTGGACATACATTAAGTAGTCCGGACCCAGTTCGCCCCCAAGTGCAAACGTCCTCGCTGGAGGACACGCTGCCCCATTTTAAAAATAAAATGTGGAAAAGGCCTAAGATAAAGTGAATAGACTTTATAGGTGAAGACCATTCACAGAAAAAATATTAAGAATCTGGTTTAATAACTTTTGAGTTATAAGATCTCTTTTTCTTCTGTTTGCTTTAATAAGCCCAACAGAGGTAAAGTTCTATATAGTTATATTAAATATAGCTATATTTTGTTGGTAAATACTATATATGAAATAACTGACTGTGAAGTAAGAAAAGTGAATAAGGGAAGATTATTATGTAGGTATGTGTATATGTTTTGTTCTTATTCTGTATGTTATTGGTTATTTGTTTTTATTGTATTTGATATTAGTTAACTGTGTAGTCATCTATTGATTTATTTTTTCTTTTCATGGTTGAATAAAAAGATTTATAAAAAAATGTGGAAAAGTAGAAAGTCCTCACCCCATCCTGACTTGATGGTAGTGATAATCATGATTTTCATTGTGCTTCTTTTTGTTCTTTTTCATCATGAAGGGAGTGCAGATTCCCTACTTGTTCATTCTGTGCACATGTTGGAAGGATTATTTAGAAATGGCTGAGGTTATTTTAGAGATGGATATTTGGCACTGAGCAACAGGAGACATGGTATAGTGTAAAAGGCTACATATTTGTGACACTGCAATATTGGGGTCAAATTGCTCTCTGCAGAGAGCAAAGAGAGCAGGTCTGTATACATAACACAAAATACTATGAGAATAAGAAGTGTGTAATGGCAAGGAACTCCAATACTGTGTTATAAAGATAGCATTCAAATTAAGTTCAAATATCAGAAGCACCAGATATATACACACAAACACACACTATATATTCGTGATTACCATTGTTGGATTTTTATAGACATTTATTTTTAAAACTAACACACAAATATATACTCATTATACAATATAATGGTGGAGTAGAAGATGACTAGGGGAAATAAAGTTGAGTAGGTATTGGAGTAGAAACTAGTATGCAAGTGAAAAGATAACGCAGTCTATCTTCTTCTTCTTCTTCTTCTTCCTTCTTCTTCTTCTTCTTCATGATCTGCTGGAACAAATCCAACACTGATTTCAGATTTCTTTTGAAGGATGAGAGCTTTCTTTTCACCTTTTCCTGTTCTGTTCTTGTTTTGTGTGTTTGTTCTTTTTAAATACAACTCATCTTTAATTCTGGTTTAACTGAGAAAGTCTTTCTATTATCCCCTGAATTGAGTCATCCATGGAACCTTTGCACAATCTCTCCCTTTGTTTCATTCTCCACTTGTGTTAATAGATGTCCACAAATATGCACTGATAATATATTATGGATTTTACGTTTTCACATTGTATTTGGGCAGTTTTGCCCATCTTGTACACTACTTCAGTGAAAGCACTAGGCAAAAATGGATGCATCAAGATTGGGTTTTGTGGTCTTTTTATAATGTCTGCAAGTAGAGTTACCAATCATGAAAAGATAACAGAAAAAGATCTTGATGCAGTTATAAAAATAATCATGTCAAAGTTGCATTTTGCCACATTTCAACAATGTGCCATTGTTCAAAGTAAAAGGAGGAAAGATATAAATGAAAAGGAAGATGCAAACATCAGGTGTCTTTCGATTGCATGGAAAACTTATGTCAGTTTTCACTTCTTTTACTGTGATAGAAGAGAGGATCAAATGGGAGTCCAATTAATAACTTGCATGTGTTCTAATTGTGGCATTTGGAGAATTTACATGCTCAGAGAGTACAGGAGTCTCCTTCACAAAATTTAATTATAGCACTATGCTTTTACTTTAATTGCCATGGCAACATTCAGTAGAATCCTCAGGCTTGCAATTTGGTGAAGCACTAGAGCTCTCTGTCTGCAAATTCTAAGTACCACTCGCTAAACTGTAAATCCCAGGATTCCACAGGATCCATCATAGCAGTTAAAGCAGAATCAAAGCACTATAACTGGGTGATATGAAAAGGGCCAGGAGCAGAAAACTAATACAGTCATCCCTCCATATTTGCTAGGGTTAGGGGCACAGGACCCCACTGAAAATGGAAAAACCATGTATAGGTCCTCCCAAACCATATTTCACACACACACAAACATGATCAACATATTCAACCCACCATTGATTCCTTTGAGGCATCAGAGTTCCTTCACAAGGCAGAAGTGGCTAGCTTGTGGGGCTTACTGCCACCTCTACTGCTGCCCCACACCATGTTTAAGAGGTACTTATGAGCCTTGTTTGCGGTTTCTCAGTCTCATGAGGCTTGCAGTCCCTATTAAAACTGACATAGGGAGGCAGCAGAGGTGACAGCAAATAATCCGTGAATAATCAAATCTACAAAAGTGAAACCCGTAAATGTGGAGGGCTGATTATATTATTCTGGGAATGTGAAGAAATTTTGCCATTGATGACTATCTAGTCAAGGTGAGTCTTCTGTGCATGACAGAGCATTAATCTTAAAATTTTTCCAATCCCTTTGAGATCATTTCCTTCTAGCATTCCTCAGCCTTCTTTCCCAGAGCCTGAGATGCTAAATAGGTTTTTCCTGTCACATTTTCTGAAATTTGTGGGAAATTGCTGGCCAGGTTCGTATTTGTGTACTAAGCTTGAACAACATTCAGAAAGAGATACCATTAAAAATAAAACTACAACGGTAGCTACTTTTGGGGCCCTTGGGGCAAGAGCTATAATTAATATAAAACCTGTCAAGTTATGTAATTTGCTTATCAGCAAGGTCAGTAGTTAGACACTTTTATCTTCTGAAGACCTTGTGAAGTTATTTCCTGCATGTCCATATCTTTTTATGTATGCAGGCTTAAGCTTCTTTTGTGTACAGAAATGTCATTTAAAATATGGTATGTTTTTAAGTTCTGGTTGAAGCAGTTGTGTGATAGTTTGATTCATATTTTCCAGTGGAATAGTAACAGTGGAATTGCCAGAGTGTCATCCAAAGACAGTCACCCAGATACAGGGATGGAGAAATGTGATCAGTCATGGTCTCTTTGTCCATACCTGATTTAAAAGCTTAGCAGTGCTGTAAGAAGAAAAAGATGTTATGTATACTTTTCTTCACCCTATTCTAGAAAATATGACTTTCAAACAACTATCTAAATGTAGGTAAAAGACAATAGTAGATTAAAGAATTGATTTAACAATATTTCAGGATCAAAATCTGCATTGAAGAGAGCTTGTGGTAGAAACCTGGGAATGCAAGGATGCATACATTAAATGTTCCACTTCCTCTTTTTAAAAAAATCAATAAATTGTCTCAGGTGGCTTTATTATCATTTAGAATAAATGGACAAAAATCTGACAGGAAGAAGAGGTAACACTGATGACCCATAAGAATGTTTCATCATCGCCACCAGTACAATGACCACCAATGTCATTAATCTTTATTTATATCCCGATTTTCCCCCCACAATTTGGTTTCAAGATGCCCCAGTGGTCACCAGGAATAGCCCCTGGCTCCAGCAAGAACATGTTAAAAGGGGACTGAATAAGGACAAATGTTTCCTTGGTCGGTCAATCAATCAATCAATCAATCAATAACTAATTAATTAACCAACTAATTAACTGATTAACCAAGGTGTCACTAGTCACTGCTTTTGTGAATTGTGAGCTTTTATGAGCACCATAGCTTTTATGAGAACAATAGCTGGGCTGCTGTTCAAAATTTACAAGATCATAAGCTGGGCTTAACTTTTAAGATCCATGTTTATGGTTGTTAACAACCAACCATGATCCCTAAAACCTACCTCTTAAGCCAGGTAGGACTCCACCAGGAGGGTTTCCAAGGTGGTGTTGATCAAGGTACTGAAAAATGGCAGCTGTGATGTTCTCTGTTTGCAGGGCATGCTGGGAAAAGCAGTTGTGTGAGAACCCTGAGGGAATCTCTCCAGCTGCCTGTCTCACTGTGCCCGACAACTGGGAAGGCATTGCAATAATTATTTCAGAGCATCTTGATGTACAGTGCCTCAGAAACTTTGGCGTAAGAAGTAGGGTTGTGTTTTTTTGTGGTGGGGAGGTGACCTCAACAGTAGTAGTTATGACAACAGAGCTTCATTATTGTAGCTGCATCTGACAATCCATGATCTCAGCCTTTTTTTCTTTTCTTTTTTTTGCATTTTATTGCCCTTTGACCTCATTGTTTGCATCTCCCCTTTTACATGTCACCTAACTCAGGAGAGAATTTTGTGGCTCTGATGCACTTTAGATCTTGACTTATAGTTTAAGAATGTGAAAAGCTCATTGTCAACCAAAATAAAATAAAATAACAGTGTTGTTCAGCACCAAACATTAGTCTAGAAGACAAAATCTTTGAGAATGATAATACAATCCTTTTTCTTTTTAAATTTTTAAACTGCTTTATTTCCCCCCCGATGTTTAAAATATTTATTTTGCTGTAAACATCACCTGTGACGAACATATTAATTTCTATCCCCAGTTCCCAAAATGAATCAAAAGGAGGTGGGAGAGAAAGAGAGAGAGAGAGAGAGAGAAAATACAATGTCTTGAACACCTTGGAGACATACAAATATTTACTCTTGCATTCAAATGAATATAGTGTTGGCATAAGGCATGTATCACGGGGGAGGGCATTCCAAAGTTGGGATGCGGCTACAAGGCCGACCTTTTCTTTCATACAGGTAGAACATAATTCTTAAGGGGGCAAGGCACTTGTTATGCTATACTATTGCATTGTTGATGCTAGCTAGGGATGATGAGATTTGTAGTGCAATACATCTGAGGACATTAGTCTCAGGGCAGGACTATTAAGACTCTCTATTCTTTTAATTTTGTGAATTAGTCCTCAGTTTTATATTTTAAATCATTACCTTGAACCACCGGAGGAGAATGTCTGAGTGCTTTACAGTGCTTCCACCTTACTTTCCCATATCACTGCTTTGTTCCACCATCTACCCTGCCACATTAATTTTTTGCAGAGGGGAAAGAGCAATAATGTTCTGGATGGGGTAGAATGGATAGAGTGGGGAAATGAACTAATCCTGATTTTTAAATGCTTGCTGCTTTTTGCTCCTTCAATTATTTGTTCAAGAAACAACCTGATATATATATAGTATTGTTTCCTAAATCAAGAATATTAATAAGTTGTTTTAGATATTAATAAGTTGTTTTATATCTACCTATCTATTAATAAGTTGTTTTATATCTACCTATCTATTATCTATCTATTCACATACATACACATACCCACATATATTTACACACAACCCCCCAGCTCATTAATATTCTTGATTTCATTTTTATTCTTTGCATGTAAGAGCACTAGAACTGATTATTCACCTACATTAACAGCTTCAAGCACAATAATCTCTATAATTATCATTACCACACTTTAAATAAACGGATTTTCTCTTTTTCATCAAACCAGCACATAACTGCTTTTTTATTACATTTGATAATAATCTCAATGCTTTACTTATCTGAAGGTTTCTAATTTAATGTGTAGCTATTTGTTCCCATCCAAAGAGTAAATATTTAGCATCTGTGATAGCAACAGCTCATTTCAGAGACTTCTACCACCCACTGGTTTGAGTAAAAAGAGAACATGTAAATGTGCTCAGTTATTAGACAGGGTGATACTTACTCACCTACTGTTTCATCAGATAAGCTGAAGGCCAAAATGTTAAAAAAAAGTATAAGTAGGTATAGAGGTAGGTGAAGAGATCATCTCCTTCATTAACTTGCTCTATGAAATTCCATCGGCAGTCTTGATTTTGTAGCATAGTGCATTTGTGGTAAATTAATGGAGCCACCTGTTCAACTGCAATTTATTATAAATATCATCTTCACAAGTGCATGGTTATTTGAAAAATTGTGAAGAAAACTATAGCTTGGTGATCATAGAATTTTTTCTTTATTATCATACACAAAAGATACTGTTTGAAAGACAATTGTTTCACAGGGGCATTTTGGGAGAGCAGAGGTGCTGAAGTCAAGCACATTTTGGTTAATGAATCTCTGAGAGGAATAAAAAAAGTTTGTATCCCTAGGTCTTCCTTGTGTATATATAATGTTGAAAGAAGCTCAAAATCTTAGTTTGATAAACAATTGCAAGATATAAAGCCAACTGGAACAGTGGCTAGAAAAGTGAAAGCAGTAAAAATTTTTATAAAATATAATACTGCTTTTTAAAGTCCTTTGGAACAAAAGTAATCCTATCTTTGTAAGCGTGGGGGAGTATGTGTAACAGTTAATGTTAAGTATGTACATAAGTTATTTCAGAACTAATGTTAATGAGAGTATGTCTCTTCAAAATTAGAGCAATTGGATTTAGTTATAAGCAAATCTATCCTTACTGAACAGCTACTCTCCTTGCTTTATACTAAATTCTGTGATGGTGATTTCCATATAAGTTACTGATTTTGAAGAGGTGAAATTCATTAACCAGGTAGGAAAAGCTCATCAATCTGCCGATTATATGAACTGTTCTTTGCTAATGCAATTATTTTTTACTGTTGGAAATTAAAAAGGTTGTTTTAAAAAAACAAACAAACCCTATTATTACTTCTTTGAGTAAAAATGTTGCAATACATTTGAATACTCAATTGTTTTAGGATTGGATTCAGAGCTGTTTAATCACAATGAGGGACATCTTCTGTATAGAGAAAGACAGTTTTACACCTCATGCTGAAGTAATGGGAAAGTGAAACTAAAGCCAACAATACAGTGAACCCTTTGTATATGCAGGGTTTCCATTTCAGGAATCTCCACAAATAGGCCATTTCCACACGGGGTATTTGAAACTGTGCAGTCCGTCCTCCAGGGAGGACTTCTGCAGCTGAGAGTGGACTGGGTCCAGACTACTTAATATAGATCTGCACCTCAGCCCGCTCCGGAATGACCCCAAGTGGTCTTCCAGCGTGCTTTTGAAAGACTGGAAAAATCAGGTCTTTCAAAAGCACGGAGCATGCCACTGAGAGCCTGCTCCCTTGTGCAGATTCGCAGGATCGCATCTGCCAGGGGCGGGCTTTAGGCTGGCGAGCTTCAGCAGTTGGTCAAGACGCTCAACCAACCGGAAGCTGCCATTTTCGACACTTGAGCAGTGCGGAACGATGAGCACGCACTGGTCCGGAGCAGCCTGGACCAGACTGGGGAGCCAGAAGATCCAGTAAGTAGCGGTGCGGGGCGATTCCCTCGCCCTGTGCGGAAATGGCCATAGCAGAAATTGTGAATGCTAAATCTCAGTATATTCAATGGCAGTGATGTATGCACAAATGCTTCAGCACATCTGCGCAAATGTTGCTGCCATTTTAAATATAGGGATATGACACTTCATGTGACCTGGAAATTGCAGAGCTCATGGATAAGGAGGGCTGACTGTATTCTTCCACTCAGTAAGTTTGAAGTAACTAGTTACAATTATAATTTTAAAGCCCTTCCCCAGGAGATCATTAGTGTCACAGTTATACTATTTAAACAGTGACTTCTGGTTTTCAGCAATGACTAAAATGGATACTTTTGAGGGTTTTTTTTTTAAAGATACAAATTATTGACCTATAATACAAAACACACTTCTCCCATTCATTTCATCTCACTTCAACATCTACAACAAAGCCTTAAAGCAGCAACACAAAGCACAGCATGAGTCAGCACTACAACCATGTTACAGTCTACCTTTACAATTAAATGAGGCCACACTCTCTAACTATTAAAAAATAACAGAGGAGGTGATTATAATGCAAAAGAACTGAAGTTATTTCTCCTTGTGCCACCATCATTGGTAACAAGTGATTGACATTTTTAACTTAGGCAATATATTTTTAACTCATTTCTTCCAAGGTCTGCTTCCAATTCTGTAGAAACTAGTGCAAAATCTTCCAAAACCACGATCACTACTATAGAACCTATTTTACAATATTTTCACCTCTTTCATAAACTCAGAATCTAATCCTACTTCTGTTTTCTTCACTGGACTTTGGAAATAACCCATAAACAAAAACTTAATTAGACTGATGTTTTGGAATAGATATGTTTCTGGAAAGTTGCTAGTTAGCTTCACAGTCATTCGTATTTTTAGAGTGTCATGTATTATTAATATCATAAAATATACAATGGTAGTTTATTTCTAGGCATGTTCCTGTTTGCTATAACCCATTTTCTTTTATACTAGTGATTCTATTTTTCTTGATAGGATGGCAAGATATTCTGTCGACGGACTGCTTGTGACTGTCAGAATCCCAATGTAGACTTCTTCTGTTGTCCAGAATGTGATACCAGAGTAACCAGCCAGTGTTTAGACCAGAATGGGCACAAGCTGTATCGAAGTGGTGACAACTGGACATATAGCTGCCAACAGTGTCGTTGTCTGGTATGGAAAGCAACAAAATGTTTGGAAAGATGATGATGATGATGATAAATTTTAATAGATAATAAAAATAATAGAGATTTATGACAACCAAACATTTAAAAACCAAGGGGACATATTACTAACATTGTCTCTCTTCTTATAACACATATCCAAGAACTTTAAAGAATATCTGGCCTCTTCATATATTTCTCATAGAAGTGATGTGAAATGATTGCTGATGTCATCATTTTGCCTCTGGCTATGGGGACACGGCCGAACACTTCTGCAATCCTGCCTGCTCACTGCAAAGGACAAAATGTCTTTGTGGAGGAGCTTTAGGGCTTTTACAGAGGGGAGGTGACTTTGGGCACTGCAGTGGGAAGAAAGGAATAGCACCTGCCAGAGAACCCCCAAAAGGCACACATAAGGGATATGTCCCTGTCAGAATTCCAGCCTATATGCATTTATTTTAAGTAAGTGTGATTGAGGCAATACCACAGTGAAGCAGGATACAACAAACTACAGCAACAGCAAATCAAGAAATGGAAGTAAGTGTCCACTCAAACAATGCTGCTCTTATAGAGCCTTTACACCTGCTGCCAATAATAGAAAGCAGGTGAAGGTCCTCTATAACACCAATTAACCCCATAATAACCAGAATCGTAAATCTTGTCAATTCCAACACCTTGAAACCTCTCAAAATTTCTGACAATGCTTCAGTGAAATAGTCATTACATTCAATCCACATGCACTTTTTTGGAGCTAATGCATGCTTGTTTTGAGGCACATCAATGAACAGGGAGAGAAAGCATCAAATTAATAGAATAGCTTGATAACTGAAGACAGCCACCGTGCTACTGCATAGCAGTAGGCCTTAACGTCATAGCCAGTGGCAGCACTGGTGTATTAATGTGGAAAAAAATTGATTACTTTGTATAGCCATGGAATTTTCTTGACTGAGGTTGAACATGCTTGTTTATGTAATAAGGGCTATGGAATCAGGATAGGAATGCCCTTCCAGAATGAGACAATTTATAGCCATGAATTCAGAAACGCTAGAACACCTTTTTCATGCCAGACAACCTGATCTACCAAGTGTGATTCATATATAACACACTTCTAGGTCCAGGCCCCTGACTATATGTCTTCATTCATATGGCTTTTAACTTGGTGCAGACAGAAAACAGAATGCATACCAAGCATATGACCAGCACAGCTTATAGTGGGATTATTACTTCCCTTGATTTGCAAACTGTGCTTCTATTAATGCATGCTAAAATAGCATTCACCTTCTTTGCTGCAGCATCACACTGTTGGCTCACATTTCTGCCTAATTTTAGTTTATCTGGATCCTTTCTAACTCTGCTCCTAACTTCCAGTGTGTTAGCCACTCCTCTCTGTTTTGTGTCATTTGCAAACTTCATAAGGATTCCCTCTACCCCATTATCTGAGCTACAAATAAAAATGTTGAAAGATAATGGCCGTAGGGCAGAACCCTGAGGCACTCTACTCAAGATCCTCCTCCAGTCTGAAGTGCTGCCTTTGATGATGACTCTTTGAGCACAGTTTTCCAAACACATATAGACCCATCTGACAGTGTTCCCATCTGTTCCATGCTTAATCAGTTTGCCAATCAAAATATTATGGGGGACCCTATCAGATGCCTTGCAGAAATCCAGATAAATGGTATCCATAGAATTTCCACCATCTACAAAACTAGTGACTTCATTGAAAATATATTAGGTTTGTGGGATTTATTTTAACAAGACCATGCTTAACAGTGTTCCTACTGCTTCTACTGATCACTGCATAGTCATCAAAATACTTGCAGACAGACTCCTGAATAGTCCTTTCTGACATTTTACGTAGTATTGAGGTTAGGCTAACTGGCCTGTACTCTCCTAGAGCTTCCCTTTTTTGCCTTTTTTGAAAAGAGAGGGATAATGTTTGCCCTTCTTCAGTTCTCTGGCACCTCACCTATTCTCCAATATTTCTCAAAAATAATGGCATGTGGTTTAGAGCAACAGGTTTCTTCAGTACTCTGGGATGCAGCTCATCTGGCCCTGCAGATTTGAACTTGTTTAGGGTTAGCTAGATGATCCCTGAAGAATACCTTATCGATTTGCTATCCAGATCTCTTGCCAAGATCTCTGCTGCTGCATGGAAGCACACAGTTCTCTTTTTGAGAGAAAGCTGAAGCAAAAGAGAAACTGAGTAGTTTTGGCGTTTTGTTTTGATGTTTTAAGGATTTTTTGTCATTATTGAACAGTGGCCTTACTGTCTCCTTAGTCATTTTCTTGCCTAAAACGTAGCTGAAAATTGCCTTTTTGTTACTCCTTGCTTCCCTAGCCAATCTCAGCTCATTCTAAGCTTTATTTTTCTTTATGCTATTCCTGCAACTTAGGCTACACATCTATACTCTTCATTGGTGATTTGGATTTCCTTCCATTCTTTAAAAATATTGTTTCCTTTTAATTTTCTCCTTGGGTTTGCTATGCAGCCACATTAGCTTTCTCAGGTGTTTCCCATTTTTCTGTTTCCTTGGGATTGTTTGTGATTGTGCTTTTTGCAACTCCTCCTTCAAGAACTCCTGCCCTTGCTGAGTCTCTTTTTCCTTTGGCATACCTAGGCATTGGATTTCATCCAGTATTTCCCTAAACTTGTTAAAATCAGCTTTCCTGAAATCAAAGGTCTGTGTTTGACTATACTCTTCTTTGCCTTGTCCCTCAGTTGTGAATTCTAGCATTACATGGCCACTTCCCCCTAGAGTACCAACTACTTTCATTTGAGTGGCCAATTCCTCCCTGTTGGTTAGGATCAAGTCCAGGATTGCTGATCTCCTTGTACCTTTTGAAAGAGGAAGTTATCTGTAAGGCACATCAGGAATTTCCTGGTAATTGAAGGCCCTCCATAACTACTAATTCTTGCATCTTCAAAATTTCTGTTTCTGAAAAGTATCATCCACCACCTTTTCTTGGTTTGGTGGCCTGTAGTAAACACCTACTGCAATGTTGCATTTCTTTTTTTTTCTTCATTTAGTTTTACCTCAGTGCTCTCAGTTGGTCCACTCTGATCACTCTCATGGGTATCTGTACAAGTGCATTTTTCTTTGACATATAACGTTACTGCCCTTGCTTTTCTCTCACATCTATCCTTTTTGAAGTGGTTATACTCTTCAGTTACACTATTCCAAGCATAGGAGTCAGACCACCAGCTCTTCATTATGCCTATGAAGTCATATTTACCCTTCTGCACTAGGATTTCAAGCTCATCTTGTTTGTTTCCCAAACTCGTGTGCGAGTTCATAGGCATTTGAAGCTTTCTCGTCCAATTAATATTCTCATCTATTACTATCAGCTTTTCTGTGGACCCCATTCTCTCCCTCAGGTTGTCCTCTAGAATTCACATTCTTGTGTTTTGTCATCTCCTTCTTTTTGGTACTGGTGGGAGCAGAAGTGGGTGGAATTTACAGTGGAGCAGGCAAAGAAGTGAGTAGTGGGGGAAAAACCAGGGTGTTGACCTCATTATCAGACATAGCTATGATGGTAAAGTTCCACTGTTGTAATTCCATCAGATAATGCCACCCCCTACCCCCCCAAAATATCTACCTCGTAAGCAAGTCAGTGACCCAACTGAAAGGATTCTGATGTGCTACAGATTGAGGCACTGGGAAAGGACAACTTCAGAGCTGTCCCAGTCATAAGGTGCATTGAGACAGATAGCTGAATAGATTCCTGGGGGCCTGACCACAGCTTTTTGTCTCAATGCATCCCAGGACTGTGAGAGCATTGCAGAGGTCATTTCCCAGTGTCCTGATCTATGGCATCAAATGAACCATTTGGTTAGGATGCTGCCTGGATTAAGGCATGAGTTTTTGAAGTCATGTTAAGTCATTAATGACCATAAATAAGAATCCCAAAAGTTAAGTCCAACTTACAGTTTCGTAAACATTGAACAGGATGTCAGCCATGGTTCCTCCCTTTAGTTCCCAGGGAGTGCACAGGATCAAGGGAATGTCACCTCCTTCTTTGAAACAAAAACTACAGATACAAACACCACAAATTTCAGCAATATTTGCTCCTTCCAGGTCTCCCCTAACTTGTTCATTTTGCATTCTTAATATCTACATTCCTACTTGCATGCAGCACTTTTTCTGGTTTGTGGCTGCCAGTATTAAAGAAATCCTATCCCTGCTCCATGTCAAACATTACATCAACATTTTTTTTAAACCATAGTCATTCAAAGTAATATTTTTAACAAAATGTCTGGTAGGCTATTGTAAGGGAATTCTTGCACAGCATAAAGTGCCAATTAGTCATAGAAAAACAAAGCTTTAGGATACAATTGATCTGGAAGTAGTCCCATGCAAGCTTCATTGAAAGAGCTTGATTCACATCAGCAGTGTTGGTACAGAAGCATCAAGGAAACTGTGCCTTAAAACCCCTTTAATGCTCTATAACTAGCAGGTTTTTTGTTATGTAGCAGTTAATGCTGAATATATTATTATGTAATTTGGCAATGCTGCTAAATTAACATTCTGAAGATCTACATACATCAGAGTGTGTGCTCCATGAAATAAAACAGAAATGTGTATTTGCCTTTGCATATATGCATCATCTATTCACTGTTCACATCAAAGGTTGTTCAAGACTGGGCTCCATCCGTCGCAACCACCAATATCCCTAAGTTAAGTAAGAGAACTTATGAGGTGTCCCATGTGATAAGAGTCTCAGTCTTGTGGCTCATTTGTGGTTGTGTGTATGTGCTCCGGTCAACTCTTGAATATTAGGATGTGACACTCATTCTTACCTCTCTGCCAAATGATTTACTACACATGTGAAAATGGCTATTGACAAAGGCTTTTCTGTACATATATATAATATCATTTATAGAGACAGGCTCAAGAGCAGTGTTATACCTGCAAAGTATTATGCTGTTCCTAAATATGTGGAGGCTGTCAGTTTACAGCCCCATACAACTCTCTGACAATTGCTACAAGATTTTGCTCAAACACCTTTTAGGTAATTGCTCAAGCAGTTGCATTGTAACTTAAGGCCTACTATTAAAAACAAGGTCAAACAGTGGCAAACATTTTGTTTGTTTCACAGATAAGTACAATATTTTGCCTTACCTTTCTACTGTTTTTTTTTTTCCTGTTTTCATAGGAAGGCGAAGTGGATTGTTGGCCGCTTGCCTGCCCAATTCTGAACTGTGACTATACAGCAATATCAGAAGGAGAATGTTGTCCTCGTTGTGTTAGTGACCCTTGTTTGGCTGACAACATCACTTATGATATCAGAAAAACATGTCTAGATAGTTATGGAATAACACGACTCAGTGGCTCTGTATGGACAATGCTTGGATCTCCTTGTACAACCTGCAAATGCAAGGTATTTAGTCATAAAATATGGCAGGAAAAGCTGTGCAGAATCTGTAAGCTGGACTCGGAGTTCTCCCTTAGGAAGTCTTCCCTGACAACAGTGAAGTACAATAGCAGAATGAGAATTCATAACCAAATTATGCAGTTAGCTGCAATGCTAATTGTGGGCGTATTGTCCTGGGAGTCTGAACCAGAACTGTTCAACAGCTTTTGATTTTTTTTCTGAGGCCCTATAAATATTTTTAGTATGTATGTAGGATAGTGATGTAAATAATTAATAAGAATTCTAGGAATTTATAAATACGTATTTCAAAACCAACCTGTCTCTGGAAACAATTACAGTAAAACAAGTGGTAGGAAGCCATATACTCATGTTTCATTGTTCAGATTCTCTTATGCATCTTGCTACTTATCTTTATTTGGATTAGCAAAAGATGAAGATTAAGAGAAGAAGAAAAAATTCTCATATTAGGAGAAATTTATCTACTTCACATAGTCCTGATTCTGGCAGTTTCTCATAAGCAGTTCAGAAAGCCTTCTCAGCCCCTTGTGGACATATGTTTGCACACTAGGCTTGGCTCCACTTAAAGTGCCTCATAGAGTCTATGCTAATGGCATTCAAAGGCTTCAGACATGGTATAATATTGTTGTGATGTTCGTCAGAGTTTTGTGACATTGTTTTACAGTTAGCTTGGTGTGTGTGTGTGTGTGTGTGGGAGAGAGAGAGAGAGAGAAAGAGAACATTTGACATCTGAAAAATGGGTAGGATTTTTAGGGGGACAAATTGACATAAACTCATGTTTCTTTCATTCCATCCACTTTAGCTATCAAATATATTGTAATGCGCTTAGACAATTAGCCTCAGCTACACAAAGCTAGGCCTTTTATTTAAAATAAGAAAATGAATTAATATGCAGTATCTGAACCCTGTTTGGACGCCAAATCACAATGCTTTTCCCTTTTGACATCATTCTTATGAATCAAATTGCTTTCTCTTTGTCTTTTCTTGATCCGTAAGAGTACCAAACACTATTTTATCAAACACTGCATAAAGTGGTCTAAGGATTTTTTTCTTCTTCACCAATTGTTCTTGACTAGTACAACAAATAAGATACAGCTGGACCAGCTGAATGCTAATTTTCCATAATTAGCATTCCTGGTCTTTGAGGCTGTTTCCCTGGAAGCTGGAAGTTGGCTTCCATATTTCTATCTCTGAGGTTCAACTGTATTTGCTCAGATGTCACAGACTCAGAATGTATGACAGACGAAATAGGATTAGCATAATAGTGAAATTGCTCTGTTTGCTATGAAGTAAGAAGTGTTCACCTCACCTGGTATTCACTTCCTAAACCTCATTTGAAAGATGAGTAACTATTCTTTAAGTTTTACCTTTCAGGTCATATTTGCTTATTTCTTAACAAAACACTTCATCCCAAATAACTTGAGCCAGCTTTTCCTTATTTTCTTTACTGCATTTTTAGTTCACCAGAGTACCTTAGACAATGTATAATGTGTGTGTGTGTGTGTGTGTGTGTGCTGTATGTATGAAAATAAAATAATAATTGACAATAACAATAACAATAACTGAAGAGAGACACGATACAATCAAGGTAAAACCAGCAGTAGAGAATGAAAGTCATGCAACCAGCAAAATAAATCAAGCAGCAAAATAAAAGGTTGCTAGGTACTACAAGCACTAATAAATTAAAACTCAGAAATAAGTCTTTGAAATAATTTCAGTTAATTCAGATATTGGTACATTTAAACTGCAGTCACAACAGTGCTTGCTTCAGTCCCATTTGATTTAATAGAAACACCTCAGTATCAGTGGGTTGTAGGTTGATTTTCAAGGTTTCTGAAATCAGTAGGTAGCAATTTTCACTATCCCCAAATATTCCTCAAAACTGTTTACATTTTTTAGATCTTACTTTATGGTGGTGCTGGAAGAATATAATCACATGGCTCTTTTGGGAAACCAGATAAGACTGCTTCCTTATTTTCTGGTCTCATTGACATGGTGTACAATCCTGTTTCCAGTCTTCAGGACTGGCAAAATACCAACATGGAATTACAATACACAATACTGGTCTCTTCAGTGACCAAAGGGTTTGTTTGAAATACTCCCACATTCATTGTGGTATGGTAGAATGCTAACTTTTTGTTAACTCTTTAGTGGCCTAAAGTAGATCCAAGAATACATTTAGAGGGAAAGAATCCAGCTAGTATTAGTGATCAAACCTGCTCTGAACAAAAAGAAAAAAAAACTTTCACAATTCCAGTTTTCTAATTAATTCTACCCTCAATCAGACAACAGAAAAAATTATGTGCCTGCAAGAAATACTAATCTATTACAATTATTTTTCCATTTCAACTGCTATGAGAGAACATTTTCTTACCAGGATTGTACTATCTGTTATACGGTAGTGCAGATGAAGCAAGAAAGGAGGGATACAGCTATGCTTGCTTCATTTTCCAAGTTAAAGATGTCACTGCTCTGAATCTACATCCATGGCCATCTGAATAAATCATACACCCTGCTTTGAACACATAATAAGGCCTATATTCTTACTTTACCAGGACACAGTATATAGAATGAACAAGTATTCACAATGTGCCCATTACCTCCAGTGTAAGAGAGACTGCTTGTGACTGGATGATTGCATGAAATTTCTTTCACAGGGTTTTCTCACCTTTCCCTTGCCTTGAAGAGGTATGAATGGAACTGCAGTATGACTAGATGTTTGCCTGAGGGTTCTGAGTCTCATGGCAGGTTATCTGTTTGCAGAAGGGAAAGGGTTTTTGCAATTCTACATCCAAGTGACTGCTTCTAGAGGATGTACAAAGGTGGGCTATGACAATCAAAAACTGATAACCAGTCCTCTGTTATATTGGGAATCACAAAATACTTGTTTCCTCTGTCTAGATAGCTAGACTCCATGTCAGATGATCTATATTTTCCCTGTTTGTACTAATAATATTATTTTTTCTTCTTTTTTCTTATTTTTTCTTATTTTTCCCTCTGTCTTTTCACACTCACTCCATGCAGAATGGAAATGTCTGTTGCTCGGTGGATTTAGATTGTCTTCACAATAACTGAAGTATAAAGCTTGGGACTATTCTCTCTGTGAGGAAAACTGATGCAATTTCCCAGTTTCAAAATTAATGCAGTTGTAAGAGACGGGAGTTTTATACAACAGACAATTACCAAAGTCTCCACCTGAGGAAGATATTTGGGAGTTGCCTTTGGGACCTACCACTATGCGTTCATCCTTGCTAGGCTTCTCTTGGGTGACTTTTACAGTACAATTATATAAATCAATGGTTGTTAAAAGTTTTAGAGTGTTGTAAATTACACCCTTTTTCTGTCAAATCATTTGCAAATGCGTTGAACTTATTCCATTGGTAAAATATGATAGATTTATTTGTTTAATTTGTGGACGATCATCATACTAGAAATTCCCATTTTATTTTTTGATTACATTGAAGTTTGACAAAATAAGGCTGCCTGTTGTACTTTTGTCCCATATAATTGCCTATTTAGTTCTGAGGTCCCTGTCGGATGTATTTATGAAAATATGTATGTATGTACAGTCAAATTGCATAGTACTTATATTTCATAGCTGTCAAACATTGTAAAACATTCCAAGGTACATTTGACTTGTATAGGCTGG
Organism: Ctenosaura bakeri; assembly: GCA_948474755.1. Classification (NCBI taxonomy): domain Eukaryota; kingdom Metazoa; phylum Chordata; class Lepidosauria; order Squamata; family Iguanidae; genus Ctenosaura; species Ctenosaura bakeri. The sequence goes on along the minus strand of CAOLHI010001311.1, from coordinate 573,627 downwards.
AAGTAATCAAACCTCAGCCAATCCTTATGGAAAATAAATAAATAAATAAATAAATAAATAAATAAATGGCATAATGTCACAAATTAATGAAGTGGCAAAACACACTTTTTTTGCAGACAAATGAGCTTACAGCAAAAATTACCTTGTGGAGTCAGAGAGAAAGGATGACACTTTTTTCCATCAGTACCGCTCCAGAAAGCACCCAGGAAACCATGCCACTTATCAACATTAGGCTTAGCAGAGTGTTGTAGTTTGCAAGTCAAACAACAAATATTGAATGTGGGTGTAGTACAGGCAAGGTTGTGTAGCATTCAATAAAGCAATCAAAGGGCTTTACACTTGTAGACTGTAAGGGAATGGGTAATATTTTGATATCAGTTACACTCATATACATGAGTTTATAATCTCTCCCCTGTGTCACTGCATAATAAAGATTGCCATTCTCCATTATGTACGCCATAAATGGCTAAGTCACTGTCTATTTGAACTGTGTTAGAGCTTATAATGAATGTCACTGCATTTAGCTATAATTTCAGTATACATCACTGCTGGCCTTGGAAGAAAGATGGTACAATCTATGTTCCAATTTTCATTACATGTAATGAACTCACCAAACAACCTTGTCCTTATTTTTCTTTTTTTCTGACATTCAACAAGACCTAATTTATTAAGTTACTCATCTGTAAAATGCTGTTTAAATGCCCAAAGTTAGGAAGAAATTGTAATTGCATCACATCTAGAAGTGCAACAAAATATGTTTATTTATCTTTCAAAAAAAATGGGGGGAGATTGCTTTTTGCTATACCCGTTAAAGCCAGGAAAAGCAGACCTGCAAGCAGTACTGCAAGCAGTACTGCACACATGAATCATTGTATGGGGTCACTGTGTTTTTAATATCCTTGTTGTATCTCTTCTGTTTTCTTATACAATGTACCTTTTGCCATTTTCATTTTACTGAGCTTCATGGATGTTCAAAACCAGATAGTGCAGACAAACTTAAAAAGTACACATTACGTTTGTGAAACTGCCACTGTTTTAGCAAAGAAATTGTAAAATTTGACTTCTAAGCACTGTGGTTGGTTGGGTATCTATAATGGAAGAAGAGCAGAAATCCTTCTGTGTGGCAACATACACTAATCAGTCCACTGCAGGCACATTACACAAGACTGTGGAAAGTCTGGAGTCACACATTTTTCAGCTTAGTCTTAACATTGATATTTTTTATTGAAAATGATTGACATATACAACTAGCTGCCTAAAAATAAACTGTTCAGTGTTGTAGTTTCTGGTACACATACAGAAGTTCTAGAGTATAGATGGAATGTCATACAAAGAAAGACTGCTTTATTTTATCCAATGCTATGCACAGTGGGAATGGGTGCGTGCAAAGGATTATTGAACATCGAAAAAAAGCTACTCTATTTGTGTATGACTCCATACCAGCAAAGTTTCTCTCTTTCTCTCTCTTTTCATTTTAAACCTGTCCCTTTCAAGCATCTTCTATGTGTTAATTATATTTGCATTTGTTTTAACAAATGTGTTATAATGTTGTGTTTTATAGGATCTTCAAAGGATATTTGTAAATCATATCATTAATCCATCTGGTAAATCATGTTGTAAACCCAATGGTAATTCAACTGGAGGAAATGATAAAGCGGTATGGGATGTAAAGGGGAGTGATTTAAAATGTGTGTCATCTAAATAAACTCCTGTGTACAGTTCTCTTTGCCTCCATCATCTTTTGCTTTCTTAAAAAAATCTGCCTTCATAGAAACGACAGTCCTCCCTACACTTGTTTCACCTTGGCAAATGTGATTATTCACACATGCCTTCCTTTCTCTATTCTCCTCCTCCCATTCCCTTGTGTTTTGCCAGGTGCCAAGAACGAAGGCAACCCCTCAGACAAAAGGCAAGGAAATGGCAGGGGGAGGCATGCATGCAAACTTTTTTTTATTTCTCTTCCTCTGGGAGCTCCTGCCTCCTATTCCCTTCCTTCTGGCCCAGGCACTGAGAACTCACGCCAAGGCAAATGACAAGGGAATGCGGAAAGGGAAGTTCATGCATGTCTTCCTTCTCCCCACCAGAGCTCCCCCTCCCATTCCCTTGCCTGTGGCCCTGGTGCTGAGCACTCATGCCAAGACAAAAGGCATTTACCCCATTTAAAGCTTCAGTGTATACCAAACATATAAGTGGGATCAATATTTCCCCACTTTGGTTTATTTTTCTTCTGTCTTTTGCATGCAGAAACTGAAGAATTATATTTCTGAAGCCATAAGACATTGGTAAGTTCAAATACCATACAAAAACATGGTGAGAAAATTCAATACCTTTTTTAAAAATGGTTGGCATCCTGTTAGTGAATTACAATGGGCTAAATTGGACTTACACCACTGTAGTTCACTTTTTTGGGTTATTGCAGAGGCCACAATGCTGTTCTAACCATGCAATGACTCTTCCTCCCTCCCTCCCTCCCTCCCTCCCTCCCTCCCTCCCTCCCTCCCTCCCTCTCACTTTGCAAGCAGCACAACTTGTACAACATGGCCATTTCCAAGTTGTTGAATAGCAGGGGGATGCGCACAGATACATCCAGCTATTTTCCAGGAAAATAGATGGCTGTTTCCCCACTCATCACCTAACTCTCCAGTGTCATAGAGATGGTGATGTTGAGAGCGGGCTGTGCTGCTTGCAAGGTGAGTTTTGGGAGCTAGCACCAAGAGGTGTAGCTATAAAGATGTAGCTATGTGATGGACATAGCTTTTGGCCAATGTTGGTAATTGTTTATTATACATGGACATATTTTACACAGATAATAACATTTTGATGAATTCCAGAAACCATACATTGCTGCATTAATTATGACTACTTACCCCGTGCCTAATGGCTGACAATCACAATTTAAGCTTAGCCTTTTACATTGCACATTTAATTGGACCTTCAATTCTGAAAACACAGCAGGTTCCTCATGAAATGTCCTTCACAGATTTTTCACTGTCCTTCTGTTGAGACGATATCAGTTTATAGTTGGATGTCTTCCATTTTACTCTGATGAGCCCACAATTTATTTTCTACTCAGTGCTTCTAAGCGTTCCTTCTGCCCTTGAGATTTCAAGTAGCTGAACTATTTGATGTCTCTTAAAGACATAATGCCTTTTAATAGCAAAGGCACCTTTTTTCTTTCAAAATCAAAATTGGAGAGACATCTTGTTCCCATAGCCCAATACATCCTTGTACTATAGTGAGTGATGCCTAGCCATTCATTTGTCTCAATATTTAATCACAATAACATAAAATAAGCAGCAGAAAAGAAGCCAGCAACCACCCAACAGAATAAGAGAAATGTGGCATAAGTTGCTAATCCTTTGTCCTATCCAGCAAATCTCTCCATAAGAGAAACGAGTTTTTGAAGAAAAACAAAAGGCCAAGCAGGAAAAGGACAAAAATATCACAGGCAAAGAAATATCTCATTTAATATTTTCAACATTTACTAGCTTGAGTGCAATTGCTAGGGAGGCTCTGTTCCTGCATAAATCTGAAAAAGAGTAGAAGGGAATGATCAGAAGAGGTCAGAGTGCAGACTCTCCTGGCCCCAAGCCACTTATAAGGAGAATTTGTTTGCTGATGGTGAGGAGTGGACTAATTGCACCATTTCTGTTGTTTCGGGGTTGCAAACCCTACCATCTATCTCTGTTGGCTCTCACTAGGGCTGATGGGAGTTTACATGAAAGATCTGGATGACTATAAATTTCCAATCTCTTGGAAGTACTGCATCATCTAGAACAAAGGTAGCAAGAAGCCAAGGTTAGCCAAGGTCTTGGACTGGGAGATGAAATGTTCCACATAGGTACATCTTCCCCCTTTGCCTTCCAAGCCCAACCTTTAAGCTTTTTCTGCCCGCACAGGCATTCACTAGCAAGTGGACAACAGGTTGAGTGGGCAGAGAAGTATACAGCTATGTACCTATAGCTGGATGTGTAGCAACTGATGTGATTCAGGGCCTTCAGGGGGCCTTCCAAAGGGCCAGAGGATGATGTCATTGCTATGCATGTAACTATAGGAACATAGCTGGACACTTTGCTGTCTTTTCTCTACCTACTTGTAAATGACAATGTTAGGAAGGGGGCTGCTGCAGCTTAAAATGGAGAAGTGCATTTTCTGCACATCAAAGAATACATTCAACCAGATCTGGAAGTCTTGCTAACACAGTGAGCCTGTAGACCTGCTTAAGAACATAGAAAGCTTTTCATAATGAGTCATTCCCTGTTAGTGCATCTGCTCCAATATTTTCAACATCGAATGGCATTCCTTTTCTACTACTCAGCGGTAGGGAAATGCTCAGGCAAATTCTAGCCCCATTCACACACCCAGGAAAAAAGGTGGGACCCTTACAATGGGCACAGAGACTGCTTCATCTTTCCTGGATGTTCGAAGACAGTTAGACTGAGCCTGGGTCTACCTCTGCAACTGAGTAATTGCCAGGAACTCCCAGCTGCTATTGCAGTCAGGTAGGAAGTGGTGATTAAGGAGTAGCATCCACTCTCCATCAACTATGAAATTATTCTGGAGGAGACTTAAGCTCTGCCACAGTACTTATTAGAGCTAGGTCTTAATTACTCTTCTTGCCTTTCCCGTGGGTGTAAGAGTGCTCCTTCTTCCCTGGTTGTGCAAAGGAAGATGGAATATGCCCAGATGCACCCTGCCACTAATTTGAGGCCAGGAACCTCCTGGGTGCTCTTGGGCAGCCAAGGTAACATAAGAAGGTACAAAACACCTGTCTTTCCAAAGTCACTGAAACTATGGCCATTTCTGCACTACAGTGTTACAGGGCTATTGTTCCACTTTCAACATCCTGTGGAATTCTGGTTTTGTAGTTCACATAGCCTGAAGGGCACAAATTTTAAATGCCCCTCCCCAAACTGCAAACCCCAGGATTCCATAGGATGTTGAAAGTGGAATAATAGTACAATAACAGTATAGTACAGAAATGGCCTATATATGCATGACCAGCTGGTAACTGTGATATATCTCACTTAAAGTACTGGTTCTTCTATCTGATGTGAGGGATTGGCAAGGTTCCCCCCTCCTCACCAAAGTACCATGGACAAGCACCAGCAGCAGATGGCTCGCACCAGTCTGTGGATGACTACTTTGAGAAGCACTGACCTACAGAGTCCTGGTAGAGATCTGCCTTTTAGCCAGTCTTTTATCCAGACAGATAAAAGCAATCAGCAGGCCTAAAATTAAAATTATTGCAGAAGCTTGCCTAAGACTTCCTGAGAATTGAACTTCTAGAATTTGTAAAATGTCACTTTTGAGCAGATGAGTGTTTTGTCCCACTACTGAATGTACTTTAGATTTTGTCAATATCCAAGACTTTTCTCCTCTGGCTGTCCCCAGCAGCCTCCCCTCTCATGCACAAAACACAGTTCTCACCCTTTTCCTTTCCTTGCCATCAAACACAAATTCTAAGTGCATGTGTAGCAGCGAAAGAAGCTCTCCCCCACCCTCTGCCACTCCTCCTCCTCCTCCTCAGAATTGAAAATAGTGGTCTTTGGGAAGTGGAATCTTCTGAAGAGCTACTTATTTATTTATTTATTTATTTAATTTATTTATTTATTTGATCTCGCCTCTCCATATGGATCGAGGCGGCGAACAACTTAGAAATAGCATGTATTTTGAAACATTTCTATACATAGATTTGCTCAGGAATCTATACTTAGATTTGCTTAGGAAAATTTGGGAAAATCTTGAGCCATTCCTCTGATTATTATTTCTAATAGTTATCTATGAATAAAAAGGTATTTGCCTGGCCACAAGGAACAAAAAAGGGGTAATAGCCAGATCTCTCAGTATAAAGCATTTCACAATTCCCTTGTAGCTGTTTGGATCACTTCAGACAGCAGAAGCATACACGGGTATAGCTATAGGAGAAGGTGATGTGGGCATTGTTCCTCCATAAAAATTCTGCACCTCAAATCAAATTTCCCTTCAGACCCTGGATGTACATAATTTCAAAATTTGAAACAGTTGAGAATTTAGAAATCCAAATTTAGACATCCAAAGCAAAGGAGGAGGCAAAATGACCAAGGAAATGGAAACAAAGAAAAAACAATAGTTTTAGGTGTTAATAATTTTCAGGCTCTCTTTCTCTCTCTCTCTGTAATGCTAGAAATTTGAGGACTGAAGGAAAATTTCAAATTGAGGACCAGAATTCTTATTTGAACATATATGCCCTTATCTCTCTTCTGTACCTAAACCCATGCTAGAGACATGTTTCTTCATCTACCCTGGTCATAAGCAGGAAACAGTTTTAACCACCAATTTTGAATTGGCCTCAGAACTAAACAGGTGTTAGTACAACTGGCTTCGCAGGGGTATAATATGCTCATAGCGGTCATTCCCGGTTAGCAAATTAGCCACTACATTCTTTTCACATTGCAGTTACTGAACAATCTTCAGTATCCTATCGATTTACATTATATGGATCACTGAAGCCAGACTATCTCTGCCTAATTAAAATAGTTGCTGTTGCACTCATCTAAGTTGCTAAAGAGCATTTTGTGCCATGAACACAACCTGGAAAAAGACAATGGTCTCCAATCTATTTAAACTGCTTTCAAGAGAGATAGAAATCCCACCAAGGAATTTTCCTAATCTTCTTCCAATTTTCCACATATTCAGCACTTAGCTCAAATTCAACTGATATACTCCTTATACATCTCATTCTCTTTCTAGTCCAGATAAAAAAGACTCAACTCATTCCATATAATCAGAAATTAATTTTCCATAGAGTATAAGTGTTGAAAAGGGCACTAAAATGTTTTTAAGAGCAGAGTGAACATACAGATATCTTACAGATCGGCTGCAACACACATCACATTGAAGGACTGGAATAATGTGTCTTGCAGAACTCATTAAAAACTTTCTTGTTCTTAAGAATTAGACTGAAAGCACACTTGATTAAATTTTGATAGGATCTCTGGAGACCACAAAAATGCTTTGCAAACCACATCTGGTCCCATTGGGACATACCACAAAAATATGTCATCTTGATCAACCTAAGTCATAATACTCCACAAACAGGGAACAGTGGGAAACCCAGGTGTATCAATGGATGAGTGAGTCAGCTTACTAATACATACAATTAGCAGTTCATTCGCTCAAATGAGGAGTAAGTCTACTGAAGTAGACTGATCTGTTAATGGGATGAAGGCACTGTAAGTTTAATATTGCTTTAAAAAACAGTTATTTTAAAATGAGATTATATTCCCCCAGGGTTTATTGATGATTAAACTGATAGGTTCTGCTTGAGCAAAGGAAGCAAATGAGTTAACTCAGTTTTTGAGTAGATTAAGGAGTTGATATACTATAAAACTTAAGCAAAAGTCACTGTGAAAAAAACGAGAGATAAAGCCATATGGAAGATTTATTACAGACAACTTTAACAGGAGGAGTTTTAGGACTGTAGTAACTTCATTTAAGTATTGTTAGAAAGAAATATGTATTAAAATACAAACACCCTGATTTAGCACTATATACATATACATTGGTGAGCCAGTCAGGTGCCGGGGGGAGGAATTCCAACTTTGGAAGACCCGAGTTAAATCCCCAACTCAGCAATGGAAACCTATCAAGCAAGTCACACGCTCTCAGCCTGAGAAGAAAGCAGTGACAAACCTCTAAAGTAATCTTGTCAAGAAAACCCTAGAATAGGATTGTCATAAGTTGAAGTTGACTGAAACCACATAGCAACAAAAACAAAGGGTATGGTCAGAATCCCATTGGTGGCATAGCTATGGCCCTTTCCGCACCCTACCTTTTTCCGAAGTTGTCCAATGAGGATCCCGGCAGCAGCACTGCCAGCCAGAGACCTCTTTGGCCTACAAACCCCAGAATTCTACAGGATGTTGGAAGTGGAATAATAACACTATAACAGTGTAGTGTGGAAATGGCCTCAATTTAGTTGGACATTGTTAAAAAAAAATTAAAAGTTAGCTTGCCCTTTCTACTTTCCCCTTTCTGCTTTGCCCTGAACAAGAGATGAGCACTCTGGCGCATGGAATTAGTAAGAGTGTATTTGTGTGGGTTGGTGGAAGACTGTGGATGCGGTGGCTTGGAAATGAGGGAACAAAGAGGTAAGGAGAAAAGAGGATATTTGCTAGGCCAGCTGTCCAGAACAGGTGTGAGTTATGAGAAGGAGCTTGGTGTAGTAGTGGAGGTGGTGGAGTTATTCTTTTCTCGGGCACTGGCATGAGCAAGTGGTTGGGAGAAGGAGGAGAGATAATGCAGTGTAGTTTTCAACGACGTAATACTACTAACTCAGTAGTAAACAGCAAGTCAGCAGACTATTTTTCTAAACTGCAGTAACAGTTAACAACCTGTGGGATGATCAGAGTAATCAGTAAAGTAATATGTTACTTTTAAAAGGCAATGCATAATATTCAGTGTAGATCCTGATCTGGCAATTCAGAAAATAACCCAACGTGATATGGACCAGTTCACAGTTTGCCCCATTCAGCCTCCTACTGATTATCAGTAAAATTAACAAACATCTATAACCCCTCCACATACCACATTTGTTAGGATTAGATGAAGCATGCCAATATCACTCATAGCAAACGACAACATAACAACTGCTAAAGTCCAGAAGTGTTTCTGCTATGCCAGCTAAAGAGAATTCAGTATGACATTTTTTAAAATCATTTCTTCATTTATACTTGCATATAAAGACTTGAACAGTCTCCAAAAGACAGCGGAATGTAGAGCATTTCATGACCTCATTACTCTTGAAATGCAGCAAAAAAGATCTGAAACTATGCAAGGGAGGAGGGAAGAGGTTTTAAGCATTATATTTGAAACATACACAAAATTCTCTCACCCATCATAACAATGTAATCCTTTGCAATTCTAGCAGGACAAAACAAGCTTTCCAGTTTGCAAGAATTTAGCAATCGAGTACCTCCAATTTAATGTGGGCCCTAGCTGTATTATTGGGGTGGGGAAAATAGATTTCCCCCTCTTCACTTCTTGGAGTTACATATGCAAATACCTTATGGTGTGCATGCAGACACTAGTATGAATATGTATGCCTGGTTCATATTTGAGTTCTGGGAAGCACAGCATATTATTGTACTGTCTAGTCTTCTAAGCTATGGCAAGAATTTGCTTACAGAACACATCTCTTCAGAAAACCTGCATGATTAGGACAGAACTGCCAAATCATCAGTCTTTGTATAATGAAGCATACACTATTATTCACATAGACTTTCTCATAGCTAAGCATTAGAATCAGTACTATATCCAGGCCTACTTTCATTACTTGGTGCAGACTTGTACATAGCAATCATGAGGAAGAAATTCTCTTTACAAGAGATAAACACTGTTAATACCATGGACTATTACATATGATCCAAGCCCTTATGTTTCAGGTTCCACTTGTTCTAGGCCATTTCCACACAAGATTGTTATAGTGCTATGATTCCACTTTGAACATCCTATGGAATCCTGGGGTTTGCAGTTTTGGCAAGGGCTGACCGGCCCCTCCTGAAACTGCAAACCCCAGGATTTCACAGGATATTGAAAGTGGAATCATAGCGCTTGTTACTGCAGTATAGGCTCCTTGGAGATACCCCCAGATATCATTTTGATATCATAATTTGGCTCTCTTCCACCACCCCTCTCCATGTGTTTGTGAGGCCCCTGAACAAGCACAGAACTAGGCTTGGCCACTAATTGCTGAACATTCCATTCTCCACCCAGGCAGGCCAGAAATAGCCAGATTCTTGCTTTAGGAGACCTCTCTGCAAACACCCTCATTATGTATGCATGCTGTTTACAAAGGACTCCCTGCCCCGAGCAGGCAACCTGTCAACCTGAATACTCAACTGCCAAGCACTCTGCGTTTGCATGCTGGCTAACTCTTTGTCAATTCAGACTTAACTCAATCATGCTAAATTCTGACCTTTCCAAAGCTTTGTCCTGCTCCTAAAACTCATTGTTTTCCCCAAGTATGGCATAGCCTGCAGTCACATTTCCCTCTATAAAAACCCCTGATTCCGAGACCATCCTCAGATCACTCCTGAGTTCCAGACTGCCTTGCTGCCACTTTGCTTGGTGAGCTTCCCCTCAGCTCCATGTGCTGAGCTATATCGCACCCCAGCATCGCTCTCTATCTTCTTTCCTGACTTAAGGACAGGTGTCGTATCACCCAATTCAACAATCCCTCTCAAAATCCCTCTATACCACTCCAACCTTTATTTTCTATAGTTACTTGTGTGCGTGTGTTGCTTTCATTGTGTGCCTGTATTTAATAAAGATCATTCATTATTTCCCACACAGTTTGCTCCTTGACTTGGCCTGACAGGATCCTGCTGTGTTACCCTGCCTCTCGTAGTGCCAACCTGTGCTCTTGACTAATTTCCCCATCTTGTAATTGTAAGGTTATTTAGGTGTCCCTCCTGGGACCCCCAGTAAACAGGGTAACATGCTATAACAGTCCCATGTGGAAATGGCCCTAACCTAATGCTTGCTCTCCAGTTCATTTTTAGATCATGGCAAAGTCCACTAAGTTTCAGGCAAATCTTGGTAATGTGTTCACTTGTGCCCTTCACATCCTGTATAACCCCAACAGATGTGATACCGAAAGACCTGCAGTGCTTGAGTTTAAAATACGGTCCAATTCAAGCAGTAAAGATTGGCTCCCATTCTAATATTATTCCACTGTTTAAAGACATCCAGCTCTAGGGTTTCCATCACAGATACAGGGGCCAGCTGTGAAGTTCAGAACAATATTTCAAGATGAAAGCACTGCAGGGACAGAAGTTACATGATGTTGACCTGTGCCACAGATAATATCAATCATCAAAACATAAATTAAGTACAGAACACCTCTCACCTATATATGTTGAGAAGCTGTTAGCCCTTGGAACTGTAAAGCAAATCAAGTGCAAATTTATTCCATTCATTAGTAGAACTAAGGACAGGAATGTGTGTTTTGTGGAATATATTTGAACAAATAGCCAGTCTGTATACAGTTTCACTAAGCTGTAGGTTTGGTACAAATAGGTTTTATACCTATTTATACCAAATAAATTTCCATTTTGGAATAACAATTATATCACATACCTATTCCTATTGATAAAAATGGAATGGTCCACATCATAAAACTATGTAGCTCTGCATACACATTTCATTCCACTGCTGGCAAGCCCCATGAGAGGCCCATGCTGCTGTCACTGACTGGTAGGGAAGGGAGGAATGAGGTAGGCAATTCAGACCACAAAAAAACACCTGGTTTCAACTCAGCTGCAGGTGGCGGGGGGATAGATTTGAGGGTGTGCATTCCAATGGTGTACACCCACCTTTTTCTTCCCTTGGGGGCTTAGAGTAGTCAGATCTTCATGGTACAAACAGCCCTTTCCCCTCCCCTTCCATCTGGTAAGTAGATGGTAACTATTCATACTAAAGGCCTTTCCGCACTACACTGTTATAGTGCTAATATTCCACTTCCAACATCCTATGGAATTCTGGGCTTTGCAGTTTAGGGAGGGGGTTTAGAATTCTCAGCCAGAGAACTCTTTGACCTCAGTACACTGCAAACCCCAGAATTCCACAGGATGTTGAAAGTGGAATAAGAGCAGTGTGGAAAGGCCCTAAGTTTCTTCTCAAAGGAAGCAAAGAGTAATTTTAGCCATTTTCTTCAGGAGAATCAACCTTCTTCTTCCCACACAGCTGACAAACAGTAAAGGAGGTTGGTGGGGGGAGTTACAATTGTAGCAATGGTGTCACAATCATGACTAAGCAGCAATCAGGAATACAGAATATTTATGGATTAGTTAATCTAGGCAACAGTTCCATATTCATGATCATTACTTAAGTCATGATTGTTACACCACTGTCATGATCTAGCATCCGCCCCCTACTCAAAAAAAAGCCACCCTACTTTACTGGGCATCAGCTGCCTGGGGAAAAGGAAGTCCATTCAATCAGTGATCAGAGTACAGGTGAATGATGTTTCTGTCAGGTTGGGAGGTTCTGGCTCACAGAAGTTACTTATATAGAATACTGATGGATATTTATAAACTGCAGTTGCACCATTTGGTAAAATACAGAAGATAAAAAATAAACAAGACAGCACACCATTTAAAAGTCCCATTTCAATCAATTCCAAAAAGGTGGTTGGAACAGAAAGATATTCACTTGGTGGCAAAAGAAGAAGGAGACACTTGTCCTAGCCTCTGTAGGGAGGAATACCCTTGTGGTAGGTTCTCAGTATTTAACCTACTGTATTTAGTCAACAGAAAACAATTAAAAATATTCATACAAATTTAAATTTTAAAGTTGTCACCTAAAGGTTACACACATACGTGCACCACTCCCTTATAAATTTAAAAGATGAGAAATCCGAGGTTTACTGTTCCGGCGGCCATGGTGTCACACCGTCTCAAAACAAACAAAAAGCTCATTTAATTCAAAATTGCAGTTTTCATTCTATTGCCCAAAGTGTAGCATTATTTTCCACAAATATTGGTTCTTACTTCAACAACAACAACAATAATAACAACAGCAACAAACTACCACCACCACCACCTGTGGAAAAGTAAGAATATTTCAGAGTATCAGGAGAAAAAAATTGAAAAGTCCCCAAGTAAAGGTTTCACTTGAGTAAACCAAAACGGCATCTTGAGCACTTTTTTCTGAGGGGCCATAAACCTATTACCTGAGAATTAAATTACTTTTGTGACCAATTTTTCATCTAACGTTAAGATACGTGTAATTTCCAAAAAGGAAACTATAATGGTCAGCCACATTGGAAACACAGAACAAAGAATCAGCGTGACTGCCACTAGTTGAAAACTTTCCGCATGTGTTGCCTATTGTTCAATGTGAAATGCACACAGTCAGAAACAGTGGGAAGCTAAATTGCTCTAAAACCTTCAGGTTTTTTTTCTTTCCAAATGTGATTGTTGAAGACTACAAGCTAAACCACTCTGCAGATTCAGTAGCAACGCATTTTTCTTCCCAGACCAATGTCATCCACTCTGACACCTCTTTACTTCTTCAAGAAATTCTGTTTAGGGGATACATGTAAAACAATTGTGAGTTCTAACCACAAAACTACTAGCTGTAACACTAGTGATTTGATACAAAGTGCCTCATCCTCAGCTGCAGCAGCTGTTATTATTAATCGTGTTAAGCAATGCAATTTACAGCCCTTATACTGGTTGTTGCTTACAGCAACAATCCTGTTTGGTGTGCCATTGTGATTTCTAGTTAGCAGATACACATACACACACACAAAGTAAAAAGCACATCCTAGTGGTTCTGATATCAGAGTTCCAGTTCTGGCTGTCTCTACAAGTGAATACTTGAAAGTCCAAAGGAAACCTATAACTCCTTTTCTTCTAGAATATTTCTTGTGGTCCTGTAGCATTTTATAGTAACTAATGAAGGACATGGGTATCTGCCTTTCAATATAAATTTTTGTATGAATTAAAAGAAGCCATTGTCTAAGGTTGCATAAGTCAACCCAAGTTTAGAATCATATTCTGGTGACACAAAACTTCTCTTCCAGATTGTAAGCTCAGGCAAGCTAAAGGAAGATGGAAGAAAGGACCTCTGGTGACACAGCTGGGAAATGCAAAATGGAGTCCATTCTCTCTACATGTAAGGAGATTTCTGATTAACATATTGATATCCTAGCCCTGAAGGCCCTGGTCAACTAGTTTTACAAGGAGGCAGTATTCATATGGAATAAATGGCAGAAATATCATCATGTCTCATTGACCCACCTACCCCACAATTTCTACTCAACATTTGCTTATAGGTTTGCAATTGGTGAGTGAGTGCAGGGGATAAAGGGAAGTTTGCTGGCATACACCAGCCAGGCAGACTTGGTCTATGTCTCAAATTCCTCCATTAACCTCAACAGGCCTATTACTATACCCTATTCTGTCTTTCAGAATGAATGGAAAGGAAAAGGCTGCAGGTCATAGAAACTCAATGTACACTGTGGAACCCAAACTCATGGCTGCAGACCAGACAATAGGACATTTAGGAAAGTGATGGAGTCTATCCACAGATATTCCCAACAAATGAATTACATTTATTCTTTAGCTTTATTCTATAAGGCTTGAAAACAATCTCTTCAGGCAATCTCTTTTAGCTATAAAACATTTGCAATGTATCTATTTGTCCAAAGTCCCAATCCTTTAACCATTTGGTTTAATTTGGAAGAAAAGTAATTAAAAATACATTCGATCATCTATCAACCTTGTCTGTTGGAAAATAATCAGTTTTCTGGTCTGGCAGTAAGGGCTGTGCAGAAATGGAAACAAGCTTCACAATGATGGAAGCTGATGGTTTACAAAGTTACTGAATGAGAACTGATTATTGATTTGCTATCTTCCTAACAACATCAGTGTCGAGTGATAATGTACTGTACTACTTGTTTCAGAGTAAATAGCAATTTTTTTATTACCGCCTTTCTTGCAAATTGGCTGCTTGCAGGGAAAGCAAAATACACAGTCATCTAGCATCTTGAAACAATACACAAAGAGCTCTGAGAGACTGCTAGTAAAACACAGTAGGACTGTTGCTGGCATTTAAAACCTGTTCTCTTCCCCATAAGCTGCAAATCAAAAGTTCGCTTATTAAAATCTGTTTGTTACACAGTGTAGGCAACACACTCTTGTTTTCCGGTTTGCTTTTCCACACTATTGTCTTGCTGGGAGAATATCCAATTTGTTGTAATCAAATCAGAATTACTGCTGTTAGCATTTTTAAAGAATGCTTAATTCTGGAAAATCTTCTATGTACTGATTTTTTAAAAAATAAAAAAAATTACTGAGCTAGGCAGAAAGAGAATGGGATCACCCAATAAGGCTAGGATGAAGGCACAATCTTCATGGCTAAATGGAGTTTCAATCTGGATTTTTCTGTGCCGGGCCACTTCTAGATTGGTGACTCCTAGTGGGATCAGTACATCCTACTATGTTCCATTCATGCCAATGAAAGTGATGTAACTGCTGTGGGTCACAAAGTCCAATTAATCAGAAGTCACATAAAACTAAGATCATTTTCATGCTCAGTGGTGGCAATGGGGAATATTATATCATCCTATTTATATCATCCTATGGAGTCCGTTTTATCCTCTTGTTTATTTTTCAAGCTGATCTTTCAAGCAGTATTAAAACGCTCATGAAATGGATACAAACCTTCAATTGCTGTAACTCTCCAAGTGGAGCCTCCATTGTTATGTCAGTTAAAATTAGTAGCATGTAGACCATCATGATTTGAATTTGGACCACTAATTATGAGGGCTTCCAACAATTAGGAAAAGGGAGAAGACAATCCTGTTGGATGGGTGAAACTAAAATCAGATCATGATCTTTGGGTGCATGCATATCCTCACAGGGCCATCTGGGAACTGTTGTGCAGGGCTGCTGCCCACAGACCTATACAATATAATTTTTAAAGTAGGGCAAATGGCAGATTATACAGGAATAAGTCAGTACAGACTTACAGAGGGGAAGATATAAAACAGATTCCTAATGAAAATAATCTGATCTATCCATCAACATTCATGGCACTATCATGGTGTCACAGTACTTAAAATTTAACAGCACAGCCAAGTGATCTTTTCATTTCACTTTACTTGTTAAAAGTCTTTAAACCTGGGCAAACCACTGCTCTTAATAGGATTGACAATGATATTGCTAGCTGGGAATATAGTGAAAATAGTGCTTGGAGTGTAGGAGAAACTGGGGGCCATTTCCACTTGAACTGGCTCTAACAATGCTCATGCTTTTTTAAAAGATTATGTGTGTCTTCATCCTTCATCTATCACACTATACAATACCATCACATAATTCACTGGCAGTCTTAGTCCTCTAAGTATCACTCCCATTCTAGCCAAGATAGCCCCATCTACATACAAAAGGGGACACAAACTGGGAAGAATCTAAGTTTGCAGAAGTATTTTTTAAAAAATTGTTAGATGGATTGGAGTGTAAAGGCATTGTCTGCTTTTCAACAGTCCACTTTTCAATTATCTGCCCTACCAATCCTTTTCAATGACAACTAGAACCCACATTCTCAACATGTGGTCTTTTGATCACATATCAAATATATGGGTTCTGGTGGTCATCAAAAAGGTTTGAAAGTGCAGATTGCTGAAAAACAACCACATGTTACTTCCTCTCCCAATTGACTCAGCACCATCTTTTTGTTCAGTCTGTACACATCTATCTGTACACAGTATGTACACAAACTGAACAAAAAGATGGTGCTGAGTTGATTGAGAGAAGAGGCAGCACATGGTCACAAATACTGTATAAGAGACACACTGTATACTATTTCTGAGAGATGTGCCACAAATCTCTTAGAAATTGTATGCACTGAGTTTCTTATACTATATTTATGACCACACACTGTTTTTATTCTCAATCAACTCAGTGCCATCATTTTGTTCAGTCTAAACCCAGACTGAACAAAAAGATGATGTCCAGTCAATTTGCTTCTGTAGTTTGATTATATCCACTTTGTAAAATATATCTTTTTTATTAAAAACCATAAAAAAGAAAAAAAGAAAAAAAACCGAACCTAACAAACATTACATAACATTCATAACTTAACAACATTTAAAGAACAAAACATACAAATAGACACATATAACAAACTACATATCTTATTAACTTATTCTCCACAAACATAGAGCACTTCCCCCTTTTCATGAGATACAGCCTTATATTGTTTAAAAGAAGAAAAAACTACCTCTGTATATCAGAAATAAATAAACCAATTATTCATTTTTTTCACTCATTATTTTCAACTCTATTTACATTTTTTTCCTCATTACATTATAAACTATTCCAACATTTCTTTTCTTTCTAAAAAAAAAATAAACCTATTGCTTCAACATCTCTTCTTTTGCTTCTACCTCCCTCCCTATTAATATCTAGGGCTTATCCCTTATTATTTCAACAATTATTTCCACTTTTTGACAGTGCTTTGATCCCTAACCTTTCAAATAAGCAAAGGATATCTGTATACGTGAGCAAGAAAAACTCCAGGAAAAGTACAAGGAAGACAAAGGTTGCCATCCTGTTAGTGGCATATGCAGACATAAAGCTATGTATGCCTTTTTTGGTTGATGCAAATGTTGATATTCTCTTTCTCCCACTGCTCCAACCCAGACATGCTGTAGAGCTGCTGTAGCCCATTTCAGCCATTCCATGCCTAGTGGAAAGGGGATCAAAGATGCATCCAGATATATCCTGTGGTCACACACACAAAGTTGCCATCATCTGCTGACACATTTGGAGGACCCCAGCAGACTTCAGCCTTTTTTTGTCTGGCTAGAGGGACATAGCAAGATGTTTTTCCTCTCCACTTTCCACCTGTTACTGAATGGCAATGTAGGGGAGGGTGGAAGGGGAGGGCTTTAGCAGCTACAGTAAGGTGTGTGTGTGTGTGTGTGTGAGAGAGAGAGAGAGAATAGCCACTTTTAGTAAAGTGCTGTATACAGAACTAGTTTGCTGTTCTGAGTCATACAGAATTCCAGTCTACGTGTGTTCAATGGCCACAGAATAGTTTTTTTTTTAAAGTAGATGTAGGATCTGGCCAATTATTCTATGAGATATTTCTCTAACAGTCACTAGTGATAACAGTTTCTATAGAACCTAATCAAGAGGAAGCCAGGAAACTGAGGGTCGGTACTCTAAGTAAATCTCTGCTATGTTAGCCAAAAGCAAACCCTGGATCAAAAGTTTGCTTTCTTCACCCTTATTATAGGAGTCATAAGATTTCTCAAGCTGCTTCTCCATAAAATTATGAAAGTTCTTAATAATTCTAGACTGTGTCATGAGAGGTCAGGACAGAATTTCATGCAGTCCCATTATGAGCATTGCCATGCAAGTTAATGTCACAATCAGTGTATCAGAGAATAAAAAATAGCCAGGATTAGAATGGGCATCTTGTATCAGATGGATTCCCATCCAGGATTTTCCTTCTCTGACATCTGTTCTGGGAATCCACAATATATTTCTTTGTCCATCTCAAGCTCTAGGAATATGGCACAAGACAACGCAACTTTTGGAACTACCTTATATAATTCCACTGATATCATGGGCTCACAGTAAAAGAAAAAAAAATTAAGAGCATGCCTTGGACTATGTTTTCATAGTCAAACACACACACACTCCAGGAATAATAAGACTAGATTATAAGGGCATGATTTGGACTACAATTTGACAGCCACACCCACAACAAGAGTTGCGCATTGTTGCATCTATGAAGAAGAAAAGACTGTGTCTTATGTAATGATGGGTTAAAGTGATCAAGTTCTGAGCATTATCAAACAACATCCGTTGCTTCATCATCCTAGTAAGATTAACATTGACTACACCATTGCAGAAGCAGATATCAGCTCAAAATATCCATCATTAATTAGAAAAACAGTGAAGTGTCCAGGAGAAGAGCACCTGGCTTAATAAAAAAAAAATCTGAACAGTGAAACTTGCATCATGAGCCCATTATTGGCAAATGTCAGTACTACTGGCTAGAACTTTCCATATACCGCTTTGAGACAAATCAATCTCTGCAGCCAGTTGCATTTAAATTAAGCTGTTATCCATGGTGCCTTTGCTTCCCTTAACATTTGGGGATTTTATAGCACCGGTAGCTCATACCTTCAGATAATCAGCACATGGATAATGGGATTTTTATCAAGTTTTTATTTCTGTTACTTGTTATTTAGCAGCTTTTCTTTGCTCCTTCTTTGTGTATCGTCTCCACTGTAATAAAGGCCTTTTGAAAGAATAAAGGCTTTCAGAAAGACACCTGTATCATTAATGCACTAGATATAGCTCATGATAAACAATTGTTTCTTCATTTCAGTGACCTCACAGTTGTATCTTTTCCTTTGAGCCATTTTTTTTCTCCCAGAAAGATAGTTTGGAATGAAACCAGTTTGTTTCTGAAAGTAAACATTGAAAGAACTGCCCAGAACAAAAATCATAGATGGACTCATATCACCAATCCATGCTTAAAAATTCTGCTTAAAAATCTATCACCTTCCCTCCTCCCTTTTAAAGTCCAAACTTTGTAGTATGGAAAGAATGAGACAAAGTTTCTGCAGTCCTGAGGGAGTGGGAGGAAGATGGGTCAGGCTAGATTGCAAGCTGAGTAACATAAATTGGCAGCAGGGTGTGTGTGTGTAGAGGGGGGGGGAGGAACCTAAATTGTAGTTCATGCTTGTGGCAATTCATGCAAACTTTAGATAAAAATTTCCTTTTATCTGCATGGAGTGTGCAGATCAATTATGATTCTGTGAGATTTGCTAGAGGCAAATAAGCAATATTCCAAACACCATGAGAGGGATTTCTACTCACAAGTCAGGAAATTTTCTCCTCCTTTTCCTCTCTTTAACACCCTGTGCCACACATTTTCTTTTAGAGGTTCTCCCAATGCTATGGAGAAAATTGGAAGGGGCAAAACTGCAATAGGAAAAGAAATCAATCCACCAGTACAGCCCATTCTGCTGATGAAAAGGCACTGTGGGATACAACATACTGAATTTATGGCCCCTCTTCTAAATTAGAGATAAGAGAGTGATTAAATGTGTGTGCTTGTACAAGAAACTCTTGAAATATGATGGTGGGACATAAATAGATGTGTGAATCCCTACATTGTTACCCTGATTACTGGGGGTCCCGGGAGGGATACCTATATGCGCTCTCAATTAACTAAGTTTGGGGAAATTAGCTAAGAGCAGAAGCTAGCAATGCGAGAGGCAGGGCAACGCAGTAGAATTTTTACCCAGTGTCTACGGGGTCAAGCCAAGCCAAGGAGCACACCAAGTTATAAGAATAATTGAGATCTTTATTAAATACAGACAAACAGTGTATGCTACACACGCACTCAGATAACTATAGAAAATAAAGGTTGGAGTGGGACAGAGGGATTTTTCAGAGGAGTGGTTGAATTGGGTGATACGACACCTGTCCTGAAGCCCAGATAGATCACTGCAAAGGTCTGAAGTTGTGCAGTCTCAGTCAATATGACTGAGGGGAAGGCTCGCCAAGCAGAGCAGCGGCAAGACGGGATGGAACTCAGGAGCGATCCGAGGATGGTCTCGGAATCAGCTAAAAGTTAAAAGGGTATTTTATTGGAAATTAATAGACACACACCAGAAATCAAGCAATCTCACAAACCATATAAGATTATTGAATGAAAAGGTAAGAAAGGTTGAATAGAGAGACTTTGGGTAATAAGAGTAATATTTATCAGTTCTGAAGCAGAAGATCAAAGCAGAGTGGGTCAAGCAAGAATCTGAGGACAGTATGGAGGAGTATGAATCGGGGGAAACATGTACAGCATGATGCCGAACGTACCATAGATTGTAGGGGTTGGAGCTGGGGTTTTTATACTCTATTTCCTACTCTGAAGGGGTATGTGTTAATGGCTTTCTTGCAGATCACACAAAAGGGGTCCAGAACAGGCTGACTGTCTTAACTTTAGGTGACAAAACATTGATGAGAGTCCTGACAGCCTCCTAATTTCTTGGTTGGGTAAGGTCTCTGTAGGAAATGCACAAAGCAGAGTGCTTGCCTGCTTCATCTGGGCAGTTTCATCTACTATTGTATTTGGAGGTCAAGTTGTTGAGAGGATTATCCCAAACCCATTAATGTCATGGGTTTCTGTCTAATCCTCTTAAACTTATGACCTGGACATGCTGAGGTCATCCTGATCTAGTACACACTTAAAACCAGTGTGCTGCTACTGCATGTTTCCCAGCCATAAGTTTCTGTTTTTGTATGAAAATGATGTTTCTTGCCAATTTTGTTATCCAGCGGTGGGGTAGGGGGTATAAGGTGTGGCAACACCTGATATCCACTGTAGTAGTCCAACATTCATACCACTACATCACACTGTCTCTTTCGTAGGGTGGCTTAACAAATCACTAATCTGAAAGTTCCCTGCCTTTAGGCTTAAAATCTAAACAAGACATGACACACAAAGAAAAAGGGAAGGCAAGGAGAGAGTGGATTTGGTCCTTCAGATGCTGTCTGTTCTTCTCTCCCTCAGAAGCCAGAGACTGCTGTGGCTCCATTCTGGGGAATCCTGAGATTGGTAGTGTGGGTATGTACTTAGAATTCTCCAGAACATTCCCTTAAATTACACCATTAGAACTACACCATTCTGTAGATAGAGAATTCCAAGAGTCTCACAAAATGACAGGTTCCAGGATTCCATGGGATGGAGTCACAATATTTAAAGGAGCATCAAAGTGCTATGATTCTGTAGTGTGAATACACAGTTCTCATGTGCTGGTTCTCCTGTTCCTGAATTGTACTCTAGTTTACACCCTTTGGTGTTGCTAGAGCTGTCATGACGTCTCCTGATTGATGAATTAAATCACCGGTATCCCTTCCATGCTGAAGTTTCTTCTTCATGCCAAGCAGAATCTGTAGACCTCTCTTCACACAGATTATCTGTTGCTGGAGCAGAAAAGCACAAAACCTAATGAAGGCACCTATTAAACAAATTTTAAAAATAAAGCCTTTGGCCTGTATCCATGTGCTGGATATTCATTGGCATAAAAGTGGAATCCAGTATTGGGAGAGGGAATGAGGATTTCTGATTTCTACTGTATTGCCCACCCTTCCAGAATACCATCTCTGGAAAGTTAAGAAACCCACAGCTTTCACACTTTTGTTAAGATTAATAGGAGAAGAAGAAAGAAAAGTTCAGTGAGATGTGCAAGCACAACTTTTACCATCCAAAATTATTATGGAGAGTTTCCCAACATGAATAAAAATCACAACTGTTTATTTACACCATATTGACTTTGACCCAGACATATTCCCATGAAAGTACATGATTATATCAGATTGCAGAGAGTAGCTTACCACAATAATCTTGAAAAAGGCATTGTAGGAATTGTCCCAGGCTTATGCACACAAGTGTGCACATACTTGAGCTATCCTTGTATAATGTCTAATAGTATGTTCCTGAAGAATGTTATCTGGACAGAATGCAGCACTGTGACAGTGCTTTAAAAAGGGCCTTCAGTTTAATAATAATCTAAATTCATGCTATGACATGCTATGACTTTCTCCTGACCACTCTAATTTGTTAATGATCCTACAAAATCAAATGCTGACTGGATTGTCTTCATGTTGTGTGTTCCTATTAAATGTTAAATGTAAACATGGAATAGATGGTAACACTTTCAGATGGATCTGTAAGGGGTTTGAAAATCATGTTCAAAGAGTCATCTTCAATGGCTGCACTTCAGACTGGAAGGGGGTCTTGGTGGAATGGCTCAAGGTTCTATCCTAGGGCCTTTACTCTTCAATATTTTTATCTTTGAATTAAATCACAGTGTAGAGGGAATCCTTATCAAGTTTGCAGGTGGCTAACACATTTGGAAGATAGAAATAGAATTCAAAAGGACCCCAATAAACTAGAAAATTTGGCAGAAATTAAAAACATGAAATTCAATAGAGAAAAAAACACAAAATTCTACATTTACGTCATCAAAAGCAAAATTACAGGTGTAGGATAGGAAATGCATGCCTCAGCAGTACTATATGTAAAAAATACCTTGGGATATTGTTGATCAAAAGCTGAATGTGAGACAATAGTGGCCTTTCTGCAGCTTAACTGATTCCGGTATGGGCACGCGGGGATCACATGAGCAGCCTCTTGCAAGAGACACTCGCGTTCCCTCTGTGTCTTCTCCACAGCAGCTCCCTGCTGGGCGGCAGGAAGCGTGAGGGCTTCGCTCTTCCTTCCACAAAGTAGCCGGGTACTTTTCCAGGCTACGCTGGGGAAGAAGCACGAGGGCCGCATCTCTGGAGGCTCTGCACAGAAGATAAGTGTGTGTGGGGTCCCGGAGCAATGTGCAATTGTGCATCATTTTCAGCAAAAAGCTGAAAATGATATATTGTGTGATTGCAGACTACTGGCTCCGGTAGCATCATGAGATTGCGAGGACGTCATGTGGAACAGTCCTTGCAATTGCACGATGCTCTGGAGGCCCTTTCGCATGAGAAATGGCATGCAAAAAGGGTCAGTGTGATGCTGCAGCAAAAGGGCCAATACTTTCCAGGTCAAAGGAAGTGGGAGTCCCACTCTATTCTGCAGTGGTCAGCCTTTGTCTGGAGTACTGTGTTTAGTCCTGAAGGCCTAATTTGAAGAAGGATATAGACAAGTTGGAGCAAGTTCAGAGAAGGGCAATGGTGATGATAAACAGTCTGAGGAACAAAATGTATGAGGAAGGATTGAAGGATCTTGGCATGTTCACCTTGTTGAAGAAATGACTGAGGGGTGACATGATTGCATTTATGGCTACCCTTAGGTAAACCTATCATGGGATTTTCTGGGGCTAAGGGTGTGTGATGCACCCAAAGCCACCCAGTGGGTTTCCGTGGCTGAGCAGGGAATCAAACCCTGGTCTCCAGGGTTGCAGTCCAGTTCTCAAAACACTACACCACACTGGCTCTTATATAGTTTGTTTATATAGTTTGTTTATCCTCTACAATCTCAGGTCAACACTCTACATTTTTATTGGATTTTCTGAAAGATATTGTCTTGGTGAACATGCAAATTTTGATATGAAAATTAAAATAAAATTTAGTGGAAATCTGCCCAACCAAAGATACACATCAAATGGAAAGGCTGATGAATTGAATATTTTAGTAGTATAGTTCATCATAGGAATACTTTCTCCAAGAAAGAGGGGTTGTTAGTCCCAACTAGAACAGACTCATTGAATCAATGGGGTTGTCTACACAGTGATTTACCATTAAACAAACAATCCAATGGTTATGAACTCATTAGAACTAACCAACTCCCTAAATTTCTCTCTGTATCCACACTAAAACAATTGAGTTGTTTACCTATGCAATGGTATAGTCTGTCTCTTTAAATACCTCAAGAGCTACCACAGATAGGAGAGGGAAGGCTTGTTCTCTGCTGCCGCTGAAGGTAGGACCAGGTTTAATGGTTAATAAGATACAGGAGACTAGATTTTGATAGAACATTATAAAAAGTTTTTTGACAGTAAGAATGGTTCAGCAATGAAATTGATTATCTAAAGAGGTGGTGGGATCTCCTTCTCTGGATGTCTTCAAAAAGAGGCTGGACAGCTACCTGCTGTTCAGAACTACTCTCTGCTCTTAAACACCTTTTGTTTCCCCCCAGCTATTACTGGCAGTCAGAAGGCTAAACAAAGTCCCATGAAACATTATACTGACAGCTTTGGCCTCCAGGTATTTCACAGTGTGTGATCTACATGCTGTATGAAAATCTTGTTTAATTAAACCATTGACTCTCAGCACTAGGAACACAGAGTACACTGCTGAATGCCATTCAAGTTGTGACCTATGGTTCTGAAAGGTTAATAGTTTGTTCCTAGCAGTGCGTACATTTCAAAGTATTACTGTGGCACTGAAGGGACTCAGAGGGGAAAAGAAAGCTGTATGAAGGAGAAAAGAAAAGATAGGGGTGCTTCTTGTGATTACAATCTTTGAGTAGAATGCCTTCATCTTTTTATTTCATTATTGTAATTGTACTCTTTATTTACTGATCTAAAATGATACATTTTAAAATGAAACTTGGTCTTTAAAAAAAAAAAAGCTAGTGGCCTGCACTTTATTCATGTTATTAGCCTAAATTCATCCTGGTTATTAAGGCATAATATACTTACTGATTAGGTAATAACAGAGCAGGGAAAATAAAAGACTTTGATCACAATTTAAATAGCATTGGATTACAGTCTAGGCGGTATGAGGCTTCCTCCCCACTCTTGCCTTCAGGAAAGGACTTCATCTGGTCACAGCAGATAATGGTCATTAATTTCTCCTGTGGGAGATTTGCTGCAGCACTCATAATAGGAATGAATTTTGTGTAAATGAATCTTTACTTACTACTACAACAACAACAACAACAAAAAATTAAACATCCCCAGTCACAAGTTCTTTCAGAATCACCAAGTGGTCTTAGCCTTACTCTAAATACTGATTCAGTCATGAAAAATATAACTTAATTGAAGTAGATTGTGTATGCCATTTCACATCAGTGACATAGCTAAATTCAATTACATTGGGGGAAAATAGTACATGCAACCTCATCAGGAGTGTTTATTGCGATCCACGTTGTCCATTGTGTGCTTGGTCTGTTTCTGGAGAGAGCTGAAAAATCAATTCAAAATGCCAGTTTAAGAATAAATGCAGCAAATTATATTGGCCAAAATCCAATTCCCAGTGCCAACTAGAGTAGGTTCATTGAATCAATAAGATTTACGTCAGTGTTGTTTACCATGCAGCAGTTGATTCAGTTGTCTTCTGTAGCTGGGATAAGCCATTGGATTTAGACTGATATTTTTACAGTTTCTCTTGCATTTGAAATTTTTTTGAATATGCTCATCTAGAGAACATCTAACTATATTAATTAGTATGCCACTAATACATGAGGAAGAAGAACTCTTTTAGTGCAGATAGTGCTTTGATAAATCCCCATGCAATTAAAATTTTTAATTCCCCTCTTAAAAGTAGCTTTTTTCAAGTTATATTTTTTTTTAAAAAATGTACTGGGATTTAATTTTTTAAGTACAGCTAACTTTTATAAATACATCAGAAGTGTTCTCAACTATGTTCCTACAAAAGATTTTATTTTTATACAAATCCTTCTTCTCCTTATTGACTTTACTCTAGGAGGAAGAAATAAGAAGCACTGTTCCATCTATATCTCTAAAATCCCACAATGGTTCTGTGGCATCACATTGTTGAAGTCATTAGGTAGAGCTTACACTGTTTAAAAAAAGAAATCATTGATGTGTCATATGCATGTTTACTCCAAAATAAGTCACACTGTGCCTTATTATTCAAGAGTCAACTACCACTCTCCTGATGATTGCAAAACATACCAGACATCTATGTTGAGAAAAATAAGGCCACAACTTTTCTTGATTACAGCTGCATGCAAGTTTGGCATGGTCATGGGACTGGATCCAGGAATTAGCCAACCCACCTGTTGGTGAATGAGCCAATTGTTTAACTCTCTGCTGGTTACACCAACTATGACAGTGGTGAGATTCTACATGGGCGAACACCTTTTTGTGATTTCCATTGTCACCTGGGGGGTATGGTGAAGTAGATGTCACTGTGTAGTTTCCTTTTTCACTTGGACATTACTCCTACTCCCTGCACACACCCAGTCCCCTAAGGGAACTCCTCCACTGTTGGATCTAGAAACTTCCAAAATGCCTTTTCCTGCATCCAGATTCCATGGAGAACTGCTTACAAAAGTTGTGACAATTGAACGCAAGCTAGATAAGCATCAAAATAATGGAAGGTGAGTCGGATGAAGTTACCAATCAGATTGAGGTAACAATGCTGATAAGCGTAAATACTCTATCCCTGGACCTGAGTGAAAACTCTTAGCAATTCAGCTCAGGTCCCACCCATCAGCTAATAGTTTTGACACCATTAGCTATCATTTCCCACATTTCTCAGAGCCCATGCTAAAGTGCAAAGGTCACGCTACCAGGAAGTGACCTGTGGGACAAAGGAGCGGGGAAGCGGCAGCGTTTCGGATGAGGCTTTTCGCGTGAGACGCCCCCCCCCAGTCGCGCAAATGGGTAACATGCGGAAAGGGCCATGGTCTTTCAGATAGCTTGGACCTAAGATGTATAGGGCTCCAAATGTCATAACCATCACTTTGAATTGTGTCCCACAAAAGACTGGTAGCCAGTGAAATTGTCTCAACAAAGAAGCTATGTGTTCCCTGAAAACAGTTCCACTCAACAACCAGACTGTTGAAGTTTATGTTTCCAAAGGCAGCCCCATGTAAAGTGTGTTGGTGTAATCCAACTGAGATGTAATCAAAGTATGTGTCACTGTAGCCAGATGTGATATCTCAGTAATAAGCACAGCTAGCACACCAGTTTTTGTTGTGCAAATGCACTCCTGGTCATGGCTGATACCTGATGATACCTGATGATCCAGGCTCAAATGTGAATCTATACCCAACCAATGAATCTGAGATTTCAGAAGGAGTAATAATCCCATTCAGTATGAAGTGGATTCCTATTCAATGATGTGTCTTTTGATGAAACATGATTGTTTTGTCTTCAGTTTGTTTACTCCAATCCAGTCCATTATTGACAACAGAAATTGGTATAATACCAAAACAGTATCCTTGGATTTGGATGAAAGAAGAAATAAAGTTCAGTATCTTGTGCACATTGGTGACACCAAATCTCACATCTCTGGACAACATTTCCTTGAAATTTTATGTATATGATAAACAGCAAGGAGGAAAAAACTGAACCCTGATATTTATCACAGGCCAACAAACAGGGGTTAAACATCCCATAGCACTCCCTTGAAGAAGGACCAGAGATACGGTAAGTCAGTGCCCCCAAATCTGAACACAGAAAGGTAGTCTATCAGGAAAGCATGGCTGATGGCAAAACTCAAAAGCCACTGAGAAATCCAGCAGAATCAACAGGGACATGCTCCTGGAGTAGATCATCCTGCAAGGTGATCAAAGCAATCTTCCCACTAAGTCAGGCCAAAAGCCAGACTGAAATGAATCTAAATGATGTGTTTTATCCAGGAATGCCTGCAGGTTGCAGACCACATATTCCAGAATCTTACCTTCAAAAGGAACATTGCGGATTGGCTGGTATTTATCTAAGGCAGGGATCAAGGTTGGGCTCTTATTTCAGCAAATGACCCACCATAACCACTTTTTAGGCAGGATGAAATTTTGCATTGCTGCAGTGAGGAATCCTCTGCTCTCCATGTTTTGGTTCTCTGTGACAATGGTGTTAGAATTCCTTAGCAGACAAACTAATATGAAGAGATTGCTTAGAACTGGGGAAAACACTCGTTCAGCCTATAAAGAAGAAGAAGATTAGATGAAGGACAGTTTGCAGGTATTTCAAATGATTTCAGAAAGAAGAGGCTTGGTAATTATTGAAGAGCAAGGGTAAGAAAAAAAGAATGGACATTAATTAACTTACACACACACACACAAACTTCCAGAATGTAAGAGAAGTTAGAAGCCCCAGCTGGCAGCACTGCCCTCCTCCCAGCATAAAACATGGGTCATTTCTGCACTAGGCTGTTACAGTGCTATTATTCCACTTTCAACATCCAGTGGATTTCTGAGGTTTGTAGTTTACTGAGGCCAAAGAGCTCTCTGGCTGAGAATTCTAATTCTAAATGTCCCTCCCTAAACCGCAAAGCCCAGGATTCCATATGATGTTGAAAGTGGAATAATAGCACTATAACAGTATAGTGTGGAAATGGCCATGGTTTGAGTGTTACATGGGGACTCTAGGAGGCCAGGACTTGACTTGCTGCTCAGCCATGGAAACCCACTGGAGGTCTTTGAGCAAGTCACACTCTCTCAGCCTGAGAGGCAAACAATGGCAAACTTTCTCTGAATAAATGTTGCCAAGAAAACCTTATGATAGGGACATGATAAGCCAGAGTTGGCTTGAAAGCACATAACAAAAAGATTAAACCAGCTTTAGCCAATGATCTTAATATGGCCACTGTAGAAAGAAGACATATCAGAATTAGATGAGAGTGGGAGACTGTTTACCTAACAAGTCATCAAAAAGTTTAGTTCTATCGTCAAAAGCCTCCAAAAAGTTTAGGCTCACACCTGCTTTGTTAATTGGTTTACCCAGGAGCTACCACTGTTTTGCAAATGGTTGGTGTTAATAATTACTATTATTTGGTACTTTGTGCATTTTAATTCCAATCAGGCGTCAATCTACTGCATCTTTTTGTTTTTCCCTTCCCAAAAATGTATGCTATACCTTGAAAACTTTGAACAAGACTTCATGCATCTGATGAGTTGAGTTGCAGGCAACAAAAACCTAGGCTATGATGAATTTTTCAAGGTGCCACAGCATTATTTTATTGTTTTTGCTGAAAAACATTTAGCATCGTTACTGCTCAAATTGAAAGAATGATAATGGTAGAAATGAGCTACCATTATAGGAATGGTTTTGCAGCTAACCAGTCTTATAAACTGAAATAGATGGGAGCTATTCCCCTTTCAGTTTTTTTGATAAAGAGCAGATTGCTCAAAAAGTGTTCAGATTTATATCAATTAGATTAATACATGTGTTTCCTGCTTCTGTTGGATTTCTCTTTGTTTCTCCTTTATGGTGCTGTCATTTTGGCATGCTCTTTAAGTAAAGCCTGTTGAGGACCTTGGCTTAAGCGTTTCATTGAAGCTCTCCAGCTGCACATCATTTAATCCAAACTTCACATGGCTAAATAGTTTCTCTAATAGAACGTGTGGACTAACCATTTTCGAAAGAAGAACGGGCATACCATTAGCTTTTTCAAAAATGATGTGATTCCCTGCTTTATGAACCTACTAGGAAGGTAGTGGTTCTGATTTGAATCCTTGAACCACTAATGACATCAAGCTAATACTTGTTGGGCAGTCTACGGTGTGCAAAAATCATTATTTCTCTTAATCCTCTTTAGTGGAAAGGGCTGCAAACACAGGTGTAAATTGCATATTATTAAATAAAGAGCAAACTAACAAGCAAGAGAGGAGTGTGGGTGATAAAACACTTCTTCATGATTTTGAAAAGCATTTTTTTGAGTTATTTAAAAGAAAATACTTGAGAGAGCAGCTATATGGTTGAAATCAAGCGGCAAAATCTCATTTATTAATTTATTTGGAGAGCAGTTGTACTAACAAAATGAAGGATGGTAGGTCTTATTAAATGTGAGGATTTCTTTCAATAGATGAAGACTTGCATACTAAATTTACCATTTAACACAGCTCATTTATAGAAAGTGGAGTGCAAAACAGTGACTCGTGAGAGAACACTTAAACATGTCAGTTTTCATAAGAGTGCTTATATCCCCCTTCCCTTTGCTTGGATATAATCCCAGTTACCTCTGTTATAGCTCCAACAAATTCAACTTCTCATGATGAAAATTTAGGCTAATTTCCCCAGAAAACAGGCTAAGCATAAGATTATTGTAAATGTAACATACATGTCCAGTCACATTGAACTATATTTCACTTTCAGTAAACTTAGTACTGGTGGTGACTTGAGGCTCTGATATCAGAGAGGCAGTACATCTACTCCAGGTTTCAGTCCAAACTCTGGAGGTATTAAGTGTTGATAATGGGTAGGTGTGGCCTATATAAATCAGTCTGTGAATAAACATACAAGGTACCACTAAGGGCAAGAAAATAATTAGCTACAAAAATAATTACTTGTATTTATTTGTTTACAGTTACCAAACTATAACTACATTTCATTACAACTATAATGTAAAAAGGGATAGCGTCACTCCTCCTGTAATACATTTGTAACTGTTTTTTAAAAATTACAGGTATAACGACATGGGGTGTGTTGCCATACTACTTGGATGTGTTTTGTCCTATAGGCCAACAGCTTGTGGTAATTGGAAATGTATGGATTTTTTTTTAATAAAAAGAAGCTTAAGTTATTTTCTATAAAAACAGACTTGTTACTTTTTGCAAAAGGGTCTTTGAACTATGTCTGTAATGGATAACTTTTTAAAATTAATTTCCATATGCAAGGTATGGATCCACTTTAAGGCATCCTAAGACCTGAGAAATATTCACATTTATATAGTTTTTTTTTTTAAATTATACATACTGGGTCAGTCAGCTCTGCAACAGCCCTATAAGATATACTAACATTATGGTCATCATGTGTCCATATCTTGCAGAATGGAGCTGAAGCTGTGAAATAATGGATTCCTAATGCCATTTGGTGACTTGATTGAGCAGGAATCTTTTTGTCCTCCACTGTGCACCTCTGCCAGCAACCTGTTGCCACTAAGGTAGGCTTAAATTTTAATAATTCACATCCCATACGTTGACACAGAATCAATGAAAAGGAGAATTCATTGCTACTTGGGAGAAAAAAGGGAAGTGACAACAATTAGCCATGCTTCCCTTTTCCTTCAATGGGAGCCACAAAAGTAGCTGAGAAGTATTTCCTCAGAGAGGAGTATACCAACTACACTTGTTGAAGAAGCACTCCAGTTTCTAGTTCTTATTCTTGCACATCAGCTCTAAATCTTGCCGAGCTGGTGCAAACTTTAAAATTTTAAATGGGGATGGGGGTAAGGGTATGGCAAGGTCTAAACATTCCTACCTTTTCTTCCTAATGCTGATATCCTCCTTTTTTAAAAAATTAGTGTCTCACCAGCAACTTTCTTTTTAGGCTCTAAGAGGCTACAAGATTCTGCTTTATTTTACAAGCCCCTTTCTATGCCAACAGTACATGTCCCTGTTTATGTCAGAACACTTATAGTATACTTATGCAGCTAGTCCAAAAACTTTTGCTATATTTTTATTTGTTTATAAATCTATGGGATGAGCACAGGTGTAGGCTCAGGGCCTTTTCACACCACATTAGTATAGTGCTGGGATTCCAGTTTAATGCCCATTGCCACATCCTATGGAATTATGGGGTTTGCCATTGTGGGAGGGGTATTTAAAATTCTTGGCTGGAAAGTTCTAGTGCCTCACTCTGCTACAAACTTCAGGATTCCATAGGATGTTGCCATGGCCATTAAAGTGGAATCATAGTGCTTTGATGGCATAGTCTGAAACCAGGTCCATTTTAAACACTCCAAGGAACAGCTAAGCAACAGCTACTGCTTTCCATCATATTTCAGTGAAAAAGCAAGAAGTTTCCCAGAACTTTCTTGCTCTCATTATCCCTTTTCTTTGTCTTTCCCAGTGAGTTTCTTTTTGTTGTCTTCATAAACAATTTTTTTTGATTGCATCTATGACAGGATTGTTTCCCTTTCAGGACATTCCAGGTATTTTCCAACCATTCAGAAAGCATCCATTTATCCAGTAACAAAAGATGTGCCTGACAATTTCGAAATCCACTGTTAAAAGAAGCCTTCAGCGGTGCTTCCAGCATCATTAATCCTTTCCTATCAAAGCTTTAATCTTACCCTACAGACAGAATCATCACAAGTATTCCTTGGCAGCAGCTTCTGTGGGGCAACTTCTGTAATTTTTATCTGGCCACCACAACTGGAAAAGTTGCTGCTGGCTGACATACATAATATCTGCCTCATACATACATTAAAGCCATATATCAGAAACCATGCCAAGCAAGGCCTGCAACAGAACTTTTCTAGGTGAAGCCACTCTTGTATTTTCCTTATCTATTTATCTATGTATTTTGTCCAGGAGGACTGGGTAGTCAGAGACTATCCACTCTTTTGCCTATTGCCTACAGAGACATGCAGCTATGCTAATAGAAAGTACCTTATAGTAAGAATTTTAAAAGCTTCTCTATTATCTGCCAAATAGTTATAAAATCACTATGATATTTCACATCATAAAGCACGATATGGTTGTGATTATTGTAATTTACGCTTTCTTAAGCATACAGATGAGGATTCTTCTGAGTTGGGTTCGCCACAGGCATTCCCAAAATAGCCATGGATTGTCAGACCTCTTTGGTGTATGAAAGGGTGGGTCAGATTTCAGGTGTCTGGACCAATTACCTGGAAATGGCGGCCTGAGGCTTGGAAGAGGTCTCTTCTGATTAGCATTCACAGACACCACTTGAGTAAGATGGAGAAATGAAACAAACAGGAGTGGCAGAGGAGATAAAAGGGAAACAGGGAGAAAAAAATATATTCTTGGATGCCCCTTAGGCTTCACCTCTCTAATGAATCCCCTTTTGAAAGCATTTTAAATAAAGCCACTGGCTTGTAGCATGTTTCATGGGGAAGAGCGAAGATGCTGAGAAGAGACATGCATACAGATGGGCATATCTGGGAAATGAATGTAGCTAAACAGATATTCATGATTTTGGACAGTTGCTTTTTTTCTCTCCCTGTCCAAAAACAACTCTGGCTTCAGGAGACTAATTAAAGTCATTTGCCGCAAGCATTCCCACAATTCTTTTCCAGATTTTTTTTTAAAGAACCAAATAATTCACAAATCAACATGCAGCATATTGTGGGGTAGTAGTGTGTGCTATACAGGGTGTGTGTGTGTGTGTGTGTTAGGGATGTAAATCCCCAATCACTTTATACTTGACTGCAAGGAGGTATAATTGCTGTAGCTTCATCTCTGCTGTGAGAGAAATCAAATATTTCTCCAAAGTATTCTCCCTATATTCAAACTTTCCAAAGTATTGTGGAGAAATTATTCTGCACAGAAATGGATTTTTTCCCCCCTTTTCACACCTGAAATTGTTTTGTGCACAGAATATGTGTTTACCGCTCAGGGAACAATATTTTCTGTTCAGGATTTTTTTTAAATGTAAACAAGCCACATGCATTACTCCACAGAATAATCCCTCAGTGACACTTCTAGACATCTGTAATCTGAGCAAGAGTTTCACTGCTCTAATATTCTTCCTGATATTCTTTCCTAAGCTGTTGGGAAGTCATTTTTTTCAACCCAGACATAAATGTGAATATTCTTTCCATCACGTGTGTGTAACTTTTTTTTTTTTTTTGGTCATAAGGCTTTCTGCAGCCTTTCACAGCCATACTATATTTGAGGTTATACAAGAACATATCTGTGCCACCTATAGCCAGGGTTTGTGGATCTATAGATCTCAGTTTGCTCATGTTAAAGTCTTGGAGTACCAGAACAACTAGGGCATACCTATAGCTATACCCCACCAAGAAAGGTCTCATTTTGCTATGCTCTTACTTAATAAAATTTATGGAACAATTTATTCAGCTAAACCTATGGGTTTCCTCCAACATTTACAATGCATGATGAGTCAGGAAACTATTAAAAAAGGTAATTAATCTCTAAGATACCACTAGATTTTTTGGTGGTTTCTGGCATTTTTTTGCATTCATTCATTCATTCATTCATTATCCTGGCTTCCCACAAGTGGGATCCAAGGTGGTATAGAATAATCTAAAAAGATACTGCTAAAAATTTTAATTTGCAAAAGTTAAAAGGTTAAAAAGTCACTTCAGCAAAAACAGGAGTGTTTTGGTTTCTATATTGCATTAAGAACATTTCAAAATACGGGTGCATTGCTTCATTTCTCCTGCTAAAATGAAATGTGCCATTGCTTAAAAATATCTAGGTACTGCCTACTGAAATATAATTTCCTTCCTTTAATCTCAGATTAGTAAAGATTGGCAGCAATTATGAGGAGAAGCTGCTTTGAATATATGCAGGCAAAATCCCTTTTTCATGAGTTAGCTTTATTGTTATTTTCTACCAGACATTAGAAAAAGGGGAGGGGAAGCTAAGAATGTCAGAATTAAAAGTTGATACTACATTATAATGCTTATAACAGTTATTTAATAGCCAAAACTTCTTCATACATTTGTTTTTCCCTGCAGAAGAGGAAAAGAAAAATATGATTAAAACAAGTAGCAGTAGCTTAAGTCATTTGCTAAGTAAAAGCACCAGCAGGAATGGCAGTACGAGTGGCACATCTTTTCATGTTTGGAGCCAAGAATCCTGTAACCATCAACATACAAGCTTGCTGTTGCTGATATGAGCATTTTGCATCTGCACCACAACCAGTAAGGATGGGGCTCGTTGGATGTCAAAACAGAGAGGAGGCTTATCCAATTTGCCACTTAACACCAAATTAAATGGGATTATCAATACACCAAAAGAGAGGAATAGAATTCAAAAGGATCTTGAAAGACTGGAGAACTGGGCCAAAAGTAAGAAAATGATTTTCAAGAGGGTAAATGAAAAGTACTACACATAATCAGGAAAACTGAAATGCATTCATATAAGATGGGTGAAAACTGACTTGACAACACCATGTGTGAAAAGGATCAATGGCAGTGATTCTCAAACTGTAGGGCAGGACCCTCACGGGGGCACAATAGTTGCTCAAGGGAGGGAAGAGTGCAATAATTTTTTTGGACATTTATTCATTACAGTCGGTGCTTGCTAACTCACTTGGGTGTGTGGGGGAAAGAGGATGGCATGGGGGAGCAAGACAAGGGAGGGAAACTTAGGGAAAGGGAGGGGATGGCAGAGGAGAGAAGGCTGTTCTCCACAGCCTGCACCAGATTTCCAGTGCTAGCTCTGAACTCTTGATGGGGCTATCCTCATCTCCTTCCACCTTCCCTTGCTGCTTCACAAGCACATGTACTGGGGAAAGAACCCTAACCACGCCTTAAAGGGTAGCTGTATTCACCACCCTCTTACTGCCCTCCTTCCCCCCATCATCCACCATTTGCAAAGCTCAGACTATGCAAGCACAAGCACACTCGAGGGTACAACATCTATGTGCCACCTCTTCTATGGAACAGGAAGAGGTGGAGGAAGCAGGAGAGAGACTGAGGAAGACGATACAAGAGAGAGATGGCATTGATTTCTTTGTGGACAGTTCTTTGTGATCTCCCAGTGCCAGGGAGCAGAGTTGCTGACTACCATGCACACAAATCCCTTTTTAGACAGTGCTTGTGCACTTTTGGAGATTGTGTTTTATACACACACACACAGAGACATACACATATATATACCCTGTCTGCATGCTGATGTAAAAGGGATCATGGGGTAAAAAATTTGAGAACCATTGATCTAGGGGTCTTAGTGGATCACAGGCTAAATACAAGTCAACAGTGTGATGTGGCTGCCAAAAAAGCCCATGCAATTCTAGCCAATAGGAATACTGTGTCCAGTTCCAAGGAAATAATAATACCACTCTGTTCTTTTTTGGTCAGACTTCATGTGAAATACTATGTCTATTTCTGGGTACCACAGTTGAAGAAGGATATTGAAAAGCTGGAATGTGTCCAGAGGAATGCAACCAAGATGATCAAAGGTCTGGAAACTAAGCCCTATAATGAATGACTTAGGGACCTGGATATGTTTAATTGGAGAAGAGAAGTTGGAGAGGTAATATGATAATTGTCTTTAATATCTGAAAGGATATCATGGAGTGAGCTTCTTTTCTGCTGCTACACAGAGTAGAGTATGAACAAATGGATTCAAATCGCAAGAAAATAGATTCCTTCAGGAAAATTTCTTGATTCACATCTTAAGCTGTTTGACAGTGGAATAGACTGTTTTGGAGGGTGGTGGGTCCCTTTTTGAAGACTTTTAAACAGAGATTGATAGCTATCTTTTGAGAGTACTTTACTTGTACTGCATGGCAGGGGGCTGAACTAGATTGTCCTTGTAGTCACTTTCAACTTTATAATTCTATGACTCTCCAGCCAGGAACTATGTACTAGCACTGTGCAGAATTTGGCAGCTCCTGCCTCAGTGGCTACTTCCCAATGGAAAACACACACACACACACCTTATCATAGTAGGATGGTCTCCCATCTCCACACCATATATTCCAGCGGTTCCCCTAGTGAACCTTCTCACTAGCTTCCAATGATCAAAATGGAAATTGTCTTCAGTATTTATAGATCAAGATGTTCATCCTGCCTACAGAATATAAATTTGTACTTCCAGAGTTGCTAGTTGTCCTGTTTTATATATTTACATCATGTATTTGGTGGCTTACATTGTAACCTTTTATAAGGTAACTAGCATATTTCCCTGGCGTTGCTTGGGATTTTATTTTCCTCTTAAGAACTCACCAAACTGTCTTCTCCAGTACCTGTAACTTTTCCCCATATTTCCTGATGCAATCTTTCTTCAGAGTTACTTACATACACAGTTTGGGGTTCCTGAGGGAATGCACTGTCATCCTCCTTGCTGCTAGAAATAGTCTTCATAGCAATTGGCCTATTCCACTACCTGTAACTTTTCTCCATAGTCCCCAATCCAATCTGTGTTGTCTGGTGGTGATGTTGTACTGGCTTTTTTTTTTTTTTTTTTGCTTTGCTTTGTTTTCTGTTGAATTTGTGCAATGGCTTTACATTTTTCTGGAAGCATTTTTTGTTTTGAATTTCAACTTTAAGATTCCTCACATATGGGACCCATACAATCTACTGTGTGAGGTGAGAAGACCGTGTAACTATGGCCATTTCTGCACTACACTGTTATAATGCTATTATTTCATTTTCAACGTCCTGTGGAATTCCGGGGTTTGTAGTTTATTGAGGCCAAAGAGCTCTCTGGCTGAGAATTCATAGATGTCCTTCCTTAAACTACAAATCTTTGGATTCCATAGGATGTTGAACGTGGAATAATAGCACTATGACAGTGTAGTGTGGAAGTGGGCTATATTGTGTATGTCACTTTAATTTTTCTCACATATACCTCCCAAATGTTTTCTGGCATCCTTATTGATGGTAGGCCTCGTCTTCATAGCAACTGGCCTGAGACCCAAGAGCTCTTGGCTGAGAATTCTAAAGGCCCCTCCCTAAACTGCCAACCCCAAGATTCCACAGAATCTTCACAGCCAGCCAATCATATGAGGTCTTCGCCTGCTTGACTCAGACAAACTCACAGACAAACCTTGACTTTTATATAGTAGATAGGAGATGCTCCAATTTTCCAATATCTTGATCTTGGGTGATCAGACTCCAGCTGTACTCCCATAGATGGATCTCTGATCTTTTGGTATGAAGAAAAATGGCCTCAAATAACATACAAAATGTATCAGGGGTGCATCTGCTGAAGAGCACATTCATGTTCTTTCTGTTTGCCAGCTGCTGCCACTGAGCAGCATGCCTTGTAGCACACTCACAGCAGTAAAAACTCCTACTATCATTATGGCCAGCAGTCATGTGACATTTTCCTCAGTTTTGGCATTCCCACAAGATTTGAGATCTCAGGGGAACTTAGGGATCTTACAAATGACTCTCACCTTGAAAGAACTGAAATGACCTTCTATAAGCTGCCTTCCTGTGTCCCCAGTCAGTTTTGAGTGAGCAATTGACTGTGCTGTATTGCTGATTTAAAAATCTGACAACCCTAACATTCACTGCCCTGTTTCAGGGTGGTGAGTGCCCTGGAGAATCCACCCATAGTTCAAGAGAATAAATAATGGAGAAACCGTGCCAAATGAGAGTCAAACACAAGAGAGTCTGTAAGAGCAGAAGTGTGGTCAATACAATCCATGTTTTGAGTATGAAAGCAGTCCAAAATGCATCCAAAGCCAAGCTGGGGGTCATGTTAGAAAACTGATCAAGGACCTAGCTCAAGGTCAGGAAATGAGATTGCTGGAAATACAATATGTTACCAAACTGAAATAGTGGAGCTGTTGTCATCCAGCAAAGAGATAGACTTGTCTGCATTGATTTATAGTTAGTTGTAAATCAGCACAGCTGTCCTAATTACGTCAGTGTTTTCTACTTAAAGCACACCATTTAAAGCTCTTTCGTTGCTGCCATTTTAGTCTCCATCACACAGAAGGGCACAATATTTCAGACTTCTGCTTTTCAGGATGTCTGTAGGATAATCTAGGCTCTGTTTTCAGGGTTCAGTGCAGGGCTGCCAGCCACCTCTGACTCTGATTGGAGCCTATCATCTTGATTCTCCTTTTGCCCTTCCTCCTCCCAACAGGATCTGAAATAGTTACACAATGGTTACAGTGAATCACCTTTCCACTTAAAACCAATATTGCCCAATTGATTGTTTATCTCCCAGTGTGCTTGCTTATTGTCCTATTGCACGATTGGCTTTCTCTGCAATTCCTAAAGAAAATAGTACATTGAAGGCACTGCCAAATAGTTATGTACCATTTAAGAATACACAATTGAATATGAAATGGTTAAATTAGAAGGGGGGTGTCTGTTTATATCACCATGAATTGTTGCAGAACAGCCAGAATGTACAACCACATGGGTAAAGGAACTTGCAAAGGTGTATAGCATCCACACTATTACAGTCATAGTTACAGAAGAGTATTCTGAAGCAATTTCTCTTAGGCTTTAGAGAGAATTCAAAGGATGTTTCCAGTGAGGTAAAACTTACTTATTTATTTATTTGTACATTAGTGGGGAAAAATGCTGAATTCTATCATTGTAGTTATGCCTGATGATGCCCTCTCCAAAACCTTATCTTCTCAGCTGGATGCCACCCCAACCAAAGGTTTTCTCAGGTGCTACAGAGCAAGGCTGTGGGAAATGATGGCTGCAGCATTCTTTTGCTTGCAGACACATGGAGAACTTGCAGCTGGAAAGACCCCTTTGAAATCCTGCTGCAATTGCTTGTCTTGATGAACTCCACAGCTCTGCAGGCATCATTTTCCAGTACCCTAAGCTGTAGCATCCTGGAAACCCTTCAGCTTATGTGCTGCGTGGATAAAAAGGTAGGTTTTGAGGGTTATGTTCATTTGGTAACAACCATAAACATAAATTGAGATTGTATGTTCAGCTTATGATCTTGTAACTACTGAACAGGATGCCAGCAACAATTTTGAAAAAATGGTGGAAGCATTTCATTATTTTGTAATTGTTCTAATATTTTAGTAAAATCAGCAGGAGTAACTGCTCAAGTTAACAATCACAAAAACACAAATTGTCACTGAATTAGGGCAAACAAATTGATCTTCAGTTGACAGTGGAAACATCCAGCTCTGGTTGCCTGTCTCATTGCCTTTCTGTGCAACAATATGCTAAATTTTTGCACGCCTGTAAGAACTATGCTTGTCAAGGAAAGTCAATCGATCTTCCCTGGCCTTATAGTCATTTGCTAGATTTGAGGGATCATCAGGGCGCATTTCTTCCATCTGCCATATCAAACTCTCCAGATTGTGCTACAAATCATCATTATTTTTCTTTAAAAAGATGAGGCCTTAGAGGGAATAAAAAGTATTAACAAAAGCCAAAGAGCTGCAGTCAGTCACCCAAGCAAGCAAATAGGGACTGTGATCTTTCATGTGTACCATCAAGTTATTTAATTAGTGTTTCCTATTAAAGAGCAACTAAAACATTCCTGAGACTGGGCTGGTGGACCAATGTCAAGACATAATAGTGAATTGCTAGGTTAGAATCCTGTTGGTGAGTTATGCTTGGGTAACTAACCAGTTACACAAGTATTTGGAGTTTTAGCTCCTTACTCAACCATTTCCCAAGGTGTACATCTGTCAGTGATGTCATGAAGAAGATGCATTGGCATTGTTTCCCCTTTCCCTATTAGTTTGAGAATCTTAATTCCATTGTGTTCTCATAGACTTATGCTGGTATAGAATTAAGTTATACCAGGTCTCAGCAGGCTTTCGTCATCATAATTTTCCCAGCTTCATACTAATAGTAATTTTTGGCATGATTGAAGAATAAAAAATGATATCTTCTCCATCAGTGCTTCTCAGGCTGAAATTGCCTTTTTGTTTGTTTGTTTGTTTGTTCATTTCTACATGCCGAAGACTGAAACCTTATTTGCGTCCATTGACACTTCTACCTCTTTTCCTGGAAACTCTCTGTGGAGTGGTGGATGATGTCTTACAGACCAGCACTGGCCCAGAGACCACCACTTGGAGTAGCATGATACTACATCACATACAATGTAGGGTTCTACCTTATATACACTCTACCTATAGCAGAGTGATGAATGCAGAGCCAACAACTTAAGTAAGTAAATAACTTAAGGTTACTTAAGTAGCCTTCAACACAACTAAAAAGAAAGGCCAAAGTATACCATCTGTTTTGTGCCTGCTTAGCTGCTGAGTCTTTGCAGTTTTATGGCATCAGTCTCTTTTAAGTGAACTTATGAATATTGGACTTTAGAAGTTAATTGTTCACAGTATTCCTCATAAAATTCAAAGAATATTACATTTGCTTATTGAGTTTTTGTCCTTTAGAAGATATACCCAGGAGGCATTGGGAAAGAGTTACATTATTCTTTGTGGAGTCTTGATCTAACTGATTCAGACTATTGGTTCAGACTATAAATGAGAGTCTGAAAAATGAAGTTAATATCTTTGCTGTTCAGGGTTCCTGACTATAGCAGATGCAAAGCATATGCTCTACCACTAAAGAGGATTGGGTGGTAGTGGTCAGAATTTAGACAGATAGACCTTTGGGGGCTATTTCCAGCCATCATTTGAGATACCAGGGACTGAAGCCAGGGACTGACTGCAAAGAATATGCTCTGCCACTAAACTGTAGTATTTCCCTATATGACACTTTAGTTTTATTTAACATTTAGTTTGTGTAGTGATAATCACCTCTATGCGAGAAATAATAAAAATCAACAAAATTTCATATGTCCACAAATGCACATTTTAAATAATAGAAACAGGTTATGCAAAAGCAGATAAGATGAGGTATTTTATGAAATGAAATACATCTCAAGTATTAGCAGAGAGCTAGCAGCAACTATTGACAGTGATTTGTTATTACTTATTAATGATTTTTCTGTGCCACTCACTAACCAAAGTTTTGTCGGCAGTAAACATTAAAATAGGTTAAAAAGATATATAAACAATAGCAATTACTGTTTAAAACACAGCATAGATTAAGAATATGGGCAAAATCCAGTATCATGCGAATAGATTTTCAGGTCCTAAAATAGGTTTTCCACCTCTTTCCCCCATAAGTTCCCAACATCTGTTATGGAGGATTTCTTACCCAAGAGCAGATTAGGAGATTGATGGACTGGACTGGACTTAGAATCTTTGGCATATAGTTGCCACTGATCTTTGTCAATCATGCTTCTTGACTAGGAATAGAGAGGCTGAACAGATGTGGTGATTTAGTTGTGCAAAAAATATTCTGCATATATTCAAAGGAACTCAAAAAACTTGATTCTCCACTGCCAATTCACTTACTGATCTTCATAGCTAGCTCCTTATTGTAGTACTTGTATCTCAAGCTGAAATAAATACTTAATTTCAGACTAATCTTTGACATCACTGAACATCTTTGTGGTCTTTGCAACAGTTTGAGGGAGTGTGTTAGACTACAGCTTTCTGGCAGAGAGTACTAAGTAACAGATCAAAGTACAAATCCCAGGATTCCATAGGATGAAATCATGTTGAGTTAAAGCGGAGTTAAATAGCTATAACTGTGAAGTGTTGATACAGACTAAATTGCAAATCATATTTGAGGATGATTATGCATACCTGTTCTCCTGTACTCTGTACGAAGTGTCTAAATCTTATGATCAGTTGGATCCGAACAGAAGCACAGTTAAGATAGAACAATCCTGAATGGGAAGCAGCTGACCCTCTAGAAGGATGTGAGAGTTCAAGGACTCAGGTGGACAATTATGGACTTTCTGATGTCTTTCAACTGAAATTCCCACAGTCCTTCACTATCAGTACTAGTGATAGCTCTGCACAACTGAATCACTTCGTTTGTTCTATCTTCCCATTCCTAGTCAAGTAGCATAATTTTCAAAAAGAAAAACAAAACACAAGGGTACAGGACATGTTTTGCATACAATAGCCAAGGAGTTCAGTCCATGCCATCTCCAGAACAAAAACATCTGGAAGGCTCCAGTTTCCTGCATTAGTTCTAGACCCAGATAAAATACCTATATATGGGACTTTTCTTTCAAGAACCGAAAACTCTTTAGTTCCTACAGCCATTCCCTGTGTGCAGGCAGGAGAAACCAACAATGCATGGGAGTTGACTGAGAGTGAAAGGGAAGCACAGACAGCCCAGAAATCAGGAATATCAAAATATCAAGTTACAGTTTGAAATTGAAATTCTAGAATTATACCAATAAGTGACTCAAGATTCAGGTGCCCAGAATCTATACAAGAGATACTAGATTCCAGAAAAGCAGTTGTTAGTGTCATATAAATCCCAGGAACACAAAAAGCTTTAGAAAAGAAGAGTAAGCTGAAGATCAACAAGGAATCCAGTTATTGGGATGGGACATGATGTTTGGTGTGTGTGAGAAAGGGCTCCTGTTCTATGTTTATACCATGCCAAGACAAGTTATGGTGAATCAGTTATGTATCAGATCATGCTAAATATGAAATCATGGATTTAATGATTCTGATTTTCCTTTGTCCTAAATCACATATAATAGTGTGTGTCCCTCCATGTCAGCCCAAATACCATTCCTTGTCCAATTGGCCAGGCATCCATATTTGTGTTGATTGGCTACAATTGTTTCTTTGACCTTTTCTGCACGAGGCTGGTGAATCAGTTTGTACTGTTTCTTTCCAGATTTTCTGGGCTCGAAACAAGGCGGACTTTCCCTCATTTCCTTCCGCACAGCTACTGCGTATGTTCCATTCTGATTCGGAGGAGTGTGAGTTCATGAATCCACACTGCTTCCGCCGTGGCCACTCCCACTACTCCCCTCAACCCGCCCCGTTGGCTGTCATTGGCCTTTTTTTTTTTTTTTTGCATGGTTTAGTATGTCATTGCGTACGTGCGTACGTGCAAAAGTCCATACTACCCCCTGGCCCCTCCCATGAGCCCTCCCCTGACCACCAATTCACACTGGCGCGAGTGTACGTGTCTGCACCACTGTGAAAGTACCAATCGGATCAATCTGGAAAACTGGAAAACCAGTTTCTTCTAGTTTTCAAATAGCATGCTTTACCACCACATTGGGGTGCATTTAGTTGGAATTATGTGCGGAATGAAGGTAAATAAACCGAACCTAGTCTGCTCCAACATGCAGAAGACCTCTGTGGCAAGATGCATTGGCCCGCCTTAATAACCGCGTGCAGAAAGGGTCTTAGTTTCCTAGAAGTTCTGCAGGGATCAGTAGATGATGGCTTTGGATGGCACTGATCCATGGATCACCACTTTGAGTTGCGCAGATACATAAGATATGTGCCTAATAAATCCTCTTCAATTTTATTCCAAGTGTAAGGACAGAAAAAGCAAAGTCTCTTATGCATTAAATTCCATTTTTCACATGGGTGACTAAATATATAAAATTTTTGAAGCTGGTTAATTAAGTCTTAACTTTACTGTGTCAAAAAGAAATTCATGCTCTACCCCAGCTAAATATTAGGCATTTATTAAAATAAAAATAAAATCAACTCTGTTTCTGATTTGTGTTTAATTTCACACATTCCCTTTCATAGCTTATTTGCTTAACA
This sequence comes from Ctenosaura bakeri, assembly GCA_948474755.1. NCBI lineage: Eukaryota > Metazoa > Chordata > Lepidosauria > Squamata > Iguanidae > Ctenosaura > Ctenosaura bakeri. Next base: position 529,712 of record CAOLHI010001311.1, on the reverse strand, counting down.
TGAAGTCAGTGGCTGGTTTACATCAGTTATATGTAAATTCAAAGAGCAAGCCTTTCATTTCAGAATGTTCAAACTTAATTGGATTTGCATCAGATTAAAAAGTAGCATCTGAGAGGGGGAAAATACTCTCAAGCATAAAAGCATGCCTAATTTAATAACAATCATAAAACAACAGCAAACTTTATCACCCAATGGCAGCAAACATTTCTGACTTCTAACACATTTTTTTCCTTGTTACAAACTTTGACATGGTTAAACATTTGGACAGGACCTGGATAATTTATGAGACAGTAAGATGGACAGAGCCCTGTGGCCTTTTAGCTGCTTGACATCCTGCTGCTTTTAACAATCTGTAGTAAGCAGGTAAAGTTGAAGCCTGTGAAATCCACAATTAATTGCCATGCATGGCTCATGGGCTATGTCTGTTGCAGTAGGTCACATGTTGTTCAGGCAGTCCTGATATAGATGATAAAAATATATGTATCTAAGTGAACAATCAAATGTTTGAAAAGAAATAACTCATGGCTTTTTCAAAGTAAATTTACTATGTGTCCTTATTGTTAAAATGTCACAAACCAGAGGATTTGAACTTAACCACTTTTGCTCCAGTAAAACTATGTATATGTGAGGAAAATGAAGTTCAGTTGGCAGACAGACTGCTCTTGCTGTTTCTCTTTTTGCCTCTTTCCCCCCTTCTTAGGGTCTTTCCGCACTACACTGTTATAGTGCTATTATTCTACTTTAAACATCCTGTGGAATTCTGGGATTTGTAGTTTTCTGAGGCCAAAGAACTCCTTGGCTGAGAATTCTAAATGCCCCTCCCTAAACTGCAAATGCCAGGATTCCAAAGGATCCTGAAAGTGGAATAATAGCTGTGTAACGGTGTAGTGCATAAAGGCCCTTTGTCTTACGTGTAAATGGCTATGCTCAGGCATTTGCTTCTTTCCTCTGTTTCTGTGGCTACTTTCACCTTCTTCAAGGAAGCCGGTCAGCCTTTGTGCTCATCTGAAAGGGCATCATCCTGGGTCCCTGTGTACATAATGTCTTCCATCCTCTTTCCACGTGTAAGAAACAGCTTCAGGAACTTTTGTAGCTAAGGAAAAGGATTCTAATCCTGTCCCCATTTTAATGGATTTCCTGAGACAACAAATATCAATGCAAAAATCAGCAGAAAAAGGATGGATGGTCTGCCTTAGAAGGATCTAGAAAAGTAGCATGAAATGGCAAATTAAAACCTCCCTTCTTCACACATTTTTCATTTGTTATCCCTATCTGCCATTTCTGATTCTAGACCAGCTGCTTTGATTTATATTGTAAGTCTCCAATATGTACATTTATGTGCAAGTGAGCCAATTGGACATGATTGGGCTTATTTCTGAGTAACTAAGGCCCTTTCTGCACCGTCCTATTAAAATGGTGCAGAGCGACCTCCGACGGAGGTCTTCTGCACCGTGGAGTGGACTGGGGCGGATGACGTTTTGTAGTTCCACACCTCAGTCCGCTCCAGAGTGACCGGAACTGGCCGCGCTGTGTGCTTTTTAAAAACCTCTTTTAAGAGGTTTTTAAAAAGCACGGAGCGCGCGACCCCATGTTGCTCCATCACTGTGCTCCGGTGCAGATTTGCAGGCACGCACTAGTGCGTGCCTGCAGATCTGCTGGGGGTGGGCTTTAGGCTGGCGAGTTTCTCTGATTGGTGGAGAGCCTCCACCAACCGGAAGCCACCATTTTGGACGCTGGAGCAGCGCGGAGCAACGAGCTCGCACTGCTCCTCGTCCCGACAGACTCGCCCAGACGCTGAAGAAGTCCAGTGAGTACCGTTTTTGCGCGGTTCATTTCCCACATGCGGAAAGGGCCTAAGTATAGGGTTATGTTGTTGGTATTACAAAGCAGTGTTATGACACAATTTGATGCTTTGTTACTTGGTACATAAGACCCACTGAACCCAATGGAGCTTAAATATTCTCAGGAAAGGGGGATCTAGGACTGCAAATGTAAACAATGTGTATAATTGTTAACATAGTAACCATCACCATTTCATTATTCATGGATTTAGCAACCTTCCTTCAGTCACAAACCCACGAGGTAAAAGAAAATAAATCTTTAGAAAATTCCTGGAGCCATCTCTTGGAAAGGAGTTGGTGTTTTTGCAGAGAGTAAAGTTACCTCTGAGTTTGAGGGGAAATTGAAGTAGATATAAAGGTACATTACCCAAGCAGCAGGTAGTAGAAATTAACATAGGCCCTTACTGTACTATAGCCCAACAGCGCTTTGTCCTGATCCCATCCCAGTAGTTCCATTCCCTGGATGGGATCAGGATCTGAACACTTCCCACCACACCTGGTTGGCTGCTGGCAGATGGGTAGTGGTAGGGACACTCTTCTTCCTTCTGCAATACAGCGTGAATGGTGGATCCCTTTCCCCACCTCTTCCTGCACTGTACTATGGAAGGAAGCACAATTAAGTGCTTCCACCTTTACCACACATCCACAGCTGATGGGATCATCATGAGAAAAAGGACCATTACCAGATTTTTTTCTGGTAATGGTATAGGGCATGACCGCAGCAGATGGAGATGCCACGGCAGCAGGACTGCAATGACATTGTGCAATCACAGGTGTCCTGGACTGGGAGCAATACTTTGCCATGCTGGGATGGTGACATCATGTGGTAAGGGCCATAGTCTTTCATTTCCTCAAACCAGGCCACAGGACTCATTTGGACTAGCAGGCTATAAATGACACCTCTGCTGCTGGAACAGATGAAAGTGGGTTTTTTGGTTGGTTGTGTTTCCCACATGTGATGACAGAGTGATGCCAACTACCCTGTCAATCTCCCTGAGAATTCCTAGGGAGTCACTGGAATCTGGGAACCATATTGTTTGACTCAGGGTCCCCCTTTCTGTTTTTCGTGCCTACATCTCATTGGCTGCTTTGATATCTTTGAGTGCATGGATGGCAGGAAGATGGAAACAGAATACTGCAACACTGGAAAAAAAAACTTGCAAAAACACAGTGCTGAGGCCAGAGAAGATGAAGGTAGCAGCAGCTGTTGATGGTGACCATGCCTTTCTGAGCTGCTGGATCACTGTGAATGGCACTACTGCTATGGCCACGTCATGAACTCTCAGCTAAAGGGCAAATGTGTGAACATTAAAAATTCTAGGTCTAATACTATACAGCAAATAAAACCATTCATTATATTGGGTGTTTTATTATAAGGCGGCAAAATAAGCTGTCTTTTTTTCTCAAGACTGATTTAAAAAAGAAAAATTCATGAGAAGGCCTTGGTATCAATATCCTTATAGACCTTCTTTGAGTTGAAGACAGTGGATGTATTGCACTAGATCAAGTACCTTTTCCAGTATGTAAAGTAGGGATGAATTTCTAGATTGAATAGAACAAACTGGAGACTTATGCCCAGACTAGGCCCAAATTACAATGACAAGAGGTTGGGGAATTGGAAATATCTCCCAACTAAATACACATTTCCATTCTGAGATTAAGCAATAAGTACAACCACAAAGATAAGAAGAGGCAGAAAGAGTGACAGCTACTGACTCAGAATGTCTATGATCCTCTTTCCTATCAATTATTCAGATGAGAAAGATCTACATTAAAATTAATCATATAATTCTGAATTGCTTTTTGTATCAATAATAAAGTAGCTGCACTGAATACAAACAGATAAAGAGAATGGAATAAGAAACCATCCTTAACATGTGTGAGAGAAAAGCATTATTTTATTCATAAGGGTACATTTATTGATTTCTGGCCCTGGGCTAGTTTCAGTGACCCTGAACAGAAAGATTTCTATTCTTAACATGAATCTATCTGATAAAAAAGCCACCTGCCAACTAATCAACCAATCAACCAATCAACCAAAGAAACTGGTCTGCCTTTTCTTTTTTTTCTTTTTTCTTTTTTTTGGGGGGGGCTTCAGTCCAGAACAATTTATTCAATGTCAGGTACACAAAGAATTTAAAATAGCTCTTGCCACAGTAGTTGGGTTTGCATGGAAATTTAACTGTGAAGACTTTCATAAGCACATTGCAGTGATACAAAGAAACTAATTTAAAAAATATTAAATTTGAAATTTTCTAATGAAAAGGAGCAACTTAATTAAATATATGTTAAACGTAATAGATTGATTTTAGTTCAACTTTCAGCATTAACACAATTCCAAAATTCCAGGGTTAATTATTAAATTATTAATTAGTTAAGTAAGAGATGATACTCAAGTGCCCACAAATTTCCCAGACATGGCTTTCATAAATGCAAATAGGAATTGTAAGTGTATAGCCACAATGCTACATCATACTTGCAAATCATAATGTTTTGCCAGGCATAGCTACATGCCTTTTCCTCTGCCTGCATGGCTGAGTGACCTGTTTTCTTGAATGGGTGCCTCCACAGCCATTCAGCAGCCAGACGTGGATGTGAGGAGAATGAGGCGCTGCCAGCCAGCCAATAAGCAAGAGGAAGGAGTTACCATGGTCCCCTGAGAGGTCCACTTTGTCCCTGGAGATGACTGCAGGAATGGAACTACCTTCTGGCCAGATGTCCCTCAACTTTCCCTGGTCCACCTTTGACCAGCAGATAGCTGTGTTAAGGAGTACCAAGCCAGGGAACTGATGGGTGGCTTGAAGAGGAAGTTGTAGTGGATTGAAGTACTACAGTGCACCTTCCCTACCTGTGGTCTTCAGATGTGCAAATCTGAGTGTCCATGATCAAGTCACATCCTGTACCTAAAACAGCAGCAATGTGTACATGTGCTGAAGCATCTGCATTGCATGTCATCACCATTGAATAAAATGGGATGTGAGCATTCATGTATGTCATCATTCATGGGGGTTCCTGGAATGGAACCCCCACATATACAGAGGGAACACTGTATATTCTTCCATTCAAAGAAGTTATACATGCAGATGTAACCAAAGGTGTGTCCTGGATATGTCAGTAACATATTTTGTTGTTGTTCAATGATAGATTAGTTAACTGAAAAGTTAAGGGTTTTAAATGAGCAAGTAGTCAGATCAGCTTGGAAGGGGTTCTGCATCAGACACTGCATAGGGACTCCTATGTCTGAGGAACTGGGTGCAGAAGCTCTTATTTCTGGGATGTTTTCAGGGCCACGTGGAAATCAGTAAGCTAAAGAAAAGAGGTGGTTAAGAAGCCAAGGTTATAAGGAAGGAAGAAAAGTAGAGCAAAGGAAGGTTTGGAGAGGTGGCTGAGAAATGAAGCATCATGTAACAGTTTCCTTCTCTCTAAAGCTGAATGAAAGGATGGGGCAGGGGTGTAAAATCACCAGTGGTATTTTCAATTTTCATTCTGGTAAGTGTTTTAATAAAGGTTTTTAAGTTAAGCTTAAATGGCAATGAAAAATCAATGGTTAAATTTAACAGCTGTATTGTATAGTTATATGAGGCTGAATGAGTAGGGATGTGCTATGTTAAATTATTCCTGCAAAGGGGGGATCCATAATTTAATCAATCTTCTACCCACTGCCAGACATTCTTGAAAACTATGCAGTTTTTGAAGAGGTCTTGCAGGTGAGAATATCTCTGGTAGGAGTCCAAAGAGGTGGTCTCCCCAGCTTGCCCCTGTATGACATTTGTGGGAGGGAAGCAGATGATGATGATGATGATGATGATGATTTTGTCACTGTGTGCTGGCTACTGAAATACAATTTGCAATAAAAGTCCTCCTTGCTGGGTTCTACTTCCCCCTTTCCACATTGGCAGGGATTAAGGAAACAGGTGAGACTGGGGGGAGTAGCTCTCAAGAATATCAAACATGGTGGGAGGGGTGAGAAAGGGGCCTTCAGGAGCATTGTCCTCATTGGACACTCCAAAACACCTATCTCATTTCTCTCCTCAAATATTCTTTCTTTCCCTATGATGATGAATACTCTGAGCAATTCATAACTTCTTCACACATTTCCTGCAACTGTTACTGATTAGCCATTTCATTCAGTTGCCATCAAACACCTTTTTATTAACATCTAGCCCTTGGTTCTGCCTTCACCCCCATCATCTTGATTTATCACTGTAGTAAAAGAAACTGAAATGTTTTCTTCCTAGAGAAAGTGCTAGAGAGGCACTTGGTTATTGTTGCTTAAGAAGGAAAGTAATGAGCTGCGTCCTTCACTCCCTTTCCATTTGAGGAATGACTTTTGATTCAGCAGAGGTCCCTGCTAATGGCTGGGAGTGGAGGAGATTTCCGCGGATTCCATGTTCCCTCCTGCAGCCCACTGAAACCTACTCTGAAGCATCAGGGATTGCAGGACAAAAGGAACTTCATGAAAATCACTTCTGCTGCTCTGCATTGGTAGAAATCCTCACCAGATCAAAAGCCGTTCCAGGAACAGATGAGCAGCACTGGATGCAACACAAAACCAACAGGAAAGCACGAAACAGTCCAAAAAGAACTGTTAAGAAATCAATGTCACCTCATCAATTTCATTAACAAGTTTGATCTGTCAACTGCCTCTCTAGAATGATATCGTATGTGAAAGAGTGTAAATTCAACTTGGTTAGTTCTGGAGATGACTAACTTGTGAAGCCCTGGACTGGGGGGAAAAAAGAGCTGGATGGAAGTGATGAGGATGGAGAAATTCATTTGGTTCATATTTGAATGGGAATCTAATTACTTTCAAATTAAAATTTATATTGAAAAGTGCATAAAATACATAGGGTGAAATGCATAAATGTGAATAGTCATGAAAATACTAGGAAGAAATGAATTATTTCAGGGGAAATACCTTGCAAACACTAATATGCTAATAAAAATTGCATTTCAAAACTTAGGAAAGCGTATAGGTGAATGTGTATGAATTTTCTGGTAGACCTTTTAAAAAGAGACTTTGCAAATGATACAAAAAAAAACAAAAACGGGTTAGAAGATTAGGATAAAAAATGGGCCTCAAATTGACAGCTTTGAACATGCCTACATGAAAAGCAGATTGTGTCGTGTGTTATGCATGCACAGTCCCCTGAAGATAATGTATAACATGATGTAAGTAAATTCAGTTGTGGGCCAGCCAGAGAAAGAAAGAATGAAAGTAGTTTACTCTCCAACTATCTCAGTTTGACAGGAACAATCTTGTTAAATCCATTGCTGTTCCATTTTTTTCAACTACTTTGAAAATATCACAGTTTCACTCTCCTCTTCCCACTTCCCCCTTTGTCCTCAGCTTATTTCAATTTCTACAAAGTGAGGTCATGATGGGTTGAAATTGTGCACTTGCAGCAAATTGCTGCAAACAGCAGGAACAGACTACAAAGAAATTAGCTTGTGTGTTCTTTCTCATTAATAATTTTTGCCATCATGACCACAGTCTGATGGTTCCAGTTGTCATCTGTGAAATGTTAAAAAGATATGAAGAAAGATTCTTTAAGTGTTAGGGTGTTCTCCATATCCAAAGCTGTGCCTATGAGATACGTAAACAGATCTTCTCTTAATAATACAATAGCTGCTGTCAATATGTTTGCCATTCCTAGAATGACAAACAGCCTTGAAATATAAAAACTCTGAGAACTTTTGAAAGTCTAGTAATTAGAATCAGCTTTTGTCATCACGTGTATTCTGAGGTGTGAAGCTGTCATGTTAAAAACTCTATTAAAGCCTTGTGTTCCATATACAGTAAATTATGTCATTGCCTCCAGCATTTGGTGGCATATAGATGGTGCAAGATTATAGGGTGTGTGTACAGTTAAAAAGAATAATAGCAACAAAGTCTACCTTTTTAATGAGAAAGCTATAACATCATTCAAAACAGAATGCAATTCTGGGAAAAAAATAATTGGAACTAATTAGAAAATTTCCAGTCGTGCTTACATTGGTAAGACTGTGGAATCAGATATAATTATAAGAGGTCCCAGGAGTGTCAAAGGTATAATAAAGAATATCTTTATTAAGGCAATCAGTATATACAATTGATGCTTACTATTATTAGAATATTGAACTACATTTTTCCTTTATATCAAAAGAAGTTTAATGGCGGTAATTGCAAGGCTAATTTTAAGTGAGTGACAGAACAATCAGTGGAATGAATTATAAAAACCAGTGAAGCTTGATTTGCATTTTTTGCATAAATATCCAAATTTTATAAAATAAATCACTACTTCAAGCAGTAATGCAAATTGCTTTGCTGCCAAAGGTTATTGTAACCTGCAATCCACTTAAATCTTAATAGTATTTCTCGGAACAAAGCAAGCACTTTGAAAATATAAAACATATGCTCCCAAAACCAGAGCTGCCCATGAATTTTTTTATTGAATTTCCAAACAATTAATATATATTTTTATTAAAAAAAATAATTGCATAAAAACAGAGTGGATATACCCCATTGAGAGAGATATCACACCCTCCCCTCCCACTTCCATAATCATATTCTCCAGTTGAATCTTCTTTATTTCCATTTACGCAAAAGAATGACAATTACATTTCCATTTACAGAAAAGAAAAACAGTTACATTATTTCTTTCTTTGGATTCCTGTACATTCATGTTTTTATCCAATCCAAGACTCCTCTCCATTCCCTTTCAAAGTTCTGGATAGCTCTGTTTTTCAGTGAAAATGCTAACTTTTCTATCTCCATCATATCCAGAACTTTTAATTTCCACTCTCGTAAGTCAATATCTTTCTTTTCTTTCCAATATTGCGAAAAAAAGACCCAGTTTTTTCATCACACTTCCAATATTTCACATTCCCATTTTTGGTTATTTTTTGTAATCTTTCTGGGGTCATATACCATCTATGAAGCATTTTATAATAATTTTCTCTTAGATTTAAGTTTGGTGTAAACTTTATATCAGTTTTCGATACTTTCTCCCAAACTTCTAACTCAATCGGGTGTCCCACATTCTGAGCCCATTTAACCATTGTATCTTTAACTACTTCTGATTTCATTTCTCTTTTCAACAATAGTTTATAAAATTTAGAGATTCTCTTCTTCTGATTTCCCATCATCAATAAATCTAATTCATTCTCTTTTCCCCCAAATCCATACAATTTTTGATCCATTCTAAATCTTTCTTTTAGTTGTTGCCAGGAGAACCAATTTAACTCATATTCATCAGCCTTTAATTCTTCTACTGTACACATTCTTGGTTTATCCTCATCCCATTTCAATATGTCTTGATATGTTAATAAATGTCCTTGTTTTGTTGGAGCAATTTTATACTCTTCTTGTGGTGAGGTCCATGTTGGAAGTTTTGTGTAGTATTTATGCTTTATTTGTAGCCAAACCTTTAACAATGTCTTCCGGATGCAATGATTGTTAAACTCTTTATTCACTGCTAATCTATCGTAACATAAATATCCATGCCAACCAAATCTGTTATTTATTTATTCCAAATCTTTCATAGTTGTTCTCTCTAATTGAATCCAATCTTTAATCCAATCTAGACAGCATGCATAATAGTAAATTTTCAGTGATGGAAGATCAAATCGTCCTCTTTCATTTGCATCCTGAAGTGTTTTAAAACTTATCCTTGGCCTTTTCCCTTGCCAGATAAATATTTGAAGATCTTTTTCCCATTCCTTAAATACTTTCTCTTTTCCTATTATTGGTAAATTCTGAAAGAGGAACATAAGTTTAGGTAACAAGGACATTTTAAAAGCATTTATTCTTCCCAGGAGAGATAAATTTAAGTTTTTCCATTTTTCCATATCATTTTTAATCTCTTTCCATATGTTCAAATAATTGTTGGCGAATAATTCTTGATTTCTCTTCGTTAATATAATTCCTAAATATTTTGTTTTCTTAGTTAATTGACACCCAGATTTACTCTCCAGATCGGCTTGCTCTTTTTTGGTCATATTTAGTGTCAACATCATTGTCTTTTCCTTATTTATCTTATATCCTGCCACTTGTCCATATCTTTGCAAAGTTTCCATCAATGCCTGAATTGATTCTTGTGGATCCTCCAAAAATATAATTACGTCATTTACAAAAAATTTTAATTTCAGTTCCTCTTTCCTTATTTTCAGGCCTCTTATTTGTGAATCCTCATTTATTATATTGTGACGATACTTCCAAAACAGCTATAAACAATAATGGTGATAACTGGCACCCTTGCCGTACCCCTTTGTTTATTACAAAGCTTGTCAAAATGTCTCCATTAATTATTAATTTTGCAGATTGTTCTTGATAAATCACCTCAATCCTTTTAAAAAATCTTCTCCCATGTTATATTCTCTCAATACCCAATGTATACAGGCCCAGGAAACATTATCAAATGCCTTTTCTGCATCCAAAAAGATAAGTGTTGCTTTTTTCCCTGGGTTTTTGTCATAATATTCCATTACATTTAAAATTGTCCTTATATTACTCCTCATGTATCTACCTGGGAGAAAGCCTGTTTGACCTTCCTGGATCTTATCCTATAATATCTGTCTCAACCATTTTGCCAACACTGCACAAAAAATTTATAATCTACATTCAACAATGAGATTGGTCTATAATTCTTGACTTCTTTTTTATCTTTACCCTCTTTGGGTATCAATATGATGTTAGATTCTCCCAGGATTTCGGTTTACCATATTTCTCTATTTGTTTCATAGTTGCTTGAATTGGTTGAATCAATTCTTTATGAATCTCTTATAGTATAACGCGGTGAAACCATCCAGTCCTGGTGCCTTATTCACTTTCAAATCTTTTATGACCTCTTCAATTTCAGCAACTGTTATTGGTTCATTCAACTGTTTTCGTACTTCTAATGATATTTTAGGGATCTTTTCTTTTTGAAGAAATTCTGACAAGTTTTTCTCATATTGATGAGGGGATTTTATTTCATAAAGCCATTTTCCAAAGTATTCTTCGAATTTCTGTTTTATTTTTTCATGCTGAGTAATCAACTTCTTTCCACATTTCAGCTCAACAATTGTATTCCTCTCTTTCTTCTTCTTAAATTTATATGCTAACCATCTCCCAATTGCATATTCAAACTGATTTAATTTCATTGGTTTCATCTTTTTCTCTACAGTTGTTATTATACCATCTCCTTCTGTATTTTTTTTTAATCTCCTGCTGTAATGATTTTTGCGATAGATTTTTCTTAAATTCTTTTTCTTTCTCTTGAAATTTGATCAGTAACACTTGATATTTCTCCCACCTTTTTTCTACCAATTCCACCTCTTCTTTGGACATTGGACTAGCTTTGTCTGCCACTGCCACTCCCATCTGTGTTAAATCCCCTGTTTTTTCTGATTTTTTTGTCTTCAGTCTTTGCTGTTTTAGATCCAGCATTCAGATATTTTTCTTGGAATTCCATTGCTTGCTGCACAGAGGTTATCCTCCTTTGTCTGCCTTCAAAGAAAAAGGAAAGCCCTTCTGGTATCTCCCATCTGTATCTTATTTCCTTTGATTGGAGAATCCTTACCAAGAATGCATACTCTCTTCTGCTCCTCATCACACTAGGCAGTACATCTTTAAAAATTTTGATTTCATTCTCATCTACTATTAATTTTTCTTTGTAATTTTGTTCAGTGATTAAATCCTGGATCTTTTCCCTGGTAAAATAAACCACAATGTCTCGAGGTAAATCCCTCCGCTTTGTTGTCCTTCTAATAACCTATTTACCTCCATTGTTTTAGAGCCTATAGATCCCCTTCTTTCCAAAACTTGTGGCTGAATTTGTGTCTGTGTTGTCTTCTTTTGACCTGTAGCCATACCTTGGCTCACTACTTTCTTTTGAGCTATAATCCCCAAAGCTAAGAAATCAAATCTTTGAGTCAATCTATTATTCTATCAACTTATTCTTTAAAAAATACTGATTATTATACTAGTTGTTATAGGGTTTTTTTTAATACAACAATAATTGCTATATTTTTTAAAAAACTTGTATCTACTATACAAATCAGATTTCTGTCATTCTATTTGATTTACTATCCATCCATTAATTAATAAAATAATAAAGAAAATACAGAAAATAAGGAGAAGTTATTTCATTAACAATTAAAAATTATTAATAACAATTTGTATCAATTTATATTATGTCAATTTATATCAATTATTATCAATTATTCTTCTATTTTCAAACTATGTTCAATCTCAGTCTTCAGTCTTTATATCAAAGTCAATACTTTCCCTTTTGTTGTCTTTACCTCTCTTCCCGAGGCTAATCCATATGCAAAAATCAAAAACTATTCATTCAAATAGTCAATCCATCAATATTCCATAATTATAATGTCAAACAGTTAATTTGTTCTTTCATATATATATATATATATATATATATATATTCTAATTGAGTTCAAAATTCATTCAAGAAGAAAAATAAAAGGGGAGGACTTTACTGAGCGGCCCTGCACCCCCTACCTGCCAAGAGGGAATTTTTTGGGAGGACCACAGGGGTCCCCAGGGGATGTTTTCCCTACAGGTTCACAGCAGGTAGCCCTGAGCTAACAGTTCAGGCTACCAGTTGCACTGAAATCTTGGCTGGAAGTCAAGCTGCCCATGAATTTTGATGCATACATGGAGGATTGAATTTTGATGCAGACATGAAGGCTTTCCCATTCATTTAAATCAAGATGCCAAAATCTCTACCAATGTGGCTCTCTCCTGAAACAACTAGGAAATCCACTTCAATCAAGTTCATTTGGTATAGCTATCAGAGTGTATGTTTTGTCAATGCAGAAGCTCTACTTCCTCAATTTCTATCAATATAAAGAAGGACTGGAAGTCATTGGCACTATATCCCCATGTTACCAAGTTTCCAGGGTTGTTATGTGGCCTTTATCAACACAGACAAACATCTCAGATTGGGACTATGGTGATGCCATAACTGTGGTTTTGGAAGATTCTGTTTTGTTCAGAGGATGTCAACTTGGGAACAGTGGATGTTCTGGTGATTGGAAAAAAGGATGAAGACAACGGAACTGCAATCAAGCTAAATTCATGGGTATGAAGCTGCAAGTAATTGTATCTGACTGAGTTGTGACTAATGTTCCATTCATTTCAATGCCACTTAGTTACATCTGATAACCATATTGTTTTATGGTTTCATGGAAATGCTTTTGGATTATATCAAAACCATTTAGTACTGGCAACATAGTCCAACTCCAACTCCATTGAAGGATTGCCTGTCTCCAGAGGTAGCTGCCCTTTGTCTGTTTACAGTTATACAGAGTATCTAAGAAGAATGTTTTTCAATGTTTAGGAAACTCTACCAGAAAAAAATACAGGCAGTCACAAGTTTCTTTGCAGTTTGGTACATATATGCCTGCACATTCAAAACCAACACAGCCAAAATCAACAAAACAATTATACCTTTATTGGGCCAACTAAAATGTACAAAATGTATCATGCAAGCTTTCAAAGCTTTCAAAGCATCAGGCAAAGATACTGAAAATCATACATGAGAAGAAAAGTGACAATGTTAGTGTAGCAGGCCTACATTTTGTCTCAGATGTCACTTCTGTTGTCAAGTTAATGTGGTCTGGAGGTATCTCAATGCAGGCAGAGGCCATTCCCCTTCTTGGCCCCATAGGGACAAGGAGTAAAGGGCAATAAAAGACAGGTAATAGAATTTCAACTCTGTTAGCAACAGAAAAGTAACTTCCCTTGAGATACAGGCTACCTCTGTCCTGTGCAAAACTACATATCCCTTTCTTAGGTAGAAAACATTAAATTTCTACACAGTAATAGATATGTTTCACACACAGGAAAAAATATACAAATACACTTGTTATTTTTTTTTCTTTGCAAACAAACTGTACAGTGAAGCATGAATAGTGAATGGAAACTGTGCAGAAATCTTAGTGTTCTCATCCAATGGGGAGAACAGGACATTTATTTTTTTTTGCCTGTAAGGATGAATGGGCACATCCTGACTCATTAAAACAACTACAGAATCTCAGGTTTTGTTCCTGTTCTTTCTGAGTTTAGTTCTGGAGATCAATACATATTTTGTTTATACTAGAAAATTTTCTGTCAGCTCCTGGTACAATCAAAGACTTTTTATACGAACTCCCCAGGTTAGTTTAATACAGACTAGTATAAAACCAGAAAGAACAGAAACAAAATCTGGGACTTTTCAGTTAGTCTAATAATGCCGAAAGTACATGAACATTCACATTTCTTCTCTGATAATCACTGGATTCTCACTAGAATCTCATCTCTGAGTTGACCTGGGTTGGCATGGCAAGAACCTTTTCAGTGGTGAAGTCTCAGCTTTTGAATACTCTCTGTAATTGTTCAGTTGGTGTGTACTCTGATGTTCTTGTACAGTGTGAAGTATTCTATTTCTCAGGATTTTAAACTTTTAAAAAAACTTTAAAAAAGTTTTTAATCTCTTTGATGCAGATTATTTTGATAATTTTTGTTGATTGCAGGCCTTCGGTTTTTTTGTATAGGTAATTTTACAGAGCATTTTGGTGAAGGGGGGATGATATAAATTGGAATTCATCATATTTATTGACATTGTCATCATCATCTGATTTAATAACAACAGCACAAACATATTGCCATATACTCACTGAAGAGAAAGAATTTTTCTCATTAATGTTGTTATTTTTGGTCTGTGCCTTCAAGTCATTTCTGATTTATGGTGACCCTATCACTGTGTTTTCTTAGCAAGACTTGTTCACAGGTTTTGTCCTCACCTTCCTCTGAAGCTAAAAGAGTGTGATTTGCCCAAGGCCAACCAGGGAGTTTTTATGGTGGAGCAGAGATTCAAACCCTGGTCTCCAGAGTTGTGTCTTAACACTCAAACCACTACACCACACTGGCTCTCATCTCATCAATAGCAGGCCTATATTAGGAACTATCCTGGCAGGCAGTATTATGACAGTCTCTAATAGTAATCTGTATCAAGGCACATCCTAATATTAATTATTGATAATTAATGATACTTTTCATAGTTGTAGTTCTGTAATCTACATTATCATTTTCATCTCTGTACTTTGCTGCATTCTATTATCCATTAATAATCTATAATAATTTATTTAGTATATTTAATATTGAGTAGAAAAAGGAATTCTATATGTGGTGTGAGAGATAATAAGACACAAGGTTACAACTGGGGAAAATTGCATAAAAATGGAACGGGGGCAGTTGCATAGGGATGTGGGGACAGGGGTGCAATTTGCCCCAGGCGGCAATGTTTTTGGGGCATCCTGGCCTGTAGCCACACACCCCCCGCATGCCCTGGCCATACCTCCATGCACCACGGCTACACCCCTGTGCACAGTGGTCACACCCCTTGTGTCATAGCCCTGCCCCTCCACACACTCCAAGCTCTCCCACTGATGTGGGGGAAGGAAGATACAGATGTAATTAATGCGGTAATAATTGTTGAATGTAAATCTCTAAATTTTAAAGTATTGTTACTTCTTTAATAAAACTGGGGAAAAAAGAAATATTATTATTATTATTATTATTATTATTATTATTATTATTATTATTATTATTAGTGCTTCACACTTCAGAAGGAAATTTTTCCCCCCTAAAGCATTGTTATTCCTGATGGAGTTGCAGAAGGTAGGGATGTGGGGATGGGAGATTTAATTGTTATGTAGTCAAGGGATCTGATTTTATTAGACTATAGGAGCCTGCATTCTATAAACTCTGCTTTCAGATTTGCTTTCTATCGGGTAATGAATCTGAATAAAAAAGTGAGAAAGAATTGAAATGTACCAGATGAAATGGGCTAGCAATGTCAGAAGAACTGCCATCTTCACCCCCACAATGGGCTGCAAAGATACAAGAGGATCTCAAGCATGCATTAAAGGGACTCCCAGTTCACACAAGAAGGAAGAATGAAATAGAGCAAGCAAAATAATATCTTGCTGAAGTGACTTCTATTATTGCCTGCAAAGAGACTAGGGAGGATGTCTGGAAATTGTCTTCCCTATGCTTTATCTTTTCTCACTAAAGACTGTGTGGGCTTTTCTTCAGGATCACTGAAAGCATGTCACAAATTGTGTGATAATCCCCAAGTCACACTAGCTAGACACACTAGCTGCAAGTTGTATAGGAAAGGGAGGGAGTTGAGAAAGGAAAAAAACAACAACTAAAACAAAATGTTGAAGTATGTCAGGCCACCATTAAATTGAGTAAAAAGAAAATGATATACTGCACTCAGTAAAGACAAGAACAGAAAAGCAGGCATTCATAGACTAGTGCTGCCAATATAATTTTGCATGCTAATGAAATGTGACGTGAATAAGAGAATCTATAAAATGGCTCCTTATTTTAGTTCCCAAGAATTTTCATCATCATTGAAGTTAACCACTTCATAGAAAAAAAAAATCCACCTGCTTGGTTGCTTCTCATCTGTCAAATATGAAGCATTTGGACGGTATCCATCAGTGAATACCTCATATAATCCTGGACACAACAGATGCACAGTTCAGTAACTGTTAAAAACAACTGTTTAACTTCATAGGATTTTCTCCTACTAGATCTGCAAAGATAGTCAGATCACAGCTTGGAAGTGTGCCATTCTGAATGATGAATTATTTGTAATTAATTTCTTTAAAACTTAACTAAAACACAAATAAGTTACATAATGATTGTGACAAGAACTTTATTCTTTTAGAAGGGTAACTATAACAGAATTACTTTTATAGTTTCAGGTATGTATTGCTTCACTACTTAGGCGCAGTTGCTCTCTCCAGCCTACACACTTCACGTCTTGGCAGCTGCTTCCAGGTGGGAGTTATTTATAATACATGGAAGGATGGTGGAGTGTGTGTGTGTGTGTGTGCGTGCACGTGCACATGTATGTGAGTGTGTAGGGGTTATAACCTTGCCCATTTTTTACATAAATGGATTTCACCCTTGGATTCTGACTTTAAATGGTAACAAATTACTTAAGGCACTTTGGAATTACACACAGACCCTCCAACAATTCACAGATGAAAACTAGGGCATGTGTGACCAAGCAACATCAGAGAGTGGTCAAGATGGCAAAAGCTATTAATGAGGAATTACACCAAAGCTACGAGAAGCTGCAGCAGTTTACTTTCATCACAGTCTACTGGGAAGGGGCAAGATTCAAACCTACCTCTCTTTTCTTCCTGTTGAGTTGATTGAGTGCAAACTACTCTTGCACTCTGAATCCCATTTGCAGCAAATGAAATAAGCTAAGAACAAATAACCTGGCAGGAGAAGAGAGAAGCTGGGGCATTTTTAAAAGCAGTTGAAAAAGTGGGACAACAAAGGATTAATCAATATTGTTCCTGTCAAATCAGGACAGTTGGAAGGCATCTTATACCTAATTACCTAAAAAAATAAAATAATACCTGATATAATAATAAAATAATAGTAATACCTATAATAACACTCATCATCATCGTCGTCGTCGTCGTCATCATCAGCTTTAAAGTAACTTTCCAGCAGACTGTACTGAAGTAAATGCATCTCAAGTTTTTGAAAATCCATCCCTCATTTCCTAAAGTCAATGAAAATTCAAAGTCATCCTTTCTATGCTACACATCTACCAAATCAGAATAAATAGCAATACCTTTTTGATGACTTAGCATATTCCCTCAAGGAGGTAATGATTAGCTTAAAGCTGTTTTGCCCTGGTCAATTGTATAATTGCATTAAATGCAAAGATCATCATATTATGCTCCAAAATTACTGTGCATGGCATTGCTGAAAACCAACAAAGGATGTCATAAGTTTTAAAAGCTTAACTCAGTCCAAAATATTTCATCTGACATTATTTTTTTTTCCTGTGAGGCAATTACAAATAGCTTACTGCTCAGCAAGAGATCAATAAATATTAATGATTATTATGAACAGAAATTATAGTTGAAGACTGGCAGAGGGAGAGCTGAATGTTAACGCTACCTAAGGGAAAGATAAATTAGAATCCAAAAGAATAACTCAACAAAATGAACCCATTCTAAACACTTTATCTATATGTTATGGACACTAGATAACTAGAACTTATTTAGGCAGGGTCCCTGCTAATATTCCAGCCTAAGCCAGTAAAAGGCATTCCATGACACAGGAACAACTCATGCCACCAGGAATAATGACAGAAACAGAAGTGGATCCAAACGTGAACTTAGTCCTTGAAGGGAAGAGTGATCTATCTAGCATGAGTCAAACATCAGTAAGCCATGGAAATGAACCATCTTTATCATTTCTCATCAAGTCCTTTATCATGGTCAGGGATAGATTTTCCTAAATTCTCTGAATCAAATTAAAAAGAGAAGTAGAGCTGGGTGTCATCTCCATATTGAGGAAGTCTCACTCCAGATCTAGTACAACAGAAGTTGTAATTATAATAATAGAAATTGTACGTCTTTCTATAAAATGGATAGAAAGCTTCTATAAGATAAAGGTTCTTTCACAGATGTTATAATAGATGTTTAACCACACAAATGATTAACTAAACAGGCACAACCAAAGAGATACAATCCCAAGCAATAGGAGCTGTTAGTACTACTTTCTGTGAAACGCCTTGGTCCCTTACAGGAAGGATGTAACAGGATTAAATAGAATCTGCATATCCAAGAAATGTCTTATAGTGCATAAAACAGGGAGAAATCAACCATATGTCTACTTCCAATTTGCCATTTCTCCCATGATCCACATTCCTCTTAGGCTATAATATGATTCTTTCATTCCTTAATCAATTATTTTTCTGTCTCCTGATGTTGTCAAATATGAACAACAATTTTTACTGTCATTATGAGAGTTAGGTTTAGTTATCTTATCAGAACAGAATTACACACTATGTTCAAGTTGTTTCACTAGAGTTCCACTAGAGTTTTCTTTTTAAAAAAATGTTTTATGGTGGTTCCTTCTGTTTGCCTTTTTGTCTGGTGTCTTGTCTTGCGATAATTTTAATAACCATTCTGAAATAAGTTCTCTTTTTCAAATATTAACAGATCACAGAGCTGTTCCTATAAGGCTGAGATACTGTTCCTTTGCTCATGCTTATCACCAGTTTCCCCCATCCAAGGAATTACAGCAAGGGCTTTGATATACGTACAGCATACCCATACTTTAAAAAGGTTTATTCATTTTAGCAGTTGGATCTAATCTACAGACATAATTGGATCTCTCCACTGAAATCAATATGGAACTTCCTTATATGAACATTGGGAAGTATCTGCTTTGGGATGAATGGATTCTATCCACTGTCTCTAATGCAATTTCTGTTACTTTAATCTCCTAATATGCAGCTAGTGTGGAGTACCTATGCACGGAAACAACTATTACTTCAGTTTGTATACCACTTCCCATATCTAATAGCATCTCAAAGGTGTGTACACCATATAAAAGAAATTAATTAAAAATACAAAATATTAAGGTCAGAATCCTGTTGGTGTGTTACACTAGTTACACCAGCAAACATAATCATAAACATGTTGCACATCTGGTACCTTCTTGCTCAGTGCTTTTCTCCTAAGAGTACAAGGTCAGCAGACAGTCCTTGGGTGCCCCCCCCTACAGACAATCAATGTCTGGGAGGGGATGGGGTTGCATCCAGGAGACTTCAGCTGCTCTTGTACACCCACGGGGAAAGCCTCTGCCCCCAACCACCCATATAAGTATGCTGCCAGAGATTTCAGTCTGCAAGGGAGCTATGAGATTTTAGGCCAAATAATCAACATCTTTGTCAGCTTAACATTTAAAATCAAAGGCAGAGAAAACAGTTCTCAAACTGGGTAGCACTTTACTTACCCTACAAGGAACATATTATTGTACTACACATTATTAGCACATGAAATTTAGTGCCCACAACTGAGTATTGTGATGGTTACCAGCATAGTTGTACATATCCTCAAAGGTGCTGAGATGGGTTGTCTGCTATATTCATCCTATTTCGTTTATATGCAACATATGTAGAAAAATGAGGAAAAGAATACATACAAATTTATTAAGAATTAGAGAAATTAATGACATAAGTCAATCAACAGCTAGAGCAATTTAATGGGAATCCCTCTCCCCCATCACTGCCAGCTTTGTTTGAGAACTTCAAAACCATTTATTTGGCCACTGTTGGAAACAAAATGCAGGACCAGATAGGCTTTGGACAGGTCCAGCAAGACTATCCTTTCATTTCACTTTACTTATTTTTCAAAAGAGAGGAGCAGAGGGCTGCACTGAGAGTCCTGACTATTAACTGCTCTTAGAATGCTACCCCATAGTACTATTGGTGGCTGCAGCCACTTCTAATGACCAATGAGGAAAGCATCCCTTGCCTAAAGATTTCCATATACCTCTTGCAAGCAAACTTTATTGGTGGCTGGGCATTTTGCTATGCTTATCCTCTCATCCTTCGCTGTGCGTTGCCCTGTTGAAAAGGCTTTGCTTTGCAATGTGTGTATATGTGTTTGTATACTCATGTGATATAAGGCCAAAAAAGAAACTGCTGTTCAAGAGCTTCCTTGCCTCTTCTATCCTCATTTCCTTTCCTTTTTTTGTCATAACTATTATACCATGAGATATTATGGTATAACTCCTATCGGTTAAAGTAAACCTATTAAATGAACTGGTAACTGGTGAGTTAACATGAATTAAAATGCTGCTAATTTAATGGGTTGACTTTAGTTAGGACTAACAGTAGGATTTAGGCCTATTTTGTTTTTCATTAGCTGCATTGCTCTTAGAAAATGTTATATTCTTTGCAAATATAAACAATAGCAACAATAACAGGATTTGATTTACTATCTGCAAAAATCCCTTGTTCACACTACTGAGTGCACATGTGTTCCCTCTGCCTGAAAAGTTTTGATTAATGTATATGGTGAGGGCTTGTTGTCATGGGCAAGAGTGGTGTTCTTTATCTTCCACATGTAGGGCATATTAGTGAATTGAACCACGAATGGCTGCATCACTGGCCCTGCTATAGATGCTACAGGTCTTGTTATGCTCATCTCTTCCTTAATGTAACATAATCCCCTCCTGACTTTTGCTGTTGGGACTGCGAAGGATCTTGACTTTACTACACTGATGTTAAAGGACAGTCAGTACAGCAGAACTCAGGATTACAGTACCACTGTAAAACATACCTCTTGTCCTATCTGACTTGTAAAACTAAGGTCATTTCTGCACTATACTGCTATAGTGCTATTATTCCACTTTCAACATCCTGTGGAATTCTGGGGTTTGTAGTTTACTGAGGCCCAAGAGTTCTCTGGCTGAGAATTCTAAATGCCCCTCCCTAAACTGCAAACCCCAGGATTCCATAGGATGTTGAAAGTGGAATAATAGCATTATAACAGTGTAGTGCAGAAATGGCCATACTCTCTTTCAAAACAGCTGTGTACCACCACGTACCATATGGTCACTGACACTATGAAGAGACCCCAATTCAAGCACTGAAGCTTATCAGATTTATAATTTTTTGAATTTGCTTTCTTTCCAGATCTAACTCATAAATTCTTGTATACTTTCTTCTCAGTTTTTATATCAAGGGAAGCAACTGCAAGGGGTCTAGGAGCTTGTTTTCTATTCCCAGTGCCATGGGAACAAAATGGTCAAAAATGTCAAACAAACAAATGCAGCTGAGAGTCCTCTTTTGATTGAAACAGGTACTGTTTACGTAACACAGAACAACTTTGCAACCAAATTAAAATGTAAGTTGCCTCACCTGGAGGCTTCCAGGAAAGGAAATTCACCCCTTTTTTGTCCAGAAAGAATTTAGAGCATGAAGGTGTTGAAGTCTGAAACAAAAAAGCCACATGTCAGCACAGGGTCATCACTTTGCTCAGCCCTAGCTTATACCAAGGGAAGAAGATTTATTTACGCAAATCAATTGAAATTTTGAAAAGATGGATATTCCCTCCTTTCAGTGTTAAAAATTTCCAAGGCACCTGCCTTTGTAAATTTTCTTATACTGAGATGGGGCCCAAGCACTGGTACTAAGGGCCTTTCTGCATTATGCTGTTATAGTGCTATTATTCCGCTTTCAACACCCTGTGGAATTCTGAGGTTTACTGAAGCCAAAAAGGTCTCTGGCTGAGAATTTTAAATGCCTCTCCCTAAACTGCAAACCCCAGGATTCTATAGGATGTTGAAAGTGGAATAATAGCACTAACAGTGTAGGGCAGAAAGGCCTTATGACACAAAACCAAGGCCATTTCTGCATGCAGCGATGGAATCGCCCTGGTCTGGTACTTACCGGACTTCTTGGCTCGACGCTCAGGTCCAGGCTGCTCCGGAGCAGTGTGTGACCACCGCTCCGCACTGCTCTGGGGATGAAAATGGCGGCTTCCGGTTGGTGGAGGCTCTCTGCCAACCTAAAGCCCGCCCCCTGGCAGATCTGCAGGCTCGCACTGGTGCGAGCCTGCAAATCTGCACCAGAGCGTGGGAACGGAGTGGCATGGAGCATGGGAACGGAGTGGCATCGAGGTTTTTAAAAAGCTCCATGCTTTTTAAAAACCTGAAGAAATAGGTTTTCAACAAGCACACTGTGCGACCACTTCGGGTCGTTCCGGAGTGGACTGAGGTGCAGAACTATGTAGTCTGACCCAGTCTGCTGCCAGGTGCAGATGTCCTCTCTGGAGGATGCTCTGCACCAGTTTTTTAAGCCTGTGTGGAAATGGCCCAAGACTGCTGTGTTCCAGTTCTACCTAATCTTATCCTTTTACTATTGTGGAACAACATAGGGTTGGAACATTAGATGTGTAACTCCCTTCTGACCCACAGCAGTATGCTAAGAATACTTATTAAAATGCTTCATGGAAAAAAGATTAAGCTCAGACTGCATTAGTCTGATTAATGAAATAGAGGTAGGTAAATACTGCTGAAGACTTTAGTCTGACTGGGCCCACAATTTAGCAGGAGTAAATTTGGTAAGACTCCAGCAATTTTCACAATACTCCTCCTGACTCTGATTTGAGGATTGAGTGCATTTAAAGCAGTATTTCATTTTTCATTTACATTGCAGGTGACTTCTCATTACCATTCCAAGCATCTAATCAAGGACATTGCTCTTGCTGTTAATAACTTCAAAGTTATTTTGTTTTTCCCCATGAGCAACATTATTATTATTATTATTTGCACCTGAAATGTAAATGCAGCTTCTAGTTTTATATTGTCTGCTAGAATATGATAATTAAAAGCATTACTGAGAACATTGTTGTCCCCTTCCCCTGCAAAAGTAATATCATTAAAACAAAATATTTATTTGTTCAACTTAGGATAATAAGTGATTGAATGATTTCAACAGTGATCTTTTATACACCCTCCTAAGAGGTCTTACTTCTGAACAGGAACACATAGGATTGTGTTGATATTGTTGTTGCCTATGCTGTCCCAAAGTCTCAGTGGTATAGTAGACAGGCATGTATATCCATACCAGGATAGAAATAGCATTCAGCATCCTTTAGCATCTGCCTGAGCCATAGTGCTCTCATAGGACCTGTAATGATAATTGATTCTTTCCCACCCCCCTCCTGGCATAGTGCTCTAGTCATCTTCATAAGACTTGTTCTACAGGTTCTGCCAGTGCTCCCAGTGCAGCACTGTTCTGAAATAATATGGGAAATGAAATAATAGAAGTTAGATCCAGCTTCCTAGTTTTCCTTTGGTGTCCATCAGTGGGACAAGCTAGCCAAGATCAAATGTTTCTCTGAGGAGATCGCTGTCTCACTAGAGTCTATATTGTTGCCGTACACTTAGGTGACTGACATTAATATGAATAGATTATTATTGATTGTGCTTTGTTGAAGGCAAGTCCTAGAGGCCATCATCTTTCCCTAGATCCTGTGCATCTTCCTTCATAATCAGTTTCAGCTCCCTAGTCTTGCATATGCCACTTAGGCTATATTTTAAGTGTCAGAATCTAAAAAAAATATTCTCCAAATATAGTGAAAATCTATCTAGATTTTTTTTATGCTAAAAATGCTGAATATCAGATGGGAACTAGATTTTTGTTTTGGTGGGAACTAGATTTTGGAACTAGGTAATAAGCTTATGTATTTTCCAGTTCCAATGTCTTGAAGAGAAAGGACTATACCATGAAATATGATACCTATCTCTTTTTGCAATAGTATCTTTGTCTGATGTGCAACTACCTTCATCATTTTGGGAAAATTCAGTTATCTTACATAATAACAGCCCACATCTCTACATGTCTATCATTGTTGCTAACTGCTGTCAAGTTGACTTTGACCTACAGTGACCCTTTGAATGATATACCTCTAAGTCACCCTACCATCAACCATCCTGTTCAGGTCTTACAGATTTAGGGACATGCCTTCCTTGATTGAGTTCATCCATCTGTAATGTGTTCTTCCTTTTTTCCTACTGCCTTCCACCTTCCAAAGCATTATTGTCTTTCCTAGTGAGTCATGTTTTCACATGATATGGCCATAGTATGACAGCTGCAGTTTGGCTTCTAGGGAGAGTTCAGGCTTGATTTCTTCTAGGACCTTCTCTTTTTAGCAGTGTCCGTAGAACTCTTCTTCAGCATCATATTTCAAAGAAGTTAGTTTTCTTCCTATTCGCTTTCTTCACTGTCCAGCTTTCACAACCATAGACAGAAATTGGAAATATGATGTCATGAACAATCCTAGCTTTAGTATTCAATGATATATCTTTGCACTTGAAGATCTTGTCTAGTTCCTTCCTAGCTGCCTTTGTAAGGCCCTGCTTTGGGGGTCCCCGATATCAATATGGTTTAGATGGGCACCATACTCAGTTGGCACCATATTGGATTGGTAACACATGTTCAATTGGCTTATCAAAATCAAACCTGAGAGGTGATGGAGAGGTCAAACTGACAGGGAGGCAAATTCTGACTGTGGAAGGCAGGTCAACCAGAAATAACCTCCAGGTAAGACTGAGTCATTTTTCAGGCAAATGATTGCTGTTCCTGTGGAAAATAGGCTTAAGTAGAAGCTGGAATTTCCCATGGAATTCAATTGTGAGAAGCCCATCAGGACACCAACTGACAGATACCCATCCCCTGTGCACCTGGACTCCTTCCTATTCCCTCATAGCACCCACAATAGACAGAGCTATTACAACAACCATTATCTCTTTGTCATCTAAGCACTGAAACCATCAGCACCTATCTAGACCCTATTATCTGTGCTGGAACTCTATTGTCCACCAGGCTGGGAGAGCAATCAACTCACACTCCTTCAGGGAGAGAAACAGAGTATATAAATCCTTGGTTGCAGTAAGATGAAATGCTGGACCCCACTATGTCTCTCTGAATCCTGATCTGACCTGCCCTTAGACAGAAATCTAAGTCATATGTCAACTTCTTCACTGCTCCTCTGGACTGGTCATTATAAATCCCAACCCTCAGCCTCTTTATACATAATTTTTCCTCTGTTTTATCTTTCAATTAGCTCTTATGTGAATGTTTGACTGTTGGTATTTTGTGTGAATTTCCCCCAATAAAAACACATTTTAGATTACTTTTGAATCTTTGGCTGGTTCCTTTCCTACGTGAGCCCATAAACATTGGTTGGAAAGGTCTTGTTAAGTTATCCCCCTCTCGCACTTTTGCAAGAGGTATCCAGTATCGTGGGGTGGCCCTTGTGGCACCTACATTTTGGAGTAACACCTTTCCACATCTGATCTTGTTCTGATTTCTTTACTGCAGTCTCCATTCTGATTAAAGACTGAGCAGAGGTATGGAAAAACTTGAAGTATTTTAGTGTCTTCATCATCTAAAGTTGTATAAATCATCTGTGGTCATTATTTTTGTTTTCTTAATGTTCAACTGTAAACTTGCTTTTGTACTATCTGTCTTGACTTTCTTCAGTAATCGTTCCAAGTCTTTGTTGTTTTCTAGTAGTAGTAGTACAGTGCCATCTGTATATCTTAAACTGTTGATGTTCTTTTCTCCAATTTTCACACTTCCTTCTTCTGAGTCTAATCCTATTTTATGTATGATATGTTCAGCATGGAAGTAAAACAGATAGGGTGATAAAATGCAACCTTGGCTGTCCCCCTTGCCAGTTGGAAACCATTCTTTTAAACATTCTTTTTCTTTTATCACTCTGATTTAGCAGCTATCTGATATGACTTTTTTTTATAGAAAAAATAGTGTTATAGCACTGGAATGAACAGCTGGCATCTCCCTCTCATAGTTCTATTCTTGTCTCTATTGCATATTATCATTGATTTCATTACCATTATATTTGATGCATTATAATTGTATTATCATTGATAATACAGACTATAATCTATAAAGCACCAATTGATTTTCTTTTGAAATTCTTTGGTGTACTCCATTATCTAGCATATGTTTGCAATATGATCCCTAGTGTGTCCTGCTTTCCTGAACCCAGCTTGGACATCTGGCATCGATATATAGTAGAAGTCTTTGTTGTAGAATTTTGAGCATGGTTTTGCTTGCATGGTAAATTATTGCAACAGTCCTGTGCCTCCTGCAATCTCTGGTGTCTCCTTCCTTGGGGATTAGAAAGTAAATTGAGCATTTCCAATCTATCGACCATTCTTTTATTTTCCATGTTTGTTGACAAATTTTAGTTAGAGCTAGACTAGATTCTGTCTACATGTCTATGTGCCTGTCTTATTTATCCATCTTGTCTTAAAACACTTTTAGAACAATGGCAGGAGAGCTGTTATCAGAAAGGTGAGAGAGGATAAAGTATTAGAAGATGGAAGCTTCTTTTGAAAGTGGAACAGCATATAACAGTGTAGGGCGGAAATGGCCTAGTGAGTATTAAAATCACAATTTCAGTCTAATCTTTAACACTAATGCAAAAAATTATATACTAAATTGAAAGCATATCATCTGTCTCAAAAGTTCTGTACCTCCAATGAGGTACCCATGCAGAATTTGATTGTACTATTACATATGCTGCTTAGCAGTATTGTGATCTTGGATGGAAGTCTTAAAGTCCTAAATAAAGAAAACACAATAGATTCGAATGCATAATAGAAATTCCACTGTAAGGAATTTATCCCATGGTCTCCTCCTAAACGCATAACTGAAAATCTTACTACCTTATAGAGAGTGAATAGGGACTAATCCTAGTCTCTAGCAAATGCAACTCCTTTGTTCGTCATCTCTTCCTTTCTTTCTGAAATGAAGTGGTAAATACAGTCTGACCTTTAGGGTTCCCCACCCACTGGGCCAAATCAATAATTCATGAGGGTTGCATTGACACTTGGCTGGTTGAAACAGTGCTGAATCTGACCTTCTTAGAGCCTGGGGTTTTTGGAAATAATGTAGGATTGCCTGGCCTAAATTTGTGCTAGAATTGTAGCTGCCATCTTGGGCTGAAAGAAGTTTCTATCTGACATATCTCAGCTCCTCCCTCACTCCTCCCCTTCTCTGTAACTTTTTTTTTAATCTGCTGCTGGAAGATCTCTGAGACCAGCTGGCAGAAGGGAATTTGTGCCTAATCCCCTATAGCTTTGAGTCCAGATTTCATCACCTGTGACCATGCAGGATGAGAACATCAGGGACAGAAAGAAGCAGGAGTTCCACTGAACATATGTAGGGTGGAAATGGAAGTCAAGGGAAAAGTGAGACAAAGCCAACAGGAAAGAAAACTTGGACTGGCACTAGGACTTGATCACCCAAAAGAATTGGAAAGAAATTAATTGGCTTGGCACATCCACATGGCAATGTTCATTTTGATCTCCTGAGATGACGTATGGAATGGGAGGTGTGTTACTTCAGGAGCATTGCTATATGGTTTGTATGCACACAAAACCATGGGTATATATATTTTTTAGAAAAGCATAAATGGCTAAAATGCACTATATAGTAAAAAAATGTTTAAAAATGTGTATAAAAATGTATGCACTTTGGGAAAATAAATGTGTTCTATGCAGGGAAAAGCAAAACAAAACAAAACAGAAAAAATAAGAATGCCAGTAGAAAGTGAGAAATGCACCAAGAATAAAACTGACAATTTTTTCACTTCTTATCTAGGGACTCCAATGTAGTCCACCTTTATAGTCACACTTTCACTGTTTAATGAGAAACTCTGTTAGTTTTCCAAGAAGAATTTTCCAAATATAAGTATGATAAAATAGCAAGTTCCTTAAAACCTGACATTGACTTTGAATTATAGCAATGAATGTTCAGAATGTGCAACACATTAAATCAAGCAATTTCAGTGCATATTAAGAATTATAACTATGTGCCTCATGGATACTATTGATTTATGACTCATTGAAATTTAATTAACAGATTGGTTGTAATTTTACAATTGTCTAAGACAATCATATTCAGCACATTGTCACTGGAGATGATGTATGTGGTGCACATTTTGCCAAAGGGGATATATCCGTGTGCATCCCCAGAAGAAATTTTGAGCAGGGAGGAGACAGCTTGAAAATGAAGGGACCCCTTGTGACATGTCTGGCTGAGACAAAGTTCTTATGCTACCACAGGACTTTCAAATGTGTGACAGAGAAGAATAAAGATTGTCAGTCTTGGCTGAATCATCAAGCAAAACCAAAGGCCATACTTTTCTCAGTTCAGAGACATTTATCAGCCCAACAAGGTCACAGGGACTGAATTGCAATTCTCCCTTGTCTTTTGCTCTTTTTCCTTCTCTCTGTTGGGAAATGGCCTCTCAGCAGAACAACTTGAGACCACTCATTTTGCGTTGACAAGAGATTTTGAAGCAAAATGAAAAATAATCCTGGAAGATAGTTGACAGTGTTATCTTAAACACTGGTAATATTGCTTCCTTGGAGAGCGAGGCACAGAAACCATTTATATATATATTTTTCCAAAGTACAAGTGCTTGACGCAGACGGACAGGACAACAAGTATGAGCAAAGGCACGAATCCTTAGAAAGATAATATAACAATCATACATTCTGGGCTCCTAGCTATGCGGATTCCCCAAGCACTTGATAAATTGCACATCTCTATGAAGAAAGAAACTGCCCTCTTCCATCTTGAAATGCCATTGCATTTTCAGAGCAAACATCAACATGCAAAATGATGCACTGCTCTTCTGCAATGCCTTTTCTATGGTTTCATGATAGGATTAATGTCCAGGATGGTCCTCAGACAGAAAGAAGAATACTAGGAATTTCCATGTAAGGAAATCACGTGCATACTATATTTGCTAGAGTCACAAGGGTACTGAGTTTGTATTGGCATAAAAGTAGAGCAAAAGGCAACTGGCAGCAGTAGCAGGGACCTCAAGATTAAGATAAGAAGAAAAGAAGAAGTT
This sequence comes from Ctenosaura bakeri, assembly GCA_948474755.1. Lineage (NCBI taxonomy): Eukaryota > Metazoa > Chordata > Lepidosauria > Squamata > Iguanidae > Ctenosaura > Ctenosaura bakeri. The sequence goes on along the minus strand of CAOLHI010001311.1, from coordinate 500,610 downwards.
GTTGTTGTTGCAGAAGTTAGTAGCCAGCTGTGTGATCTCTTGGGCTTTACAGAAAAAGAGGTGATGCATACATGTGGAGAATAATCAGTAAGAATATTCTCATGGTGCTTCTGGTAGACAAGGCCTACAGAATGAGGAGAGGGCCAGGTAGGAGAACCTTTGAAATGTTAAAAAAGCACTGTTACCTAACAATTGAATTTGTTAATAATATCTACCACATTGCATGTTGTAGTTTCTACAACTTTTATCAGAATTTTTTTACGAAAAAAAAAACGCCCCTCTCAAAGGTTCCATCCTCTTCCAAACAAGGTTCGGGAAGACTGCATCATAAAGGGAAAGTGTTAATTATATCTCTTATATTTCTTATATTGTTATTTGTGTATCAGAGCTCCACAAAGAACTTGTACATTAAAAGAGACAGTTACATACTGGAAAGGTCATTTGATCTGCTCAATATATTGCTTGTCTCTTTGGGTTATGTATAATCAATAGAACTAGGTTTTGGTTGATGCAAATTGTTCTACGAGTGCCATTATTTCTACATAGCTCTTAACAAGGGATTTAGGAAAGCAATACTTAAAGTAATGATTATGAAGGACTAATCCTAAATAATGCAGCCCTGTTCTACACTCTCTCTCTTCTCTTCCCCGAGTCTTAGAAATACCCATTAGCATTTGGATATATGGCAATAGCTCTCAGCCATGAGAAATATACATTTAAAAGAAATTTCCTTTGACTTTCCTCCACCCTTTCCAACCAATGCCTCATAAAATCCTTCATGGTGGCAAACATTATCAAAATGATTATTTGGTCGGATAGACCAGCCATTATCTGAATTACTCATCTAGCCCTGTTGCCAACTCTGTAAGCTGCATTGTCTGTTTCAGCACCCTGTTTTCAGTCTTTGGGTGGCCTGAGAGAGAGGGTAGAGGGAAGAAAAGGGGTTTAACCTTGGAGGAGAAGAGAAAAGTCAAGAAAACACAGCTTCAAATATCCTCACAGACATGTCTGGATGCACAGAGGAGCAAGGAAGAGGAAAATCAAGGAAAAAGAGAGAGTTATTAGTTAGCTCATTTCTATGTCTTTTAGAGTTGAGTGAGCAAATATACTTTGAGATATATATGTTATTAACCTGCTAGGGCACCGTTTCTTTTGGGAGATTCATATCCAAAGTTACTGAAAGAAGTTCCCCACCCCCAGTTCTTGATGATTGATAAAATCATCCTTTTTAAAAATGATTTGATTGAATAGTATGTCTAGTGCTCTTGACAGTCTCTTGGCTGTGAATTTGTGCCACGTACCTCATCGACAGGAATACCTAAGCTTGCTATGTCTTGAATAACAAGCACTAATAGCAGTGGGCAGGCTTACACTGTCCATTATGACAGTAATTGAACCGCCTGGGAAAAGACAGAGAAACTGGGAAGAACAGATTCAAAAATAGCCCACTAGTATAACCTTTTTACCTCATTGCTAGGTTGTGCATGTCATAATTAGAGCTTCACTGAATTTTCACAGCCAAAAGAATTCCAGATAGTGTATGCATTTAAATATGTACAGTATACTTTGTATGACGACTTCTTCATGGTTTTTGCCATTTTGAAAGCTGTGAATTCAAGGCACTGTCTAGCACAAAATACGTCATATCTTGTAGTTGTTTATAAATTTATGCACCATCTTTAAAGAAGCTTTCAAAAGAAAATGTGTGACTAAGAATAGATTTCAGCACAGTAAAACATTAAGAAGCAATGGTAAAACATATTTTAAAAATGTTTAGATGTCTAAATGTATTTAAAAATCATAGCACAAGAAATATTAAAAAACATTTTTATAAAAAAAGTTAAACCCAACCAACAGCAGTCTACAAAATCTATCTTTTTTTATTATTTATTTGTATCCCGCCTCTCCATATGGATCGAGGTGGCGAACAACTTACAAATAGCATGTATTTCTATACATTCCCCCAACAAGCTGGGTACTCATTTTACTGACCTGCGGAAGGATGGAAAGCTGAGTCAACCTTGGAGCCCGGCAGGATCGAACTCACAACCTTGTGGCTTGCAGTACTGGCATTTAACCACTGCACCACCAGGGCTATTGTAAATAATTTTTTTAAAGGCCCTTTTGCAAGTCTATAGCAATGGGGGCTGGGCTAGCCAAGCCAGAAGTATATTGCATACATGTGAAGCCACTAGTGGAAAAACACATTTCCTTGTATCCACCAGCATGTTTTTATTTACTGAGGTGAATATGAAAATAGCCTCAGAGACAGAAAACTTTCAGTTTTGTCTCTTTAGCCATATTGAATATGACTTATCATAAGCGAGTACTTTATGAATGGATTGAAATTGTGTTATTATGTTTTTCTGTATGATACTGTATATGTATATATAATGTTTCTTTGAATGTTTTGAATAATTAAAAGAAAATAAATGAGAAGAATGGCTAGGATCAGCTATCATTACCATCTATGAGGGAGTAAGGGAAAGAGATGGGCAAAGAAGACAAGAAACTGCTACTGCTGCTGTCATTGTTTGCCCTGGCAGCTACTACAAACAATTCCTTCAGAGATTGCTTTTGCTGAGGTCCCACTGGCCATGAGTTAGCCCCAGATTTACTGGACTCCTGTGAAGCAATTTTTTTTTTATTTTGTTAGCCTCCCTGAGCATGCTAACTGAAAAGCATCTTAATAAAATTTATAAATACATCCAAGGAACCTCCAAATTTGATGCATATACTTTCAAATATTCACATCTTCCTACTAGAATATGATGGAAAATGCTAGGGTGACAAGTTTGTTGTTTTAGCTCAGATGGAAAGGTATGGGCTGTTATAGAACCAGAGGCTCAGATGGAAAGGTATGGGCTGTTATAGAATCAGAACCAGAGGGAAACCTAGGAACAATTTGCCAAAACAACAACAACAACAACAACAACGTATTAAGAATCAGTACTGGGGACAACAGGTGCAACAGTGCTCCACCCTCTACATGTTCACTGAAGGTATTTTGTGAAGGTACTGAAAAGGGCTACAGAATTCCAGCTGTTGGTTAACAATCCCACTTACACAATAATCTAAACCAGGACCAAAATGGTGTTTAAATTATGGTGGGCCCATTTACATTTTAAATTATATTGTGCATATGTGTGTGCTTGCTGGATCATATCTTTAACCTGGTTTAACCTCCTGCTATGAAACTGTATTTATTTTCTGCTTTTTAATTATGTTTAACTGATCTAATGAGAGCCCACATGGTGTAGTGGTCTGAGCATTAGACTATGACTTTGGATATCAGGGTTCGAATCCCCGCTTGGCCATGGAAGCCTACTGGATAACCTTGGGCAAGTCGCTCTCTCTCAGACTCAGAGGAAGGGAAAGGTACAACCATCTCTGAAAAAATCTTGCCAGGAAGACCCCTTGATGGGCTTGACTTAGGGTTGCCTTAAGCTGGAAATGACTTGATGGCACACAACAACAAATTATTACATTTGTTTTTATGTCAGTATTTTGAATATATAGTTACCACTATGAGAAGTAGCTATGATGGAATCACATCATCTTAGCTACTTCTACTGATGCAGCATGCCCAAAATCTACCTGGCAGTACCTACCAGGCAGTACCCCAAACAAAGGTTTTCTGAGTTGCTGCAGATTGGGGCTCTGGGAAATGATTATTGCAAAACATTTCCATATTGGGGGCATGTTGGGACAAGACTGATGGAGAGACTCCTTGGGGTCCTGCCAAAACTTTCTCCCAGTGCAACTAGGACCCTTTCTGCACTAGACTGTTATAGTGCTATTATTCTACTTTCAACATCCTATGGAATCCTGGGGTTTGCAGTTTAGAGAGGGGCCTCAGGCCTAGGGGAGCCCTGGAGTCCTCATTTCTTAGCTCCCTGATCTACAGTGCCTCAGAAACCCTTTGGTTGGGGAGCTGCCTGGGTTAAGAGGTAGGTTTTGGGGGTCGCACTTGATCATTAATGATGACAAACGTGAACCCCAAAAGTTACAAGATTGTAAGTCTAGCTTTAAACTGGAAGGTCTCATGGGAGCTCTTTTGAGGGCTAAAAGGTGGTGGAGAAATGTTAAAAGTAAAGAAATGATACCTTTAAACAGGCATAAATCCAATTGTTAATCCCTCCCTAGGACAGACATGCTGTATCAAAGGGAATTTTCTAAGTCAACCACTTATATAAAATCTATCAATTCAATGGGTCCATTCTAACTGAGAGTAAAATTAGATTTAGATCTTTTGTATTTTGTATATTCTAACACAAGTAATTCTGAATTCACACTTAGCAGCAGTCTTTTTTGTATTATGGCTGGTCTCTTGTTTATATTCTACGTATCTTTACCTCCCTCCCTCCATAATTTACCACCCTCCCCATTATTGCTCAGAAAAATAATTTGCACTAATTTCTTCTTTCATGTCTTACTAAAAAACAACTTGTCTACCATCTACCTTCTACCTCCCTATTCCCCATATCTTCCTTCCAAGGTGTTCTCTCAACCCACACAACCCATTTTTGTAATTGTGTTTCTCTCTTCATTCACTTTTCCTTGATGTGTTAATGGAAAGTTTGCAGAGACTTTATCTTTTGATAAAGGACTTTGAGACTTCCAATTTCATTTTGAGAGGCTCTGGCTTTCTTGACAGTTCCACTGCTGATGGCAGACACTATTCTGTTGAATGTCAAGGAAAAATGCATCATGTACTTGAAAAACACAATCCATTTGTTTTATTAGCCAAAATTATATCAGTGCTATTGTTAGGTTGTTTGCTACATCCTCAGTATTAGAGCAGGATTTCTTCTTTTCAGCCATAAACCTTTGAGGAGCCAGCAGAGTATAATATTCTGCCACCATTCTTTTGCATAGGTCCCATGGTGGTCTGAGTAGGGAAAAGGTAGCCAGCCAGGCAGAAATATTAGAGAACTTTCCTGTTGTATGGGTGTGCAAGAGTGTCAGGGACTACCACACCATTGTCTTCCCTCTCTGTTGCTTCTCACATACTGGGGAATCTGTCAAATGCTAGGCTGACAGGTGATGAGGAGAAGGTACACACTGCTTTCATTTCATCAGGGACTGTGCAGTTGGGCCCTTTGGGGAACAGGTCAATCACCTAGCACCAAAAAGAAACTAGAAACTCAGCAGAGAGAGAGGTGGTGCAACCCAGTTATAAAAGCCAGTGCTGGAGTCATGGGGGAGGAAGTAACAGTGGGAAAAGGAAGCCAGACTGTGTAAAGGGATTCTGACTTCTGTCTAACTTGAAAGACTGTCACAAACAGATGCAAAGGCACAAGTGGTAAAGGTTTGCACAAAGGGAGGGTGAGGAACCCAAGGTAGGGATCAATAGCTGGATGTTCCCAAAGGTTTGACTCCTACCTTCAAGAGCCAAGTTGAGCTACCTTTTCCACCCTCCAGAAAAGTTCCATCCCAAATAGCTCTGAAAGGCTTGGGGAAAACCCTTCTCTACTCCAAGAGTCCTCCTTAGTTTGCATGTGGAACCAGTGGTAGTGATTGAGCTTGAGGGTCTGAACCTTTGTGAAATTACCCTCTTCCATGGACTTGGCAGCATGGAGACCTGAATCTGGAAAGAGACTGATCCTGCACAGATTTATCCTCCACCCAACTAATCCAGGTACAAGTGAAAGACCAATTGTTCAACCTGTAGCCCTGGTTTAATAACCTGCGGAAACTTTGTCACTGTCCTGACCTTGTGGTGTAATGAAGTGTTACCCTGCTTGGTGGGGGTCCCTTAGGGGGAGTCCCAAAAGCTGTCAAAATTGTGGGGAAAATTAGCTCTGAGCACTGCTTTAGCGATGCAAAGAGGACAGGATAATTAGGATCTTTTTAACCCAATGTTTACTGGGTCAGGCCCAGTGAGAAATCACACAAATTGTTCAAATTTATTTTATTGACATAGATGTTAAAGTCCATACAATCACTCAGCTGCACTCACTCCAACAAGCATACAAGACTATAGAAAGTTAAAGTCCATACAATCACTCAGCTGCACTCACTCCAACAAGCATACAAGACTATACAAAGTTAGAAAGAGGTGAAAATTAGGAGAGAGAGAGAGACATAAGGGTTTGATTTAATACTGTACCAATCCAGAAGTCTTCAGCTGGGAGAAAACGATCTCACCCATGCCTTTAGAGACTGAGGGGACCTTATCAGCTTCATGGTTTGCAGATCTGAGATAACTCCTAACTCCAGAACTCCCAACTCCAAAACCGAACTCTCCAAAAAGAATGAGAAAATGCACCTAGTTATAGAGCTATTTTCCAATGGCTTGTGAGCTATTTACAAGATTACCCAGGATGTGTGACAGAAAACCAGCTACTCTTTTGATTTACTGCCTACATGTCCGTCCAGTATATCTCTATGGCTCACTATGTTTAATATAAAATAATTAGGATCCTCAGGACATCGTTTTTAGGTGTGTTAGGGGGCTTACAGAAGGGTGGGCTTTTGCGCTTAGGAAAGCTTTGAAGCCAATGATCCTCTGTGTGGTGGAATTCTGTGCTGTATCTCCAGGTAGGTAATGGAGCCTGAGGGCTACGATATGCTCCTCTCTAAAGAGGAAGCAAGCAGAGTCAGAATGGGATACCTCTTTGCACAACATCTAAAAAAATGTCTCTGATTAGATAAATAAATATAAATCAACAAGAGGATTGTGTCCTTTGATTATGAATTCTTTTAAAAACATATCTCCACAGCTAGAAGCTATCACATACTATCATATTGTTTCTGCTACATTTTCCATTAAACTTGCTGTGTAAAAACATCTTAAAAGAGAAAATGTTTGATACATCTGTTTATTACATTTTATGAAATTGCACAACCCTATCGTCACCGTAGCAGAATTTGGAAAATAATCCTCCAGCCAAGCTAGGGCAGAGTTGTAATCCAGAAAGAACTTTTCTGAGCTCTGCCCTAGAACTTTGCATCAGTAAAGTTTTTTTTTTTTTTTGAGGGGGAGAATAATAGAACTATACAGCAGATCATGTGAGAGATCGCTGTCTTAAAATGCTGGAAAGAGACACTCTAGAGCGGCTTTGCATCTTCAAGTGACCTGGACAAGCTGAACATTATTTTTGTCTGTAATGTCTACATGCACAGATCTTACAGTCTCCCCTCTCTCATCCCAGTTTAGTTATTAGTTGTAAGATAACACTGAGACAAAAGATGTGTATCTATTAATTTCCCAATACAACAGCCTCCAAATGTTTTGGACCATAATTCCCATCATTCCAGACAGATTGCAGACAGATAAGAAACAAAATCATTTCCAAGTTAGGAGTAATTTCAAATCTAACATGACAACACAAAGGCATTTTGGAATGCTTAAAAGACTAAAGACATGTAATTATTTTGTTTTCCATAGACAGAGAGGTCCGTGTGAATTTTTTTCCTCCTATTCTTCATCTGCAGGGTAGCATGGCTGGCTATTTTAAGACACTTTCCTGTTCCTTTTTATCTTACCTAAATCATTAGTGTTTTTGAGATTTTGAGTTCAGTGTGAAAAAAGAAGATGGCATCTACACGGCACAGCAGGGGCCTCAGTAAATGGAAGAATCGCTTAAAATGTTTCTTGATTGAACCTTGATGCAATGAAAGAAAGACTGAATGAAAGAGCAGACAGATGGGTAGCCATGTACACATTTTGGGGGAGATTCTGATTTGTTACATTATATTATATTTTAACCCTTAATAATGTTCTCCTGGCTGCCTGCTTCAGTACAATAGGGAGATATAATTAGCTATGTGAAATAGCCTTTTGCCAATTTTACACAGAGGCATCTGGTTTCCTTGTTCACTGCCAATACCATCCTTGCAACCAGAGGCAGTAATTGCTTGCTGTGATGTGTAGCCATGAATAATTGAATGAACCTGCCTTCCTCTAGACTTACATTGGCTCCTGAGCTCAAAGGAACACAGGTTTTTCATTTATTACATTGATTCAGTCTTGTTTTATTTAATTTCCATTTTTATTATCTTCTGTTCACATGAAGTCTGGAATGCTCCTCCCTATGCACTGCCCTAGGTATGTGTGCTACTGTGTATGTAACCATGATGCCAAAGCAGAATGAGCTTGGATAGCTTTAAAGAGGTTCCCTTCCAGGACCTGTGGGCTTTACTGCTGTTTATATCACTGTGTTTCTTTATCACTGATAGCTGTGGACTAGGATTCTATTATCTGTCATTGTTTTGCCCAAATACATTTGAGGTGAAGTTCCCTTCTTCTGCTAAAATCCAACTTCAGAATTAAACTTGGGAAAGTTTTCTTTTGTACTGCAACCCCTAGAATTCCCCAGCATGTTATTTATCATGCTCTGGACCAGAATGGTTTGATCCTGCTGTGCTGCTCGCTGCTCGGATATGCTAAACTGCTAGAGGTAGAGTTAGTAAAACATGGGTTGCTTCCTGACTTTTCATGGTGAGAAAAAGTTAGCAAGTAAAACATCTTTGGGCAAAGCTACCTCTAGCAATTTAGGAAGAGATGATGCAAAAGAGGCTATAATAATTAGTTAGGGTTTCTTGGCAAAAGAAGATAGAGCTGACCCTTCCTGCCTGGTTGCCTTCCAAAACAGGGGAATATGTTTATGTGCTGCCATCTGGGAATGAAATCGCAAACATTACAATAAGAAACAAATGAAAACAATTTTTACAATAAATGATCAATGGAAAATAAATTTCGTAAGTAAAATCAAATAAGCTATGCCAAATAGATCAAGGGCTAGGTGCCTCCCAAAAGAGGACAGTCTTACCTTTTCTCATCAGAGACCACACTAGGTGGATTGCTATTGGGAGGACATTGATGAGGTGCCACTGCTCTGGTAGATATTCATTGTACAATTGATGATGGTGGTACCCAGTCACAGTGACTGCAACAGCATTCCCCAGGCATTCCACTTGAGCTCTCTGGTCATTCCTTTCTTTTCTTAGACAGATCTGTGTTGACTTCACAACTTGTCCTGTGCTTCCTCAACTGGGCTGCTATGATGAATAATGCTATATTGAAAGTACTGAAGTTCAGTTAGTTTAAGTTATGTTTTGTAGTCAGAAACATGGAAGGGACACAGTTACTTTTCTTTGGCTCATGTAGCAGAACACCAAACCTGGAAGGGATTAATGTAGTTGTAGCTCTTAGCAGCTGGGGGCCTCTATGGCAGTGAGACAGTGAATCTGCTTTAGGTTTTGGACCACAGTTTAAGGGAGTTGTTGAACCCTATATCCCTAATATGTTCAACATTTTGGATAGCTCTTATATGATTCACTATCCCACTGACATGGAAGACATAAGCTGCCACATAAATTACTGATTTAGCTACTGCATCATCAGAGACAAGGCTCTTAAGACTGTACATAGGAGAGAAAAAGAAGCATGAATGACTCACCCTTTTTCATTTTGCACTTTCAGTGGATTATCTGGAGGGAGAATTTATATCTACAAAAATAAGGAGAGAGCTATAAAACCAAAAACCAGAACAAAGAAGACAGCTGTACCAATACAGTTCTTGACACATTTTGAGATGTATATTTTTTGTAACTCAGAGTGCATTTAATTTTCTACATAGTAATGATCCACATATTTCCATGTTCTACAACCTCATAAAGGAGTTCTGTCATGTACTATCTGGTAGGCCTAAAATTTCAGAGTCCATGTTGGTTGTCAAACCAATTTTCCAGATTTTACCTAAAACCTTTTGTTCCAGATGAATGTAGAAGATTCTGTTGATTTTATAAGCAAAATTAAAAAAAAATGGACAGGTAGAGGACACAATTTTCTTTGTTACACTTGAGGTATATTTTATATGTCAGCATTCCCCAGGGATACTTATTGGAAGTGGCTACCATTGTATATATAAAAAAGTGGGATGATTGAGAGAACTTTGTGTCCCAATTACTTTTTCTTTGTAGGGGTCATATTATTAGTAGATGAATTAATGGAATGTGTAATGGTGACAAACAGTTTTATTTTTACTACCAATAATCCATTTGGGTGTGATATCTTCAAAGAGTAATATTATATTGTAACATTATATTGATGATATTTTTTGTTGTTAGTATAAGGATGGTGGATTACATTAATATAAAGTAGATTGCACTGCTTCTTTGAGTGGCTTAATCTTAGAGATTCAGATATTAGATCTGAAATATTTTCAGTGAATTTATTATTTGGATATTATGATTGCAAAAAGGCAGGGAAATTACAAACTGTGACATACAGAAAACCTGCGGCTTTTAATATCTACTTGCATTTTTGAAGTTCACATATAAGCCACATGAAAGAAAGGTTTCCTGTAAATGTACAGAAGTTGTGGGAAAATGAAAAATCATGAAAGACATCCATACAATTCAAGGAAGTAAAATTTAGAAGCAGAGGTGAACAAAATAAAACCATAGATGAAGTATACCAGGGAGGCCTTTTTACTTCATGTAGTAAGATATTGATCTCTAAAGATAAACAAGTAGTAATACAAGAGCACAACAAGGTTAAGCAAATGCATTGTTTAACTTTCTAAAAAGCTATTGTGTACATAAACAGGTACCTTAAAAAGCTGGGATATTAGAGTATTATGACAGATACAGCTGTGTTTATTTATAGAAGAACCTGAACTACCAAAGATGTGTTAATGCACAGTGAGAACAATTTGGAAGACAGAAGGGAAACAACCCCAGAATTCTGCAAGGTGCAACCCAAGCCATGAAGAAAAGAGCAGGAGCCTATGTACCTCTTTACTTGATATGTAGAAGCCAAGAATGAGCAGCCTGTGTGAACCTGTTTTGTCTTTGTGTATCAGCATATATGATTCAGTGTACCTTTCTGGGGCTTGTGGTTGTGTATCTCTAAGGATGAGCATGAAGATGATAGTTAAATTTATACTTATTTATACTTTGTGGTGTGATGTCTCTTTAAGTTAATTGTAGTTCTACTCCAGTTGTATGGTATTTAAGGAGCAGAAGCTTCTGTGTTTGTTTGACCTTGCGCTGAATTCTCAGCTGGAGCCTGTGAAGGAAATAAACCTTGTCTCATCTTTTCTAGACCTTCAGTGGTGTGTGAGTTTATCCTTGCAATAGCAGACATTACACTTAACAATATATATAGAGAACTACCAGCAGCTCCAGATAGAAGAACAGCTCATGCATTACACTGCAAGGAAATGTGTTTTTCTCCAGTTGAACATTATCCAGCAATGCATAGATCATCAAAGAATAGATCACTGGCGCTACTTCATCTTCTGCTACTTGTGTAAGATACAAAGCCAGCTTTTGACCTCATTTATATGTTATTTTTTAAATATAAACTTGTCTTGTATTTTCAGATTCATCAATGCTGTTCAAATGAAGAAATAAAAATAAATTCATTAAACAACACCTCTGATAGAAAGTGGGAACAGCTTCCACAGGGAATGATCCCACTCTACACACCTCACTTTTTCAAGAAAGAACTACAATACTAATAGTAAAAGCAGCTGTGTTATCCACCATCCCACCTGGTTTTTGTATAAAGACATTATGCATGGAAGTATCTCTCATAACACAATGTTTCAACTGGACATACGTTTCCAAAGTGATGGCTGGCATTCCGTACTGCAGTTACTGATTTGCAATTTGAAGTCTAGAGTTAAGACTCTATAACTGCTCCAGACTCAGTAAGACCACATAGTCACAATTGTGACACCATTGCTGTGATTTTTTTCACATTTGTTCTGCTGTTCACTGTTACTGCTTTTATTGTTTAAATATATTTTTATTGAATTTTCACATAAAATAAACCAACACATAATTTTTCCTCTTACACACAAAAAGATACCACAACACTAACATAACACAAATAAGAAGACATACTACACACACTATAAATACCATATAAAAGAGTGAAAAAGGAAAAGAAGAAAAGAAACAAGAGAAGAAAGAAAAATAAAACAAGGATTACAAAAAGAAAACAAAAGGTATCAAGTAAAAAACTCCAATAGACAAGCAAGATTGAAACATGAGGGAAGAAAAAGAAAACAGAGACAAAAAGACAAACCAGTCCCTAGGACAAAAACATGCAAACTCTTACATCTACTTGTCCTCTAATAACTCCACCTCTCATTGCTGTGACTTTAAATGTTCTCCTTGCCCACTTTAATAGCCAGCAGCCTCATTGAGTGAAGGAGGTTGTTGTCAGCTGCCAATTGAGGAACAAAGATGATGGCATTTGCAGCTCCCTCCCACCAGAAAAGCAAGACCTCTGTAGGTAGGTAGGAAGAGGTTGGAAACATCATCTTCCTTATGTCCCAATCAACAGCTCCATCATTCAGTGAGGCTGTTGCCTATTACAATGGGCTTGGAGGGGCATGAGGCCAGGAGTTAGGCATCCATAGCTAAGCAGCTGAGGTAGGATATCAGCAATGATATATTCAAGTCTTTTACTCCAAGGCCATTTCTGCACTACACTGTTACAGTGCTATTATTCCACTTTCAACATCCTATGGAATCCTGGGGTTTGCAGTTTAGGGAGGGGCCTTTAGAATTCTCAGCCAGAGAGCTCTTTAGCCTCAGTAAACTACAAACCCCAGAATTCCACAGGAAATTGAAAGTGAAATAATAGCATTATAACAATGTAGTATGGAAATCGTGCAAGTCTCAGGTCTTTACCTTCAAGTCTCAAGTCAAGTCTCAAGTCCTTGAAGATACTTTCAAGTCAAGTATCAAGTCTGGAAGCCAACTTTATACCCCAATCAAAATTTCAGAATTAATGGATAGAGTGAAATAAATTCAGTTTTAACAATTTAAGCAGAGTTGGCTCTCCACAATTGCAGTTTTACCATCTGCAGCTTCAGAAGTGGGGAATAAGATCCTATCTTACTCCTCATTGCTGAAGCTTCAAAAGCTTGAGAAGGAAGGATCCTTCTTCCTCAAGCCTGTTGCTTAACACATTTGCTGTTCCCTTATGAGAAATACACCTTACACTCTAGGAGCGAGTCTTGTCTTTGGCTCTTAGGAAAACTTTTAGAAGGCTCCTCCGATATGCAGCATGGACAAGCGGCTGAGCAGATCTCAACCCTGCCTCAAGCCCATTACCTAATCTGTTTGCTGTTCCCCTCTGAGAAATGCTCCCATACTTTGGGCTTGAGACAGATTGTCATGTGACCAGTAGGCAAAAAGAGATGGAGGCATTTTTCAAAGTTGTAAGGTTTCTGGATCAATGTGTTATGTTACTGAACCAACTGCATCAAGTCAGTCATTGAAAATATACAAGTCTCAAGTCAAGTCTGTGCATCATTTATACCAAGTCGAGTCACAGAAGCAACTTAAGTCCAACTTGAGTCCAATCTATTGACTTGAGTCTACATCACTGCACATCAGTGAACATCCTTAAAGAGATAAGTATGTGGGAGGGAGCTATGGTAAGCTTTCAGTGGGATTTAGTATTGTATTTCTGTGCTTGAGAAAAAGGGTCAAACACCTTTCGTTACAAAGAAGGAAGGACAGATAGAAGGATGGACAAACACAGGCTGGATGCAGCACTACACTTTATATGAGTCACTGTTGTCCTCATCATTTGAAATTCTACTGTTACATTTTATAGCACTATTTTTATTTTATAACCAGCAAATGACACTTAGGAAGATAGATTAGCCACACATAACAGTATTTCTCTTTTATGTATTAAATGAAGGAGCCCAAAAGATGTATTCTTCTGAAGGGAACGTATGAAAAGTCCAACCCTGCTATTTTTAAGGTGCTATACAACATTTTAATATTCACACTTAAGTCAGTATTTGATGTTGTTTTCCTTAACTAATTATGAAGCGGTAATACTACCAGTTCCCACGTATGAGTTTGGAATCATGTTCCACATTTAACATAAGAAAAAAATGTGAAGGATATTTAACCAGAATATTTACCAGAGTAAATGGAAGCACCATAAAATCTTGGGGTGTCAACTTGCCCTGTGGATTTTTGATGCTGCTTATGAAGGCCAGATGGTTTAACTAATTGAACAAACAAACAATACTTGAACATTGTGCTAACCTAGCATGTATCATGCTTGAAGTGAAATTGATGTAGATTTATTCCAGTGGTGGATATCTTTGACAAATTGAGAGGCTATTTGCTCCACCTTTGGGAACTGATGGAGGCTACATCCCCTCAAAGACGGGGAGGAGTGATAGCCACCCCCAGTCAGTAAGTTATACCTCTTGGGGATGAGGGCCCTTGAAAAGCCCCATGCTCGTGCACAAACACATACATAGTCAAGAAAGGCTTGGTGGGCTTTCTGTCTTTGGAAGTACATAAGCACAGGTTGAATGGGCATCTTTCCACTTTAGCTGTGTATTCCTGCACAGCAGGGTGTTGGACTAGATGGTCCTTGTCCCCTCCAGATTTATGATTCTGATCAACAGTTAGTTTTGAATGGAAAACCACCACGTTGCAATTTATTTAACATTAGTGTATATACCTGGCGTTGCCTAGGATTTTATTTTCTCATAGATAATACTTGTTAGAAAGATTTGAGATCCTATGTGTCTAACTCCACAAACCACCCTGTTCAGTACCTGTAACTTTCCCCCATGTTCCCTAGTTCAATTTGTATTCAGAGTTTTTAACATACAGAGTTCCTGAGGGAATACACTGCCCTCCTTCTTGCTGCTAGGTCTTGTCTCCATAGCAACCGGCCTGAGCTCTCTGGCTGAGAATTCTAAAGGCCCCTCTCTGAATTGCCAACCCCAGGATTCCATAGAATCTTCACAGCCAGACAATCATCTGAGGTCTTTGCCTTCCTGACACAAACAGACAAACTCACAAACTTTGACTTTTATATAGTAGATTTATCTGATGTGATATGATTTATTTATATTATTTATTTATATCCTGCTTTTCTCACTATGCAGGTGTGTGAGTAGGATATGGTGGGGTGGGGTAGGATTGTCATGTTCCACTTCTTCATCCCTGCATCTAATCTGCATAAGAAAATAGTGTGTGCTTGGGATAAGTCTCTCTGGAGATTATGGGCATTAGCCAGTATTTTTTGTTTGTTTATTTGTTTGGTAGATAGGATATATCTATGTCCATCTGTTGCAGCAAAACCAAGGAAGAAAGGAGTGGAGTGGAGGGAAGGGTTGGGTCTTTGTCACCATAAAGGAGGAGTGTGGTCTCCTGGGCTCTGTTTTGCAGCCCTGAAACTAGAAACGAGGGAGATCAAATGTTTCATTCCCCAATACCAAAATAGCTCCAATGCAGCACAAAATACAGGACTTTTATTCCCAATCAAGAAAACAAACAAAAGTACAAACCAAGGAAATAAATCAGTTTTCTTAGTTCTATTGACAGACTTTAAGCAAAAGTTTAGATATAAAAGGAAAGTTTGGCTCAATAACCATAATTTTCATGCTAATGCAGGTGCATGACTGGAAGAAGAATGGGGTGAGGAAGGAATCCTTGCCTGTGGTGGCTAATAAGCCATGATACATGAAGCTTTGAAATTATTGCATAAACTGGGGCATTGTCTGAACTAGCCCTAAAACATTTTTATTTGGGCAAGGATTTAGTAGATAGAAGAAAGGAGTGGTTTATATTAGAAGCACATTCATCTTACAGTAAAACAAATCTTTATGTTTACCACACTGCACCCCTACTTTCTCACACATACATGCACATGCGTACAACCAAAAGTGACTTCATGTTTTTAGCATATACAGCTCTGGGACCAATTAACAAATACTATTGAAAAGTTCCTAGGCACTTACCCTCCGGCAACACCATTCCTTGCAGGAATCTTCTGTATCTGGTTAGAAGAACAGACTAAACAGCTCCGTGAAACTAAATCTGAATTCAAGCTACTTTTCCCTGAATGGATTTTCAACGATAAATTTAGGAGGGATCTTTTTCTGATCATTTGGAGTACAGTTACAAAAGCTTTGTCACATCACAGTGAATTAACAAAATAAAGTGTTTGCTAAATTTTAGTTTAGAAAAACTTTGAATGGGGAAGTATGAGGTTTATGAAATGATACATGGTATGAAAGAGTGGCTAAGAGTTTTCAACCCTTTCATAATATTAAAATGCGTTTTCATCAAATGATTTGAAAAAGGCGATGATAGTAAGAGCAAAAAATATTCAAACACAAAATGAATTCATGGAATTTACTGCAGAGATTGTGAAAGTTTTAAAAAGAGAGTATACATATTGGTGGAAGATAGGTAAGAGAACAGTAGAGATAGGTAAGAGAACAGTAGAGATAGGTAAGAGAACAGTAGAGCCTATTCTGCTATGTAAGAATAGTAAGAATGTAAGAATTCTGCCACAATTATAGCATCCAGTATAGGCAATCATCCAACCTGTGCTTAAGACCTTTAACAAAAGAGAGTTCATTGTGGTCCAATGCACTCTCTTCCAGTGCTGAACAGCTTGTACCATGAGGAAGTCATATGGAAGATGGAGCAAGCTTGTTTCTGCTGCTCCAGAGAATAGGACATGGAGCAATGACTTCAAACCATTCAAAGAGATTCTGCCTAAACATTAGGAAGAACTTCTGATGGTAAGAGCAGTTTAACAGTGGGATCTGCTGCCTCAGAGTATGGTTGACTCTCCTTCTTTGAAGGTTATTAAACAGAGGCTGGACAGCTATCTGTCAGGAGTGCTTTGACTGTGTGTTCCAGCATGGCAGGAGGTTGGACTGGATGACCCTTGTGGTCTCCTCCAGCTCTATGATTCTGTGAAGTTCTTCCAAGTATTTACTTGAAATCCTTTTTCTTGCAAGCCATTGGTTTGGGCCCTATCCTCTGGAGTAAGAGTGGGAAACATGGCCCATCTGATGTCACTGGATTGCTATTTTCATCATCCATCACTGTTGGATATTCTGGCTAGAGTTGATGGGAGTCCCAGTCCAACAGCATCTGGAGGATGATATATTCCTCACTCCTGCTCTGGAACAACTGAGAAGTAGAGATTGCACCCTATCAGATGTTTGAAGATTCCTTTTCCATTGAAAAGCATCTTAATACTGCCTAGTTTTTTTCCTCCTTTATCTTTTGTAAGAACTTCCTGAATTATCAAGGTGGCTATGTCAGACTTTGCAGCATATGCCATTCCATATCATTTACTGGGGAACAATAGCAGTAACAACAGACGACACATGCTTTCAAGTCCTGCCAATGAACTTCCTGCAACATCTCACTGGCCATTTTACAAAACAAAATAATGGACTGGACGAAACTTGATGAGAACTAAAAGTATTCTGTCTTTCCAGTAAAAAGCAATTGCAGTGAGTTTTATAAAGTAGTAATAGGCAGACTTTGGGCTTCCAGGATCTTTTTTTTTTTTTTAAATTAGAACCCACAGATCCTCCAACTGGGGTCCTGAGCAATAGTAATATAGTTAGAATTAAAGAATTCTGAGCCCAGAGAAATCATTTTGAGTACAAGAACAGAAGTGAATTTGGTGTAGTGCTTTGAGCATTGGATTTTGACTCTGGAGACCAGGGTTCAAGTCCTCCTCAGTCATAAAAAATCACTGGGTGACCTTGGTCAAGTCACACTCTCTCAACTTCAAAGGAGGGCAAAAGCAAACCCCCTCTGAACAAATCTGGACAAGAAAAGACCATGATAGGGTCTCCATAAGTCGGACATAACTTGAAGGCACACAACAACAACTGGACTGGAGCAGCTTAGTTAACATGTGTGGTCTTGAAGGAAGTACATAAATTCATATATGTACCTCATACCTTTAAGGGGTCTTTTAATCTTAGCAGTTATATATCTCAGACAGATTGGAGACTGCAGTAATAACCCACATCTGTACAGATCTACTTGTGACAAATTGCATTGAACATAAGAATTAAAATATGCACAATGATTATATTGGAGAAAAGATGGCTGTTAACAGCAAACTATCATAAGTAACAAATAATAAATAAATAACACAAATAGGTAGCTAATAAAACATAGTCAGTTCAGAATGTGATAATCTTAAAGAAACAGACTCACAAGACTAAGAGGGTTTGATGAATTAGGCTGTTTTGTAAGGCCTAAGGAGGGCTGAATTCAGATTGCAAGAGGTGACAGAGATTAAGGCTAATCAGTTTGAGGATCAGGTGTCTAATGAGATAAGAGAGAGAGAATTCCATAAACAAAAAACAGGGAGGTGGCTAAGGTCCTCTCATAAGCTACCTCTCCAAGGTAGTAATGCCCAACTTAATCATTCAAATTGAAGGAGACAATACATCCTGCTTGATTTGACAATCACCAGCCTGGTATGATTTCCATGTCAGTACAGCTATTTCCTAGATGCAGATTATCCAGATATAAAGTTCCTCCCTGGACAAGTGTTCATGCTTAATAGCTAACTGATTCCTGCCTACATCTTGGGAATATCCAATAACAAATAATTATTAAGATATTTATTTTTATATATTATATTCCTGAATGTATACTTTAAATATCAGAAGGCGATTTCCTTTCAATCCCTGGTTTTGTGTTTTCTTCCTACTTTCAAAAGGTTTAACATTAAACATCAGTTTCCATGTAGGACATATGCTAAACATGGAATTCTTACAAGGCAAAATGCCTTCTAAGGTGTTTGGCCATATATAGATACAGATAATTTGTCAACAGCTTACAGTCTTTCAATACATAATTCCATTGCAGCTATTATAGGTTTTGTTTATTCAAGAAGTTTAATTTAATGTGTGTGTATGTGTAGCTTTGTTCTTATTAAACATTTTGGATTCAGATATCCTTGCCAACCTATTGTAAATCACCTGGAGACCTACCTTCTGTCCACCCTGCTGTTATATAAAGAGTAAATAGATAACTACAGATGGAATATTTTTCTTCATTTTTTTCCTTAAATATCTCATGGGAATGAAGCTTAGGAAGCATATCAGAATGTTTGCCAATTTTAAAAATTTTAGGCAGGATTCTTATCCAACAAAATAGAACTGAGATTAATATTTTGCACTTGACATGTTAATAAATAACTGTTTGCTTTTATGGGTGAATGAGTTTTCTGTACTTACAGGGTCTGATGGGATAATAGCTTTTTCAGTTGTTCTTAAATGTTTATATTTTAATACTGTTGATAATACTTTTGATATTTTTGATTGCTACTAACTTCATCTTAGAATTACATTAGAAATATCTTTCAAATAGCAGTGTCTGGAGGCTAATAGTTGAGAAATTCATTCGATTTCTAGAATGTTAGTAACATATATCTGTGCAATTCTTCACAAAATACTTTCCTGGACTTGCACAACAAACATTGTGATGGTCTCTGTGGAGTGAGACTAGGTCTTATATTTTATTGGTGCTAAGCTCCAAATCAAGAAAGATGATGGGGCAAAGGAAAGAGTGAAGCAGTTTTCCCCTATACATGCTATTCAGTGCTTGACATTGACCTACCCTCCTGCCCTTAGTGCAGTGTGAGTTTTGATCACTTTGGGGCTGGATAGGAGCCCCACGTTTTTTTTGCCTATCGCATACTGTATTTGATGGAATTGAGAAAATTGTCTCCAGGTGTTGTTGTTAAATAGATTGTACTTCAGCAGATAATGGGGGAGAATAAAATGTTGGTAATCACCTATTGGCACCCTTGTGCTGTAGGTTAGGTCTCTAGAACCACCTCTTTAGGGCCTTGCATCTCAGGTGCTAAGGTGGCTATCCTGTCATTCTTTGATATGGTTTAATTGGCAAAATATATTAATTGGCAGATATGTTTAATTGGCATAAAATATAAATCATATACAGAATTATGTCTGAAAAGTGCCATGCTGAGGAGGGAACTTTGACTGGAAAAACAGGTCAGAGATGACCCCCAGCATGGCTGGGACATAATGCCTGGCTTAATGATCCTTTCAATAAGAAACATTAGCCAGCTCCAAGAAGAGCAAGTACCCATCGTGCTTTGCATTTCTTATAGAAGGAAAAGCCATAAGATCAGCTATCGACCCATTCTGACACCTATTTGCTGCGAACTCCAAAAACCAAGAGCCTTGTTTATTTTGACAGCACTGGTTCAGGCAAATGGGAAGATTTCCAACAAATCAATAATTGCCCCATCCTCACACCTGTGGCTTTTTCCTGATCTCCAATCAGGCAGACATAAAAACCTTTTGCCATCCACATGTTAGAATCACCAACTTGTTTCCTTCAGACATTAACAAACATTTACCCATCTTTCCCCTTTGTCCACTCTGTAAGACTTTTTGTTCACACAGGGAGAGTCATTAACATCTTACAACTCCAGGGCAGATTTTTGGATATAAAGGGACCCTAATTTTGAGTCCTCCTCACAGCATTTTGGATTTCCAGGGCCCATTCTGTCTCTCAGACCTTTTACTGCCCTTGGGTGAAAAGCAGCCCAAGCCATTTCATTCCTTCTCTGCTTCTTTCTGGGTGGTAAATATAACCCAAATCCCTTTCTATTCCTCTGTCTATTTCCCTCTCTTTCTTTCAGTTAGCCTTGTGCGATTGCTTGTGTGTGACTATTTTGTGTACGCGCAATATATTTCCCCCCAATAAAACACATTTAAATTGTACCATAAGTCTTCTGGCTGATCTCTTTTAAGCAGCTTATCCCTGTCATAGATGTTATGTCTTGCTAAGTTACCCCCCTCTCACAAGCCTATTTTTGAGCTAATTATTCCTTATTATACATTTTGGGGTTGATGAAGGAGGCTACCCGTGAGGTTAACCTGGGTATAAAGCTCCCACTTTTAGAGCCCTGCAGCTTGGGTGGGAGTCCCTGGGTTACCTTCCAGGATGCTGGACTAGGGAGCAACCAAAGCAATTTGGATTGCCCCTGGGATTGAGGTGATATCACCCATGGGTAGGCTGAGTGGGTAGTCACATAGTGACCCTGGTATCAGCTAGACCTGTATCACGTTGCCCCTCTCCACCAACCTTGTATCCTTCAAGCTAATGCAATTTAAATAAAACAGGCCAAAATAGTCATCCTTAGTTAACCTAACTTTGGCCATTTCCACACTAGACTGTTATAGCGCTATCATTTCACTTTCAACATCCTATGGAATCCTGGGGTTTGAAGTTTAGGGAGGGGCCGGCCGGCCTCTCCCTGAACTGCAAACCCCAGGATTCCATAGGATGTTGAAAGTGGAATTATAGCGCTATAACAGTCTAGTGCGGAAATGGCCTTTGTGCCTGGTCTCTTTATTCCATGGTTGAACATCAATTTCTTCTCAAAGGAAGCAATGAGTAATTTTAGAAATTTTCTTCCTGTGAGATAAAATCTTTGAACACCACAATGTTTTTTGAAGCCCGTTTGTAATTTGGGGCCTATTCTTTCTAAAATTTTCATGTGGATATTTTGCACAGAAAATGCTATTTCATGTGCAAAAATAAAATAATAATAATTTAAAAATGCTATTTCCTATTTAAATCATCCATATGTGAATTTCATGTGAAATAAGTTCCCAGTGATAACATTCTGCATGGGAAATGATTTTCCTATGCAGAAATAATTTCTGTGGAGGAAAGAATATTGTGATATAAAACTAAAAGTTTCTGCTCAGAAAATAATATTTATGTTTACAAATATAATTTTCTGTGCAGAAAAAATATTTTCTGGCACAGAAAGTGCTGTTTTCTGTACAAAACAACAACATGCAAATTTTGAAGAGAATGAGCCAGAAATTTCAAAGTCTCCTCAGTCTATTAGTTCTTCTTGTCAGGATTTCTTAACAGTTAAGGGGAAAAACATCATGTTTTTCAACTATTATTGGAATAGTTTTGAATATTCTTTCCATCCACAGTAGTATCCCAAGTGGTCTCCACTTCCCCAAATAGTGAAAAGTTCCTAGGGCAGCAAAGTCCAAGGAAGTCCAAAGAAACCAAACACTCTGGTCTAAAGATTCCACAGCACAGGATGCCATACATGTTCCCTATTGCCTGGATAACGCATCTCTTAAGGACTATGGCCATTTCTGCACTACCCTGTTATAGTGCCATTATTCCACTTTCAAGATCCTGTGGAATTCTGGGGTTTGTAGTTTCCTGAGGCCCAAGAGGTCTCTGGCTGAGAATTCTAAAGGTCCCTCCCTAAACTGCAAACAGGATTCCATAGGATGTTGAAAGCAGAATAATAGCATTATAACAGGGTAGGGCTGAAATGGCCTATGTCCTCAACAGCTGCAATTTTCTAGCATTTTAGAGCATGGCACACCTTTAATGCAACATGTCAAACAGAAAAGCTTTTTTGCAGGGAGGAGGAGTGGATTAATTCAAGTATTCTAAAGTTTGTTCTACCATTCTTCATTTTATAAGTCAATTACTTGCCCTGAGCTCATTAAATATGGCTAGTTATAGATATAATTAAAAAAAAAAAAAAGATCAGCAACTGCAACCTCAAAATGCTAACTTTAAATGTACCTGTTTTGTATTTTTTTGAAATATTTTGTATTTAGGTTCTCAGAAAATGAGAGACCTGTGCCTGAGACTAATATAACTGGCTTTTGGAGATGTGGAATATTAAATTTCAGCTCCAGGAGCTGACAGATGCTCGTAATTGTATGACAGTAATAACGTTAACAGCTATATAAGCCAAGATGTGGGCCATTAAAACTCATGCTTCAGGGGACCTTTGGGGGTCTGTACTAGAAGATCTTCAATCCTCTTTGTCCTAAATATGAAACTGAAGGGATATTATGAGCCTAATCACGTGTGCACTAAATTCAGTAGCAAAATATAATAAAAAATAATAACACTTTGGCAGAATTTAAGTTACAGCAACTTAGGATGAATTTAATGAATATTCATTGTTCATATTTTAATGCCACTGTTATGGCAAGAAACCAATTTCTTTACTAATTTCCTTAAACAATCTGCTGTAGATAATTCCAAACTGAAGGGTCATTTTTAAAATATTTTACAGATCAGGGATGGGCAACCTGTGCCTTCCCCCAATGTTTTTGGAGCATAAGTCTCACCATCTTTTTCCACTGAGCATAATGAAAGTTGGACTCCAACATCTGGAGGCCTAGAAGTCCCCAACTCATTAAGGACATTCACCAGTAACAAGTGTAAATATACGCATACTGGGGTAAAACACACCTCAAATTTGCACATACACCAATGATGCCATGCCCTTGCCCCAGGACCCAGACTCCCAGGACCTAGACAGGTCCCTTTTCAGTAGCCACATCCCAGAAACATGAAAAGGCAGTACTCATGGAAGTCAGTGCAGGAGGTAAAGGGAGAGCCTAGGCCTCAGGCAGTGCTTATATAGAAAGGGCTTGTTAATTAGGACATAGCTCGCCAGGATGCTGAGGCTATATAACCAGAGGCCTCAACAACAGAAGGTTGCTGGAAACTACTGATGCTATTGGTGATGACAGCCATGGTGATTCTTGCATTCTCTACCTGTGTCCTTTGGACCTTGGACCTCAGCACGTTGCTCAGATTATTGGTTTGGCTTTTGGACTGTTCCCTATTGGACCGTTGTTGTGTTTTACTGAGAGTTTATTTCATCTCCGAGTCTGTTTTTACAGAGCTGCCATTATCTAGCTAATTAGGCAGCTGAGACCCCTTGGTGGGCTGCCAAGGCCAGGACAAATAAGATCTAAATTTGGCAATGGGTTCAAGAGAATAAGAGTTTATGATTGGTGTATCTATGAAAATATCAATCTGCTATCAGGCTGCTACTGGGGAAAAACTGGAAATTAGGCACAATTAGATAAGAAATCAGAAATAAAATTTCCAATATCTCGTCATTATGCAATGGAGTACTGTGGGCGTAGTGCTGGTTGCCACACTTAAAATAGATATTGTAAAAATGGAAAAGGTATAAAAATGGCAACCAAAATGAACAAGGGACTGGGGCAACTGCCTGATCTAACAGCCACATTATCAAGCATAGACAGCCTCACCAAATCTAAGAGCCATGTTAGTAAGCATGGAGGTGTCTGTAAAACAAGTAAGCCCATTATAAAGTTTAAAGGTGACATTGAAAAGGAAGGTGTTCAAGGCTGACCTGAATATCTGGACAGATGAACTAAGATACAAGAAATGAGTTCCATAGATTGTATATGATCTGCTACCTGTTTAATTGGGTAACCCTTTTAGTTAAAAAAGATCTATTTTAATGAAGTAACTGATTCAACACTGTGAGTAGATTTATGCCATCTTCTGTTAGAACTACTCCTTTGCATATATTCTTTGGAATTTGCTGTTGTGTCAGTTTCTCTTCATCACTGCTACTGTTCCTTCTATTGCTTAATATAACAAATATACTTGCAAGAGTCTTAGACTTTGGAGTAAAAACTAAACAACAGCTGTAGCACCTGAAAATCATAGCACATCTAATGTGACATGGACTTTTGCAGACAGCTTTTGTGCCACATTCAACATACAACATTGGGATATTTTTAGTTAGGATGAAACATCTGTTCCTCAGAAATGATTGCTTTCACAAGCTTTCAGAGAGACAACTGCCCCTTTTCCTTAGGCTCTGATTCTTCTGTTGCTTTGTTTAACACAGACATTCTCAGATAGCTTAACTGAATCAAAAAATGGAAGAAATCTGGGAGAGAATTTTAGAAGCAGAATGTTAACTCTATTAACATTCCAGCCTAATCTTAGGTAGGAACCTCACTCCACGTGGAGTATGTTAATAACGATGCAGGGTTGTTAGATACAAATCCTATTAATTCTGGTGAAGAATAATGCTGCACTAGTATACTAACATGATAATTGGGGGTGGGGCAATGGTTTATGGCTGGTGACAGAGTGATGGTACTTTCCCACTAAACTCTCCTGGTCTATTCAGGTCTATGCTGGCTTGAATTAAATGGAGCTCACCCCCAGGGCCATTACCACAGGGCCATGAATTCCAGGATAGGGGACAAGGGGAATTTAAACCCACTGGCTTAAAAGATCAGGCAAATTGGACCATCAAGACTTCTATGTACTTGTATCTTCTCTGGAATTATCACTCAGACATGACATGACTCTCTCTCTCTCTCTCTCTCTCCTTTGCATACTTACTTGGGAATAAGCTACACTAAACCCACGAAGTGGGACTTTTAAGTATATATAGTACACATTGCGTTTGTAAGGCTATGATTCCACTTTCAACATCCTATGGAATCCTGGGGTTCCATAGAATGTTGAAAATAGAATCATAGCGCTATAACAGTCTAATGCAGAAATGCCCTGAGTGTCTTCATATTTAAGGATGACCGATTGATAACCTGCTTCTCTATAAGCTTGGTAAAAACACAAGTTTTTATATTTTCTTCTGAGAGTATTATGTGTATGCAAGTCTGTCTCTTCCAATACATCTCTATAGCTTTTGTTTTTAAAGTAGTAGGATAGATGTGACAGAAGATCTTATAGGCACCTTGGTATTCATATAATAGGGTTTTGTGTGTGTGTGTGTGTGTGTGTACCCTTTGCTTCATATGTTAATTGGTTTTTTTTATCCTTTGTGGTTTCTTCTAACTCAATGATTCTATTATTTCATTTATTTTTTTGTTGTTGCTGCCATGATAGTCAGATTGTTTCCTGTTTAATTTAGTTGTTATTTTAATGCAATGCATTCTGTGTTTTCAATGTTTTGTAAAAAAAAAAATGTACCTGCAAACAGGTAAAATTTAATCTTCCTGTCAATGTTGAATTAATCTTCCTGTCAATGTTGAGACCTTGTACCATAAAAACAGTTCTGGGGTCCTTTTTACAGGACCTTACAGAGTTTATGTAAGAAGATTACTTAGGATAGTTGGCTGCCCAGAATGAAAAATTTCTGTTTGTTCACAACTTATTTGAAACCCAGCACTGCATGAGTGGAAGGCACCCATTACAATGGCTCTTTGTCTTTTTCTCCATCCCTGTGTCCCCTTGTATCCCCTGAAAAGTCTCTCCCAGAGGAAGCTACCGAACATTGGAATTTGTGGTTATAGCGTGTAGAGGAATTGACCCAAATCAGCTAGAGGGATTTTTCACTCATTTGTAGTCTGGAAGATCCCTTCTCCCACTGCAGGCCCATAAGGTACAGCCCAGAATTCTCAATAGGTCTCTGAAAGAATTTTTATTTGAGCAGGGTACAGAGTGGCTCAAAGTGGGATGAAGGGAAGGGAAAGCTCATGCGCAAGATGGTGAGTTAAGAATGTAGCTACTATATTTACCTAATCTTTCCACCAGCTACTTAGAATGTAGGCTCTCCACACATTTGTAAATGTAAAAGCCATTAATAAACTTTTTCTAAATTTGTAACCGGAAACTGCCTATCCTGTTTATTTTTGAGTCAGGTTAAAGTCTATGGAAGCAGTGTGAAGTAGAAGCATGCTTTATCTGCTACTCTGCTAAAAGAAGGCTGATTTCTAATAGTTTTAGGTTTCACGTTTTTCCCAAAAAGGGCTAGCATCTTGGGAAACTCTAGATGTACCCAAAAAAAAAAAAAAATCTCAATAGGCCTCTGAAGAATTTTTATTTGAGCAGGGTACAGGAACCTCAAGGGGGGAAGAATGGAAGGGAAAGCTCATCTGTCAGCTTGATATCATTCACACAGTATACAATTTCATCCATAGATACTAAAACCTACAAAAACACTTGACCTTAGACAGCAAGTTATAGATATTTTTGATAGTTGCAAGGCAATCATTCATATGCCACACAGTCTTTGAAGCACTACCTGGAAATATGGCAGAGTGTTCTATTAAGACAGACCAATTATACTTCAAAGACAGATTTAGATTTCTGTCCCCCCCACCCCCACTTAGGGAAATATCATTGCACACTTGGATGCAATACCAGGAATCTGAAATAGACTGTTTTTAAGTCACCTTTCCAGTATATATAACACAGATAGCTGTAAACATGATGTTGTGCTGGGCTGCTACACTGTTGAACCCCATAAAGCTGGCACAGCCCCTTGTTTATGACATTTTCTGACATGGAAGAAAATCCAACTTTCTGTTCATTTAAGCAGAACACATAACCCTCTCTTCTGAAGAATGGGCTGGCAAGGCTGTTTACTTCACCATATCTATCACAATCAAAGTCGTTATCACCACCTGTCCCTCTTTTCAATTACAAATGAGCACAGTGTGATGAAACGGATTACTTTTCTTTCTTTCACGGAGCAACCTATGGTGACTGAGTGGTCGTGCGACTCAAGCTCAAATCTGGAATATGAGGAAGAAGCTGTAATAATTCCTTGATAAGACCCCTGTATTTTGGAGCCAGGATGGCATTTGTTGTGTGGGTGAAATACATCCTTTGTGTTCATTTTCTATGACAGCACCAAGCCTCCTTCCACCTGTTCTTTAGTCTCCTTTCTGTGCTTGCATCTCAAGTAAATCACAGATCTTGCTCCTGAGAAATATGTTCCTAATATAAAAATACCCCATAGGTGTATTGTGATATATTTGCCCGACTGGCTCTAATGGTATGAAATTGCCCTAAAGAATGTAAAATGAGTAATGCCCGGTGCACCTAGCTGAGAGGCAAAGATAAATCTCATATGTTTTTAGGGCCCAGCTTCCCTTGGAGACTTCATTTGAACAGGCAAGTGCAATAAGAACTCAGATGATATTCCAAGGAGCTGCTGCGTCTGAGCCAGAGTTTCCATGAATCATTAGACTGGCTATTTCCAGCCCCTCTTCAAATCTCAGGAGCAACTCTCATAATAAAGTCATTGGTTCCCCTTTTATTTCAGTATGGAATGGAACAGTATCCATTTTGAGTCTATTGTGGTTGCTAAGCAGAGGTACTGAAGATGCTAAGGTTAAGGTGCACAGCCATTTCATTTACTTGGTTGTCAATAGTGCATTCTAATTTGTCAGCAAAGTGATGCTCTTTGGCTGCCTGACAACATTTTAACAAGAAGAACAAAAAAGTCTGTCACAATATTCTTGCCAGCTTTGCTTTCCTTAGTATGGCCAGACTGGATCCACAGAATGTATGATTGCTTTTAGTTTGATTTCCTCATGTCCCTTTCCTGTTTCCCCCCTCTATATTTTTTCCTGCTTCTAAAGCTCTCTTCTGTTGCTTTGGAATTGGGCAGAAATTCCTTTGCAAGAAAGGGAGATTTCATTTCAACCTCATATGGCTCTGCTTGGAATACACATATTGGTAATAGCTGCAAAGTGCTTTGTGCATTCATTATATAACCATTTGTAGTGGCCAGCCCAAATTCACAGCAGGCCAAAAAGCTGGTGTGTGTGTGTGTGTGTGTCCTACTATTGATGCCAGTCTTAGAAGGAATGCCAAGCAAAGGTTTATGTTTAAGCCAGTAAATACGAATTCCTTTTCCACCTCTAATGGCTGGTCCATTTGGGCAACATTTCATACATCTTGGGACTTTGTTCTGTTGTAGCTGTCTCCATCTCAGAGATAACATCGGCATCAGTGTATTTGTCTATAGTTCTTGCCATGTTCATACGTAAGAATGTTTTAGAAAGGCTGAACTTAGTTTTAGTTTGAACATAACACTTCCAACCACTTTGCTTATAATGGTTATCCTTTTGTTGTTGTTGTAAAAATCGGGGGAGGGGAGAACAAACTTTGCAAAGCAGTTTGTCAGAAAAATCCATATTCACATTGCAATTACAGTACCATGTGTATAAAAGGATTAATTGGGAGGGACAGCTGGCAAGTCATGGTCTATTTCCAGTAGCCAAGGCAATTTAATCTGTACTCTAGAGATCAACACAATTCTAGTTGAGGAGTTATTTTTAAAAAGTACTCACAGTTTTTTAGTTATATATATATAAGAAAGGAAGATAGAGAAATAATGTAGAGATAGAAAACAATACCTCAATGTGTACGCTCTGTAGTAGGGGTGTAAAAATTTTTGTTATCACGGGCAATAATAATTCAACCATTTTTGTCTCCCTGCAATGGGAGAGTTATTAAAAACTTCTCAGTTCAGGATTTATTCTGTGAAAAATATGCATTTTCCCCCCAGAAAACAGCATTTCCTGTGCAGAAACTGCCATTTCTTGTGCAGAAATGGAACATCACCCAGAAACAGAAAAGCCACATGTATTTTTCATGCAGAATAAGTCCCAAATTGTAAAGGCTGATCCATCCAGAATTGTTCTCTTTAGGACTTTCAGACATTCTGGAAATCATTTTTTCATCTTTGACTTGGAATCACTTTTGCATCTGTGAATCCATCATTAGTAAATGCTATAAAAATTATGACAGAGCATGATCTATGAGGAGGTCAAACTGAAGGGCAAAAGCAACATTTAACTTTTTATCAGACTAGAATGGCCTCCAAGAATATAGAGCCTTTGTACAGGTGAACTCTGGAAGAGATGGTAAAACTAAAAAGTCTCTGGGGCTATATCTTAAGCATCGTGTTAAGAATATTCTATTCTTCATGCATCCAAAGTTATTCGATGCTATTTAAAAAAAGCAAAATTCAGTAGCGCTGGGAGAAAGAGAACTTCTGGATGGCTATTGTCCGGACATAATTAAGAAAGCAAGTTCTTGTTTTACTGTAAATTTGTTACTGTTATATGCTTTCAAAGTTGTTTCTGACCTATGGCAATCCTAAAGCAAACCTATCACAGGCTTTTCTTGGCAAGATTTGTTCAGAGGGTTTTTTTCTTTGCCTTCCTCTAATAAGTAAGGATAAATGAGTATGACTTGCCCAATCTTTAATAATAACGATAAAAATTTTCAGTAGCATTAGAATAATACAAGGTTCAATTCCCAGTAAGCCTCTTTGAGAGATATTCTAAATGTGGAAGTCCACTTTAAGAAACCCTGTTCCCATTTACTATGTACCTTATCAAAGCTGGGGTAACTAGGAAAGGATCACAGAAGTCTCTTAATAACTGGGAAGGTTCATGCAGAGGAGACATCCTTATAGACACATACAAACACATCATTAACTTTAGGATTTTGAAGGTTAAGGCCAGCTGTTCAGTTGTGCTTGGAAACAAGTTAGTAGCCTCATCATAGGAATAGACGGGGACATAATATCTCCAGTTCAGATTTATCAATCACAGCATTGAGGTGAACCTTTCAATAAATGAAGATCAAAGCAAAAATGTTCATAGAGTCATTAAAAGTAAAGTAGTTTATTAGTTTGGCACTGGAGATATGAAACTATGTAACTTGGTTAACCCCTATTACCATATTAGAGTATAAAATAAAAAAAGCAATAAAGTCTGCATGAAGATTAGATTTTATTACCCTTGTTCTTGTGTTTTTGATGAGTATTTAAAATGTGCTCTCTAGATGACCCCTGACTCCTTGATACAGCAAACAATAAAAATCTTGCCAGGGAAAATTAATTATTGACTTGGCTGTTGGGGTTCTCTCTGATTCCGCATAGCTATCTATCAGTCTGGTTGTATGCCAGCCACTTATGACCCATCTGAAATAATGTTGTCTGATGGCTGTGAAGCTCCAAAGCCTTGTTAAAAATGAGAAGCAAAAAAAAAAAAAAAAAATCTTCCCAGCAAATGAGTCTTGTTGAAAAAAAAATGCTTTAAATTAAAGCAATAACTTGGCAGTGGAGGAAGCACCAGGACTGCAGTGTTCACATAATGTGTTATGGATGCTTATGTTTGCCTTTAAAACATGGTGGTGCTATATGGACTGGGTGTTTATTAATCTGGTAACTGTATGAATTAGATCACACATGCATGTGCATCGCTTGATTCGCTTGGTTGATCCAGACTTGATAACTCTGATTCCATTTGAAAACTTTGTTTTTGAGGTCATGTGAAGGCTTATTCATATGTACAAAAGAAGCAGAAACTGAGTCACATCCAATGAAATCAACAGAAGAAACAGTAGACAGATCTCAATGTGCTCAACAGATGATTGTTTTAGTAGTTAAAAAAGAAAAAAGAAAAAAAAAAGCTTCATATATTTTGACCAGAGTGTACTCTTCAGGCCTTCTTCAAGGAGCTATTTGTAATCAGCCTTCAGAATGGTCCGGAAATTTTTGAAATTTGATTCTAAATAGTCTCTAAACAGCCTTAAAGGCAAAATGCTTTTTTTAAAAAACTAACAAAATAACATTCTTGTCCACATGTGTGTCACAATTTGCTATATTCAAGTAACCAAGCAATAAGCATCTATATCAGGGATATGCTACTTCCACAGGTCTGGGAACTACCAGTTTTACCTGTAGAACTGACCAGGGATCAAACCCTCCCTCTGTTACTGTGTTGCTCAGTTTGCTGTTGGGTTTTGGTAGTACAGTGGCTAGGAGGGGAAAAAAAAAAGAAAAAGGCCACATTTCTCTGTAAGAACATAGTACTTGTAAGCAGATGTCTTGTTTTAAAGGACAATTGTGAGTCTGTGATGGCTAGCAACTCCCATGTCAGTGAAGCAGTTTTCATTTGAACTTTAAAGGAATGATCAAAGGTGCTGAACCCTATCCCTAAGAGAGGTTTAGAATCACTCCTATAAAGTTGATACTAAAAACCAGAGTGGATTCACCATCCCACTGTCATGGAAGCCTCTGGCCACTGCTGAATTTTCTTGGTAGCAAAGAAGATATTGGGACCTAGAAAATGAAAAGATAATTTCTTGTCCACCTTGGGTCTGTAGGAACATAGAAATTTACTATCTCTGTCAGTAGTATTCTACTTGCGTGTTCATCTTCTGGAATTCTATCTACTCTTTGTAATGGCTAATATGTTACAGATGAATATACTACAGCGTCTGCTTGACTTCTTTATATAAGAATTCTTAATCTTAAATGACTTACACAATCATCTGTGTAAACTATAGTTTCATTCTACCTCAATGCACTCTTCAATTCTCCCTGGATGTAGTTCTTGGCCTCCTGGAGAGCCCTGTGATGCTGAGTATGTGCCATTGATAAGCTACTAATAGTTTTTTAGGAGATGATCACCATTTAGAAATGGATAAAATGACCTTCCACAACTATGTACTCATTTGTCTTCCTGCCTTTCATGATGAATGGTGATCATTTAAAAGTCACTGTTTATTGAAAATTATAACATAGTGTGATCCAAGACCATGACCCTTAAAGGGCAGCAGCAGGGCAACACTTTTAATACTGATTGCACCAATACTTTTTGGATTGCAATCTGAGCGTTTCTACAGTGTCATGGAGTCTGCTTCCTGGTCCATAAGATCTCCCCCAGGATTTATTTTTGGTGTATCCAAGGAGCAAACATAGACAACACAATGATAGGACAACAGGCAGCTAAACACGTTCTCAGTTATCCTGTTCAATCCATCATTTTCAGCTTGAACATCAAAGCCAAACATCAGCATGCTTCATAGTCTGCCAAGGAGTACAGGTGCTTAGTATCCAGACTTCCTGTGTGGTGAGCTCTGCCTCTGATAGATTTGCTAGGCAAAGGGAAAACATGAAGGCTGAAAAGAGTATGTGTCTGTGGTGAGAGGAAGCTGCTCAGTTAATCCTTCTCTATCTCTTGTCTGCATCATATAGTGAGCAAAGAAGAGGGACCACTTGGTTCCATACAGGCAATTGGCCTGTGTTGATCCAGGTGGTCCCTTCTGCGAATTTTCTAATCTTTGCCTTCCAGCCTTCTGGCATTGCTGGAACTGTGCAGCTGCAACAAGCGAGCAGTAATTTTAATCCCCCTTCAGTGTCCCTGATGTAGTATTGCTTAGAGGCACAGGGAAAAGGATTTAAAGGATGGCTTCAGTTTGTTTGCTTGTTTGTTGCAGCTGCTCCCTAGTTCTTGCTAAAGGATACTATGCAGTGATGCCAGACCAGGAAGTATGTGTTCTTGTATGCTAGGTGCAGTTTCTATGTCTTGACAACTCCCATTCTGGAAAAACGGGAAATTATTTATGGTTGATGAAAGGAGTCAAGACCAATAGCTTGCTGCAGACCTCAAATAATATCAGAAGATTTGCTTCACAAAAAGCAAGTTCTTTCCATGTTTCCATCTTGTGTTTGTAGTAGCCATATGTGACAATAGCAACTGGTGATTTCCACAACAGTGGGAAAGTGAACCCACTCTGGGTTTCAGTCTAGAATTTAAATGAGCTATTCAAGCTGCTGAACATTATTCCCAAAATACCTTTGGCATCTTGGACAGCTCCTTTACAATTTTGACTGAACCCTGGAGCAAATTCAGAGGCCCAGTGATATGACAGGCAACAACCACAATTTTATTGTAAAAAGAATACCACATCACAGGATTTTTTTTTTCATTTCACTTATAGCTGAAACATACAGTGAGGTGGTACAAGTGCCACAACAACTCTCTTCCTGCTAAGAAGTCTTAGCCACCCACCCATCCTTGTGGATAATACATTCTTGTTAAAATGATCTTCTTCCTTTACATATCTCAGTTGTCTCTCCTCACAGCTGCTGTGCCTTCACAGTCCTCTCCCCACAAAGCTGATTTGTGATTTAAAGACTGTTATGGCAAGACAAAGTGAAGGCTGTGTTCCACGTGTGTTGACTGCTATACATGTGTTAATTGAGAAGGGAGAATAAGTACAAATGGAATATGAGTAGGTACTGGCCAAGACACGCTGTGTGAACTTCCATCCCACTCTTCACTGGTTCACCATATCATCCCATCATAATGGTTGTAATTGTGAAGTTTTGATCCATATGACAATTTTTGATCAAAGATGGGCTTCTTGAAGGGAAGATGACTCTGTAGGAGATGGAATGGGGTGGGGGAGAAACCATTAATGACAGTGAACTGGGTGTTGAGAAAGACAGCATGGCTGGCTGATATTCATAGATGTAGTTAACTGCTGGGAGGCATTGTCTTCTCCTTTTCTGATTAGGAGTTATGATAACATCCTGAGATCTTCCTAGTACTGAGATCTGTACATACATAAATATCAATGCATTATGTGTAAAAAGTAGATTTAACTCTATACTGTGATGTGGTATGGGCTGGAGTGGTATTCATAACAGTGCAGGACAGAAATCTCTGGCACAAAGCAACTGAGCCTTTAAAAAAAAATGAATGTATAAACATTTCCCAGAAAGAGAAATCCAATGGCACTTTGGAGACCCTGCATGATGAAGAAATACTGGAATTGACGAATACAATTTGACAGCAAGAGCAAATAGCAGCATATAGACTACAACTAGAGAATAGTATTCTAAACAGATTTAGTAGAGAGTGAGCACCATTATCTACTGTGTAACTTACTTATAAATAAGATTGCAATTTTTGAGCAGATTGCAATTTTTTAACAGGGAGAAGACTCCCATCAGTGTTCATTTGGAGTCATTGTAACATAGCCAGAATCACCACTTTTCACCAACATTTCCTGTTTATTCTCTTGGCCAGCCAATTGTCCAATCTTTTCAAACAGTAACTCATGGCATTTTTTTAAAAAAAACAACTGGTACTGTTAAGTACAGTTTTTTACTCTGCTAGCAATCTCCTCTCAGCTCCAGATTTGAAGTGAGTTATATACTAATTGGATTTGTAAATTATGTACTAAAATACATTTTAAATGTGTTAAAATGAAAAGTTATTAGCAAAAATGGAGAGCATGCCATTTTGAGTTCTTAAAAATAACTGAAACTGAAGTCAATGTAAAAAAAACCCA
This sequence comes from Ctenosaura bakeri, assembly GCA_948474755.1. Classification (NCBI taxonomy): domain Eukaryota; kingdom Metazoa; phylum Chordata; class Lepidosauria; order Squamata; family Iguanidae; genus Ctenosaura; species Ctenosaura bakeri. The sequence goes on along the minus strand of CAOLHI010001311.1, from coordinate 466,095 downwards.
AAATACTCCTGTCTCATATTATCCTAATAGGTAATGTCTGTATATTCACATTTTCTCTTACAATTAAGAAATGCTGGTGTATTTTGAAACCTGCGCTAAAGTTATTATCTGGAGAGTTTTTTTTTAAAAAAAAGTCACTGCACAGATAGCTTAAAAAGCAGCTGTGGTGCTAGCTGTTAATGCAGGAATGCAGATGAGTGTGTGGGAAGTCTAATCACATTTTCATGTTTTCATAGAGGGTCATCTAGAATTATGTAGCCCATAAGTATTTCAAAGCAGGCAAACCAAAAACTAATACAACATCTTGGCAAATACAGAAATTTACTGAGGGTTCATCCTCCCAGCACTTTGAAGTAGTTACTTCTGTACAAAATAAGACTGAAGTTAATTACTTATAGAAATAAGTGAAAACTTAATTGCTAGTTTCAACTAGAATGAATACATTGAATCAATGAGATTTTCAGAAGTGTTGACTTAGCATTCAGGAATTTATTCATTGGGTCTACTCTGCCTGAGAGTAGTGAAACAACAAGCATTTCAAAAGTTTTCATAGCTTATTATTCATAGCTCTTAGTTAATTTATTACCTAGACTAGGAAGTATGTTTGAAAGATAGAATTTGCATAGATCTTCCTGTAGAATCAAAGACTCAGAAGAAACCACAAAGGTCATCCAGTCAAGCCCCATTTAATATCTTGCTGGGAAGTATTGCCAATTAATGGGGTCCAATCCTAACAACTAGTCTTTCTGGTAGCATCTTTCACCTATTTAGGGTCACCAAGGCCTTGGAAGTTGCAAGTCACCAGTTATTTGCTGTTAGTTCTTTCCTCAGCAACTGAAGCATATCCCCCTTACATTGAAATAATGATGTAGTTCCTTTTCAGATTTTTTAAAAGATATTTTTGTAGGTATGGAGATGCAGATTCATTAAATAGTAGTAGAGGGATATCACATGGTTCAAGTGTGTTTTATGCCAAGCCTGGTGCTGTTGCCTCATGCTCTGGTATGGGTGTTGAATCAACAGCAAGAGGGATAGAAGAATACCATTGACATAATATTCTTCTAGGATGTGTGGTTGATATGGGACTTGGAGTCATGGCTTTGTAGTGGTTCTAGTCCCAGAGGTTAATAGTGGGTGGCTGTTGTGGAGCCTTCTGGCCATTAGCCTGTGTGGTCCCACAGTGGTCAATACTGTGCTTTTCAACACCTACATAAAGGCCCTGGAAGAGGGTATCCAGAGCTTTGGGGTTGAGTGTACTTAGTACGCTCATGCTATCTAGCTCTGTCTCTCCTTTACAACTGGTGCCAAGTAGGCTGTGGTAGTACTGAATTGTTGACTGGATGCAGTAAAGGACTGGATGTGGGTGAAGAAACTGAGTCTTAATTCAGAAAAGGTGGAAGTGCTGTTGGTCAGTATGAAAACTAGTCTGGGATTGGGATCACACCCTATTCTGGATGGGGTTGCACTTCCTCTGAAAGATCAGGTTTATAGCTCAGGGATGCTCAGTAGTAAGCCTGGAAGATCAGGTTGCTGCAGTGGTCAGAAGTGCCTTTACTCAGGTTTTACTGGTGCCCCAGCTGGGCCCTTTCTTAGAGAAGGCAGATCTGGCCACAGTGGTTCATGCCTTAGTTACCTCCTGATTAGACTACAGTAACGTGTTCTACACAGAGATGCCCTTGAAAGGTGTTTGGAACCTGCAACTAGTGCAAAATGCAGCAGCCAGACTGGTGTTAGGTGTATACTTTAGATACCATTTAACACCCATCTTGCAAGAATTGCACTGGCTTCAAATTTGCTTCTGAGCATAATTCAAGATGCTGGTGTTGACCTACAAAACTCTAAATGATTTGTGTCAGGATATCTGAAAGACTACCTCTTCCCATATGAGCCTCCCATATGCATTCATAGGAACATATTTTCCAGGTCTAGGGAAGTAATTATCCCCCTGTATTTTGCTCTGGTCAGGCCTCATCCGGAGCACTGTATTCAGCTCTGGGCACCTCATTTTAAGAAGCATATAGACACAGTGGAACAAATTCAAGAAAGGACAACAAGGATGATAAGAGTTATGGAGAACAAAACATGGAGATGTTGAAGGAGCTGGGCATGTTCAGGTTGGTGAACAGAAGACTGAGAGGTGACATGATCACTCTCGTTAAATATCTCAAGGGCTACCACAGATAGGAAGGTGTTGGCTTGTTCTATGCTGCTTCTATTAGAACTGGATCTAATAGTTTTAAGTTACAGGAGGGCAGAATTTAATTGAATGTTACAAAGAACTTCTTGACATTGAGAGCAGTTGGATAATGGAACCAATTGCCTAGAGAGATGGTGGTGTCCTCTTATCTGGATGTCTTCAAGAAGAGGCTTGACAGCTGCTTGTTGGGAATGCTCTAGCTGCAGATCCCACATTAGTAAACCACTTCCCTGGTGGTGCAGTGGTTAAATGCTGGTACTGCAGTCACAATATTGTGAGTTTGATCCTGCAGGGCTCCAGGTTGACTCAGCCTTCCATCCTTCCATAGTTGGTAAAATGAGTACCCAGCTTGTTGGGGGCAATTATGTAAAAAACACATTGTAAACCACTTAGGGAGTGCTTTGCACTGATAAGCGATATAGAAATGTAACTGCTATTGCTATAAATAAATAACAATTTTAGCATTAAAGTTTTTAAAAAGGAAATAAAAGCAACTCTTGTCAGTTAACATTTGTGAAATAGAAAAGTAAAATTTTGCTTTTCACAATTTGTACATACACATCAGTAACTAACCTTTTTCCCCATGGGTCCTTGTTTAATTTGTAAGCAATTACTTTTTAAAAGTAACTTTCTAAGCTCTGAAGAAGAAGAATGACTTCTGCATATATAGTGGTACATAAAAAGGGTACCTTTGCTCATTAAGTAGGAAGACAAATTAGTTCTACTGAATTTCCACTGAAATGATCTTCGATCCCTGCTCTTTAATTTGTTGTGCATCTGGCTGCCTGCCTCTCCACTTCCTTTATAGTCTGGCAAGAATTCCTAACCTTCCATTAAAAGAATAACATATTTTCTTAATTGAGGGTTGGGAATAAAGTTCATTTTCTCATTGCTTGCACAGTGTGGAGCAGGGGAAGACTAACTGAAAACAACACACTGAGTTGATTGATTGCATAGAAAATTTCCACCAGTTTTCTAGTATGGTAGATCTCGACTTATACTGAATAAGACACATCCACCTTGTCTGAAGATAAAACCATTGGAGGATGAAAAAGGCAATTTTTGTAACAACACAGGCAGATTTGTTGCCATTGTCCCATTGTTAAAGATGCTGTATGATTGGTTTGTAGACCATAGGCTTCAAAATCTCTTTAAGGTGGCACTTCAAGGAGCTTATGTACTTCTACTTTCTTTAACCGTATTGTGTTCCAAAGGCAGTTCCCTGTCTGGTGTCAAAGTGATAGCTGTTGCTACATAGATCACAGTTAGAAAACCTAAGCATTTCAATGAACTACTGCTCTCATCATCTCACCTTTGCTGAGTCTTCCTAGAGGTAAATAACAGCACAATATGTAGAGAAGCACAGGGTCCCTGGCCCTGGCACAGGGAGGTAAACAGCACACATTGAGGAACAGGAAGGAATTAAAAACTGGGCCATCAATGCCAGTTATATGATCTAGAGAAAAATATATTCCTTAGTCAAGTCATAGCAGACTTTGGACCACAGGAAAAACCAACAGAGACAACAAATTTCACTTTGGTTTAGTTTCTGGTCTCTGTGCCCAATCCAAAACTCTTTTTTCAGGCAACTTTAAAGCCTAGAGGACACTACTGATGCTACTGAACCATGGTGGGGTGAAAAAGTAGGAAGGTGACTCAGAGAGGCAAGTGACTTGTCTCACCTGTGAGAGAAAATGATGATACTCTCCCAAATGGGGTGTTCCTTATTTATTTTCCTGTCACTGTACTACTAGGCAAGCAGTAACAGCATCCTCCTCCTCCTGCTGGGGCTTAACAGCTATGGGATTTGAGAGGAGCACAGAACTGCCCTTCATCTACGATATCAAACCATGTATTTAAATGAGGGTGGGTAGGCAGGTAGACATTAGATAGGTAGGTAGCCAATGTTAGTGGGTGTAGTTGCACCCTCTTTTGCAAACCAGGGATGAATAAGGAAAGACTGACTCTAACCTTTCCTCAACCAGACTTCCCTAATGCCTACCATACTTTCTGATGCTGATCAAAGGGTGCGATGCTGCCAGGCTATCTTCTTTTCTTCTACAACAAGCACAGCAGAAACATCTTTTTGGAGATAGCAACTGGTTTCCCTTTTAGCATTGAGGTTACAAGACAGAATTAATGCAGAAATTCACTTTATAAACAACCATGCAAATTGATTTTCCATTAATGAATTGGACACTTTTTTGTGCAAGATTGATTCATAAATGGAATGTTGCTCCATTGAATTTTGCCAGATACAATAAGCATGATTTTCATGCTTAATACTTAATTTTCACTAAATGCAATAAAAGTGCTTTTTCATTATTAGTCAGACCTAAAGGCTATACATCAGTCATATTATCTTTACCCTAATCCAATTCTGTTTTTTTTTTCTGAACCTGAATTGTTTTTAATTCAAGTAATGAACAATTTCACTGGTGTGCCATCTTTGTGTGTGGATCAGAACACCCACGAAAGGCAGTGAATACCATACCATGCCATGCTTGGACTGCTAGGACATGGATTGAAATCCTCACTCAAGACATGAACTGAGTGACCATGGATCTAGCATTACTTCCAAACCTCACCTATTTTACAGATCAAGTGGGAAGGCCCTTAAATGTCTCAATGGATTGACAAATGGGCTAACAAATGGGACTCTGGACCAAAGCTTGGAAGCATTACTTTTTGAGCTACAAGTCCCAACCAGCACAGAGTGGTCATGTTAAAGTTCAAACAGCTTATTTATTCTGAATGAATTGTTCCCAAATAGTTAATTGTTCTAAGTTGTCTTGTGTATCATGGAAAACCATATTCTAGCTTTCCATATTTATACCATTCATATTTCATGGTAAAATATTACTGACCCATCTGCTGATATGTGGGGGGCAGGATGAATGGGTATGGACATAGGGGAAAGTTGCTTTTTCAGTGTATGTGTGTAGTATATTTACTTTTTTAAAATTCCCCAACAGTGGTATTAATTCATGTATTAGAAGAATGCCATTTCCTTTTTCATGCAACTTTGTTGTCAAATGTGATAAAGTTGGCTTGGAATTCACCCTATCACCAACAGCCCTGTTCATGTATTGCAGATTTAGGGATGTGTTTTCCTTGATTGAGTCGTTAATGCAGTCTTCCTCTTTTCCTACTGCCTTCTACCTTCTAAGCATTATTGTCTTTCCTAGTGAGTCATATCATCTCATGATACAGCCAAAGTACAACAGTCATTTAGTTGAGTCATCTTGGCTTCTAGGGAGAGTTCATGCTAGATTTGCTCTAGGATCCATTCATTGGTCTTTTTAGCAGTCCAGGGTATCTGTAGAATTTTTCTCCACTTGTCAAATGAATTCATTTCTGTCTTATCAGCTTTCTTCACTGTCCAGCTTTCACAGATATACATAGAAAGTGGAAATATGCTGCCCTTCCAAATTCTAGTCTTCTTCTGATTTCTTGACTGTAGTCTCCATTCTGATTAATGACTCAGCATTGAAACTACTTTGGAATTATTCCAATGTCTTCATTGTCTGCTTTAAGGTTATGTAAATCATCTGTGGTTATTATTACTTCTGTTTTCTTAATGTTCAATTGTAAACCTGCCTTTGCACTTTCTGCCTTGACTTTCTTGAGTAATTGTTCCAAGTCTTTGCTGTTTCCTGCTAGTAGCATGGTGACATCTCCACTATTTTAAATTGTTGATGTTCCTTCCTTTAATTTTCATGTCTCCTCCTTCTGAATCTAATCCTTCTCTTATATATGATATATTCAGTACACAAGTTAAACAGATAGGGGGAAAACTGCAGCATTGCCTGACCCCCTTGCCAATCGGATGAAACTTATATAGTGTATCGTTTTGGAATGCATGTAATGCAGAAAAGTGGGAATAGAATGGCAGAGACAATGGAATCTGATCAAAACAAATATAATCTGTTAGCCACTGGTTTCAAATTTCACTTATTGCTAATTATAACAGTAAGGACTCCTTTGGTTATTTCCTCTGTTATAATGACTCTGGTAACATTTCTGATCTTTTAAAGCAGGACAGTAAACTTGATGCATTGGCTGTCATGACCTCAGCAGTGCTTCCTTATTTCCACCATTTGCAAAAGGTGAAAAATGAAATACCAAAGTCAGCTAAAAGAAAAAAATGCATCACAGATAACTGTGAGAGCTTTAAAAACTGAAATAAGCTGTATAGATAGCAGACATGACTGCTAATGTCCTGCAGGACACAAGTGTCGTTTGCCCCTGAGAAAGATTCAGCAATTTTTCACCAGAAATTTTCAGGATATGTGCCACTATTTGAACATCAATGTCAGTTTGAAAAGAATGAATCAGGAGTAGTCTTTGCTAGGCTCTGAAAAATCTTCAAAAGGTCAAGGGCTCTGTTCAGGCTGGCTCTGAGCCTAATGAAAGTCTGACTGCATATCTGCTGTGTGGTAATTTATAGTGAAAATTAGCTGAACTCAATGAAATCGACATTTTACTTGCCTCATCCTTGGCAAGGAATGGTAACCCATAAGAACTCTGTGAAGAACACAAAATGCCAAAGAAAGGCTACAGAAGGAATGGAATCAGGTTAGAGTAATGGGTCTACTTTCTGTCTCATAGTATTATATGATTTGGGGGAAACTGTCCTGGAATCAATAAACAATGTTAAAAAGAAGGCAAGGTATGTTATGAACAATATCCATGGTCACAAGAGAACAATAATCATGGTTTAAATCTAAAATTTTAGAGTTAATTAACAGTAGCATCATTATTGATCTTTCTTCAATCAGTGGGGGAAAAATGACCAAACCTTGTTTTGACAATAGCTTCATATGTTCTTGGTTGCATGATGGCACCTTGTCCCACGCCTGTTCACTCAGAAGTAATTTTCATTGATTTATTTGCAGTAAGTTGGCCTGTTTGTAAATAAGCAGTAGCATACAAATTGTTTACAGTCAAGTAGCATAGAATTTATGTACTGGTAGAGTAATATGGATAGAGCTATAGCTATAGACTCAAGATGGAAAGCAGCTCATGGAAAAGTAAGGGGTGAAACAGTTCAAAAATTAGACTGTCCTGTCATAATTGATACCATAAATCCTACCTCCCTGTGGGAATCAATCTAGGGATGAAGTCACATTCTGTGATGTTGGATGTGCATATAGCACACTGGGATCCATGTTCCATCCAGAGGTTCCCTAAGCTTAAAGAAAGTGAACTTTGTTCAAAAGTGGGTGCCTGCATTGTTCCAAAGATTGTACAGAATAATCTACTGGATTCAAAAGAAGAACACCCCTCAGAGTGTGCTGAGATATTTTAAAGGGGTCCCCCAAACTTCTTGGGAAAAACAGGTCTTGAGAGCTGAACTAAGATTTGTGTGCATTGCACTGGACTGCTGGGATTTACTGGATGGTGTATTTATCACAGACCCAAGGCTGATCCAAGTGATTTTGATGCTTGAGGCAAATTGTCCCCATAGGTTCAAGTAATGGGTAAAGAGTTATAATATTTTTTTAAAAAAATATTGATGCTGAATTTCAATCTGGAATTCAGATGAAACTGAAGCTCTTCCAATCAAACGCCAAAGAAATGAATACAGTACTTACAAAACTACTGTATTATTCTGTTCATGATGTAGGCTTGTGAACTAGCAAGAAAATCTTGGGAAATATGAGAGATAATACTGGATCTCTCAAGCAAAGTAATTAAACTGGCAAGGCAGAAGCTTAACAAGAACCAGTTCCCCATCTATCCATTCCCCCTACAAAGAAAGAAAGAAAGAAAGAAAGAAAGAAAGAAAGAAAGAAAGAAAGAAGTGTAACATATAGAAGTAGTTTCACTTTCATATTACTTCTGCATTGTCATCTTCATGGTTAAACAGGAGAGAAAGAAAGCAAAAAGTGGTTGGAGGTTAGACTGGGCATGGTAAAGCAAAATGAAAGTCTGTGAAGCAAGGTTGCTGATTCTTAACAGAAATCTGATACTATCTCATTCTGAATCTTAATGTTTAAAAATGTTATTTCATTAACTGGTAGAACAACACAAAGCCTTAGACGGGGGTGGGGAGGTAAGTACATCTAACTCATTAACGGAGATAAGACTGGCAATCTCTGTCTGAATAACAGTTGCTGGGGAACAAAAGCTGGAGAGTGCTTTTTCACTCATGTCCTGGCCGGCCACCATGAAAATAATTCCAAGAGTGCTGCATCTTTGCTGTTGGTTTGTTTCAGCTCAGCTGCTCTTACGTTCTTGTATTCTCACAATTTGTGGTGGAAAGGATTCTACACATTTCTAAAAATATTCTTACTCAGTTTTCTCCCAGCATTCTAAATTAAATGGAACTAATCCACCAAGAGTTCTCCTTTATGTTTGGTTTGTGTTTGTGTATGTGTGTGTGTATTTAAATTCTAATGTGAAAGCAGTATGACAATCTTGTCAGGCTGAAATTTTCATTCGTTTCAGTTTATTGTTGTTTCTTCCATCTACACATATTATCAAGTTATACACCTTGACAAAATAATGCAAAAAATAGTTTTATGAAGTGTACCAGTACACATGCACACTTGCGTGCAATGATGAAAAACAGTAAAAATGCAAATGGGAAGTGATTAAACATAGTTTGATCAATGTTCTATTTGTGTCATGTTATCAGCTTGCAAGAGGATACATCTGCCCATCAGGAAAACACCACACTAAAAGATGCAATCATACCTATGCTCACATCTGAACAGATTGCTTTGCAGACACATTAATAATAGGAGGATCTGAAATGCAAATAAATACTTGAATTTCCCTTATTTAGCTTTGTATCTAGAGAACAGATTCATAGAACTGGAAGGAGCCATAAGAGTCATCGAGTCCAATCCCTTGCCCTGCAGGAATATACAGCTAACTCACCAAAAAGGTGGGTATCCAACCTGTTTAAAAACTGTCAAAGAAGGAGAATGCACCACACTCCGGGGCAGTCTATTTCACTGTCAGACAGATCTTTCACTAGTTGTACCATTAGTTAATACCTTTTCCCCTCAGCTTATGTTCTGAATGTGTGCACATTTGTGTTAAATCTTCTAGGTCTCTTTGCAATTGGCTGTTAAAACTGTGCTGTATTTTTGTTAAATGCCTTTGTTCTAGTTTCTGAAACAGTAGAAAATAAATTTGCTCAGCCTTTAACAGGAACAATGACATCTGTTTGAGTTTTTAAATATGGCTGTCATAATACCTAAATATCCTAAAAGTACCAGATGCTGTCTTATCTCGGGAACCAAGCAGGGTAAACCCTGGTTAGTACTTGAATGGGAGACTGCCAATGAATACCAGGTGCTGTAGGCTATATTTCAAAGGAAGGAAGTGACACAAGCACTACTGAGTATTCTTTGCCTAAAAACACCTTACGAAATTCATAGGGTTGTCGTAAAACAACAAGCAACTTAAAGGCACATATAAAGGCATGCGCGCGCACACACACACGCACACCCCACAACACCTCTCAGTCTTCTTTTCTCCAAGGTAGATATATCCAGCTCCCCAGGTTATTCCTCATAGGGCTTGGTTTCCAAACCTGTTTTCACATTGGACATCCTCCTCTGAACACATTCCAGCTTGTCTGTATCCTTCTTGAACTGTGACACCCAGATGTGATCCTATGGCCTGAAGGGCAAATTTTCTTCTCTGTGGATACTTATCTCCCTCCCCCTTCAGTAATAGGTTATAGTGCAAAAGTACTATTTCACTGATATACTATAGCTATATGCCTCTTAAAAAAATAAAACAAGAAAGGAGGAAAAAGGGAAAGAAAGTTATCGTTCTGACACATCTTGGAATTAAAAATAAAACTATCTGAGGGCAGGAATAAAATGTTGCAGCTGATGTCAGGAATTGCCAGAAAATAGTTCTGGACAAGAGAATAAAAATGGTCAAAGTTTAGAATCAGATTTATGGATTTGTAACCTCGATATGCATCAGTATGGAATCTGCATTCATGATCCCTACATGGTCATGAACATGGAACTATTGCCATCAGTGTGACTGCTTCTCCATACCGAAGGCATGGCTGCACACAAAGAAGGGAATCCATTCTGCTGATGATTGAGGCATGAGTAGATGACATTTCCACACGCTTTCTGCCAGCCAGCTTCTGGTCATCACAGTCTCATTGGCTGGTAGGTGGTAAGAATGTTATCTGTCCTTGTTTTCAGATTTTTTTGGACAAATAAAAATAAAATAATCACCAAACAACAGCAACAAATACTGAAATCTCCTGATATATTTGTCACACTAGGAGGATCCTCTAACAGCTGCTAGCATAGAAAATCTGTAATTTTGCAGCTCTTACAGCACTGCTTCCAGAAAAATGTGTGACAGGATCACAAGAGGAAGACAAAGAGCTGTATTTTAAGGCAAACTTTTGGCAACTGATTACCAGTAGGGGCAAGCAATTTAAACAGACATTCTAGACCCTTTAAATTTTTTAATTTTATTATTATTGAAGACAGTGGCTGTAATCTTGCTGGGTTGTTAGGATTATGACAGGGACTTTGTTTCTGCTTGTCACAATGAAAGCCACACATGTGAGGGGGTGGGGACATTATTCAGACACTTTCCGAGTAATTGGGGAACACAGCCCCTATCAATTGCAGTGGTTGCTGACTGGTAAGTGGGGATTGCAATAGCATTCACAATGTACTGCTGTAACTGGCATTGTTACAAGCATTGTTCTGGCCTTCAAAACTTCTTCTTGTTGAGTGCATTCAAGTGTTTCTGATTTATGGTAACCCTAAAGCAAACTTCTTATCATGGAGTTTTCTTGGCAAGATTTATTCTGAGGGGATTTGCTTTTGCCTTCCTCTGAGGTGTGACTTGCCCAGCATAACCTAAGTGGGTTTCCACAGCTGAGCGAGGATCGGAACCTAGTCTCCAGAGCTGTAGTCCAGCATTCAAATCACTACATCATGCTGGATCACACTTCAAAATTATTATAACTGAGTCTGTGTTCTAATACTATAACTTATATAATTTAATTGTACTTTTGTATTTCATTAAATTTTACTATGTGTAATGCATTTGTTTTTACTGATATTTGTTTTTTAAGTATTTTTTGGAATGGCCTTGGATACCATTTCTAAAAGAAAGACAAGAGAAAAATTAAAGAAATAATAATTTAAAAAGTAACTTTGAGTGAGGCAAGATGCCTTTTCTAATATTTGATAAAGTATTAGTACTGGCAGTTTTTTTTTTAAATACCCTTTCTTATAGATCACAAGCATGGAATTTGTCATTTAAAAGAAAGACAGAATACTACAAGGAAATTTTCATCATACTAACCACTCTACCCCCTGACCCCTTTCCCAGTCAATGAGTCAGTCTTGCAGCAAACTTGACCAGAAAAAAGTCAACGCATTTTAGCATTTTCAAGAGCTCCTCTTGGGCCTTGAGATATTTTTTCCCCTCTTAGAGGAACTTGATTTTTTCTTACTTCTGTTGACAAGCATTGGTCCAGTGAGGAGCATTATAACAATATAGACAACCTTTAAACTCTTTTACTTCTATGATGGTTTTTCATCATGTTCTTCAAATTTATCTCTGAAAACAAGTAAATTCAGAAATAATAGAAGTACCCATCCAGTGAACCAGAAATTTGAAACTTGCTGAACTGGAGTATGTTGATTATGGAGATATGATGCATTCAATTTGATATATCACAGAATATTAAAAATATTCAAATGGCACCAGAGTGAGACATGCTATAAATTCAGCCGAGGAGATGAAATAGCCTGGTTGCTGTAGCAGCAGTTTGTATTGTGTCCATGCATTGCATTTTTACATACTTCTGAAGAGCTATATCCACTATGGATATGGGTGTATCTCATATTGTGAGATTTAATACTAGTCACCAATGACACAAATACAGGTGGCTTGCAAATACTATTTGAGCTGGCACAAATTTTTCTATATAACTGACCAATATATAGTTCATCCTAGCAATCATGTCTGGCTGAGGGTGCAGAACCAGCAATACTGTCACCCACAGGAACTCTGTGGGATGATACATGCCTATATCCAACCTGAAATGTGTTGATATTCATGAATAAGGAAGCAGCTGTAATGTCAGCAGCAAAGTGGACATGCAAATTCACTTGCATCATGGCCATTTCAAAAAAACAGTGACAAACCAGAATAGTCTACTTTGGCACTCCCAGTCTCCCATCTCCTCCTTATTAATATTTGGCAGTTTCTTAATCTTCCTTTGCTTTTTATTACTGACATGAGTCTCAGTATTGATGATTGTCATAATGTTTGTAGTGCTAGTTCTATATTCTTTAACATAGTCATCTAACCCCCCCCCCTACAATTGAAGGTATTGTGTTGTGAAAGGCAATGAGAAATGATTAAAACGCTCAGGGGCTTGATACAATTCAACACACACTAACCTGGACGTACCTTCTGGTGGGCACAGTATTCTATGTAAGCATGGATAGGATCTTTATCTCCCTGACTTTATATTTAATCTGCTCTTTTTAATGACTTTCAGATTGTTGTTTTCAATTACTGTATTTATTAGTTTGCCTTTGGGGATTTGAGTTTGTTGTCTTTCTCTGACTTAGATTTTATTCTTGAAATAGTGAGGTAATAAGCACAATGGACTACTCACATGCAGCTGTGAGCCAAACAAGAATGAATGAGTAGGTTACTTTGCTTCCTCCCATGTTTGCTTTTTTATTTAAAAAAACCTCTTTCTCTGAATTTATGTAGATATCAGCAAATATTTATAAGGTCTCACTAAAAGATGAATCACACGAAGGTTCCAACCATTTGCATGTTGACAATTCAACATGTTGTAGATGCTTGGCAGATGATTGTTAAAGATAAGGGGCAGGTCAGAAAAAAAGGGGGTAGTGGTGGAAACCTCTACTTAGCACCACTATTATGGTTAATAGTAATGTACAAGGATTTTCAAGCCACACTTTTAAGGGGTGACATCTCAAAGCCTTCTGCCTGGATTGGTAACTCTTTCAATTTCACTTTCTCCCACATTCACTTTATGATAATCTCAATTTTTCCCCACAAAATGTATAATGGAATCTGTGAACTTCAGAAGCTTTGATCAAAAATTTGAACCAAATTAAATGCTCACCCATCCCTAGAGAAGAGTAATGCAGGAAAAAACACTCATGAAAAAGGGTATTACAGAAACCATAACTTCACTTTCTTGCAATTTTTCCTGAGTGCCATCTTTATTCTTCTTGCCATATAGAGAATATTTGCAAACTTTCTCATATTCAAAGAAAAAGGATGTGACTCAATACATCAAATCACTCTGCTACAACTACAAAAAAAGTTTACCATGGTGTTTTTTTCCCCTAGCTCCTGGGCAACAGCAAACAACAACAACAATGACAGAAAACAACAACAAAACAAAAAGTCCTTTTTTACGGACAGACACAACAACAAAAATGTTAAATTTTGTGCAAAAAAAGTCCTTTATTTTCTGCACACACACACACACACACACACATATCTTTGTTAAATTTCCATCGAAATTGGGAAATAATGCTAAGCAATGTACGAAGACTCTTGTAATCTCATCCAGTGGGAAGAAAACTAAAAATTCTAGAATAAGTCAACATTTACATTCTTAGTTATGATACAACTCACCAATCATCAGTTAGTTGTATTTATGAATTAGTTTACTCAAGCTTCCTGAAATGAATCAGTGGTTTTTGTTTTTTTTAATCAACTCAAAAGATGGAACACTTTGACTTGATCGAAAAAAAGCATGCATGTGCATGGGTGCGCGTGTGCACACACACACACACACACACACACAGAGGTTCTGTTTCAGGAAGCTTGAGTAATCAGTTATGAAAAGCTTTGCATCTTCCTATTTTTTATTTTTTTGAAAAAATGTTCTTGTTCAAACTAATTTTTGGTTAATGTCTTTCATTTGCAGATAAAGATAACAAGTCATGCATGAGAATAATGTATATTCATGAGCGGAATTATGGTTGTATATGAAAGCACTACATTAGTGATTGGTAATCAACATCTACTTTATTTTCTTAAAGTTAGCATAGTTGTTAATCAAAGATAATTACAACACTGTCATTTACCATGTTGATCACTCATTCTTTGGGGGAAAGAACAAACAGTGCAATTTACACTTTAAGGCAAGCAGCACCAACATAAAAGAATAACCATAGTTACAAAATTCTGGTGTTGCCTGTATTGCCAACACAGTTTAGGAGTATTAAAAAAAAAACAACCCTGTTCTTATACATGATGGAATCTGCATTATAAAAAAAGCCTTTTTCTTTCACAATAGTCCTATGTGGGGAAGCATTAATGGCCTATTTTCTCTCCGATGTGATGTCATGTAATGAATAGTTCAAAATGGATGATTGCTGATATTATACATCAGATGCTTAGTTATATACACACAACTAAGTAGTGTCACTTGGCATTACTACTCTCCTAGCTCACCTTAACAGCCAGAAACCAATCTGCACAAAGGAAATCTGTTCAGCTGTCAATCACAAGGAGGCCGAAAGGAAGAGGATGTTTCTGGCCCCCTCCAACTAGCTATAAAGGCTGCAACAATCAGAAGCAGAACCCTGAAAAAAACATATTGACAGGCTGGAAAGTGCCCAGAGGAGGGTGACCAAAATGGTAGAAGGCCTGGAAACCATGCCCCATGAGGACTGGCTTGGGGAGCTGGTTAGTCTGAAGAAGGGAAGGTTAAGAGGGAACACAATAGTTTTGTTTAAACATATGAAGGAATGTCATATGGAAGATGGAGCAAACTTGTTTTCTGCTGCTCCAAAGACTAAGACGCAGAATGACGGCTTTAAATCTAGGAAAAAAAGATTCCATCTAAACATTAGGAAGAACTTTAGGTCCTATAATAAAGTTTTTGAGTTCAGCAGAAATCCTCAGCCAGCTAAGAAATGAAAAAGCAGGCAATGATTGGCAGGTCCAAAAATCTGGGTAGATAATTTTAGCCATGATGTCTGCAGTTTAACTCAGTCCAAGAGGGAGAATGCAGGCTTGAAAAATCCCTTTGGATGTGCAGGTGAAAGGCCATACCCGGCTGTGCTTGCTGGGAGGAAGAGAAAATGGTGGACCTGTTCAGAGAAAATATACAAAACTATCTGTTGCTTGTGGAAAATCTGAAAAGGAGTGATTCAAAGGAGAAAATTAGAAATATACAATGGGAATGAAATGGATATATTCTATGCCTCAAGAAGAATTTAAAAAAAAAATGCTTGAAAAGGCTTTATTTTAGCTTCACATTAATGTAATTTTCATCAAGGTAATATCTAATGCTATTCCTCCTTCAAAGGTGGCTCAGTGTCTTTATAAATAACTTAATTAAAACATAAAACAGTAACCTGGAATAGTGGATCCAATTCTTTATCTATTAAGCAGAGCAATCATCTGGAGGTCAGGTGAGGGATAAAGTCTGTGGCACTTGACTCACCACTTCCTAAAATCTGCTACATTTGTGCTGATCAGGGAGAAAGAAATGGGCACATGGACACCAGAACAGGGAAAAGGGGGGCTTGTGCTCCTTATAAGACTAGGCTGGGGGGGCTAAGCCCCCCAAATGTTCTAGTAAACTTAGACTACCAAGACCCCTAGGTAGCCGAGCCTCTCAGCAAGAGGTATCCTAAATAATTAAGAACTAAGATATGTTAAGACAGGTTTTTTTTTAAAGCCCTCCCAGGAATAATAAAGGCTGCCCATGTAGGCACACTTACATGGACCAAGATACACTGGACATATTTAGGGCACATCTAAGTGCACCTTATGCTTCCAAGAATCTTTGTATTTAAGGATATTTCAATGACAGTGGATGTGGAAAGTAATTTCCCTCCCCTTGCACAAATCAGCAAGTAGAAAAATTAATAACAACTTGTCCACCAATGCTGAGACTCCCAACCTTAGAAACAGTTCTTGAAGCCCTGAAAGTGTTCACATTGTTGTTGTTGTTTCCCTTTACCCCCCTCACTGATCTGTTTTCATTCTGTCTTTCTTTTAGCTTCCATGGTAGGAAAATCACAACCACAGTTCCAGGATAGATACAGTTTTCCTCTCCTGTGTTGAAGAAGCAAGAGGGCTTTTCACATAACAGTCCTTCCACAATCTGTCTCTAATATACCATCAGAACTTTCTGTCCCAGGGGTTTGGAAAAGTTCGTGTGTGTGTGTGCGCGCGCAACTCTCATAAGCCACCCATAATCTCACTGGGTATGCTGTCAAGGATAATGAAGGTACCATAAGAAATGAAATTTAGTTAGCCTTCTGCATGATTGAAAGAGAACAAAAGGGTTAATAGGAGAATTTTAGAACAGGCAAAGAATAAACACAATGAAGAATGTGTGATACAATGGACAAATATAACAGGTAACTTTTAGAAGTACACCTAGTCATGAACTGTTTGAACATCTTATGTATGTCAAAAATGCATGGATATTCTATTAGTATGCACACACTTTAAACTTTTGCCTGGTTCAACATTACAAGCAAAAGCAGCACTAGGAACTATAAGTCAATTTAATATGACATGAAATAATGACTTACAAAATGTATGCTATAAAATCTTAATATAGACATTCATATGATATAAATATTGCATATATTTAAATGAGCCCAAGATACAAATGATATTAAGCCACTGCCCAAGGACATTATCAATTGTCATTTGAATAATCCTAATTTAAGGATTCCCTCTCTCGCATTTTAATTTGGCTGAGTTTGTCTCTGAAATGAGCTGTACACTATGGGGCTGATGATCGCATATACTCAACAGCTATAACTCCAGCTGTTTTTAATCAGGATTAAGAGTGAGCAGTGCCTCCAAAAGATATGTTTCCAACATGCAGAGCAATCAATTGTCAGTGATCACAGAATACATGAAAGGACATCCCACTGGTAAGACCATTGGCCCATTCAGTCTCCAGAATGGCCAGAGCATTGTATAGCAATGCAATGTTACATTCCCTATCACTCACTCTGAGCTTCCAGCAGTCAAATATCTAGGAATACCATGGGTATAGTACATTTCTACATATTAATATCCTTATATTAAGGCACTCTTTCTTTTCTTCTTTTTAAAATCTAACTTTAGTAATAAGCAAGTATACATTTCCAACTGTGAATGTTACAAGTCATTGAACTCTGTGAAAGAATCCCCACTTTGCTTTTGAATTCACCAAAGTATGTTTGAATGTCAGATAAATGTTCAGGTTGCTTGAGTTTGTTTCATGTTTAAAGATAACATGTCATCCTAGTGGTTTAAGATGAGGGTAATTCTTCAGATCCAGACTCCTCCAATTGGCTGACAATGGGGAAAACAAGGACAGTATGTGCAGCAAGGGAAATATTAGATGCAAAGCTAAACAAAGGCCAGGATCTTGCATTGCACTTGCAGATCAAAAAGTTCCACTAGCCATAGTTACATTTAATCCTTCCACCCTTACATTTGACCTACCTATCTGCAGGTTGGGCAATCCTACCCAGGGAAATGTCAGGGAAGAGTGAGTAGTCAGATAGGAGTGGGGAAGCAGCCAGCTCCATTCCTGCATTCCTCTACACAGGTAGAAAAAAGCATCTTCCTGGACTTGCTGGAAATCCTCTGGTGCAGGATGTCATCTTCCTAAAAGGTGGGGGACTTTAGGGTCTTCCCACATGCCAGTATCTCCTTAAAATTTGGGGCCTGCAAGAGGAGGTTAATGGCAGGATCTTTTCACCTGTGTATACTACCAGTACTAACTGCAGACATGACTCCGGTAACAAGTTAACTAGGGTGTTTTATTGGGAATTAACAGGCACAGAAGAAATCAGACACTTTCAAGAACCACACAAGACTATCAGAAAATGAGGCAAGAAAGCTTGGATAGAGAGAAACTGGGTGGAAAGGGTGATAGTTACCAATCCTGAAGAAGGAAGTTGAAGCAGGATGGTTCTGACAGCATGTCTGAGGGTAGCAAGAACAGACAGAGGTCTGGGCACCAGTATGTCCAAGTACTACAATTTACTGGGGCTGAAGTGGGGATTTAAATACCCTATTTCCTACCCTGAAAGAGGGTGCATGGACAAAGTAGTAATGGATTTCTCATGAAGTTGACAAAGGAGTCTGGAATGGACTGATCAGCTTTAGGTGACCAAACATTGATGGGAATCCTGACAATCTCTGAATGTTTATTTATTTGTTTGTTTGTTTGTATCCCACCTCGCCATATGGATCGAGGCGGCGAACAACTTACAAATAGCATGTATTTCGATACATTTCTATATATGCCCCCAACAAGCTGGGTACTCATTTTACTGACCTGCGGAAGGATGGAAGGCTGAGTCAACCTTGGAGCCCGGCAGGATCGAACTCACAACCTTGTGGCTTGCAGTACTGGCATTTAACCACTGCGCCACCAGAGTCGGATAGTGTGAATAGGGAAGGTCTCTATAGGATATACTCACAGTAGGGATGTTTGTTTCACCTGGGCACTTTCATTGCTTTTTGGAATGCTCACAACTTACAGTTTTTAGAAAGGATTGTCCCAACCCCATTAGTATTGGGCTTTCCTGCCTAATCTCTCTGAACTTATGTCCTGATCATATCTCAGGTCATCCTGACCTAGCATATGCATACACACAGTGCACTTTCAAACATGTGTTTCAGCCATGAAATATGCCCAATTATGAAAACAGCACATGCCACAGAGTGGGGGTGTATGGTGTTGTAATATAGGGATAGGTCAAGGAAGGGAGCCAGCTGCTGCATTGCTGTTCTTTCCTGTCATCACCCTTGGCTGTCTGCTCTGCTCCTGAGCTTTGTGAGCAGTTTTTAGATTTATTAGCAACATATGTAATAAATCCATTTACAAAATAAGATTTCTTGTGGCTCCCATCAGAAGGTTTTCCTGCCTTATGGAAACAATCTGCCAGAATAAAGCTATTTTGAAATGCTAAATATTTAATGACAATAAAATATAACTTGATGAGATTGAACAGCTTCCAGGCCTATGGAAAGACATATGGAAAGACATGGATGGGTGGGAGAACAAGAAAGAAGAGAGAATAAAAAAAAATAATATGTGCCAAATGAAATACAATTGAAAAGAAAGCAAAACTGAACCTGCAGTAGGGATTCATTTGTTACACCTTTCAAGCAAACCTCAGTTTGCCTTAAATGTCTCATAGTTAGGCAATGACTAGGAACAACATAAGGCAGGGGAGGAAATCATGTGGCCTTCCAGAAGTGGAAACTTGTAGCATTCTTCATCATTGCTTATACTGCAAAAGTGTGAAACATCTGGAGAGCTGCATTATTCCCACCTCTATAATAAGGAAATGGAATAATAATAAGAAACCCATTTATGAACTTCAGTTCATAAATTATTGTAGATGAAGGAGGTTAGTGCAACAGGGCTTGTACTTCTTATGAGCAATGGTGGAATCTTTACTCATGCCATTCCCTTCATGAGCTTAATTTACACAAGACAGTTTCGTGATCAGATTCTATTCATAAATAGAAGTTCATAAAAGGTGTACATCTGGAAAAGGAGAAAGTGCTGTTCTGTTTCCATTCTGAGCTCAACAACATTCTATCAATGCCAACATTACTACAGATCCAAATAGTATGGCTGCTTTTCATATTTTAGAAAATGCTAATGTAGTCACTTGCAAATGCCAGAAAGGCAACAAAGACAAACCTGGGATTTAATTTCTCAATCTGCAACATGATGTAGATTCGTCCTGAGTGGGTTGGTTCACAAGGAGCCCCGAGGTGGTATTAGATTATGGAGAACTGTTATGTGTCACTGTGCATTTTATACTTTTTCCTCCTAATGAATTATGAAGCAGTAGGATGGCATGCTTGTGACAAAGGCAGCAGTAAATAGTCTTAGCAGTAAGGAGTGACAAACAGGAATGCACAATACACCGCCCCCTTGAAAATACAGCTTGATTTTCTTACATTTCCATTGGCTCACCAGGGAAATGAGGATTACAACAGCCTCATTTGTAACTTTAGAAAGTTTATCAATGAAAAGAAATTCTGAAGTGTGAGGTCTAAAGACTGGTCATATTCAGTTAAAATCAGCACACTTGAGACACCACTTCATTTCTCAAAAGATCTACTTTCAAACAGCTGTGAACTCAAAAGAATATTAGTTGTTTACTCACCATGGCACTACCTTGCTGCAGTGGTGGGATTGTGTCCTCCTGTGAGGCACAAGGCTATGCTGATGGTAGCAGTGCTACTAGTAGGGCCTCAATGTCAGATAGGCTTTTGTTGAGGTGCTAGGCTAAATGTGCCAAACAGCAGCAGCAGTAGTGGAGAATGGCAGTGGCAGAGGATCTCTCAAAGGCAAAGGCACTGGCACCATAGCAAACACTTTTTAGTACTGTGCAGAAGACACTGAAATCCCCTTTTGAATGTCTTTTACCATTAAAAAGCTATGATGAGACAACCTAAAGTGCAACAAGAGGTAGTGCCAGAAGATGAGACTCCCAGGTTGGAAGGCACTCAACACAGTACAGCACTTTCAATTTCAAAAACTCATCTGGACTCCCAGCCAAAAGGATGTTGCAACAATCAGGGGTGACAGGAAAGTCTGAAGCTTCAACACATTGTAGGAACATGGACTCTTAGTAGTATGAATCAAGGGAAGCTGGTAAAATGAAAATTGGCATGTATAAATGTTGCAGTACCTGGGTTGAGAAAGCTAAAGTGGACAGGAATGAGACATTATGAGTCATTATGACTCAGGAAATGAAAATCTAAGAAGAAATGGGATAGCATTAATAGTGAGGAGAGATGTAGCGAAAGCAGTCAAAGGATATCATGCAAAGTCTAACTGAATTCTGTTAATAAGACTTCATGGAAAACCCACCAGTATAATCATAATCTAGGTTTATGCTCCAACTACAAGGCAGAAGAAGAAATTGAAAGATTTTATGCAGAATCCCAGGAGGAAATTGGTCGCGCACCAAAACAGGACTTGCTATTCATAGGTGATTGGACTAAAAAGTGGGAAACGGAACAAAATCAAAGAGTGAAGGAAAATTTGGCATAGGATTAAAAAAATGAAGCATAAAAATGATTGGCTGAATTTTGTGTGACCAACAGTTTGTTTGTGGCAAAGACATCTTCCAAGCAACAAAAGAGACAATTATATACATGGATATCACATGGGGGCCAATACAGAAATCAAATAGACTACATAATTGGAAGCAGAAGATGGACAAGCTTCATTCTCTGTTCAAAAACAAGACCAGGAACAGATTGTGGCAAAGATCATAAAGTCCTGAAATTAAAATTTAAATGAAACAGAAATTAGAAGCTACAGAAAAAAACATTAAAAACAAGCCAAAATACAACCTGAAGAACATCCCCATAAAATTTAAAGAAATAGAATTGCACTATTAAGCCTAATCGGGAGCCAGAAGAACTCTGGATTGAAGTCAGACACATTGTCAGGGAGGAATGAAAAGAAACAAAACAAAACCACTCTCTGTAGCTGAAAAGAAAAGAAAGAGAAGACTCAGTGGATGACAGATGAGGCCCTTTAAGCAACAAAGGTCAGATGAGAAGCAAAAGGAAAAGGTGCTAGAATAGGGGAAGAACCAAGAATGCAACTGTTCAGCAACTTCTGTGTAGAGCAAAAGAACTACTATAACAATCAATGCAGAGAAACAGAAGATCACCAAGAAGAGATAGGCATACTGTTAGAGCTGCTTCAAGTTATACCTACATAATCTACTATAGTTCTCTATAAAATCTGTTAACAAATATGGAAAACAAAATAATGGCCCACAGATTGGAAATGCCTAGAAAGGGAACACCAGAGATTACAGTAAATGCAGGAAGACTGCATTAATCTCCTATGCAACCAAAGTGAAGCTCAAAATTCTATAGCAAAGACTTTTACAGTATATGGAGTGAGAAATGTCAGGTGTCTAAGCTGGGTTCAGAAAAGAAAGAGGCACTAGGAATCATATTGCAAACATATATTGGCTAATGGAGCTTCACAAAAAGACTCAGAAGAAAATCAGCCTGTACATTATAGATTATAGTCTATATTATCAATGATAATGCAATAATAATGTATCAAATATAATAGTAATATAATCAGTGACAGTGTACAGAGCTATGATAGCAGATAGGACTATAAGAGGCAGATACCATGTATTTAATCTAGTGCTATTACTGTAACACTATTTTTTTTTTAAAAAAAATGTCACATCAGACAGCCTCTAAATCAGTTCAAGCCAAATCAGACTATTTCCTGAATCAGATTTTGTGGTTAATACACAGTGTCAGTCCAAGCCAAATAAAGCTGTTTCCTGAATCAGAGCACACACCAGATTTTGTGGTTAGTACACACCCCTAACTTTTACCACCACTGGATTTTCTATGTAAACCAGAAAAATATCTTGATTTATCTCCTTATCTGTCAGGTGAGCTTTTCTTGCATTTCATGGAGATGCATGTGTGCCACAGAAGTTGAAATACACCTGTTGAAGCCTATTATTCCTTTGCTAGTTTGTCCTACGAAGCACATTTTCTGGAGGGCTCCTTCTTAGCAAAGTATGCATTTTGCCATGCAGCGAATGGTGTAACATGTCCATTTTAATTATGCAAGGCCATAAAGGACTTGATGAATTACATTTCAAAAAGGCATTTTAATTTCTGAGTTGCAATTATACACTAAATGAAAAATCTAATAAGGAAAATGCAGTGCAAAGACAGTCCAGAAGAAATATCAACATATGTATATATTGGACAAGGATGTAATCAATATTTAATCACCCCAAATGATCACAAATGTGTTCAGATGCCTGATGTTTCTGGGACTGAATTAACCATCTCACTAAGTATTAAAGAGTACAAGACGCTGTTGAGACTGTGACCTCTGATGCAGGTGGTTTGGAGCTTTCTAGCATACAAAAATGTTGTGCTTTCTATCCTGACTGAAGAGAGTAGTTGCCTTATTCTTTATAGTATTTAAACTGCAAACAACACTAAAATGTCATGGGAAAAGGATTTTCTTCTTTTGAGCAGACAAGACATAATACGCTTACCCCAGCCCCATGCAGAGATATTGCAAGTAGCTGTGGATAAAATATGTCTTAAAGAGACAGTTGTGCCCCTAGGTACTGATCATTTTTATTTTCAGTTGATGAATGACTTAATAGTAATACAATAATTAAGGCTGTTCATCCAAAACTCAACCAAAAGTGCGTACTTGCTACTTGTTATCTCAAAATGTAATAAAAGGAATATTCGACTAAGTAATTTACCTGATTCCCTTAGGGTAAACCATAGAAGCCAATGCAAACTTTTGAATAACCATGCTGTGTTATTTTAGAGTCATAGCTGTGTTTTGGTATCTTGCCAGAAAGCAAAATCTTTGCTTGAATTAATAAATTAACCAAGATGCTGATTTCTATTAGGAACATACTGTATCCAATTAAATAATACCAATAAGGGGTCTAGCCTCAATCTGGCACCTGTTATATGTTCAATCACAGTTTAAATATGAACCCAATATAAATGTACTTTGGGCCAGATTCACTAAGTATGAGCTAATCTCACATGAAAAATGACCTTTAGTTGAACTTTGTCAAACTCTTCTTCAATCACAAAGCCTGAATTGCTTCCCCAAAAGATTTTGTTAATTTTCTTCACCTTTTGAACAAATATAGCCAAAAGTATAATATAGCCATTTTAATTGCTACTTAATGGCACCTCTGAGTTCTTATTATGGCACCTCTGAGTTCCTTATTAGTATTATTATTATTTTGAAAAAAGATGTTTAACTGGTTCCATGCTTGCACATCATTTTTAGACTCACCACCATGTGAAAGTATTCTCTACTCAAATATGAGTAATGCAAGTACACACAACAGAAAATTAGCCATAGGTTGAAAAGCTGAAAATATACTACATGCTATCTCTCTGATTGGAAGACTTTTTTTTATGTCCCAATATATGCTTCTAAAGAAGTGCTGGGTGTTTGTTAATATCATTATGGCCTAAATTAGCATATTTAACATTGACTTTCAAATGGAAATGCTATTTAAAAGATGAGGGTTTTTTTTTCTTCCAGAGATACTTCTGCACACCTGGTCTTCCTGAGTCAAAACAAGGAAAAAATGATTAAAGCAATATGAATATGTAAATACATTTCTGAAAGATGTTAGTGTTCAAAAGTCATGTGTTGTGAAAATGAGTAAGTCCAAATACAAAATGATGTATCTGGAAAATGTAAATGTTATAAAATATTTCTGGCATTATGTGAACTCCACATCTCAGAACTGCATGATTATCTGAACCTACCATGTTGTCTCCCATATAATTATCCTGTGTAAATAGCACAGCTTTCTAAAGCTCTAGCTATTACGTTATTTGTGAATTTCATAGACACACAGATATGATAATATTTTCCAAAATCAGCAAAATGCTAAAACTGAACTGTCTTTACAACTGAAATTGCTTTAAGAAATGAAACTCATGGAAGGCAAAATACAGATCAGTGCACATATCTGTTCAAGCCTAAAGAAAACTCAAAAGCATGCATATTGATATAATAAAACTCATGTTAAGATATAACTCTCCTTTTCTACATGTCTTCCTACCTTGGCTCTGAGAGTTGAGTTAAACTGCAGTTAAAAGAGGTAGCACTTTTCTCAAGATGTCCCTTTAATGGTTTTCCCCCACCTGCCTCCACCTATAATGGTTTCAGGAGGGTTCTGAGAGTTTTAGTTTAACATATCTGGATGGTACCAGGGTGAGAAAGGTTAGTCCAGAAGGATGCCACCTCCAAGCAAGCACATTTTAATTAAACCCAACAAAGCAACTATTACTAGTTAATTCATTTATGAAAATTACAAGAACAATTTTCCTGCTTCTGTTGTATTTGGCAATTTATTAGTTTACATAGATCTTTCTGTCACTGCCCTTTTGAGCATTCTGAGATGGAAGCAACAGAACACAATATTTTTGCCTGAGCAGTTCCTTTCATTTTATACAACTGAAATGTGCATGTTAAAAACAGAGCATTGGAAGCCTCAGATGAGAGCTTCCAGAATTCTACAGTTGGCTGTGGCATTGTGTGTGTGATAGCCCAAAAGAAGTAACTTTCGCAAGCTCTAGTTAGAAGTTATATTATTAAAGGAATATTTTGACCTTTCTGTATGTTGCTGTATCTTTTTACTATCTTCACTTTATGTTGAGGGTATATGGTACTACCAAAACTTGGGGACAAATATATTTTGGATGCAAAAACCACTGAAAACCTCTTGGAAGAGCTGTCTTAGTACAGTGCACAGAAAATAGGTAATATGATCAGATAAAAATATTTATATATCACCTTTTAACAGTGAGAGAGTGACAGCCATTGGCTTCCATATTTGTTGGGTAGTGAATGTATTCTGAACTTTAAAGGAATTATCCAAGGTACTGATATATAGCCACACAACAACACCTTGGAATTCTTGGTGGCAAATCCTCCTTCTGACTCATAATGTTTGGGTGTTTAAGTTTCTCATGCCAAAATCCTATACACTTTCAACTGAGAATAGTAAATCTAATTGAACTAGAGGTGGAAAGAAAAATCTAAATTGCTATATTTTCTTTCGCAGGTTTTTCCTGCTGTGGAAAAAAAATGCAAATATGTCTGTGCAGTTCTCGCCTGGAACTCACACATTCCAGAGTTTTTGAGGCAATTATTCTGCAGAGAAATATACTGCAGTTAAACTGCAAACACCACAATGTTTCCAGGTAACAACATGGGCTTTTATTTGTGCAAAATTGTTTTTCACACAAAATACTTTTTTTCCCATGCAAAAACTCTACTGTTTCCAGAAATCCACATGGAATTTTTTGTGTACAAACCTCATGCAGAGTTTGCCTGAGAAATAAATAATTTTGTGCAAAACTTGCAAGCTTTCAGAAAGTGTTTTTCACATTTTTTTTCTGTACAAAGGATATAGGTCAGAATCCTCTTGGGCAGTGACAAACGTGTAACTGCTAACTGTGCAGCTATGCAATGAGTCCCAGTCTGACCTGCCCATTTCTCTCTTACTAGGCACCAGCTACCACAACTAATGGGGATTTATTCCCTTGTTGCTTGGAAAGCAGCTGAATGACATTCTCACCCCATCCCCAAGAGATCTCCACTGTGGCAGGAAAAAGTGGGGTTTCTGTTATAATTCCACCTCATGCCAGAGATCACGTATGTGGGTAGAAACATCAATCAGCTGCTTCCCAATTGACAGGCAAGAGATCTCCATTGATTGCAGTGGCTCTTGCCCTGTAGGTGGGGGCTGGGGGACTTTCATGATCCCATTGTATCTTGAACTAGGGCACACATAGAATTTGTGAATATGAAGAAATTGCTAATTCAAGTCTCTAGGTTATACATTTATAACTGCCCACAAGAATTCCAGCCACTGTTTCCAGACAGTTGCAATTTTTTGTGCAAGATTGCTGTTTTTTTTCTTCAAAATAGCAATTTTGTGCATGTGTACATGCATACACACACACACACACACACACACATATCCCATGACTATCTGAAAATAGCAATTTTTGTATTAAAACTCTAGGTTTTTCTACATAAATCACAATTTTTGTGGGGGAAAAAAGTATTTCTGTGCAGAAAAATTTTCCTAAACATTTCAGAATATGCAAATACCAGGCAAAAACTGCCAAAAATTCTCATCGCTGTGTTGTTTTCCCAAATGTCAGCAAATATTTTTTTTCATTCCTAGTCTAAATGTAGAAATATCATCCAAGTATTTCTTGAGAAGACAGGTTTTCATTTGACACCTGAAGAATAAAAGTGTTCATGCATCAGAACGTCATTCTATAATGTTCCATCAAGTATTTCTTGAAATTGAGTCAAGAATTATCCTGAGCTGGAAGTGGTGTACCCACTAGCCTCATATCCTCTATTTAAGGATGCTCAAAGCTTCTGATTTCACATATAATGCATCCATCCTTGGGCTGCTTCATGGAAGAACTCACAAAAGGCAAAGGCCTGATAGGTCTATCAGGACCTAGGTCTATAGGACCTATCAGAATCTGATAGGTCAAAGATAGAGCCAACATGGACAGAGACTACACAGTAAGACTTGGATGAGAGACTTTGGTTGCTACAGAGGAAGAAAGGGAATACTAATTTCTACAATGCCCCCCAAAAAAGGACATATGTAAGGGAAGGTAGATTTTGTAGTGTATTTTTAAAATTGCATTTATGAATCATTTTTTGGCTAATGAGTGTTCAAGACAATATATAAATGACCTAAAACAGCAACCAATATATTTATTTGTTGGATGCTGCTGTAGAGAAAGTCCTGTCATATGTAGCTACCCTCATAGCCATTTGGGTTATTGGGACAAACAACCTCTGCTGCAGATCTTAAATTTCAAGCAGACTCAAATAGGAGGAGATGGATTTTCAGGCATCCTAGTTCCAAACCATTTAGGGCTGTGCCAGTCAAACCCAGCATCTTGAATTGAGCTTAAAAGTGAACTGGAAGCTAGTGCACTTCTTGTGAGGCTGGTGTTACATATTTCTAAAAGGCACACCTGAGAACAGTATGGTTGCTATGTTCTGTGCTGGTTGTAGTTTTTGATCACTTTTTAAGAGCAGCCCCATGCAGAGAGAATTACAATAGTTTAATTAGAGGGTGAATCATAGCGGTCAAACTTCCCTTTCTAGGAAATTACATAAGACTATATTAAAATTATCAATTAAAAGCTAGAGCAGAGAGATCTTCTTTAGGATGAAAAACAGAGAAGTCATGAGTGAGAGAAAAAACCATCAAAATTCACTACAGCATCCTGAAACAATATAGCCTTTAGGATCCATCTCAAATAAGTAAACAGGAAGCTAAAAAGTCTCTCTAGTTATATAGCTAGTAGTTCTACGGCTGAGGTGGTGCTATGGAAAAGGTATTGTCTCATTTTCCCACTAACACAGTGCCTCTGGTTGATGGGATGTATATAAGGGTTTCTGTTGCCTCTCACATGTTACGGGTAGATTCATCTCAGAAAATGTATGTAAATATATATATATATTTCAGGCATTTTAGAGATGCATATCTCCAGGTTTGTGGTTTGGAAATATCTATGACACAGGTGGAAATCCTGTAGCTCTCCAGCTGTTGCAGGATTCCAAATCCTAGCATTCTTTACCATCAGCTATGGTGGCTAAAATTTTTGGGAATTGCAGGAAAAAAAAATACAGAGAGCTACATAAAGTATATACAATGGAAGGAATGGGAAATCACAAACGAAGAATACAGATGTGTAGCCCAACCTTGCAGAAATAGTTTAAGCTGAGGCTAGCTAGGTAACCAAGAAGCAAACAAGAAGTTTTTCAGATACAATCAAGTCAAAAGAATGACCTGGGAAACAGTAGAGCCTCAGTTCAACAAGGACAGTAAAATGTTAAGACACCACAGTGAAAAGGAAGAACTGCTGAATGCCTATTTTTCTTCATTCCTCCTCCCCGAAAGAGAAATGTGTGCTTCCATTCAGTAGCACAGACCTTGGGAAGGGATATGGATTGCAAACCAAGACTGATAAGCAGTTACTCAGGAGTCATAGAGCTAACCTAAATGACTTCAGATCTGTAGGGCCAGATAAACTGCATCACAGAATGCTGAAGGAACTTGCTGATGTACTCTCTGAACTACTTGCCATCATTCTGGAGAAATCTTGGAGAGCATGTGAGGTACCAAATGACTGAAGAAGGCCAAACATTGTCCTTCTCTTCAAAAAAGGCAACAAAGAAGTTCCAGGAAACTACAGACCAGTCAGTCTGACCAGAAAAATATTAGAAGGGATTATATAGGGGTCTGTCTCCAGGTATGTTGATGAAAATGCAGTGAACACTAAGGGTCAGCATGGGTTTATCAAGAACAAATCCTGCCAAACTAATATTATGTCTTTTTTCAGCTGGGTCACTAGTTTAGTTAATGGTAGAAATGCTGTGGATACTATTTATCTGGATTTCAGCAACACATTTCATAAGGTTCTTCTTAATATTTTGATTAGTAAATTGATTAAATGTGGAATAGATGGGAACTCTGGCAGATGGATCCATAAGTGATTCAAAAGCCATCAATGGCTGTCCTTCAGACTGGAAGTAAGTCCCAAGTGGAATGCCTCAGGAATCTGTTATATGGCCATTACTTTTCAACATTTTTATCAATGACTTAGATGACAAGATGGAGGGAATCCTCATAAAATTTGCAGATAGCACCAAGCTGGGAGAGATGGTTAACATATTGGAAGATAGGAACAGGATTCAAAAGGACCTAGATAAACTAGAAAATTGGGAAGAAATTGACAAAATGAAATTCACTCAAGACAAATGCAAAATTCTACATTTAGGCCACAGAAAACAAATGCACAGGTATAGGATGGGAGATACAAAGCTCAGCAGCACTACATGTGAACAGGACCTTAGAGTTATTGTTGACTCTAAGCTGAACATGAGCCAGCAGTGTGATGCTGCAGCAAAGAAGTAAAATGCTATTTTCCCTGCAATAATAGAAGTACAGCTTCCATGTTGAGGGAAGCAATAACCCAATTATATCCTGCACCAGTCAGGTCTGATCTGAAATACCTGTTCAGTTCTGGGCGTCTCAGTTTAAGGAGGATATAGTTAAGTTTGAGCAGGTTCAGAGGAGGGCAATAAGGATGATTAAAAAGTATGGAGAACAAAACAGAGGAAAGGTTCAGGGCCCTGGGCTTCTTCAGCCTAATGAAGAGAAGACTGAGGGGTGATGTGACTGCACTCTTTGAATACCTCAAGGGCTGTCACAGAGAGGAGGGGCAAACTTTTTCTTTGCCATCCCAGAGGGTGGGCAGCTTGACAGTTTAACAGACAGGTTTAACAGTTTGAAGTTACAAGACAGTAGATTCAAAAAGAGACTGGACAGCTACCTGCTAGGGATGCTTTAGCTGGAGATCCAGTACTGAGCAGAGAGTTGGACTTGGTAGCCTGTGAGGCCCCTTCCAGCTGTATGACTCTACAACTCTAAAAGATACAAGATATTTGGTGACCGTGCAATAGTTTATATTGAAACGGAAGCAGTGGTGCTAGGCTTCCTCCACTTTTCAGCTAGCACTGAGATAAATTTTCAAGCCAGACAACCACAATGGCATTCTCCTCCTTCCCACACTTTCTTACTTATTTAATAGAATGGAAGCCCCAAAGAAAAATGAAGCAAATAGTATATTCCATCATGCTAACATGCCTCCATAAGCAGCTGCCACGCTAATCGGTTCTCTGGCGTTGACCTTTCTGGAATGGCCTTATTTTGCTACAGCATTTATCACTGGGCCAAAATGTCAGCGGAGACCAGGGTAGTAGCACTTATAGCAGTTTGCATATATTTCTGGAAATATCACCTCTGCTGATGCCCCCATAAAAATCTTCTGGGACAGGGACAAATAGAAATAGACTAGGAGCTGATTTCCCAGCAATTGTTCCACCTGTATAAAAGGAGACAACCTGATTAGAAAATGTCAAAAAAAAAAAAAAAGTATAATGCAAAATACAGTATTATATCTATATAAAGGCAATAAGGAAACAGCAGAAAAAGCTAGGGAAAGTTCTTTATTAAAGCAAGTGCAAAAGTCTTTGCATGGATTTGAGATCTTTGCTATTTGTTCCTATTCTGCCAATGGAAAGATCTTGGGCCTTTCTCCCCTACACTGTTATAGGGCTAGTATTCCACTTCCAACATCCTGTGGAATTCTGGGGTTTGTAGTTTACTAAGACCAAAGAGCATTCTGGTTAAGAATTCTAAATGCTCCTCCCTAAACTAAAACCCGAGGATAACATAGAATGTTGAAAGTGGAATAATAGCACTATTACCATGTAGGGTAGAAATAGTCTTAGGCCCTTTCCACACGTGGAGGAAGAAACGGGGTAAAATGTCCTGAAACGGAGCTTACCTGCAACCGGGTAAGTCCGTCGCCACGCGGGGCAGCGCGAATTCGCTGCTCCACACTCCTCGGTGTCCTACGGCATCCAAAATGGCGGCTTACGACTGGCAGAGGCTCTCCACCAACCGGAGAAGCTCGCCAGTCGGAAGCCCGCCCCTGGCAGGTCTGCAGGCGTGCACTTGTGTGCACCTGAAAATCTACACCGGGCGCTGCGACGGGGCTGCACACAGCTGCATGTGGCTGCATGCCCCGTGCTTTTTAAAAACCTACTCAAAAGTGGTTTTTAAAAAGCATGCAGCGCCACCACTTCTGGTCACTCCAGCGCGGATTGGGGTGTGGAACTATGCTAAAGTAGTCCGCCCCAATCCACTTTATGGTGTAGACGACCTCTGTCAGAGGTCGCACTACACCGTTTTATTACCCCCGTGTGGAAGGGGCCTTAGTTACACAATTAAAGATACTTGAATAAATATATTCATCTAAAAGAGCACTCCTGGCATTCAGGAGACTTTCCACAGATGGATACGCAGTTCTAAACACATTTACTGTGAACCTCTGTATCTGTTCTGTGAAACCTAGTTCAAGAAATGGGTCAGAAAAACAAAAACAGAAAGACAAAACTTGTAGATGACAGTATTCTGCTGACACTGCCATTCATTTTTTGCCAGGAATATAAGGCCACAATATGTGCACTTGGTTGACTAACTAAATACAACAACAGTTTATGAAGGCAGAGTGAATTCAGTTCTGCTGAAACGGCTCAGGTTGCCACATTTCTCATGGCCTTGCTCTTGCCTTAAACAGCAGCTTGCTGCACACATGTGGGAGCTATACCTCATCTTCCAGGTCAAGGTAAAGTGATTCCTGACAGTCACCTGGTCCAGAGCCATGCAGCTGCCACCATTATAAAACATCATGCATAGCAGGTGTTACGACAGAGTGATATTTTAAGCAGTCTTAAATATATACTATGCAATTCCCTTTTGAATAAGCTCTGGAAGACAAAACGGGGGGTGGGGGAGGAACTGCTTGCTAAGCCTGCACATAAATATTCTCACTGTGATTATCTGTCCAACACAAAATGCCATATTTGAGAATCATTTCCTGAAAAAGTGATTCTTTCATCTATAAAAGAGCCACAAAAAGAAGAGGACTTGTCAATCGATACATCTTTTCATTTTATGCAACCATTGATCCTATGCTGTTATGAAATAATCACAAATGGCATTTTGACTGACTGAACAATTATTAGTTCAAAATTAGCTAGTAAAATACAATGCTTCATATACTGCCAAATGTGCTCTTTGCAGCTTATTATAAACACCACCGTGATAAATTTGATTCAAACTCCATAAAATGTTGTTACTCTGATTTCTGGGGTCCCATGGGGGATGCTTTAATATGCTCCACGTAATGGGGAATGGAAACTAGCCAGAGCATGAGCAATAGCAATGCGAGAGGCAGAGTAAGCTAGCAGGGTCTTTTTACCCAGTTTTTGTGGGGTCAGGCCAAGACAAAACCAAAGAAGATGTCCAATAAAATGATTTTATTGGATGAAAGTCTCACACAGCAACGCCATCACTCACACACTCACACAAGACCTATTAAGAAGCAAAAGAGAGGAAACAGGATAGGGGGAATACTGAAGGGATTGTAGCTGGGGTAGTAATGCACCTTTTCCTGAAGTCCTTGGTCTGGGAAAAACAGCGAAGAAATGGAGCTCAGCATGGAGAGGGCTGGGGGGATTACACAATGGGCAGAGAAACGGTCAGCTGGGATGACCAGGAGTGATCCAAAGAACCACTCAAAAACTGGGACTATTTGTAGGGGGAAAAGTACCTGGAGGGCTAATCCTTTCCCAAGGAGCACAATGGGTGTTGCAACAGAAAAGAAGCTCCACGATGGCAACTCCTTTTGCATCATGAGATCACAAGGTGTTGCCAAAGTTTCAGGATCTTGAGTTACATTGGGTTGTGGTGTGAATTTATGTAGATGGTCCTTGCCTGATAGGATTTTATTGCTATCGGTGCTCAACTTGGGGAAAAGATGCTAATCCCCTCAAGTTGGCTCCTCAGTGGCTGAGGACCTTTGTTTACTGTGGGTTTGCACAGCTTGAAGTCTCCTGGGGCTACGTGACAGGGGATTGTACTGGCCTGACCTGGTTCTCACTCGTTCAACTGTTGCTGCCTACATGCTCATCCAGGTGACCTCTCAGGCACATTGAATCACATTTTAGTATCAAAATTGTAGACCCTGGGACAGGCTTTACCAGTGAGGTAACAATGTATGGGAGACATTTATGTGACCACTGGACAACAGATGCATCCTGAAGACAGATAATATGCACGTTTATTCATCCATCCATAATATATTATTTACTTTTAATTGGATAATTTAAAGAATTACCATGAAAAACACAGATGAACTGATACATTTGCCCCATTTGTAGCACACTTCTAATGCTATGTAGTTGAAACAGAGGATTTTGGTGGCTGGAGAAAGTGCAAAAGTGCTGGCATGAGTCCAACTGGACTGTGCATTTTAACAAATTCATGTTATTGTGAAGGTTGCACCTTTTGATTATAAATGAAGACCCAAAACTGGCTTACAACAGATGCATAGGTGTGTGGCCCTCTCAATTTTGTTGCACTGAAAGTCTCACCAAACCGAGTGGAAACTGAGACAAAGGTGGAATGTGCAGCTCAACAACAATATCTGGAGGGCCACATTATTCCCAGCCCTACAGTACATGAAGTTATGGAGCATGGCTGATCCTGCTCATCCTTCCTAGGAATGCCCCATTATTGCTCTGGAAAGTGCTGCTCCACAGAGTCATCCAGGTTTCAAATGGTTGCTTCTGAGGAGTCCCCAGAGCCAGAATTCCCAGAAGATCACTTATGCCATCATAAATGATCATCAAGGATACTTCACTCGCAATGTCTAACTCTGAAGATTCCTTCAAACCACTCCTCCATTTCTTCTTCATTTCTCCATTGTGGCCTGGATAGTTCTATAGAGAATAAAGAGATTGCTTTGTGAAGTCACAAACTGTGAGCAGCAGAAGCAAGTAAGCAGAGGCTTAGGAAGGTGTCAGGATGTGAGCTCCTCTCATAAATATTTGCTGTATGGGTAATGAAATATGTAATAGAACAGATTGGCTAGCTTATGCATGGGCATAGCCTGCTAGAGCATTTCAAAGTACCAATTGTCAATTGTTGATTGCAATCATGTAGCCAGTGGAAGGTGGTTTGTTATTCTAGGGCACCAAATGGCTAATTACTTTATTGTTTGCAGCTACAATGTATCTGGACAATGGGGAGAAGAATAGTAAGTTTAATATTTTTATGGACTGTTTAATATTACTAAAATTATGAACTAATCACCAATTATTTTAAACTAATATACACTTCTGTTTCCCCAATGAATTTCAGATTAATTCTTTCTTAGAAAAAGCTAATTTAATGAAATTCACACAGTCTAAAGAATTTTTTCCCCAAAAGATTCTTCCATGAAATGCACCATACTATCAAGAAATTAAAAACCAACAAAGTTCCAGGTATGGATGAGTTCAGAGGGTATGTTACAAATACTATTTTTACAAATTGTGTCCTTTTTTATTAACTTTAACTTCATGGCACAATACCAGCCAGAGGGATCTTTGATTGGAGTTTCTTAGTCCTCTGCACAAAGGGGAAGCAGAGGATTACCAATTTGGGTCAGAATTCCCAACTTATGCACTTACTTTTTAGTAAATGTGCTATGAATGGGGAAGCAATGAGAGGGTGACATCTGGCTCTTGTTGTGAAACACATCTGTTTAGATTGCAAGATCTGATGATCTTATGCTTTCTTAAAAGAAGAAACTTCAATTAACTTTGGAAGTCCTAAAAGTGAAGAAACCTTCTGATTAAGATAGATCAGAGGCACCTTCTGCAGTTGTGCTCTTCCTGCAGTCAAGAGCTGTGTAAAATCTCTTTGTTCTCTAAGATTAGGATAGTAGAATTTAAAAACTGGACTTGATATTTCAAAAAAGAGGAGAACTAAGAACTAAAACCCTAACTGTATATACTTGTTGAATAGATTAAATTTTATTTTTCTTGCAAAAGGACTACGGCCCTTTCCGCACCTTACCTGTATTTCACAATATCTCAGGACCATCCCAGCGCTGCCATTTCCAGGATGGGAGAATGTCCTGAATGCTCCCCTCCACACCACCAGAGGATGGCACCAGTCAGGACATGCTCCTTCCTTCTGCAGTGCAGCTGGCCTCTCCCTATGCTTCTTCCTTTTCTGCATGGCCCCAGCTGACATGATCGTTGTGCAAAAGGGGCCTATTACTAGATTTTTTTCTGGTAATAGTATAATGTATGATTGTGACAGCTGGGAAGACAACAGGAGCAGAACCATGACAACGTTGTGCAGTAGCATGCATTGTGGACCAGTTTCAATGCATCTCCATGCTGGGATGGAGCCGTAGTGTAGAAATGGCAAAAGCAAATGAAACTAAAACATGAGAAAGAACTGAATATTATCAGCTGGTGCTGTTTGTTTTGGCAGCCTCTAACCAGATTCTAGGGATGTGAGTCATTCACCCCATAATTGCCAGGCTGAGTGAAAAAATGAAATTTTCCACAGAACCGTTAGAAGGGCCATTACAAGGAATAATGGAACAAAGATGTCAAGACATTAGATACATGATTGACTTTATGAAATAGGAATTTTAAGAACTGAATTGGCAGATGAGAGGAAGAAATACAGAAGAAGATACAGGGAAAGATATGAAAGTGGACATGGAAGATAAACAAGAGGGAAATCAGAGGGCCAGACAAGAAGAAATAGAAACAGAGCCCAAGGGGACAGATATTGCCTTATTCTTCTTTAATTTCTAAGAGCTGCTATTTTTTTTTTAAAAAAATTGCATGCTAACCATCTTCCTGGCTTATTTGCCTTTTCAAAGTATTTTTGTTTAGTAATATCAGTTTTTTTTCTATTTCATTTGTTGCTGCTAATGATAATTGTCACTTCAAAGCCTTTATTTCATACTTGAATTTAATATTCTTAGAATCCTTTATGTTCTTAATTTCCTCCATTAATTTCTGTTCTTTTCTGCTCTTTTTCTTCTGTTGTGCTCCTTGTTGAATCAAGAATCACTGTATGACTGCTTTACTAGCCTCCCAGATAACATCTGTTGGAGTGCTTTTATCCTCGTTATTGTCATATAATTTCTTTAATTCTTTTTTGACTTTCTCAATAACCTTTTCATCCTTCAACAGATCATCCTTCAATTTTCATGTGTATTTTTTTTTCTTCCAGTGTGAGTCATAAGGAATTGTGATCTGATATCATTCTAGGTGGTACTTCCATTTTTGAATTTTTTTAAACTAAGGAATTGGATGCCAGCAATATATCAGTTCTTGATCATGTCTTATCTCTATCTGAGAAAAATGTATTATCCTTTTCATTTCCATATTTCTTTTGCCATACATTGGTTAGGGACAGATTATCCATTAGCTCAAACAAACAAACAAACAAACAAACAAACAAAAAACTTAGGTAATTTAACTTGACTCTTCTTTGTCTTGTCTTCCGTAGTTATATCTAAATTTGAATCTAAGACACCACTCCACTCACCCATTAGAAAAAAATAATAATAATCAAATTTAGTGATTTTTTGCAATAGATTTGCAATAGATTTTTTTGCAATAGATTGTACTCTTGTTTTATCGTAAACCCCTACAATCAGGAGTCTGGTTTCTAATACTTGTACTTATAATACAATGTAAAATCCTTTTACATTTTAAAACAATTCTTCAGCTTTGTATCTATTATTTACAGATATTGTGACTCTTTTTTTCTTTTTATCAATAGCTGTTGAGAAAGATTCAAAGATTAGGCTCAAAGTATGAGGAAGGAAATGAAAGGAGTTTTCCTTCTCATCCATGTCCGACATTCTAATCACAAGATCACATGGATTTTCATTATATCACATATTCTTCAGACTGATTTCCTTCCTATCATAAGACAGTCAAGGATAGACACTCCAGCTGGCATATTCTACAGACTAGACAAGAGAAGAAATTAAGATTTGAGGTTCTTTTCTTTTTTTTCAATTTTGCATCAAAGCATGAGGACTAAGAGAGAACTCAAGAGCATAATGAAGTCTGGACAGAAAAATGGCATGAGGATGGCTGTGGATAGACAAGAAGCAGGAGTGAAATGATTTTTTTAAATGGTTTAGTGTATAAGCTTCAGTATATGGTTATAAACTGGAGACTGGAGGAAACATGGACCTGAAATTAATATTTCAGGGTGAAATCAGAATTGGTTTTCTTGGCAATTAGAGTGCAAGGAAGGTATTACAAGAATTATAGTTCCTTCCTTGGCCTCCCATGACAAAAAGTTTTGTCTTCTATGTCAACTCTGTACTCCATTCTCCTTGAGTCAAAAGATACTATGTAAAAAAAATAGGGAATTGGTTAACAGCAGTGTCCATGGCTTCTGGCAATTGGGAGCAGCCAAAGGAGGGAGGTGAGTATGGGGGAAGAGTTTTATGCAAGCACAGTATGTGAACAAGTACAACATTTTTACTTCTTTTATGGAGTGGAAGGTGATAGCCTTAACTGAAAACTTCTGTGCATGAATTTATAAGACTTTAATGCTTTTCTTCAACCAGGGATGGGCAATATGGGCCGTTCAGAATTTGGAATTCAACTCCCATCATTTTACACCACAGGCTATTTATGTATTTATTCTATCTTTCTCCTAAATGGGATCCAAAGTGGTTAACCTGGCTAAAGCTGGTGGTAGTTTCAGTCAATAATATCTGGTGAATAAGTTGCCGACCCCAATTTACATCATCATTTTGATCTAAGAAACAAACATGCACATGTTATGACAGGTGCGAATTAGAACTGAAAATCTCAAATGACTTTATGACACTGAAATCAGACCTCATATGAGGTCATCAGGGTTTGAATCCAAAAGTTCTCTTCCTCCAGTGGCTTTCCAAGGAAACAGCTTTCTGAGTCCCCATGACAGAAATCTCCTTCTGAAGATGCTCATCACATTGGAGCAAGGGAATTTTGGAAACAATCTATCGTATTTTTTAAGTGTGTATGTTTGTGCAGATATACAAATAGGTAGATTTATACAGAGAAAGAGAGAGATAAAAAATATACACAAATATAATTACTGAAGTTCAGTATTATATAAACCTTACTTAATGTTAGGGTTACAGTTTTAGCTAACAGTTGGGACAGGAGGGGATGTGATGGTGTGGACAAGGCAAGTAGGCATAACTCTAAACTCTTTCTGTGTAGCATTAATTTTATGAAATAATAATTACTGATATGTCTTATATAGAGAGCCAGCATGGTGTAGTGGAGACCAGCGTTTGATGTCCCAGTCAGCCATGGGTGAACTTGGCATGCTGCATACTCACAGCCCCCAGAAAACCCTATGATAGGTTCATCTTAGGGTCATCATAAGTTGTAAATGACTTGAAAGCACACAACAGCTACAGGGTCTTATATAACATTGAATAGGACTTCTATAGCATGGTGCATCAGAAATCATATTTATCTGTTTATTTATACATATACACAGTTGTACATCCAGATGCTAAATATATGATAGATTGGTTCCAAGGAGGTGACCCATGCATAGTGCCTAGGCTGTACCCATGAGCCATAGTCTTATATGATCAGAGTTCTAGCCTACTTAGAGATCTGTCTATTCCACAGACTTGCTCCCAGCACTTGAACAACATGGGAGGCTGTGATGGCCTGGACGCGGACTGCAATATTGGGAGTTCCAATGGGAGGATGGCCCAGATATCTCTCCATGCAACATTAGTGCAGGTATAGTCTACCACTACTAGATATGGTTTATAGCTATTAGAAGGTGAACTAATTTCAAAACTATATGCCAGAATGAAGATCAAACATATCAACTCATTTTCAGCTAAAGCTTGAGATACATGAAGGATAACGTTCAAAACAGATAATCATGGCTTGTCACTTAACCTTACAAATTCGTCATGATTTGTTCACACTAATTCTTCAGTGGATACAATTGTACCATTTCATTTTGGGATAAGTATTACAGCCAAAGCAAGAAAGAAGAATTTTAAACACTGAAGCTCAATTTTACCTGTTTTTTTTTTAACACTCCTAGAGGCGTTTTCCATTCTTCTGTGAAAACGTTATATAAAAGGTTTTAAGCACTTGTTATGTTGACAAGGTATTCCTTCCCTCCTCCTTACTCTGTGAAGGCTGTATATTAAGTATTTTTAAATGTCACGAGGAGGCTTAAACGAAGCTTAGTAGTGAAGAGAAGGAAATGGATATCAGCTTCAAAAGTTAATGTTTCCAATCATGCGTGGTAATGGCTCTTGGTAAATTGATATGTTGTTATTGCTTAATTTTAGTAAACATTCTTGCTGGAAAGTATACTCTCCATCACAGCCTATCTAAAATAAGCTCATTTATGCTAATGCCTTTCTCCTTGACATTCGGTAAATTCTTCCTAATGCATTAATTATGACTCCAGATAGGCCAATGATTATTTCATATATGCTAATTAGGAATCATTTCATTCAGTCTGCCACACACATCAGTAAACAAGTGGAATCAATTCCCCACAGAGAGGATAAAAAGACAATGATTTCCTTTCCATGGCAGCTCAGAGAATTTACCCCACAATCAAGAAGTAATTAGAGGAGAAAATGAGGAGTTGGAAAATACTCTTACAGGTGTGAGAGCCAGTGAGTGCATGTTTCTTCTCAACCACAGGGATAAAAGCGGGAAGCTTCAGAGCTAATGAGTTTTTACCACATATGATTAGAAGCCATCAACTCCATTCTACAAAAGCAAATAAAAAATAACAATCAAATTACTTCCATTTCTAGCAGAACAGATTGATGCAAAAGAGTCTTATTTTCAGGGCTGGGCTTGTA
Organism: Ctenosaura bakeri; assembly: GCA_948474755.1. Lineage (NCBI taxonomy): Eukaryota > Metazoa > Chordata > Lepidosauria > Squamata > Iguanidae > Ctenosaura > Ctenosaura bakeri. Next base: position 425,984 of record CAOLHI010001311.1, on the reverse strand, counting down.
AAAAACATGATGTTTAAACAGTCTGGGAAATTCATTTTTCTACCTTCGATCTTTAAATGTTAAGGATAATGCTAAAGGGAAAGCTAATTGACTGTTGTTTATTTGGTTCTACTGTCAAGACCCTTATTAAAAGTCCTGCGGAAGTTATCAGAGATATGTTGGTATGAGAGCACAATGAAACATTCTAAAGCATTAGGAATCCTTGTCCCAGAGAAATTTCATCTTTTGTTCTTAAAGGTCAAGTGAGAAGCTGTCCAAGATATTACTGGGTCTTATAAAGCAGAACATGAAAAAAGTTCCTTTTCTACTGTTCACAGAATCCTCCAAATGCTCACACCGGGATACATGAATAACTTCCATTCTGTTAAACATGTATTTGTATCTGATGCTGAGACGAAATGTTTGGCACGGCTGAAAAGGGTGGAAGATATATTTAACAGCGTATATTGATTATATATGGGCATTTATAATAAACACAGGTAAAACTTCAAAGCTTCAGACCTTGGAACACAGGCAACTTCTTCCTCACCTCCCACTCAGTTCTTTTTCAGTAGAGTTTCAGTGTAATCACTGTTATTAAGAATTTTATAATATTGTCAGATCAGCTTAGATGCTATTAGTGCAGCTTAATTAAATTGTGCATTGAAAGAGATTTAGATTTTTAAACCCTAAATTAAACTTGTATTGATATATTTTCTACGTAACATGCGCTTCATCTTTGCCTTAAATCAGAAAAACAAAGAACTCAAGAAGGTGGATCCCTGTTAGCATTATCACTATATTATTAACTCTATTATGTTAGCCTGTCATTATTCAACGGAAAGACAACATCATGTTGAAGGAGGTGGTGATTTTCTCAAGGCTATGTTATAATTTCAACCCAGGGATTTTAAAGCAGATCACCCAGATTCAAGACCAATAAAGCCCAAGTGTTTGCAAAAGGTGTGCTTGAAAGATTTGTTGGAATTTAAGGAATTTGTTATTCCAGAGGAAGATCCATATCCTGAAGAAATGTGTAGATCAGAATGTAGTCCCTCTCACAGCTTGACACTGATGCATTACAAATAACATAGCTACAAGTATTTTTATTTTTATTATTTTATTATTATTATTTTTGCGGAGGAGAGGAGGAATAAGTACATAGCAAAATTATATTTGAAAAGTAATACAAGTGAGAGTCAGGCATCTTTACCAGTGCAATCAGTAATATTTTCCTATTACTTTTTAAAATTATAATTAAAGGATATTTTAGAAGATTCAGACAGGATTTTTTATTTGTTTCTTTTAAAATTATTTAATATATATCCTGCTTGTCTTCCTATATTAGATCCAAGGCAACTTATGACAAGGCTGAACCAAGATACAAGAAAAAACCTGATGATACAAAACCCTTTTTTTAAAAAAAGAAATCAAATAAGCTAGCTTTTTAAAACATCACTCATTTGAAACAATCATCTGAAAATATAAAAGTAAGAATATAATGTACAACACAGTCACTTCATTAAAAGGCATTTAATCACAAAATATTTGTTTAAATAATAAAAAAGCCTTTACCTGTACTTGAAATGGAATTTCATACCATTCTCTTATCACTTCAAAATTTTTCATATTTTTGTCTTAAAGAGAATAAAACCAAATACAGAAAAAAATGAACTAGTAATGCAAAGTGTTCCATGTTGAAGCTTGGAATGCACAATGACAATAACTATTTTTTAAAGTATCATAGTAACTGCATAGAATGAATTAATTTTTTAAAAAACTTTTGAAGACCTACTTCTCTCTTGGAATCTGTGCTGGCAGTGAATTCAGGCCATTTCTGCACTGCACTGTTACAGTGCTATTATTCCACTTTCAACATCCTATGGAATTCTGGGGTTCATAGTTACTGAGGCCAAAGAGCTCTCTGGCTAAGAATTCTAAAGGCCCCTCTTTAAACTGCAAAGCCCAGGATTCCATAGGATGTTGAAAATGGAATCATAGCACTATAACATCGTAGTGTGGAAATGGCCTTAACTAGGTGGCCCTGAGAGTAGTTGTTCATCCCTTACCTTTTCCTTCTCCTTATGAAAGTGTATAAGTAACTGTTATGTAGGCTGAAAATATGGCCAGAAATGACCCTGGGAATATGAGATTGGGGGATGAGGGGAAACAGCATTTTATCAGATGGCATTGTTCTATTACTTGGAAAAATTCCCTTTTCCTAGAACCTCTTGCCCTGCATGCTGCTTGCAGCATTTGCAGTCCCCTTTTCAACTTGCAGAGCAACCACTGTGTCAGCAAGCCAGGTTTTAGAGAGACTGTTACCTCAAACCCTCCAACTGTCCTGATTTGGCAGGGGCAGTCTTGATCAATCCTCTGTTGTTCCACTTTTTTGCCTGCTTTGAAAATGTCACAATTTCTTTCTCTTCCTCCTCTTTTTCACCTTTCTCTTCTGCTTACTTCCACTCAGTGGTAGAGCGTGAAGTGTGTGGAAGGGAGTGGAGGGGGATGTGGCTATGGCATGAGGGGCATAGCCACTGTGTGTGACGGTGTGATCGTGGTGTGTGTGGGTGTGGCTGCAGCACATGGGGTGTGGCCAGGGCACGTGGAGGTGTGGCTATGGGCTGAGACACCCCAAACACATTGCCGCCTGGGGCGAATCATCTCCTCCCCCCACCGGTCGCTGTGCGACTGCGTCCACTGGTGTAAACTGAGTTCAGAAAAAGTAGCTTGTACTCAATTGACCAAGAAGCAAAGGAGAAGATGGGGGGATACTTGTTCTCCTTTGTAGGCTTGGGGAAAAGCAAATAGCTGTAGCTTCACTAACTTTTCTGTTCTTCTTAATTCATAACTTTTGCTGTCTTGACTGCAGTCTCGTGTTGTTTGGTCACAAATGTCCCCGTTTTCATCTATGAAACATTGCAAAGTATATTAACAGCACTATCATTTTTTAAAAGAAAAAGCTTTTAAAGACAACATTATTCTAAGTCCTCTTTAATTCAGAATTCTGGTGATCTCTCTCTCTCTCTCTCTCTCTGTGTGGTGTGTGTGGGGGGGAGATGTCCAGTGTGGTGGTGGTGTTTGCATGGTGGACCAGGGTTCAAAACCCTGTGGAAACTGTGGATGTGAACTACTGGGTGACCTTGGGCAACTCATGAGTCTCTCAGCCTCAGAGAAAGACAATGGCAAACTTCCTCTGAATAAATCTTGTCAAGAAAACCCTGTGATAGAATCACCATAGTTCAGAGTCAATATGAAGACATGTAAAAACAACAACAAATTGCGGACTAGCAGAAAAAAGAAGACAAGATGGACTTGAATGTGAAAGTGTTCCAAACCAGAAACAGATCAGTCGAACCCACCTTACTGCTCCTAAGAGGTGACCTAAATATTTCCAGTCAGAATACAAATGGTAACCTTTGGTTGTGAAATTATCTCTTAATCAACTAAATAACTGATAATTTTCTGACTTTGGATCATTTTATGAAATCTATCTGCTCAAACAGCAGCTTCCTCTTTGTCTAATAGCTTTCTTGGCCAATACAGATGTTATTGGAGGATTTAAAAGTTATACTATACGACCCAACCCCTTTTAGTTAGCACTGCAAAAGTTCTTCCAGCCACAAAGCTTTATGGAGGGCTTCCATACAGAACATAACATCCTTGGCTAAAGTGACTGAGAAAGTGGCACTGCAACCCCAGAGACTTCTGAATAGCACTGATTATCTGGGATTGTTTCAGGGAGGCTTTTGACTATGACTGCTTTGGTCAGCTTGATAGATAAAGGATGCTGATAAATGGTGGGGTGTCTGTATTTCCATTAGTTATTCTGGACCTCTTTGCAGTTTTTTTACAGTTGACCTTGTTAACCTTCTGGCTTGCCTCAATGAAGCAACCATTGAAGGTCCTGTCCTGCTGTGATTCCAGTCTTTCTTGTGACATAATATCCAAAAGGTAGTGCTAGAAGACTACTCTTTGGCACCTTGAGTTTTGGTGGATTCCAGTCTGTCATCTCTGTTATTGAACATCTACATGAAGTTGCTGATGGGGGCTGCTTCAGAGTTTTGAAAGCGACTTACCTGATACCATGGAAGCAGCTGAAACACTGAACACTTTTGATATTGCTTGGATTGACAATAGATTGGATGGTTCTGTGGGCGGGAGTGAACAAACTGAACTGAAACAGGAACAAAATGTAGCTGCTGCTGATTAGTTGAAAGTGTGGCTCACAGACTGGGATTCAACCTATTTTGGAACAAGCTGTACTCCCACTCTTAATAGAGTAATCCTTGGCTATGTACTGCCTAGGAGTTGAAGAAAAAAAAAGTAACTTCTCAGGACAGTGAAGCAACCTAAAAACCTGAAGTACTGCGAAGTGGAAGTGATTTGGGGCCATCTCTGAACTGCAGCAGCAACATCTGAATTGATCCTTTGGTGCTCAGCTGAGTAAGTAGCAGTACAGCACGGGTAGGAAAAGCAGCCCTATAGATGTTGCTGAACAGCAATTCATATCATTCTTCCCCATTGACTCTGCTGGGGAGGGCTGATGGGAGTTGCAGTCTCACAACATCTGGAGGACCATACTTTTCCTACTCCTGTTTAAACTAAGAATACCATTGGTAGCTATCGCTCAATTACCAGCTACTTAAGCATGCATTTATTTCTGTATGTAACAATTATGTCTAAGGTAGGTCTGGGCAAATGAGGTTTTATTGTATACTTATTTTATAGACTTCCATGCATACCTTGGGAGCTGACGCACATAAAAATGCACAAGCTGTAATGATCTAACCTGGATTCCTGTAAAATTCAGTGATTTCCTGGTTTATAGCCCAGGGAGATAGAGGAACACTTTGATTAAGTACAGAATAGGCATTATGTTCACAGACACTAAACTAAAAGAACATTTTAAATATTTTATACTTTCTCCCCCTTTTGTGCTTGTGTTCCCATTAAAAAATAGTTCCCTCCTTTGCCTAATTTGGTTCTTATCAAGTTGAGCAGGTGCATTCAGTTATTCCTGTGGGAAGAATAAAGAGACCAATCTGCTAACTACTCTGTGAAACAACCCATTTAGACAGGAAGTCAATAGCTGTCCACTTAGATTGTTGAGTCAACCAGCCTGCCAAGAAATAACAGTTGCTTACATTCAAATGCAGTTGATGCCATACTTGTAATGGATTCAAAGTGGGCAATTTTGGTAAGTGCTTGGAAAATAAGTGAACTACAAAGTCAAGAGTTTTTAATCTATGCATTTTCTCTCTCTCTCCCTCTCTCTCTCTCTCTCTGGTTTAAAGTGCAGGGATCTCTGTGAGCAGGTGCTCATTGAGGCAATGATAATGAAAAAGCTGAAGGATGTTGTTCGAGAGCATTAACCACCATGGTGCTAATAATCCATGCAATTAGCAATTTTATTGTTTAAAAACAGAGAACAAGTGATTGATATTACAACACAGATGTGATCCCATCGATTACAAGGGCAAGTACTTTGCTGTGATCTCTCCTGTTAGCTGCTTGGGATCTGCATGTAGCAAGTTACTTCATTTTGAAGCCTTCTTTTGTGTTAAAACCTCTTTTAACAATTTTCAAGCTCATTCTCCTTATTTAACACTAACCTTCTCCATGTTATGTTCTCCCTCACCCCGTGTTCATACAATATTTGGTTCTATTTGCTCATATTAATGTAATGCTATTGGCATTGGCAACCAACAGTTCTTGATGATGATGCCATACCATTACATGTAACAAAATCATAAAAAATATTAAGTAGGCCGTAACAGGCAGTTGGATCATATGGGAATATTGGTGAACTGAGGCTAAAGAAAGAGGAGGGAAAGAAGGAGAAAATGGCACTGAGGCCAGGCAGCAGCTTACCAACTTACATCAGTCCAGGCAAAAAAGACCAATGGTCAAGGATGATGGGAGTTGTAGTCCAACATCTGGAAGTCTATAGGTTGTCCACCTCTGAAGATGTGAAAAAGGGTCTCTGTATTACTAGTTACTAGTAATTCTAGTAACAAAAATTTTGACGATTTTTAAACATAGTCTGCATTTAAATGTCTTGCTTTCGGGCATGTGTTGCTCTAAGAACAAATATGAAACTGGCTAATCTTTGGCATAGATGTACCTAAAACACCTTAAATTTGGAAGGAACCTGCTTTCTATGACTGGAGTTGGTTTAGTGCATTACTTAAAATCATAATCATAATTAAGTAACAACCAAAATAATTGTAATAATTATAATCTAACAACTGGATCCATGCTTCCTATAAATTCACTTATACAGAGAAGAGGAAACCCTACCTCTAAGGGGATAGAACAGAGTTCCTTAGCTCTACCTTCTTCTGTTCCTAAACCATTAACCAGTTGTGTATATTCATATCTATGGTAGTTGGTGGCTCTAGCCGTGCCTCCCTTTCAGGTAAGAGCAATACATTATTTGGAAGGGGATCAGCACACTGGCAGCTCAGGCAATATTGCCTCAGCCATTCTCACTGAACTGAACAGTCAACTAACCTACATAAGACAGGCAGCAGCAAACACTGGTCACTGGCAGGAATCAACAGATATCTCTAACTCTATGAAAAAGTGTTCAAGCCAACATGGAGACTCTGGCCCTTTTCGCACTGAGGCTTTTTGCGTGAGCCGGGGTGGGCGGCTTGCACGAAAAGCCTCTTCCGAGAGCCTGCCGGTTCCCCACTCATTCCTTCCGCAGGCGAAGGAACAAGCGGGGAAGCGGCAGTGTCCCGGAGGCGGCTCGCGCGTCCATCCTCCCCCGCTTGCGCGAGAAGCAGGAGCCTCTCGCGCCGCCCCCCGCGCATGCGGGAAGCGAGCGACAGTCGCGCCCGTCCCCCCGCGTGCGCCAGGAGCGAGCGACAGTCGCGCCCACCCACCCCCCACGCGCGCGTGCGAAGCAGGAGGCTGTCGCGAGCAGCCCCCCACCCGCGCGAAGCAGGATGCCATCGCATCCGTCACGCAAGCGCCCCGCCCCACCCCTTCCTTCCGCAGGAGCGGAGGGAAGGAAGCCCTACCCGGCCGCCTCTCCGACGCACCGCACAACAGGTAAGTGCGGGTGGGCGCCGGGAGCGTTGCGCGAGCGCGGGGTGATTTTCGCTTGGAAGCAAAAATCAAAAACCCCGCGCTCGCGCCGCTGCAGCCCCGTGAGAGCGCCGGAAGTGGGAGTGCGTCGTGTGGAGCGGCGCTCCCACTCCCGCACGGCTCACGGGGCTATTTCGCTCGGGAAAGCCCGTGCGAAAAGGGCCTCTGTCATGCTTTCTGGACTCTTGGAACTGGACTCTGACTATTCTTTTCTCTGCCCCTTTGCCTATCTTGGCTTTCTCAGCTACTGACTGATCCCTCAGCTTCTTGACCTCAAGACGTGTGTAAAAGACAGGGACAGGAGAGAAATCATGTGGCTAATTAGCAGTCTTGAGGTCAAGAAGCTGAGGGATCAGTCAGTAGCTGAGAAAGCCAAGATAGGAGCAAAACAGCAGAGCAAAACTGATGTTCTTTATGGAGCATCTTGTGCAAAATAGTCTGGCATTACTGGACCAAGTGGCAGCTACAGTTCAAGCTCTGCAAGACCAGCAGGAAACTCATGCCCTCCCCTGCTGTCCCAATGGTAAAGCCCAAATGTTCTATAGCTCCATCAGAGAAGTTTGATGGGTCATCTGTTAGTATTCCTAGCTCAAAGCTAGTTTATGATCCTAGGCATTCCTGGGGTTCTTGACACATGGACTGCTAATTATCCAAATGACTTCTCTCCTTTCCCAGTGAATTATAGCAGCTTCTATATCATTAAGGAGTCAATTTCTTGGTCTTAGTGTTAATTTTAATCTGGGATTTAAAGGTGTGGTTCATGTGCTGAAAGTATTTGGAGGATAGGTTTTAGTGTCTTGGGCAGTTCTTTCAAAGATGTAAGTAAAACCTGTCCCACTGATATGAGAGCCACCAGCAATCACTCAGGAGCAAAATCACACTGTTAACATTCCTAGTCATGAGTGACTCATTATTCACTTCCCATAAAACAATCCAAAACCATGCTCCATGTTTCCTGATCACTATAAATTTTACAAATGGACCCATTCTGTTAACATTTATTTCAACAAAAGCATGATGGGCTAAATTCAATCAGTCTGGGACTAGACTTTATAAAAATGATTGCGTGTACATGTGCCTTCAAGTCGTCTGTTAACTTATGGTGACCACATGAATTTCATAGGTTTTCCCTAGGCAAGGCACGCTCAGAGGTGATTTTGCCAGTTTCTTCCTCTGAAAGATAGCCTACAACACCTGGTGTTTGTTGGCAGTCTCCCATCCAAGTATTAACCAGGGCTAACCTCGCATAGCTTCCAATGTCAGACAGTTTCTGATGCCTTTATGGTATTTTAGCCCATAAAAATGATTACATTATCATTATAGTTTACTTGGGGTAGCAGAGGAAGATGGTTGACTGGCTTGTCAATAATAATTTATTTTTTCTTTCTTTAAAAAGTGTAACCCGTAGGGAAAAAAATTAATAAACCCTGATAGACTTGGAAAATGCCTGATCTTTTGCATAAGTATGGAAGTGTACATTTACATGCTTTGTTAAGACACACACTAATAGGACAAAGGAATCTTTCATAAATACAATGGAATTTTTACATCAGAACATTGTTTTCTTTCATATTCTTAGAGGTGATTTTAACTTCCTTGTCCCTTACATAACCTGTATCGGAAAATACAATTTAACTGAAGAAAAATTGAAGGGTGAGTCAATGTAGATTATTTAACAAACAGAACAAGCTAGAGGATTGCATTTGAAAATAATCCTCCTAGAGAACCCAAAGATAATTCTTTTATTGTGTTTGAGGCTGTGACTGATGTACAATGTTATGTGGCCTCATTAAGGAGATTTAAGAACAGCAAACCAAACTGCAGGTTTTACCCCATGATGGTTTTGCACAGATTGTATGAACAGAAGTGGCTGGCATCCTGCTAGCGGTATACAGAGGAATAAGTTAAGCCTATACCTTTGTGTGTCTATTTTATATTGCTGCAGAGGCTAGTATTGCCTTCTTCCCTCTACAGTGACCATAGTCCCATGAGGTCTCTTGTAGAGCTGCTGAAGCCCCCACCCATAGCCATCTGTGCCTGAAGGAAAGTGGAGGTATTGCAGAAGCATATTCTCCCCATAGCCAGACATGAAATATTTACACCAACTGTTGAGACATCTGGAGGACCTCAGTGAATGAGGTAATTGCTTCACATCTGATACAGCCAGATGTTGGTGTGATTCCCCTGTGAGGGCCTTCTCTGCACTGGCAGCCCAGATGTGGAATGCCCTCCCCTTGGCAGCCCAATTGGTGCCGACAGTGGTATAATTTCAGCACCAAGTACAAATTTGGCTTTCTGTTAAATCCTTTGGGCCTAGTTTGATTTTATCCAGGTAGTGCTAGTTTGCATTGTTTAAAATTATCTGGTTTTTAACTGATAAACTATTAATATATTTTAAATTTAATGTATTTTAAATCTTTTCTTATTTATTATTCAAAATTGGTTTTATTGTAGGTGCAAATAAATACTTCCTTCCACTGTCATCCAGGCACAAATGGCTGTGGAACCCAGGGGGCGGGGTTCTATGGTAGTGTACAAGGAACTGCTATGCTATGCTGAGCCAAGCAGGATTGCAGCTACTGTGTGGAACATCTGATTGACTCACTGGGAGAGATCAAGTCCACCACTCAACATAGATCCTACCTCTATGGCCCAATTTCCTGAAGCCTTTGGAAATCTGCATGATGTGGAGTTGTCTCTGTTAAGCAGCAAAAGAAAACTATCTAGAGCCCTTCCAGGAAGGAAACTACAAAGATTAGAAAAGTTACTTGGAAAATCTCCCAGAATTTCTCAGCCAGCATAGTCACTGGCTATACTGTTTGGGAGATTCTGGTAGGTAGCCCAAACAGTACCTTTTGCTAGTTCTGGGACTACCTATTAGAAAGAGGCCAATGGTGAGCTGGTTAGTTATGAAGGCTTTGCTGCTTCATTTCAGATGCAAAATCATCTCTTTCTCTCTCTCTCTCTCTGTCACACACACACACACACACACACACCACCAGCAGCAGCATGTTCAAACATGCACAACAGAGATATTCAAAGATATTGCTGTAATGCACCTGTAAACTATAACTGCAGGGACTCATAATGACATAATCCCGTAGGCATGACCTCAAAGGGAGGGGGGGAATCAGCTAGCCATATCATAGCAACAAATCAGTTCTAGAAGTTCTCTTCTCCAGAATGAGCAGGTAACTGCCCACTGTGGATCACATCTGCCTCATGTGCTTCATATGACAAGAATAGTTCACAACAAATAATTCACAGCAATATATAGTTACAGGGGGGAAAAACACCAACAACTCTTGCCCAGCTACTGTGAGGATTGCTGTTAAATTCTAATGTAAGAAGAAAGCCTGAAGGATGTGGCAGACAAAGTTGTCATCCTCTTAATCAAAAAATCTTGTCTCTTTGTCCTGTGAATCTTGTCTCCAATACATCTTTGAAGAGTATTTCAATATATTTTTATCTCTTTAAAAATACTGATATCCACATGAATATCTGAGCAGCACATTATTATAGAAACAAGCCAAAATGATAACTTTTGAAGTATGAGAACAGGAAATGTAAATGCAATTGATCAGCCATTTCATTCCTGTTAACACTCATATCATTTCAAAGGTTGTCCATCCTGAATACACAATTTGGAGCAGACATTTCATTTCACAGAATTTGTTTGTGAAGCATCAAAAAGTTGGTACTATACAGAGGTCTGATTTATAAACTCCGTGCTGTATTCACAAGCCATGAACCTGTACTGAATCTTAGAGTGGATGTGATTGGTACTGAGTACCTTTGTGCCTATGCTTTCCTCTGAGAGAAAACCAATGGAGAAGAAAATGGAACTCTTAGTCGTTTATATTTATTGTCATTTTATTTATAGGCTGACAATCCAAAGTAGACTCATTTGTTCTTGTAGATTTTTATCCCCTGTTGCCTTTCTTCCCTAAATGTCTAGCATATCGGTTTCAGTGGCAATATTTTAGATACTGCAGATTGTTTGGGAAGGATATTATAGAGCTAAATTGTTGCTCTAAGAAATCACCTCTTTTTTCAGCTGGCTTCCTCCAGTTTGCACGAGGGTTGTCTTTGTTGAATCAGCAACACTTTCCTATATAAGTCTAATCACATGGAAATTACATTGTATCCAATGGGCTTACAGCCAAGTAAGTGGATATAGGATGACAACTTATACGTTAATTATAAATGCTGTTTGCCATTTTGGAGACGACACCCATTTTCCAGGCATGTAAGAGAGAAAGAACATGTTCACCACATACTGGGATGGATAACAGTATTAATTGCATACATATATAGTAAGAATCATAGAAGCATAAAATTATAGAACTGAAAGGTATTGCAAGGGACACCCAGCCCATCCCCTGCCATGCAGGGCTACACAGCTAAAACTGTCCCAAGAGATGGCCATCCAACATCTGTTTAAAGACCTCCAAAGAATGAGATCCCACCGTCCTTTAAGGAAGTTTATTTTACTATCAAACAGCTCTCTGGAGCAGCTGAAAGAAAGCTTACTTGATATTTTATATGACATGCCTGTAAATACTTAAAGATGACTCTCACGTTACCTCTCACTCTTCTCTTTTCCAAGCTAAATATACCCCTCTCTTTAATATGTTCTGCATAAGGCTTGGTTTCCAGACCTCTGATGATCTTGGTTGTCCTCCTCTGAAAAAGTTCCACCTTGCCAATATTCTTCTAGAACTGTGATGCCCAAAACTGGACAGAGTATTTCAGGTAAGGTCTGAGCAAAGCAGAATACAGTAGACACAATAATACCATTGATGCAGCCTATAGCTGCATTGGTTTTAATGCCCTTCACACCACACTGTTCACTAATGTTTAGCCTTTGGTCACTAAGTCCCCTAGCTTTAATTCTGACAATGACTGTTGCAATCATCTGGCTTTCATTCCCACTCATTCCCATTCATTCCCTACAGAAACTCAACAAAATGAATATTTAAGCAAAACAGGAGGTGTCTTTCATTTCTCAAAAACTCATCCACAGAGGAATATATCCTCTGATACTGGTGGTCACATAGAGCCATCCTGACTAGCAACCACTGATGACCTACATCCTCCATGAATTTGTGCAATCCTCCTTTGAAACTATCTAAGTTGGCAGTCAGATTTACAGAAATCTGGAATTATCTGAACATTGCATGATGAATGGCTAGCTGCTTAGACCCTAACTACACACTTATACCATATGTTGCCTTGGAAAGCTTGCAGTCTTTTTTCAAGACAGCCAACAAATATATTAAATAAATAAAATAAAATAAATAAATAAATAAATAAATAATATAGGGTATTTCAAAAGATGATCATCCTCCTGCCTGATAAAAAGGCTCTCATAATGTGACCCTCTGGGCAAAACTGATGTGTTTCTAAAAATAACAGGCCTTCTTAGTAGGAAATTAACAAATGAAAAAAAAAATCATTTTTCTTGGTATGTTAGAAAACACATAGTCTTCTATACTTTCTGTTAGAACTTTTTCCACAACCGATATTTAAGCTGAGAGATAGTATTCCAATGCTGGAAATACTTTATGTACGCTGTTGATTTTCCAGTCAGGAAAATTCAATTTTGGGGATGGTAAAACAATGTGGCCTCAGCAAAACACGTTAAGAGAGTAGGAGACAGATTTAGATCAAAGTTCCTTTATACATCTAGTAAATGTTCATGGACACAAGGAGTTATGCTCCTCAGAGCATAAACATATAAATTTCACTAAGCCCTTTCAATATGTTTATGTCTCTCTGCATTGTTACAGACAGTTTCTCTACAAAGTTAGGAGTCACTGTCCCTGAAATTGTACATTAAAGGTTTAAAGCCAAACACAAACCTCCATATTTTATAGATCAATAAGGAAATAAAAGTTAATGAACTGTTGCTGAGGCTGAATACAACATTATAAGGGCATTAAAAACAGGAAGCCAATATTCTGGGCAACATTCTGGTCTAGAGTTAAGCTTCACTTGGCACAACTGGGTAAAGAAATGGCATTAATGACTTGGCTATAAGTAACTATCTCCTTGAGAAGGTAGCTGCTGACTATATAGAAGTTCTAATTTATACCTCTGCTCTGTGGTCAGTCTCCTGAGATCTCTTATGATAGCTTTCTGGTTCTCCTTTTTTCATGATTCCAAACTAGGTATAAGGGATAGAAAGAATATACATAATTACTCATTTCCATGTTGAAAAATGGCAATTCTAGCAGCTGGGAAACCCTGTCAGGAAGAATAATTGACTAGGGATGATTTTGTGCAATCGTCTTCTGGTATTTTAATGTCCAAAGTATTGCAGAAGAATTATTATATGGAGAGAAACATATGACATTTATTTATAAAAGAATCTCCACAGAAAATGGGTTTCACACACAGAAAGCATAGTTTCCTGCAGAGAAACCCACATGTTTCTCTGCAGAATAACTTTCCCACTACACTTTGAGACATTTGAATAATGGGGAAATACTGTAAGAGAATATCCTTTTTTTGCCCGCAGTAGCAAGAAAACTGCTTTAATTATTCATCCTGACATGAGAAGATGAAACCATTGAGGATGTTGTCTGCATCTCATCACTCATTAGATTTCACCAAAAAGTATTCTTTTGCCTATTGGGCTGCCTTCTGCTCATAAGAAGAGTTTTTTAAAAGTTCTGCCTTGAGATTTAAATGTTAAATTAAATGACTCTGAGTTCCTTGGCTTCTACAAAGGGGTGTACAAAAAGGTTGTGGAACCTCGCTATAAGCATATAAGAATGAGAACTGCTAAAAATGCATTTATTATTCAACTGCCTAAACTCTAGTAGAGTTCTTATATGCACAACAATTTGTATCCATTTGTATCCTGAATCCCTTGCCCTTCTGATGACAAAAGGAGATTTTCTTTCTCTCTCTTTCTAATCTCTCACCTAGAGCCCTTTGTGTCATGCAAAAATCTGCTCCAGAGGGTTTCCCTGACCTCCAAACCCATTTTGAGCACACATGGGGGTTGGAAAAGGGGAACTGCCCCTTACAGGTTCCAGTGGAAAAACGTTTTCTCTAATCTACGCCAGTGGTAACAGCCATTTGTCTTCTGTTCATAGTTCTTTTGGTTTCTTGACTGTCGTCTCAAGCAAATAAGGATGTGTTACATCATGGACCACATATTTTTCTCTGCAGATAGAACTTCTCAATCATTCAATTCCAATTCAAACACAATATTTTGCCTTAGAAAGACTTCACACATTTGTTGAGTGTCATCAAGCAATAAAATCATAATTCCATATAATGATTAGAAAATTGAGCTCTGAATCTGGAAGCCCTCAGTTAAGAACTTATCTCTGTCATGAACTCAATTTGTAGCTTTCAGCAAGCCACTCCACCCTCTTTTCAAACTCACTCAGCATCTCCTTGTTTACAAGAAAAGATAATATTGACTAGGCATGATGGGAAACTTCAGGTGTGGGAATCTTGAAATTCTAAAATCCTAGTGCTTTAAAAATATGGCTTCATTTCAAGACAGGTACAGAGCCCTGTAGTAGTTTGAGTGTTATGACTCTGACTCTGGAGACCAGGGTTCGATTCGCTACTCAGCTATGGAAACCCACTGGGTGACCCTGGGTGTATCATAGACTCTCAGCCCCAGGAAACCTATGATATTCACTTCAGGGTCACCATAAGTCTGAAATGACTTGAAGGTGCACAACAACAACAACAACAACGACGACGACAACAGGGACCTCTATGCTGGATGCAAAATGTTATTTGCACCCACTCCTGTTGATAACCAAGCTTTGGATTAGTATCCTCTCCCCTATTTTCCAAAATCAAAGAAAAATATTTAGAAGTGATTCTTGCAGTATCTCCTGACAAAAACTAAAGACTCCAAATTCTCTTTCTCTCTCTCTCTCTCTCTCTCTGGAAAAAAAAAGAGTTGTTGTCTCATTATTATTATTATTATTATTGTTATTGTTATTATTATTATTTCTAACAGTGGAAAGATCTTGCAAGTCTTCTTCTACATAGAAGTCAGTCTCTTCTGTTCGTTGTTATACTTACTTTGCTTACAAGTTACTTTTTTGTTTTTGCTTATTCTTTTTTCTGTCAATTGTGGGAAAATTATTTAGCAATTTATAGGGACTCAGGCATGGATTTTTGAAGTCTCCTGAAATTAAACAGGAAGTGTTTGAAAGTCATTTTGGCTTTAATTTATCACAGAAATACATTTAAATGCTGATTTTCAAAATAATTCTGAAAGTGAAGGATGAGGAGTTTACTAGTATCCTAGTTTACATTACTCCTTTTCCTTGTAATAATACAAATAATATGCTAAATATTTAAACTAATGCAGATTTGAAAGACAGGTCTCAAGCCTGGAAAATCACTGCCTATCATTGTAGAAAAAACTAAATTAGATGGGCCAGCAAGTGTTCTGACATAAGTAAGTGCCTTATGTTGTCTGTATAAGCTGTTTTAAGCATTATACTCACATTTCAGAAGAGTTAAAGATGCTGAAGTTCATTGAAACAAATAGGCTTCAGTTCTCCAATCATAGTACAGTAGAGTCCTGGTTATCCGACCTAAACCGGCTGGCGCAGGGTCGAATAACTGAAATGTCGGATGACACGGAGCCCCGTGGCGGCCGCCATTTTGGGGGTGTGTCGGGGATGTGTCGGGGCGGGCCTGGGGGTGTGTCAGGGCATGTCTGGGGGTGTGGAAATGCCTGTAGCCACGCCCCCAGGCAGCCGCGACATCGGTTAATCCGGAGCATCGGATAACCGCAGGTCGAATAACCGGGACTCTACTGTACTGAATTATATATTCTTAGAAAACTAAATATGGATGGATATATGGCTGGTTGAATGAACGAATGAACGAATGGATGAATGAATGAATGAAACATGCATAAAGACAGGCCATTTTTCTGCCAGCAAAGCTCCCCAAACTGTGTACAACCTTATTAAATTGTAATTTGAAAAGTACAACAAATCAAATTTTATAAGCTGAGCAACTCAAAAATCTCCTATGAGCCAAAATCATAACAGAATTAATTTTTTTTAAAAAAGAAATGCTTCAGGAAAGCAAGAAAAAATATCCATCATGAATTGAAAGCAAAATGAGATTTTCTTGACAAATTTACTCTAAAGGCACCAGATTCTGTCTGATTTTAGAAGCTAAGCAAGGTCAGTCCTGGTTAGTACTTGGATGGGAGATTGCCAACAAATATTGTTGGAGAATCGTGAGATTTTTTAGTAATAAGTCTCCCAATCAGCAGAGTATTTTGTAATGCACAGGTAGAAGTTGAACAAATTACCAGGTCCCACTTTATCATCTCCACCCCACACACACTTAATCTAGTTCAAAATAAACACAAACAGTTTGGTTAAAAGTATGTAAAAAGTTTACTCACAAAATCTTGTGCATAGTTTACAGAGGCTCACATTCTTGAAGAAAGGTAAGATGAAATTAAGAACTCACATGCTGACAGGAAAGCATGCTTGCCAGCAGATTGGAGACCACATGCTTGCTGGGAAGTCAAATAAAAAAAGAAGAGGAAAAGAACATGCAAGGGGAAGTGGGTGTTGACCAAACAACAGGAAGTTTACTCTTGGCAGTCCCCTCTATGCCTACAATACACATGCAAACTAACTAGCCAGTTAATTAAGCATGCAAAGGTTGCCACTCCCAACAAATACCAGATGCTGTAGCTCGTATTTCAGATGGAGGAACTGGCAAACCACTTCTAAGTATTCCTTGTCTAAGAAAACTGTATGAAATTCATGAGATCTCCATAAGTCAACAGACAGCCTGAACACACATTCACACACAGGAGACATGATTGCATGAAAGGCTCTTGAATGAGGAAGTGCCAGAGTTTATGCTACACAACTGAGAAGACTTTTACGGAATTGTCCTATATATTCACCAAGCATGTTAAGATGTAAGATCCTCAATGGATCTCAGATATTTAGTTCTCTAATTGAACCATATAAGACTCTGTAAATATTCTGCAATATAGTTGTCCTCCACTTTCCAACTATAACCTGTATGACTAAATTAATACATATTCATATATAATTATCAACTAATGGAAATGTTTCATTGCATTACCGCTGTACCTGTCCTAGTGGCTTGGGCATTAATCCATATATTTAAGACGTATTTTCAAATAAATGGGAGGATTATAGACTTTTTCTCTTTGTTTTGTTTGGCACAGAATTTCATCCGAATGGGTTGGATACGTAATAAGAATTAATAAATGACTAGATAATGGGATCTTTGGAATATGAGGGCCTAAACTGATACTGTCCAAGATGCTCATATAACCTAAACATACAACTGTAGTGAAAATTGGAAGAGCATTGTATGAGGAGAAACAGGATGATGTGTGCTCATTATCCCATTATGCTAACCTGCTTAGGCTGCTATGCTCAGTTCTTGGTTTAGTTCTACTAGTTAACTTTGCAGTTTCAACTGATGCTAAATTTTAACTACTGCTAATGCCATACATACATAACCTTGGCATCTGGCAATCATTATCAATACACCCAGGCTTGGCAGAGCCTTGGAACATAGTACTAGCAAACCACTAGTGTTGCATCCCTAATCTGTAGGAACACTCATCCATCAAAAATTTTTCCACTATAGGTTGATGGGAGTTGCAGTCCAACAATAACTGCAGGGCTAGAGTTGCACAATGTAAAGTTTAGATGAGTTAAAGTTCCTACTTAAAATGCAAAATATTATTTTGACTCAAGCACATGTTGCTTTGGAAAGGACATTGCAATGTTCTTTGACTTGAGGTTTTTGTTTTTCTTTTGTTTTCCTTGTTTTTACCTCCACTATTTTATCTGCATTTTTATTCCCACCCATAATATTAGTTAGCACTGGCAAGAATGTTGTACAGATAAAAGGATCTTTGCTCACCTGTTTATAAACTGCACTGCAGAGTAATTTGCCACTTTGCTTAACGACTACCTCAAGGTGCATAGTTAATAATCAGTCTGTATTAACAAATTACCCAAAATACTGTTCGTCAAACAAATAGCTTGAGCTCCAGAAGGAAGGAACAGTATTAATCTTCCCTTTTCATTCATCAGCAGCAAGGCCTCAAAGGCAAAAAAAGAAATCAAAGAGGCACAGCTTTTGGAGAGGACGCCAGCCACATCTTCTTTGCCACGCATGGCCAAAAACTATTCCCCATGCTCACGTTGGCTTTTATAGCAATCATAGATTTGGAATGGAACATCTGACCTGACTCGTATGGTGATTAGCGGATAATTACTTTTAATTCATGGCTAATGATAATATTAAAAAAAATAATAAGAGAGGGTGGATAGTGTAGAAAGCTTTAATCCTTTCAAGCATGGCTTTCAGAAAGCCCACTCTTTTATGAAGATAAAGTCTATATTTCTAGTTACATTATACCACTGTTCATAGAGCATAAATCTTTCACGGATAGTCTAGTCTATTCCTAATGAAAGTCTTAAACCTTAGAATAAGCATTCAGCTGAGGTGCTTTAGAAAGGGTATCTCATTCCAGCTGCGTAGGAGGCTGGCTAAGTACCTCACCGTCCAAATGACTTAGGGAAATTAATAGCCCAAATTAAAGTAAAAATCTTTTCTTGCCACAAAATTAGGGCAAGTAAAATGTAGAAAATTGCCAGAAAGATTATATAAGCAATCAGCTGCTAAAAATGCTTTTCTAAGTGAGCTAATATATCAACGTTATGTGAAATTCCAAGAGATTCATTGGAACTCATAATTATAACAGTTTAAAGTTATTTAGGCTCTTTAAGACTTCAAGAACTTTGATTTTTTCTCATGTTGTAACTTTTTTTATTATTCAAGAGTCACCGCTACAAGGCAACTGAATTATTTAGTTGGAAGTACTGATGCTTTCCAAGAGATGCAAAAACCTGACCCAGATACTCATTATTTCATCATTTAGAAAAGTTCAGTTAGTTCAGAACATTTTAAAAAACAACAACAAAACCCCAACTTGTACAATTTAGTGAGATAGACCACTTTTGTCACCCATTTTGTTCTTACTGGTGAACAGTTTCATTCTGATATATGCCAGACTAATGAAAATGTAAATTTATAGATATACAGATGTAGTTTATTGGAATGTCTTCAGTTTCTCCTCTAACAATAAACAGGTTGAATACCTTGATAATGGCAGAAAAAAAGAGAGCATTTACTAATTTCTGAACTACTTATGACCAAAGCAAGCAATATTTGGTTTGTTGGACATGATAGCCATGTTTAAATATTTGAAAGGATGCCATGTAGAGGAAGGAGAGGGCTTGTTTTCTGCTGCTCCAGAGACCAGGACAAGGAGTAATGGACCTTTTTCGCACGTTACCTGTTTGCGCGGCTGGGGTGTGTGTCTCGCGTGAGAAGCCTCATCCGGAACACTGCCGCTTCCCCACTCCTTTGTCCCACAGGTCGCTTCCTGGAAGCGTAACCGTCGCACTCATGCCCTGCCCCTTCCTTTCGCAGCGCAGCCTGGGAGCTGTAGGCTGCTCTGGGGGAGGAAGTGCGACCGGGGCGGCTTCTTCGGTGTACAGCACGCAGGTAAGTGCATGAGGGCCCCGCGAACATTGCGCGACCGCACAGTATTGTCGGCTTAAAGCCAAAAATAATAAAATGCGCGATCGTCCTGCTTTGGGCTCATGAGCGTCGCATGAGTGGGAGTGCGTCGTATAGACCGACGCTCCCATTTACGTGATGCTCAAGGGGCCCTCGCGCAAAAAAAAACTGCATGCGAAAAGGGCCATGGATTCAAACTGCAGGAAAGGAGATTCCACCTGAACCTCAGGAAGAACTTCCTGACAATCAGGGCTGTCTGGCAGTGGAATGTGAGGCCTTGGAGTGTAGTGGAGTCTCCTTCCTTGGAGGTTTTTAAGCAGAGGCTGGATGGCCATCTGTCGGAATTGCTTTGAGGGTGTTCCTGCATGGCAGGGGGTTGGACTGGATGGCCCGTGTGGTCTCTTCCAACTCTACATTTCTATGATTCTATGATTCTATGATTCTATGACTTACAGGTATTATGGTGGAAAGGATATACTAAGGTACACAGAAATGTATTACTCCAATAAAACAAAATCCCAGTTCATTTTGTACTATATAGTTATCCCTTAAAGGCATTATGTTGTGAAATGCAGATGGGTGAACACAAATTTAGCAACTTAGGTATTACCATTCAGAGCTTGAAATGTTACTCTGTAAAAGGAACTCAGTTCTATTACTAATTTCCAGATTCCTAGACAGCTCATTACTCTAGCTATTACTGGACTGGGAATCCAAATTTAATGTGCTATTGTTATTTCGGCCATGGTACCCTCAGTGAGGACCCCCAGATATCCTTTCAATATCATTTAATTTGGACTTAGCTGGACTGGTTAGGGATTATCTCACTTCACGTGTTTGCAAAGTTCTCCGGATAAGCACGGACAGAGAAGCGGCCGTTAATGGTTTGCATTCTATTTCTTTGTAGCCAGCACCCAAAACTCGGCTGAAGCTTTAGGGAACTTCCCGCCACGGACTCCTCAATAGCCATATGGCTCTCAAGCAAACTACTCTTGTAAGTTGGGCCATTAACGTCTCGGCCAAAGGTATTGTTTGGTATTGTTCACGCGCTACCTGACCTCACCGAATCCTTTTGTCCAGCACCGAAACCTCTTTTGTTCCCTTTGGGACTGCCATAACCGAAAGGCACAATCTTCCCTATAAAAACCCTTCATTTTTAACCGATCCTCGGATCACCTTTGACTGCCATCCCACCCTGCTGTTGGTGTGTTTAAGGGACTCCCTTCAGCGCCCCACACTGAGTCTTCTTCCCCGAATCTCCAACCTCTCCCCAGAACTATGGAACAGGTCGTATTGCCTCTCTCTGCAACTCTCTTCCTTTTCTAAGTTAGTTAGTTAGTCTATGTTTGTCTTCTGTGTTTTGTTCTTAATAAAGAATTGTTATTGTTTGGAAACACCCTGTTTAGTCACTCTCTAACCCCACACTGTAGACATAGGGTGAAAGATCTTGCTTAGTTACCCTGCCTCTCACTAGCAAAACAGTGCTCTAAGTCTAATTTCCCCAAATTTGACATTTCTAATTGGCAAAGTCGGGCGCCCCTCGCGGGACCCCCAGTTTTCAGGGTAACACTATCTTTAACACTGATGCTCCTACATTTTTAAAAATATAATGTAGAGAGTAGGTTTCACCTGCATCCGATAGGAGCTTCAGTCAGTTCCTGAAAACTGACCTAAGCCTTTCTTTAAAGCAAAACTGAAGCATAACTTCCCAGACAGGTTTCTAGCAGTCCAGGAAGCCTTGGAGAAGTTCTAACCGTGTCATTTCCAGGAATGCTAGAACACACTAGAGCTATAGCTCCATAAAGTATTTCTAGAATTCAAACTGTTAGCATTTCTGAGAGTTCTATCAGGCTTTGGAGAAACCAGACATGTTCCACGTGGTTTTGATTTTAATCTGAGAAAGGCTTAAAAAGAAAAGAAAGTTAGTTTTCAGTGCAGGGGAGTGCTCACACCGCATAGCAGGTGTTGGGGAAAATAGGACCTTGTTCTGTGATGTAGGAAGGAACAATATTGGCAATCGGTGTTCAAACATTTCAGACAAAAGGTTTGGCATGCAAGAGTGTGGTCAAGATGGCAAAATTATTAAAGAGAAAGAAAAAAGAAACTAGGAGAGGCTGCCAGAGTTTACTTTTGGCTGAGTCTGCTGGGAAGGGTTCTTTTCCCCTCCTCTGCTGAGTTACTTAAATGCAAACTAATTTTGTATTTTGAACTCAGTTTGCAGCAGTTGAAGTAACCTGAAGACAAAGGGGAAAAGTAGGAGGAGGAAAGAGAAAATGGGACATATAAAAAGCAGCTGAAAAGTGGGTTGACAGAGGATTACTTGGGACTGCCCTTGCTGGATTGGGGTAGTTGGAGGACATGCAATTTTTGCAAGACAGATGTACTCCTGATAAAATGCCCCCCCAGCCTTCCACAGTTCCCTGTCCCTGTTGTAGAACTACATGGGGCAAAGGAATTAACTGCCAAGAGTTCATTGCTGTAGTCAGTAGAAAGATAGATCTGGGGGGAAATTTGATGTAATTCTCTCCACCACCCATGAATGAAGGACTTCATTTTAAGTTGCAAAGTTCTAAACAGAACTTTTGAATCAGCCATAAAGTAAAGTGTTCCAAGTGGAAGACTTGAAAGAACGGATTTATATTCTATTCAAAGTGAAGTTGCTGGAATGGATTATTTAACCTTGGTCCATGTTTCCTGCTGCAGAACATACAGTGGTAGCTGGTGCCTTCCTTGTCAGTGTGCATGATGAATCTGCTCTGAGTTTTAGTTTAAATTTCATAGGAGCTATCCAAAGAGCTTAACCACACTTAATTCTGATAGTTTATTTAAAGTTCACACTAAAATCTGGAGTGGATTCACCAGTTTACTGATATGGAAGCTACTAGCTGTCATGGGGAGTGTGTATGGAATGATCCCAGTTATCCTTACAATAACTTTATGAGGCACAATAGGCCATGAGAGTGTAACGAGTCTGTGGTCAACCACTGAGCTTGGTTAAGCTCAGGCTATGAGTATGAAGGTGAACTGATTTTCCTCTTAGTCCATGTCCACCATTCTAGCCACAAAATCATTCTGATTATGGTAATAGGGAAACCTGGAACCTTGTTCTTTTACTGGGGGGTGACTGTATCTGTATTTGGTGTTTGTTGCTACCAAAGGTTTCTGTTGCAAGGAATATATCATACTGTTACACATTACATCCTATCTCTTCTGCTGCTTTGCAGCCAGATCTTTGCAAGTATGTACTGGCAAGTTCAAATGCTTTTGCTGCACTAATGCTTTCCTGACAAGCTTCTAGCAGTCTGGGAAGCCTGGCAGAAGTTCTAACAGTGTCATTTCCAGGAATGCTAGAACATCCTAGAGCTATAGCTCTATCAAGTATTTCTAGAACTCAAACTACAAAACTCAAACTATTAGCCTAACTATTGGCCCCAATCCAGAAAACAAAATTAAAACAAACAAACAAACAAATAAATAAATAAAGGCACATCTGAATATATATTAGAGCATTTTAGCTTCCCACATCTTAAGACTCATTAGCTTGTATGAGTTCCACAGTTTACTGGAACAATTCATTTATTTATTTCAAATTTAGTTCAATAAATAAACAATTTATTTGTTGAATATTTTTGGACCACACTCTGCATTTTCACAAAGATGGTCTTGTGGCAATAGATAGGCTGCAGCTCACAGCGGTCGGTAAGAATGTTTCCATCACATATGAATATATGTACCAATCTCTTGACAACCCCTCCAACACAACCTCGAATAATTCTTATTTATATAATTTAACCTTATTGGTGTTAGGTACCATCTCCAAACTAATTTATAATAGTTCTCTTTTATCCTTACAGACAAGTTTTTTAAATAACGCTGATTCCAAATTTTCCCTCAGTCCTGAATGTATATTCTTTGTGCTAGTTCTTCTTCCCATATTTTTCTAAGATATTCATCTTCATCTTCATATTTTGCCAACATTTTGTATATTTCACTTATGGTACCCTTCAATATTTCATTTTCCTCCATACTTCTCTCTGTTCAAATTTAGTATACTCTCTGAAACCTTTACTATTCCTTTCCAATTCCTTGTCCACTGCTCTAGCTGTATATAATTAAACCACGATATCTTAGTACTCTGTAGTCTCTCCTTTATTTTATCATCATTATATTTATCCAATTTTTTAACTTATTTATTCTCTACTTCTTTAATTCCTTCTCTACTTCACCTCTCAAATTCATTGAGAATGTTGCCATCATCACTACAGGAGTTAATGGTGAAGTAGCCGGCATTAATTTTTCCTGTTTTTTTCTTCCAAATTTCTAATATATTTTTCAAAAAGGAGTTTTCTGTTTTTTCCAGCTCTCTCTTGACAGGATTCCAAAAAAGAAAAAAAAATTCTCTAATGTCTTCTCAATTTTCTATTGTTCTCATCTCTAACCAGTCTAAATCCCCTTTTCCTAGAACTCCATCTATGATGTATCTCAATTGATTTGCATTATAATACTGTTACTGTAGTTCCTAGCCCGGACTTGTGGGATATTAGATATCATTTAGATATCATAACTATATTCCTCTGTCCTCCATGTGCTTGCGAGGCCCCCGGACAAACTTGAATACAGGCAAGGCTGCTTATCGCTGTAATATTCCAAACAAATACAGGCAGGCCAGAAATAGCCGACCCACCACTTCAGGAGACCTCAAGGCAAGTACCACATTATGTATGCACGCTACTGACAAAGAACTCCCTGCCCCGAGCAGGCAGCTTGACTAGCCGAATACTCAACTGTCAAGCACTCCACGTTTGCATACTGGCTACTCTACTGACAATTCAATCTTAACTCAATCATGTAAAATACTGACCTTTTGGAGGCTTTGTCTCCAGCCTGAAACTCGTTGTTGTCCCCAAGTATGGACTAGCCTACGGCCACATTTTCCCCTATAAAAACCCCTGACTTTGAGCGCTTCCTCGGATTGCTCCTGGCTTCCATCTCACCTTGCTGCTGCTTCGTTTGGTGAGCCTTCCCCTCAGCTCCACGTGCTGAGAAACTCCATTTCCACGAACTTCTTCTGACTACCCAGGCTTCAGGACAGGTGTAGTATTTCCCATACCAAAACCTCCTCTAAAAATCCCTCTATCCAACTCCAACCTTTATTTCTATAGTTCTCTGTGTGAGTGTGTTGCATACACTTGGTTGGCTGTATTTTAATAAAAACAACAATTATTATTTTACTTCTGTTTGCTCCTTGACTAGGCCTGACCCTGGAGACATTGGGTAAAAGATCTCACTATGTTGCCCTGCCTCTCGTAGTGCTAGCTTGTGCTCTTTTGACTAATTCCCAACTTGATAATTGGAGCGCACTTAGGTGTCCCTCACGGGACCCCCAGAAATCAGAGTAACAATACCATTTTAGATTTGGTAGGCCCAATCCACCTTCTTTTTAGGATTTGTACCAAAATTTCTTATTAATCCTCACTCTCTTACTCCTGTTACAAAAGGGAAAAGCAACTTTAGTAAAGGGCTTGTGGGAAGGGCACATGGTCTTAAATGTCTCTATACTAATGCACAGAGCAGGGGAAATAAACAAGATGAACGGGAACTCTTAATACAACAAAATAAATATTATATAATAGGCATCTCTGAAACCTCGTGAGATGAGTCTCATGATTGGAATGTAGGAATAGGTAGGTGTAACCCATTGTGCAGAAGTAGACCAAGCAAGAAAGAAGGAGGAGTAGCTTTATATGTCAAGGATTGTTGCATTATGTGAGTGTATAATGCGACTCCTTGCTCCACAAAATTCTCACAACCCTTTGTGTGTGTGTGTGTGAGAAAGTAAACTGTTACCAATCTGTTGTTATGGCTGGCCAGCTCCATGGGAATGTTTTCTTCAGCGCTATCAGCTTGTCCGGAACTGGCACACAGCTGTGCCATCATATGTGTTTTTGCTACATGACACGTTATGGCTATGAACTTGTTATTCACGCTTGCTGTCGTAGGTTCAAGGTGCCTACAGCATGTTTACTGCATATCATATAACCCTGTGCCTTGTGAAAAAGGTACTCTGTTCTTTTGTCTTTGCTCTCTGTTGCTAACCTGCCATGATGTTGGGCAGAATGAACTTTTCTTCTGTAACTTAGGTAGTTTGAAATCTTTTTTTTACCAATAAATGTAGTAAATTTGCCAGTTTGGCTTCAGCAGTGTTTTATTTACTTGCTCCCTGAAGCAGGCATGGAGTCTAAAGCAGGCAGGAGATTTTATTATTTTTTATCAGTAGGAGTTTCTAGACTCCTGTTTTTGCAACAAGGATGTTTTCACCTGTGAAGAGATCCATGACTTAAAACCAGGAAATCAGGTTGAGAGCATCTGGGCAAGAATTAAGGGAGCAAAAAACAATAGGGATGATATTGTGAGGGTCCAAACCAGCCTGATGATTTGGATGATGCCTTTCTGGAGCAGATGACCACACATTCAAAAAGGAGAGATGCAGTGGTAATGGGAGATTTCAACTATCCTGATATATGTTGGCAGTCAAGCTCTGCCAAAAGCACAAGGTCCAACAAGTTCCTCACTTGCCTTGCAGACAATTCTATGTTCCAGAAGGTAGAAGAGGCAACAGGGGGATCAACTATTTTAGATCTGATCCTGACCAACAGGGAAGACCTTTTTAATGGGGTGGAAGTGGTGGGATCCTTGGGTGGGAGTGACCACGCTCTATTGCAATATGTCATTAACTGGGAAGGGGTGTCAGTGCCAGGCGGTGGTCAGGCAGAGGCAGGGGAGCTGGTTAGAGTTGCAGGGCTTTAATGCAGTCTTAACAGAAATAAACACAGGCTGTTAAAGTACATAAGGCAGGTTACTTCACTAAGGCGAACAGGAGAACTGGTTTCAGGCGAGGGCAGGAACAAGGCACGGACAGCAGGACCACAGTTGACCGACGGTTGTTGCTCCGTGCCTTCCACAGCCCGGCGCCTGCCTCAAATAGCCCTCCAAGCCAGGCGCCGACCAATCAGGCATGGCCATGTGGCTGAGGGCCGACCAATCAGGCATGGCCACGTGGCTGAGGGCTCGCAGCTGGGCTGTGCCTCACAGCTGCGAGCTCTCTGCCCGTCGCCTCCTCTGGATCGGGACCGCAGGCAGACTCCCAGGCCTCCCGCGGATCGGGGCCGCGAGTGGGCGGAGCCCCGGGAGCAGGCCCGGGGCCTGCAGCCTCTAGGTAGGTGGCTCCAGGCCCAGCAGCCTCTCCCACGGCCGCCAGGCCCGAGCCGTCGGCCGCGTTGGCCTCCAGACAAGGCCCCTCAGCCGCAGCGACCTCAGGGGCAGCGACAGGCCCAGCCAGGCCCATGCCCCTGACAAGGGGAAGCCAAGTGTAGCCAGACATATATCCTAGACTTTAAAAAGGCTGATTTCTGTAAACTTAGGGAACTACTGGCAGAAATTCCATGGTCAAGAATACTGAAAGAGAAACGAGTTCATGATGGATGGGAGTTTCTTAAAAGTGAGATACTGAAGGCACAACTTAAAACTGTGCCAGTAACAAGTAAAAATGGCAGGTGTCTAAAGAAACCAGAATGGTTGACTAAAGAACTCTCAGCTGAGCTAAGTGTGAAACGGAAGAATGGAGAATTCACTAAAGAAGAATTTAAACAAATGGCCAGGAGATGTAGGGAGAAGGTCAGAAAAGCTAAAGCACAAAATAAACTCAGGCTTGCCAGAGACATTAAAGACAATAAAAAGGGCTTTTTTAGATATATCCACAGGAAAAGGAAAAACAAGGAAATGATAGGGCCTCTGTGTGGAAAAAATGGCCAAGTACCAACAGGGGGAAGAGAAAAGGCAGAACTACTCAACATCTTCTTTGCCTTGGTTTTCTCCCAAAAATAAACAAGTACTCAACTGGGGGGGTGGGGAGCAGGGGGAAGAGAGGGAATACAGCTCAGAATAGGTAGATACTTAGTACAGGAATACCTGGCTATACTAGATGAATTCAAGACTCCAGGACCAGAAGAATTACATCCAAGGATATTAAAAGAACTTGCAGAAGTAAAATAATTATGACCCAGTCAGCCTGATATCAATACCAGGAAAGATCCTAGAGCAGATCATTAAGCAGTCAGTTTGTAATTACTTAGAAACCAATGCCATGATAACTAAAAGTCAACATGGGTTTCTCAAAAACAAGTCATGCAAGACTAATTTTACCTCTTTTTATGATAGAGGTATGAGCTTGATAGATGAAAGGAATACTGTGGACATAGCATATTTTGAATCCAATAAGGCCATTGACAAAGTTCCCCACGAAATTCATGCAAAGAAGCTAGTAAAATGTTGGCTAGATGGTGCTACTGTTAGGTGGATGTGTAATTGGTTGACTGACTGAACCCAAAGGGTGCTTACCAATTGCTGCCTTTCATCCTGGAGAGAAGTGACTAGTGGGGTGCCACAGGGTTCTGTCCTGGGCCCAGTGCTATTCAATATCTTTATTAATGACTTGGATGAAGGAATAGAGGGCATGCTGATCAACTTTGCAGATGATACCAAATTGGCAGGGGTTGCTAATACTCCAGAGGATACAATCAAAATTCAAAAGGACCTTGACAGATTAGAGAGCTGGGCCAAAGCTAACAAAATGAGTTTCAACAGAGAAATGTAAGGTCCTGCACTTAGGCAGAAAAAATGGAATGCACAAATATAGGATGGGGGACATGTGGCTGGATAACAGTACATGTGAAAGGGATCTAGGAGTCTTCATAGACCACAAGCTGAACATGAGTCAGCAGTGTGATGCGGCAGCCAAGAAAGCCAATGCCATTCTGGTTGCATCAATAGGAGTATGGTGTCTAGACCAAGGGAGGTAATAGTGCCACTCTATTCTGCTTTGGTTAGTCCTCATCTGGAATACTGTGTCCATTTCTGGGCACCTCATTTCAAGAAGGATATTGACAAGCTGGAATGTGTCCAGAGGAGGGCAACCAAAATGGTGAAGGGTCCGGAAGCCAGGCCCTATGAGGAACAACTTAGGGAGCTGGGTATGTTTAGTCTGCAGAAGAGAAGGTTAAGAGGGGACATGATAGCCATGTTTAAATATTTGAAGGGATGTCATGTCGAGGAGAGAGCAGGCTTGTTTTCTGCTGCTCCAGAAACTAGGATAAGGAACAATGGATTCAAAAACTGCAGGAAAAGAGATTCCACTTAAACCTTAGAAAGAACTTCCTGGTGGTCAGAGCTGTTTGACAGTGGAATATGCTGCCTCAGAGTGTGGTGGAGTCTCCTTCTTTGGAGGTTTTTAAGCAGAGGCTGGATGGTCATCTGGTGGGAGTGCTCTGATGTGGGTTCCTACATAGCAGGAGGTTCGACTGGATGGCCCCTGTAGTCTCTTCCAACTCTATGATTCTATGATTCTGTTAGAAGAGAGAGTCTAGCATATTCTGTTTGAGCTCTGGCAGACCCATGTTTCTTTTGGCCTTCATTTGATCTGGATTTCTAGCTTGTTTCTTGATCCTGCCTCTTGTTTTTGTCGTTCAGTCAGTTCTGACTATTGGGTTTGTTCTGCAGATATTGGTTCCCAAGTAAGCTCAGACTACTTCCCATGGCTCAGCAATGACAAATGGTGATTTTCTGATTAATTGCTCAATCTGTTACCCACTACAGTGGAACACTAATGTCCTCTCTCTATATAGACATATTTTAACATCACCTTCTCTATATGTTGCTATGAATGTTATTAACGAGACAGTGTTAGAATGATAAGTCTTAAATCCTCGGCAGCATATGCTGCTTTTAAGAAGGAGCAAGTCATTTTAGAAGATTTCCTGGAAGTCTGGTAGTCCCACTGGGAGTTCTAGCAAATGGGCATAGGGGATTCCATCAGTAAAATGGTGGAATTTGAATCAGTCAAGAGAATTAGCTCGCATCAAATGTTTTGCAAGTTAATCCAGGCAGCTGTGAAGAAATCTGTCAAAGGAGATATCACCAACCACAAATCCCTTGATAACCATTAGAAGCAATTAAGCTTTATTGGGAATTCAAATTTGCCAGTAGTAAGCAAGCCGCTTCTGTCAAAAGCATAAGGAACCAATCCAAACTTTGAGCCAAAACAGGCATGATGATTGGAAAGAGAATACAAGAAAGACTTAATTAATTCCACATGAAAAGCTTGGTAAAGACTTGAAGGGCTTTCAGGAGATTCCAACCTTGTTGAAAGCAAAATGTCCAATTATTAGTGCTATCATTGCCTCAGAGTTACTGATTTGTGAATATTTCCCAAGCTTTTCAGCCAGGTAGTGAAAACAAGGAATGTCTCCCTTGTGCAGATAAATTTATGAAACAGCCCAAAGGCATTTTTCTGAAATGAGAAAAATCTCTCTAGATCAGTATAGCATGCATGTAATAAAAGCCCAGAAGACCTGAAAAGGAGCTTTAGAGTACTCAAAGCATTCCATATATATTTATAATCCTTATACAAGACAGAACTGATCATAAGCTAGAATGAATCTGATATTAAAGTCCTACTGAGTCATCTTGTGTCCTTCCCTTGTCTTGACCACCACATGGTTACCATTGCACAGTGGTGGCTGAGAGAGAAATAATGAGCTTGTTGACTCTATCACCACCATCCAATCCCTTTCAATGTTTCTGCAGTTCTCTACAAGTTTGAGGCTGAGCATCTTCAGCTGTGAGCCTTTTGTACACAATTAGGCTCCATGTATGTTTTAGAAACCTGAGTTTCCAAACTTCTAAACACATAGGGGACCTATAAAAATAAAACAGTATCTCTCTTGTATCTCCCATATAGAGGTGCAGGCAGCAAATGTATGGAAGGCTCCAGATATAATGATAGAGTTCCAATGGTCATCCCTACCAATGGTAATCTGGGGAAGAGGAAGGAATGGTTCAGTAAATATTCAGAGAAAGTTTTTTTTTTTTTTTAGTATCTCCAATGTGTGCTACAACTTGAGAAATGGGGCAATTTTCCTTACACCTGTTGCTTGATCCTTATCTAGTAAGGATGTAATTTGTCACTAATTTTCTTCTTGAAGCAAACAACAAATAGCTTTATCAATTTTCCCCTACAGTTTTTGACTTTGTGAAAAATTTGCACACAGCTGTTTGGCATAGAAAATAGTATTTTTCGTGTGGGAAAGAGCTATTTTGGTGCAGAAAATAATTTTTCAGAAATCGTTATTTTCTGTGTAGAAAAGCTGTTTCCTGTGAAAAAGCTCAACATTGCAAGACTTTCTCCAGAGAGTTTTTGATAATTAAAGACATTTTTAAAAATAATTTTTTGAATATTTTTGAATATTCTTTTCATCTCTATTATCTAGCATGCATTCTTTTGGATCATTCTCTCTCCCTCTTATGTAGAGGGAGCCCAGGAGACAAAATAATTCCATAATAGGGTTGGGCTGAATGGTTCCTTCATAACAGGTCAGCTTTCAACCATTTCTGGTGTTAAAGTTGCTGCTTCTCCTTCTGCCAAGCAGGGTATATCAGGTACAATATATTGCTGTCCATGCTGGGAATGGCCAATTGTATTCAGCCCCTGAAAATAAACTTTATTCATTTTGTTTTCAGTTAGCAAAATTTTCAAATTTCTTCATTAATTTGATAGAACATGAGATTTTAAATTTGGGGAAAGTGAAATGGGCAGATTTACCCATTTTCATGCAAGCAGTAGTTCCCTATTGCCATTGCTGGCTGAGACACATCCAAGGTATTTTAGTGCTATAAGCAAGATACAATTTTGCCTCTCTGCTGTGCTACTGTAAAGGATGGACTAAAACACTTTTGCTGTTCCTTCCTGTGTAGTGGTGGTTGCCTAGCCTTCTGGTAGAGCCAAAGACTTCTCTAAAAGAGGAGTGATGGGACTGTTTATGACAGAAGAATATTAATGGCAGGGAACCTGAGTGGATCTTGTGGCAAAGGGCCAAAACAGCCATTGCAAATTGAAAAAAAAATCTAAGTAGCATTTGATGCTAGTACCAAAAGAACTCTAAATGGGACATGAAGACCTTTTTCAAAAATAAAAAAATAAAGCTGCAATCCTATACACACTTGCTTGAGGGGTATGTTTGACGAACTACTGAAAAAGGGATGATTCTCTGTGTCAATAAATCTTCACAGTTTGGGAATTTTTGTACAGGATATTCTCATGCTTTTATTTTCCTACAAAAACCTCCATTCAGAAAACATGATTCTTGACAGAAACTCCAGGGTTTTTTCGGTTGGGGATGGGGGTGGGGGGAGGCTTGGGATGCTAATACTGAAAAGTCTTAAACTGTGAATAGTCTTTTTAAAGCTGCACCATTTTTGAGGACTTTCTAGAGCAGGACTAAAATTGATAAGATTACTTGTTGCTTCCTTCAAGAATCAAATTAGTAACAATTTACATTCTAGTCCAAAAAATGTCATGCTACAAAAAATTTCCTCATAAGATGTCACAGGTCTGTTTTGTTTTTGGTTTCTATAACACACTACCATAGCTATATCTATGTGCTTAAAATATGCTGTTCTATAAACCTGTTTTATATCAAAATTTTAAACTACATGTTGATTTTTCTGCACCCAAAACTTTGACACAGTATTAAGAGAGCTGCAAAATCTGAGGGCCAGCTATGTTCCAATCCACACACTAATCTGCATTGCATTTGAATTCACAAAAGTCAAATTCTTCAAGCTTTCCTACACTGCATTCAATGGGCTTAGCCCTGGATTGAGGCATAAGATTGCAATCTATATAAGTTTCCCCTCTCATTGGTATTCAGATCATGTCCTTGTGTTAATATCTGTATCTATAAATCTACCATATGTAATGAATAGAAACTGCATGGTCAACAAATCACCTTTCACTTCACTTTGTGTGGAAATTACAAAATATTGATAGTATGGTACATAGCTGTTTTTCATACACGTTCTTAAAGATTCATTCTTTCCATGAATAAAGAGCTCATTGCAATGAAGAGTGATGGTAATATTTAAAGTTGTTTGGTGTCACATTTCAGATATATATCTGTGCCATAAAAACATTGTAATTTATATTACCTGGAAGAATTAAATGCAACTGAGGCAGGGCATGCTTTTTTTTTTCTTCCTGCAAACATTCCATTTTCCAAGTACTCTTAAAAATTCAAATATCAAAAATGAACACTTTGTCTACATTTTTGTATAACAAAGTATGTGAGTCAGAACTACTAATGACAGCTCTTTAACTGTTCAAACATTTATAGTATTTATCTTTCAATTTGTAAGATTGAAATATATCTAAACACTGTCATTATTAATCTCTTAACAGATAAAATACTATCTCCTCACTAATTTGCTAAAATTAATATGTATCAAAAGCAATGAACTGACTTGTCTGAAACCTGCAACCAATGACACTATTTTATTTCTCACAGTAAAAGCTATGTTGTACTTCTAACAATTCTCTCACTCATTAGTCTACAACACCCTTCCTTCTATTCTCATTCTGACTTTCTGTCCACAAGCTTCTCCACCTTACCTTCAGATCCTCCATAGTTCCAACCCCCTTTTCTTAGATCATAAGATGGCCCTATATTTTGCATTTCATCTTCAGCTTCAGTATCCTCAGCCACTTGGACATTTCCTGCTGAAACTGTCTTACAGAATATCTCTTGAACTGCCTGCCTCTCATGGCATTAGAGTAAAGCCACCCACTTTATTTTCTTGCAATACTCCCTCAAAACATGTATTTGGTGGAAAAACTTTTTGTGATGGACCCTAGGGGATCCCAGGTGTCATAGAAGCTGCCCAGGCAACCAGAATGGCTACACCAGAGAGAAAACCAGCCCATTACCGTGAAGGAGGGATTGGTGGCCTGAGACGTAAAAGGTATAAATAGCAGGCACACTGAATTGGTTGAAGTCAGATTCCAGGGAGAAGAGTTAAGAGTGAGTCTTTCAGCCAGAGAGTTTCTCAGACAGCCAAAGGGGGATTGAGCAAGAAGGGTTTGTTTTCTCAGAGAAAGCCTAGAGAGGGGCAGAAGAGAAATCAACCCACTTTTCAGAGGTCAGAGAGGGAGACCTAGATTTGGAAAATGAATATTTGGCAAAAGGGTAGCCAGAGGCTGTGTGTGAGAGAGATCTGTGCCTTTATGCTGATGCAAAGGTATAAGAAACTGTCTAAATGCATTCTGAAGATCTATTTAAACTTGGACATAACATGAAAACCAAAACTTCATGCTGTTTGTTAATAAAATTATAGTATTTTTTAGCAGATTTTGACTCAGCTGAATAATTTTCAGTAGTTCTAACTGCACAAAACCATGCTACAATTGAGAGGCTATATCCCTTTTACACGAAGTTTTAAAGGGTGTTTTAAAGGGAAGGGCAGAGCTGTATAAAGTGGCAAGGTGCTTTAAACACTTGGGGTTGGGGAGCTGCCATGTGGGGAGAAAAAGCAGGCCTTGTCATAATTCCTAATTACCACATCCTTCAGTAAGTAAGCCCATGCTTGCATCACTTGGGAGGGGGGCAATAAGACAATCTTTCTTGCTTACATTTCCCTTCTCTCCTTTTTCTCTCATATTTGTTATTAGGTAGTAAGCCTTTGCAGTAAAGAACTGTTGAACATGTTCTTTGGAAAATGCTATGAAGACAGATTGTTGGTTGGGAAACTACCTGTGAAGTTAGTTGAACCATACTAACCTGCCAGCACTCAGAGATTAACATCAATAGGTCTGCTTTTCTAACAACCTGTAAGAACAATTAGGCAGAAAGGATGGGATCTTCTCAGAAGTACACCTGCACTTGTCAAAATGCTGTATCTGAAGCAGATGAGCTTCATGATGAGTTCATGGTCAATGTTCAGCCTCCATGATGCTCTGAAGACTAAAACCTGCAACTTTTTTTTTCTTAAGAAAAGAAATTGAAATGAGGGCTAGGTTCATGGCTACTTTGTTGACATACGAGGACAAGTGGGGAAGGGGGAACCCTCATTCTGAAAAAATAAGACATTACCTTCTCCTAGAAGTTTCCTGGAGTGATGAAATGTTTTCCACAGGAAATTCTGTTTCAGCATACAGGGGAGTCGGGGGGGAGGGCGAGGGGGCAGAACTGGGGCCACAGGCTGTAAGTAAGAATAGGAAGGTCACTTTGCTGCCACTTGTCTTAAAGACTTTCCTTTTCACCTTCACCTATAACTGAATGAGTTTATTGGGTACCTTAGTGTAGATAATGCTAGCTAGCAGGAATTGTCTTATTATCTACCATTATTTTATTGTACTTTATGATTCTAATTTCATATGCTGCCTTGAGAGAAGTTTCCCCAAAGGCTGGCTATAATTCTTTTGAATAAATATTAAATGAATAAATCATGCTACATATAAATTAACAATAAATATGTTTTAAAAAGTAAGGATTTCATTTATACTTACTTTAAAAGACAAATATTTGTAATGTGCACTTTCCTCAAGATTTTCTGAGGAAGCTCAAGGAGCTCAAGTTGACTCCTCAACCAGAATAGACTGACATTTTGAGCAATTCCTTATTTAGTACATAGTTTAGTTGTTGTTGTCGTTGTCATTGTGTACTTTAAAGTCATTTCCAACTTATGGCTACCCTACCATTTCCAACTTATGGCTAAACCTATCATGGGCTTTTCTGGGGCTAAGGGTATGTATTGCACTCAAGGTCACCCAGTGGGTTTCCATGGCTGAGCAGAGAATCAAACTCTGATCTCCAGGATTGTAGTCCAGTGCTCAAACGACTACACCACACTGGTTCTTATATAATTTGTATATACTCTACAACCTCTCTACAGTCTCAGGTCAACGTTTTACATTTTCATTGGATTTTCTGGAAGATATTGCCTTGGTGAACATGCAAATTTGTGAAAATTTGTGAAAATTTGATGGAAATCTACCCAACCAAAGATACACACCAAATGGAAAGACTGATGACTTGACTGTTCTTGTTGTGTCATTCATCATAAGAACGCTTTCTCCAAGAATGAGGAGTTTATGGCCTGAATATGGCATGAAGGAAAGCCTTCCCCTGTGGATCTAAGGACTCTAGCAGGTTCATAAAGGGGGATCCAGTTTTTCAAATAGTCTGGACATAAAAGGTACAGGGCTTTATAGGTCTTGACTAGCACTTTGAATTGTGCCCAGAAACAGACAGGTAGCCAGTGAAACTGTTTTAACAAGGAAGTTATGTGCTCTCTGTAACTGGCCCCAGTCAGCATTCTGGCTGCCACATTTTGAACCATTCAAGTTTCCAAACAGTTTCCAACAGCAACCCCACATACAGTGCAGTACAATAGTCCAAATGAGAGATAATCAAGGCGTGCGTCACTGTAGCCAGATCTGACATGTCAAGGAACAGGCACAGCTGGTGCACAAGTTTTAACTGTGCAAATACACCCCTGGCCACTGCTGAAACTTTGTACACCTCAATCATACCTGTATGCATGTGTGTGTAAATTTTAATTTCCCACATCCCATATGATGGCCTTGAAATACTGAAAATTTTATCTTGCAAGTGTGGAAGGGTCTGAAGAAAACAACCAAGAATGTCACTTAGCATAATCAGCAGGGAATGCAACCAAGATATGCAATCATATTCAGCTAGCTTTAACTTCTGGAACTTAGTGACAGAGGTTAGAGAAAGTAGTCACAAATAACAAACTTCCTGTAATGAATTTATTTCCCTGGGAACTGCATGACACAAAATTAAAAATGCAACTTAAATCACTCCTTTTCTAGTATACCTGTAATTTTTGTAGTAATTTTACTTTGTAAAAGGAACTTTTCAAGCTTAGCTTGGGCAAAGTGGGACAATCATCTTGATGTTATTTGAGATCATGTTAACAGATTGAAAAAATTACATGCGGTCTGAAATAACAGATGTAATCTGAAAGGAAATGACAGACAATTCTGAATAGTGCAGATTGTGAAGACCGCAGCCTACTTTCCAATATTATTTATTTGTTTAGATTTAGGACTTTATCAGACTAGGCTGTTCTGATAAAATTACATTATTAAAAAATGCTATTGAATTGGTCTGTTTGGTTTTGCACCTTCAGAATCATGCAAGGATTACAGAATTTGCTTGTGCTGAAGGCTTATGACACACAGCATTTGGGACTTGCCCCCCATTACCTCATCCAAGACATCATCTCTGTCCCTTGTTCTAACTTGTCATGAATATGTGCATGTGCACATACACATAACTCTCCCTCAAAATATAAATGAAAACAGCTTAACATTTTAAAAGTCTTTTGTTCAGGTGTGTGTGTGTGCTTCCTAATGGAGAGACCAGCAGAAGATTCAGATTGAATTCATTGCTGGTGGATGAAATCTAGCACCTACTGATCTGTCTCTCTCATAGATGCTGGGTTTCATCTGCAGTGATTGGTTAAGCCTGAAAGTAGAAGAAAGGAAGAATTACCGGTAATGGATTACTTTTAAAAAAATGCTTTCTTAAACTTCAAGACTCTTTTCCACTTATATTTCCAGACATATGTGAATGTGAGTGGAGGGGGGGTTGGTGGATGAGAGAGGGAGAAAGAGGGAGAGAAAGAAAAACAAAGAAGCTCCAAAATGGGGCTGGAAATGGAGGTGGTTGGGCAGGGAGCAAATTCATCATAGAAGTGCAATTGAACTTTTTCACAGGAAATTCACAGGAAAAGTGGAAGAGGAAGTCATTAATGAATTTTTGATGTTAAAAAAAAATGTTTTCCAAATGATCTCCCACAGGAGATCAATAGAATGACAATAACGTCATGTGATAAATCCCCATCAAAGATTCTGTTATCCAGCTGTAAGTATGATTTCTTGCCTCGTGTTATAAAGCTCTTAGAAAATATATAAGTTGGCCATTAGTCATAGTTTTTCAGGGTGACAGATACATCACATTTTCTGAAAGCATTTAGAAAAAGGATATATTTTGTGGTAACAGAGTTGATTAAGTAAGCCTTAGCACTGCGATCAATGAGGATTGCTTGTGTGGCTTCGTATGCCAAACAGTTGCATCTTTCATCCATTTCACGAAAATGATGCCACCCCTCCCCTAGCTTTTCTTTCAACTTCACTGTATTTTGTATTTCAGCCATAAGTGGGTGTGCTTCTTCTTTAAGGGCATATTTTACTGTTAGAATTTTATAGTAAAAATGTCTTGGAAGCTTTTAAAATTTCATTTCATTGAACAAATGTGGTATCATGGTTACTGATGCACTGTTCTTGTTCTTTTCGTTGAACATTTCCTGTGCAACTGATTTCAGTTTCATGCTGCTCTTGAAGATGTTTTCCCTTGTTACTTTCATGTAGCACTAAGATGCAACATTTCTCTTTATTCAAAACAATACATTTTTCAGCTTTTTGTCTTGTTTTTTTTTTTTTTTGGTGGGGGTGAAGGGTGATGCAGCCCAAGCCATAGGTGCTAGAAACAATGTTGGCCTAGAAGATCTCAGGTTATAAAAAGTAGTTACTACAGTACAGCCTTAGGTAAAGTAGGACTGGCCAAAATGATGTAAATTGCCTGCTTGAGGTGAGCTGTATGCATCACAGTCATATGAGCAATCATATGCTTTTGTAGAGAACATAGAAAGCAGTGATGTAGATCTTTTACTCCAAGGCTCAGGTCAAGTCTCAAGTCTCTAACTTCAAGTCTCAAGTCCTTGTAAGGTACTTTCAAGTCTAGGAGCCAACTTTATACCCCAATCTATATTCCAGAATTTCGGACAGAGTTGAATGAAGTCAGTTTTAACAATTTAAGTAGAGTCAGCCCTCCATGTTTGCAGTTTTGCCATCTGCAGCTTCTGAAGTGAGGAATAAGATCCTTCTCACTCCCCCTTCCTGAAGCTGGAGGCTTTAATGTCAATGGGCATAAAAGAGTCTGTGGCTTCAGAAGTGGGGAATAGGATCTTTCTTACTCCCCCTTCCTCAAGCTGGGTGCTTTCGTGTCAGTGGGCATAAAAGAGTCTGCAGCTTTGGAAGTGGGGAATAGGGTCCTTCTTACTCCCCATTACCAAAGCTTCAAAGGCTTTACAGGGAAGGATCCTTCCTCCTCAAACCCATTGCCTAACACATTTGCTGTTCCCCTCTGAGAAATATGATCTGCACATTGGGGGTAAGTCTCACCTTCTGCTTTTAAGAAATGTTTTAGAAGGCTATTATGATATGCAGTGAAGAAAGGATGCTGAGGGGATCTCAACCCTGCCTCAAGCCTGTTGCCTAATCCATTTGCTGTTCCCCTCTGAGAAATTCACCCACACTTTGAGACAGATCAGGCCAGACCAGCAGGCAAAAAGGGATTGAAGTGTTGTTCAAAGTTATAAGGCTTCTGGATGAAT
Organism: Ctenosaura bakeri; assembly: GCA_948474755.1. Taxonomy (NCBI): domain Eukaryota; kingdom Metazoa; phylum Chordata; class Lepidosauria; order Squamata; family Iguanidae; genus Ctenosaura; species Ctenosaura bakeri. The sequence goes on along the minus strand of CAOLHI010001311.1, from coordinate 386,999 downwards.
GTGTTATATTATAGAACGAAGGGCAGCAAGTCAGTCACTAAAAATATAGAAACCACATGTTGAATTGAATCAGAGAATCATTTATTGCTGAGTCAAGCCCATGTCGAGTCACTGAAGTGACTTAAATCTGACTTGAGTCTGAGTTAATTGACTCCAGTCTACATCATAGAAAGGTGCTTTATAATGAGTCAGACTAGTAGTCCACTTACCCATTACGGTAGATGCATCTGATCTTTGAGACACACACTTATAAGACTACTCTTTTTCTAGAAGCATGGGAGAAATGTGAGAAGGAGGTAGTGTTGTGAAAGAAGTATGTCCTCTCCAGCTCCCAGAAATATTCTTCCTCCATGAAAGATTCTTTACTTTATCTACCTTCTTTTCAAAGCCCCTCAGAATGTTTTTTGGTATTGTTTTGGATCTTGTCTTATCACTATGGGGGCTGCAATCAATGTGTGCCTTTTTGTCTTCCGTTAGCACACCCTTGATAGGAATATAAGAAGCTGCCTTGCACTGGGTCAGAGCACTGGTATATCTAACTCAATGTTGTCAGCTCCGACAGGAAGCCCCCTTTCTTAGTTCTACCTGGAAATGCCAGGAATTGAACCTTTGACCTTTTAGATATTAAGAAAGTATTCCTCCACTCATTATGGAATCTTCTCATATTTGAGTACCTCTGCCTTAAATGGTTGTTCCATCCCTACTTAGTATGTTTGGTCACTGTGCTTCACAAAGTGTATACTCCCCTCTAAAAGCAACATGCAAAATATATAGGCCAGAACCCTTTTCAGGAGTTATGAATGTAGTACTATCTTGATTGTATGGCTATTCAGTTACTCTTTGTCTGACTCCCCAGTCCCTGCTTTACTGGGAAGCAGCCACTGTGATTGACAAGGATCCATTCCCTTGTTCCTTGGTAAGCTGCTGACTAATGTTGCTACTCTCTCCTGTCAGCAGTTCTACTGCAACATGCAGAAGTGAGGTACCCAATGCAATTTCCCCTTGCACTGGAGATTGCACATGCGAGGAGGAGTGGGAACATCTGGTAGCTGCTTCCCAAGAGGCAGTAGAATGGGTCCTCATTGATTGCACTGGTTGAGTGTCAGTAAGTGGGGACTGGGAGTCTTTCAAAGTCCTTACTTGTCCTTTAAACTAGGAATTTGTAGGGATTGTGAATACCAAACAGTTACAAATGTGTAACTCAAGGTTGCAACTCCCCAAAAAGATTCTTGCTATACTCTTTTTTTAAAAAAATCCATCATTAAAAAACAGATACAAAAACAAAAACAGCACCAAGAGAAGCACTGTCAGTTAGTAAATTCAACAGGCAGCAATAAGCTCAAGCATTTGTTTACAGACACTTTTGCTCTTCTGCCTGATGTTTCTCCATCGTTCAAGCGGAATATGCATTTCCTTTCAAACACGCTTGTTACCAGTGAGGTCCCTGTGTCAGCACTGCTGGAATAAAGTGTCTGCAAGGAAGTAGGATGAATGGCAGGTGTTGATGGATATTAGATAAATGGATAAAAGCTCGTTTTTCATCTTTTGTGAAGCTTAAGAATAGACCAATGGTGCTGTCATGAACTTTCAGTAAGAGACAACATGATATTTTGTGTCTTCAGCTGCACCATGAAGAAGCTTGATTGCAGAATATTTTGACTCTATCTGCTGGCTTTGCTAAGATGATTTTGAACATGTTTGTAGAGATTATTTGGAGAAGTCATAAATTATTTATCAGAGTCATTTCCTATATGTAGAATGCACTGCCTTGTTACATCCCTTGTGAGATCCAAAGCTACAGGTTCTTGTTGCTCACACCAGGCTCAATGTGTTTACCCATTTTGTTGTTTTCTAGTGACAATGACATATGAATCACAGAGTTTCCCAAAATAGCAATAGATGATGTCACATCACAGCTAAAAAGTGTGTTTAATTCAGCGTCTTGTAATTTTATATCCATGTTGGTGTCCTGGCTACCGTGTCTTAAATTACTTCTCCATAAACCTCTTTGTTTTGTGGGTGTTAATTGCTCTCCAACTTTTAGCAAACTTAACAAACATAGGGAAACCCAAGTGTTGCTATGATATGAATGCTAATTATGACTTCTGCAATTCATGAAAAAACAAGGGTGGATAAAGTATGGCCCACAGGCCATACGTGATCCCCTAGGACTGTTTTCATGGCCCCCAAGGCCCCTCAGCCATCAAAAGCATTGTTGTCTCCAACCTCCTCTGTAGAAGGCATGGGACATTTCACTAAATTTAGGAGAGGAGTTTGGCCAATTTAGGCATAGGAATGGCTTTTAAAAAATAGTGACTAGGAAGTAATTTCTGCTCACTACCCTGTTGCTAAAAAAAAAGTCTCCTGAACATAATAGCCAAGGGTGGCTTAAAACATGAAGAAAGTGTCCCCATACCCCCAGAGGGTGTTTGAAGGCCTTTTTTTTTTTTTTTTTAAGGAGGCCTAATGGTCCCCCCAGCCCTCCACCATGGCCTACCTCTGGTATAAAGTGTAAGATGTGACACTGACAATCTTAGATTGTTTGGTTTGGTGTTAAGCCTATAACTGGATTCAGGATGGTAAGTTTTCTGACTAGAAAGCTCCCCAAAACTCTTAATTTGCAATTATGGAAAAGAATGCCTATCTATCTGTCTCTCTTCTTTATCTGCACCACTCAAGGTGGTGAGAAGCCTATATTAGTTTCTTTCCAACTGAGTTGCCCACTGCTTGAGTGCCCCACTGACACAGATTATCATACTATGGGGAAGATCAAGCTGTGTGCATTTCTTCCCAGCTCTTAACTCATATTGTCTCTGTTGCATCAATTAATGTAATTTGACAGGAGGAAAGTGGCTGAGACTGTCATGAACCAACTAAACTGTTAAAAAAAAGACTGTCTTAACTTTTGAGTTTGGAAAATGCTAATAAGCTGGAAAATGTCTAATATTTCCCAATAGCAGGGAGGGAGGGCAATTCACCATCATGATTATATGAAGAAGCTCTCTGAATGATCAAATGCACTCAAATACAAATTGTAGGGAATCTGGTGAGACATCTTCTATAGTTTTAATGATGGAAGCTATCCAATTATAACTATACAATTCTGTTGAACAGGAGATTATACTAATGACATAGCTAACTTTGAGCAGGTTATTGTTAGCCCAAGTAATAGAAGACTCTCTTAATTTTTTTTTCTTGTTTTGTATTTGTGATTTAGTTATATAATTAATAAAAATTTAAAAAAATTAAAAAAAAAAGTAATAGAAGACTCTCTTGCATTCTCTTTTGCTTTGGATAATGCTCTGGACAAATGTTATCCCCATCTTCAAGAAGGGAAAAAAGAGGACCCAAATAATTATCGCCCAGTCAGCCTGACATCAGTACCCAGAAAGATCCTGGAGCAGATCATTAAGCAGTCAGTTTCTAATCATTTAGAAAGCAATGCAGTAATCACGAGAAGTCAACATGGATTTCTCAAAAATAAGTCATGCCAGACTAAGCTTATCTCCTTTTATGATAGAGTTACTAGCTTGATAGATGAAGGGAATGCTGTGGATGTAGCATATCTCAATTTCAGTAAGGCCTTCGACAAAGTTCCCCATGACATTCTTGCAATGAAGCTAGTAAAATGTGGGCTGGACAGGGCTACTGTTAGTTGGATTTGTAATTGGTTGACCGACCAAACCCAAAGGGTGATCACGAATGGCTGCTTTTCATCCTGGAGAGAAGTGACTAGTGGGGTGCCACAGGGTTCTGTCCTGGGCCCAGTGCTGTTCAATATTTTTATCAATGACTTGGATGAAGGAATAGAGGACATGCTCATCAAATTTGCAGATGATACCAAATTGGGAGGGGTTGCTAATACGCCAGAGGACAGGATCAAAATTCAAAATGACCTGGATAGATTGGAGAGCTGGGCCAAGGCGAACAAAATGAAATTCAACAGAGAGAAGTGTAAGGTCCTACACTTAGGTAGAAAAAATGGAATACAGAAAGATAGGATGCGGGACACGTGGCTGGATAGCAGTACGTGTGAAAGGGATCTAGGAGTCTTCATAGATCACAAGCTGAACATGAGTCAGCAGTGTGATGCGGCGGCCAAGAAAGCCAATGCAATTCTTGGCTGCATCAATAGGAGTATGGTGTCTAGATCGAAAGAGGTACTGGTACCACTCTACTCTGCTTTGGTTAGACCCCATCTTGAATACTGTGTCCAGTTCTGGGCACCCCAATTCAAGAAGGATATTGACAAGCTGGAGCAAGTCCAGAGGAGGGCGACCAAAATGGTGAGAGGCCTGGAAGCCATGCCCTATGAGCATAGACTTAGAGAGCTGGGTATGTTTAGTCTACAGAAGAGAAGGTTAAGAGGGGACATGATAGCTATGTTTAAATATTTGAAGGGATGCCACGTAGAGGAGAGAGAGGGCTTGTTTTCTGCTGCTCCAGAGACCAGGACAAGGAGCAATGGATTCAAGCTGCAGGAAAGGAGATTCCACCTGAACCTCAGGAAGAACTTCCTGACAGTCAGGGCTGTCCGGCAATGGAATCTGCTGCCTCGGAGTGTAGTGGACTCTCCTTCCTTGGAGGTTTTTAAGCAGAGGCTTGATGGCCATCTGTCGGGAGTGCTTTGAGGGTGTTCCTGCATGGCAGGGGGTTGGACTGGATGGCCCCTGTGGTCTCTTCCAACTCTACATTTCTATGATTCTATGATTCTAAATGTCTCTATTACCTCTTGACCACTAACCTATAGGTTTCTTTCCTGAAGAGCCTTGTCTGGAGTTTATACCCCCCACCTCTACCTACATTCTTCTTCTTCTTCTTCTTCTTCTTCTTCTTCTTCGAGACAGGATAAGTTAGAAAAAAATATGTAACACTACAAGAATAAGCAGATTTACACAGCAGATGTTGCCTGTGGATATAGTTGTCAAAAGACTGTCCAATTAATGATGTTGTGTAAAGGCATTTTACCTCTCTATAGTTATGTAAATGTAGCCATATACAACTTATAATTACAGAAATCTATTATTGGACTCCAAAGAGAAAGGAGAAAGGCTTGTGATACATGATATGAAGAATGAAAATAATGTTCTAGTATCATGCTCAAAAGAGACACCTGGCCTCGGTACTTCTTCCCAAATTACCTCCCCATGTACACTGAGGGAGCAAGTGCATGGTTCTTGCCCTTGTAGGCCTGCAGAGACATAATTGTTGGCACTGGGCTGTGGGCAGCAGTCTGAGGTGAACCCATACGTGGTGATAAGCCAGTGTTCAGGAAATAAGACTAAGTCAGAACCAAAACATAAACAGGGAGGCAGTTGGAACCAAAGAATGTGTCAGAAACATGAGGCAAGCCAGGAACCTGGATCAAAAAGCAACCAAGGATAATATAACACCAAATACTCAGGAAGACAACAGAACAAGTGCCCTCTTACACTCCTTCCTGTCCAGGATGATCTAATGACCAAGTCCACCCGGGGCCTTCACTGAGAGTTTCCTACTTGCTCTTTATTGGCTTACCACATGGAACAGCTCTCAGCAAATTCCAGCAGCTCTCACCATTAATTTTTGAATGGGGTTTGTAGTTTTTAATTGGTCTACCTATGCCTAAAAGTATGGAGCTGACTGTGCTATGGAAGTTATATTATATTGGATTTTCATCTCTGTAACTGATGTGTAACTGATCTGTAACTCTGTAACTGATCTGTAACTGATTTTGCATATGCATGGATGCTTGTGGGGAAAGCACAAGAAAGCTGAGTGCAAAGTAACATACAATTCAGATACACATTCTTGGCTTGCAAAAAAAGTAGAAGATGCATGCTATGTGCTCAAAGGGAACCCAAAGGATTCCAGTAGGCCTGCTCATTTGCAGTGAAAAGTGATCAGGGAAACAGTGAATATCAGCGGGTCTGTGACTCTGCTCTGAATTTTGGTCTGAACTTGAAAGGACCTATCCAAGGTGCTGAACACTCATGTTATACTCAGCTCCTTTAAAGGTAAGATTAAGAATAAGCGGTGACACTTGCTGAGGCTGAAGTTGTGAATCAGCCCTGGATTTCAGTCTTAATTTTAAAGAAGCCATCTAAGGTGTAGATTCAACACTTTGGATAGATCCTTTAAAGTTCAGACTGAAACCCAGAGCAGATTCACAGGTCCTACTGTCAGCAAGTGCCATTGCATAGCTCATTTGTACCTCTAGTATCTAGTATAGCATTCTAGTATGCTATTACTTACTTTTAAGTAAACTCCTAACATCTTGATTTCCATGGAACACTCTACCAGGTAAGTACATTTAGGACTTCAACTTCAGTCTTTAATAGAAGCTGGTTTCAGGAATATTAAATAAAAAACTTAATAGCACACAGTACTCAATTCCTTATTATTTATTAACTTCATGTTATTGCAATGGTCTTAAAGATCCAGAGATAATTTTATCATGGCTCAGCCAAAGTCAAGCACTGTTCAGTTCCATTTACTTCAAAGAGAAAATTAAGAGCTGTTTCTGTCTTACCCATTGATGCTGACAGTGCTGAGTAGGCTTTGACTAGACAAAGCACTTCCTTTACCACCTAAGAGGGCATGCTTTGGATACCTTAATGGTTATTGATAGTTCTTACTTTTACTGAATTCTGCTCCATAACAGACACTGGACACCAGACATTCCTATGCCAGCATTTCATTATGTGTGTATTGATTGAAAAATGGCTGATCATGCTTATTGTTAGGTAAGAGAAAATCTTCTGTTTTATCACACTAGCTAAAATGTGCCTCAGCATCTCACTTTTCTCACAAAAAATGACATTATGGCACTGGAGAAAACTCATGACCACTACACCCCCCCAAAAAACAGACTTCACACTATGATAAAGGAAAAACCTTGAAATGTTGAAGATTTGGAACTTCAGCCATATTGCTGTGTCTGTATGTGAAACTCAATGCATTTTGTGGCACCTGGCATTTTGTGGCACTTAAGAGTGTTCACATTGGATTAATGTGTCATGGTGCTACTAATGGGAAACTATTGACCATAGAAATGGTTGTTTGTACATGGATTAAGAAGAGAATAATCATTCCATCAGGTTGCAGCAAAGGTAGAAAGGAGTGATGGGTCACTATAAATTAGACTGAGAAATCAATGCTAGCAGCCATTGTATGATGCTATGGGCTGTTCTCCAGCAGTCACTGCATCATGATCCAGCAGGTAGTAAACAAGCTTACTCCAGTGAATCAGTTGAGGGGCCAGCAGTGGTTGGCTTCTCTCCTAGAACTGATTCTCTTGCAGATAGAAAAGATAAAGATGTGTGTGTGCTGTGGGAGTGGGGAAGCAATTCCATATTCAGGTTATATTTGAGAGTGATGCCAAGGAATGATGGCAAAATTGCCATTTGAAAATAAGATACTGGTTCCACAAAAGAAATAAGGAACAACTCTAAAAAAAAGACCATAGCAGCTAGAGCAACTGGAGGACAATATGCCTCTACCCAGAGGACTGGAAAATTGTATCTTTGGAATGAAACTCCTATGACCACTGGCCATGCTAGCTAGGACAGTCTGGGAATGGTAGTCCAATAAATGTAACTTTCACCAGCTCTGGTCCACCTCTGCTGATCCCCTATATTTTTAAGTAAGTTAAAATATTACAAAACACAATTAGCATAATCCTCTTCTTTTCAAGGGAAAACAAACTCTAGCTTGTAAGGGCTTTAAACTCTGCAATTTCTCACCCTTGTGGAATGGTGGCTGGTGGCTTACATGTCAGTAAGGTGATGAAACCACTTTAGATCTTACTTCAAACTTTCAAGGAGCTGTCCAAGGTGCTGGGCCTATTTGAGGGATGAGTTTTAGAACTCAAGATCACTCTTTTAGGCCATCTCCGCACTAGACTGTTACAATGCTATTATTCCACTTTCAACATCCTATGGAATCTTGGGGTTTTCAGTTTAGGGAGGAGCCAGCCAGCCCCTCCCTAAACTGCAAACCCCAGGATTCCATAGGATGTTAAAAGTGGAATAATAGCACTATAACAGTGTAGTGCTGAAACAGCCTTAATGTCTGGATTAACATCCAGAGCAGATTCACCACTCATGGGGAAACCACCAATTCCCAATACATAAAAGGGGCCCTGTTGAATGCTTAGCTAATTTTGTTTTCAATGTCTTATTTTGTCCCATCAAAATTTGAACAAAATGAAAAAAAAAATGGATTTGTACAGAAATCCTTATTCCAACAGGGGTCTTTTAATGTAGCAATAGCATTAAAATATTTGACACTACAGTCAGCCTTCCACATTCGCGGGGTCAGGGCTCAGGACCTCCACAAAACAGGGGAAATCACAAATATCAAAATGTGTGTGTGTGTTTGTGTGGTGTCTGTGAGAAGGGCCTGAGGCATGGTGAGGAAAATGGGCACCTAGGTTTCAAACCAGATCATGGAAAAGAAAAGGAAAGGGGTTGGGGTCAGCTTGGTGGCTCTATATTTGTCTCTTTTGCCCATCTCCTTGAGTATGTGGGAGGCATCAGGAGAGGATTGTGGTACGGAGAAATCAGTCTGTGAGTCCTCCATAGCTGGCCAGGCAGGAGCTGGTGGAGGAGAAGGAGTAGGAGGAGCACTAGAGGATTTCTAAAGGACTGCATGGTGTGAACAGAGCCACCGAAAGGGAAAGTTTCCCCCAGAAAAGAAGCTCTTGAGATTGGGGGAGCAAGTGTTAGAGAAACTCACAAATAATCAAATCTGTGAAAGTGGAAGCCACAAATGTGGAAGGCCAACTGTGTAGTGATTACAAAGTTAATATTAGTTTTTTGAACACTTGTTGAGAGTAATTCTGTATAACTGTTTGATCAAGCTACTGAGCTGCTCCATGGAAATTAATGGCAGTTTTGTGATGCTATTAAATGCATTAAAATTATTGCTTTCATTCATTTGCAATTAGGCTGCCTTTTACAGCAGTAAAATAACCACTCACAATTGCATTTTTATTGATTCAAATTTTTAATTACAGTTCATGCAAGAGAATATTAATCTACAGATGATTATCTAGTTAGTAAATATTTATGGCAATTAGAAGGGCTAAGACATTTCAAGGGCCATTGAGGAAGCAAAGCTGTGATTAAAAAACTGGTGGCATACTTGTATTTTAAGTATACTTTCACTTAATGTTTGTTGTGGCCTCTGGTGTGGTTCTTTCTTGTACCTGCAGAAGTTAAGGGTCTCTTTATTTCTACTCTAAATACTGTGTTTAAAAGTAGTATTATTAAGTTTTCTCAGAAAGCATTCTCAGAGTTGAAACTAACCATTTCAATCTCAGTAGAAGAGCAAAGGCTTTATTATGAAAAGACACACTGAGTCAGCATAAAAGCAATACCTTGATAACTACACCACTTTTGGGGCCTTTTCTTCTCTTGCAGTAACAATACATGAAGGGGAGAAAAGGGTTAACCACACTCTTTGGGCCTCGTCTCCAGTGGTGTGACCTTTTCTGTTAGCCCCACCTCCCCCAGCATTCAGATGTTGGGGTGTGAGGAGGTCTGAAGAGAGTTGTAAATTCAGAGCATTTTTTAAAAAATAATGAAATGCAGATAGATGTCTTTTTGCAGAAACTTCTGTTCAAATATAGAAAGTCATAGGGAGAGGTCTCTTCATGTAGCAACAATATATGTTGGCTGCTCTGGTACTGAATCCTTTACTTGTCCCCAGGAAGAAACTAGCTCAATCATAGTTACTGGCCTGAATCCTATTGTTAGTAGTGACTAGAGTAGAACCATTGAAATCAATGGGATTTACACCATTCAATAACTGATTTAATGAGTCTAGTCCCTCTGGGATTTGCCTCCTTGACAGAAGGCAAAGTTTCCTCCATTGTACTAAAGCTCTTCTCATATCTATATATATATCAATATTGTATTTATATAATCTGTATTTCTCTGTTATCTCCCATGTCCTTAATCTTTCCCGCTCCTTCTTTTCCACTACTGGAGGGTATTAACTATGAAAGATAACAGCAGGACAGCAAAGATAGCAGGAGGACAGCTCACAATTGTTTTCTTCTGTTCAACTGAAGAAACTGACCCCAATACTACTCACTTATTTTCTGGGGCACAGCAAAACAGTCCCAGTGTCCAGAACCTTCAGAGCAGGACTGGACAAAGCACAACCCTCAAGTAGGATCCCTCACTGAGCCAACAGGCCCCAACGACATCTCTCCCCAGAGGAGCACTCAGCTCACAGATAGATTGTCCTGCAGTGTTTGCTAATGCAGAAAAGAACAAAACATCTCTAGCAACATATCTTATGACTGCAGAAACTGAAGTACTCTGTACTTGACAAAATCAAACCATTGCTGTACCAAAGGAGACACTGGACTGTTCCATTACAATCATTTTGAGAGCTCAAATTTTTTAGCACAGCCATCGAAGATTGTACACAAATATTTCATTTTAAAAAGGGAAATCTATGAGAATTATAGAATTGAAGAAAACTAGAAGTTGATTGACCAAGGCCATTTCCACATGGGGTTTTTAAAATGGGGCAGAGCGTCCTCCAAGACGGATGTCTGCATCTGGGAGTGGACTGGGTTGATCCTACTTAACGTACATCTGCACCCCAGCTCGCTCCGGAATGACCCCAAGTGGTCATCCAGCGTGCTTTTGAAAGACTGCTAAAAACAGGTCTTTCAAAAGCACGGAGCACGCCACTGCAAGCCTGCTCCCTTATGCAGATTTGCAGGCTCGCATTTGTGCAAACCTGCGATCTGCTGGGGGCGGGCTTTAGGCTGGTGAGCTTGAGCAGTTGGTTGAGACTCTCGACCAACTGGAAACCACCATTTTCGTCCCTGGAGGAGTGCAGAGCGGCGGCCACGCACTGCTCCAGAGCAGCGTGAACTGGATCAGGGAGCCCAAAAGTCCAGTGAGTAGCGTCATGGGGCGATTCCTTCGCCTTGTGTGGAAATGGCCCAGGACTTAGCTTCTGTAGCCTTAGCTCAGGGTGAGAAAGTAACTCATTTTTCTAATGAGCTACTTTGATAACTAGTTTTTCTTGAGGTGGGGCTTTTTATTCTCTGTGATAGGCATCTAATTCACTTATTTTCTGGGGGACAGTGAGACTGGCTATATGTGCTGACTCGGGCCCTTTCCACACGTGAAGGAAAAAAACATCCTGAGATGTCCTGAAACGGAGCTTACCTGAAACCATTGCCACATGGAGCAGCGTGTTTTCGCTGCTTCACACTCCTCGGCGTCCCACGGTGTCCTGCGGTGCCCAAAATGGCAGCTTACGACTGGCGGAGGCTCTCCACCAACCGGATAAGCTCACCAGCTGGAAAGCCCACCCCCAGCAGATCTGCAGTCACGCCCTTGTGCACGCCTGCAAATCCACACCGGGGGCTGCACGGGGCTGCATGATCGTGCTTTTTAAAAACCTCTTCGAAAGTGGTTTTTAAAAAGCACATGCCGGCCCCACTTCTGGTCGCTCTAGCGCAGATTGGGGTGTGGAATTACACTAAAGTAGTCTGCCCCAATCCATTTTACAGTGTAGATGACCTCCGTCAGAGGTCGCGCTACACCGTTTTAATACCCCCGTGTGGAAAGGGCCTCAGTCTGAGTAATGTGAGAGCAAGGATGTTCTTTTTTTTTTTTACCATTCAAAATTGGATGATTCTTTTTTTTTTTAATTTTATTAAACTATAACACAAAAACAAATGAAAAATAAAACACCATGTGTTATACATAATAGTGAATTAAAAAACAAACAAACAAAACAAAACAAAATTTTTTTTTCCTTCTTTTAAACAATGCAAACTTATATTATTGTTTTTCCCTTCCCCTAAAATCATAAACTTGTTCAGCTTGTTCCATTCATACAACTTATACATTTTTGTTAAATAAAGAAAAATAAAATAAGCTTATTTGCAGATGATACATTGTTGACAATTAAAGATCCGGTTGAAAAGATAGATAGAATAGATAAACATTTAAAAGAGTTTGGGGAGAAGACAGGATTGAAAATAAATTGGGCCAAATCAGAAATAATGTTATTTAATTATACTAAAGAAGAAGTACAAAAATTTATAAGTAGTAAAAGAGGATTACTTAAAGTAAAAGAATCAATTAAATATTTAGGAATAGATATTACAAAAAATTTACAAGGACTACAAGAAAAAAATTTCAAGAAATTAAGATTAGAAATTAAACGGAAATTAGAGGATTATAAAAATATAAAATTATCGTGGTTTGGTAGAATAGCAGTGGTAAAAATGAAAATTTTACCTAAAATTAATTTTTTGTTTAGAATGTTACCAATAAAAGTATCAGAGGAAGAGTTAAAGGAGTGGCAAAAGATATTAAATAATTTTTGTAATGGAAATAAGAAATCGAGGATTAACAAGAAATATTGGTATAAAAGTCAAAAAGAAGGTGGCCTGGGACTTCCAAATTTAAAATGGTATTATTATGCAAATCAATTGAGATATATCATAGATGGAGTTTCAGGAAACGGCGATTTAGATTGGTTAGAGACAGAAGATAAGAATATTGAGATGAAATTAGAGAATATATTTTTTAGGAAATTTTCAAAGAAAGAAATGGAAAAAATAGAAAATCCTTTTATAAAAAATATAATAGAAATATGGAAGAAAAATAAAAGAAAATTGATACCGAATATATCAATATTAACTCCGATAGTAATGATGGAAAAATTTCCAATAAATTTAAGAGATATAATAGAGAAAGAAATAAAAAAACAAAAAATATATAGATTAAAAGATTGGATGAAAATAATGATAAATAAAGAAAGAATGAAAGAGAGATTGCAGGAAACTAAGATATCTTGGTTAAATTATATACAACTAGAGCAATGGACAAAGAGTATGAAAAGATATGTTAAGGATTTTAAAGAATATACTAAATTTGAACAAATTATTATTCAAAGAGAAAATATGCAAGAAAATGAAATACTAAAAGGTACAACAAGTGAAATATATAAAATATTAGCAAAAGAACAAGAAGAGGATTATCTTAGAAAAATATGGGAGGAAGAGACAGTACAAACTATAGATATACAAGAATGGAGAAAAATTTGGGAACAACGCCATTTAAAAAAATTATCAATAAGAATAAAAGAGAATTATTATAAAATAGTTTGGAAATGGTACTTGACTCCAGTGAAATTAAATCAAATAGATGAGAAATATTCAAGATTGTGTTGGAGAGGATGTCAAGAAATTGGTACATATATGCATATGTGGTGGAATTGCAACAAGATAAAGGAATTTTGGCAAAAGGTTTTTAAAGAGATAAAAGAGATTATAGGATTAGAAATACCAGTATGTCCAAATATAGCGTTGTTGTCCATATATAATAAGGTAGAGTGTACTCAGGCAAAGAAAGAATTAATAACAAATTTGTTAACTGCAGCAAGATTAATAATAGCAAAAAAATGGAAGACAAATGAAAAATTTCAAATAGAAGAATGGTATAAAGAAGTGTGGAAAATTGCAATTAATGATAAACTAACATGTAGAATTAGGTTTATGAAAAGTTTGGTAAAAACAAATGATTTTGAAGAAATTTGGAAAATATTTTTAGAAAAAGTTCTGAAAAGAGATGGTAATGCTACCCTGTTAAAAGAAGAATGGCAATTTTGGAAAGTGGATTAAATAAAAAGTTGGCTCTGGGGTGGGTTTTTTTTTATTATTACTTTTATTTTTTATTTTTATATTGTTTATTATCTGTGTATGTTAAACTTGTGATTTATAGATGTAATTTGATATGTGATGTTCAATGTTTAAAAGGGGGAAAAAAAGTTAAAAGGTAATTGGTTTTAGAGAGAGGTTATTATTAGAGATATTAAGTAATAAGTTTATAATTAATAATAGTAAGAGATTAAATGGGAGTGAAAAATACTGAATTAAGAGTGAAAGTATAATAATAAAAATGAATATAATGAAAATAAGAATTGAGGATAGATGAGAGCAAGGATGTTCAAGTTCACATGGAACAGAGCTGTTCTGTAATGGCTTCTGCATTTTTGTTATAATTTCCAATGCAGTATCTGAATTGGTCACATAAAGAAAACAGACAACATTTTCCTGTTTTTTTCAAATGGCAAAGTATTGATCGTAATAATACCTTTATTTGTAGTGAGTAACATGGTGATTTGTCATTCTTAAGTCCAGGAACAATAATGACCTGCTAGGTGAGCAGAGTAATGAGTAAAATAATAGGTAAACTCTCAAGCTCTGTCTCATCTTCAGGTGTGTCTCCCTTCCTCCGGTCTGCTATGTTTGGCCTGGCTTCTTCCTCCATGACAGAGTTTTTTTTCCCGTGACACAAAAGTGTTGGTCATTGGCTCAAGAATAGTTGGCTGCACTGCTATTGTTGTATGCCTTCTAGCTGTTTCCAAGTTATGATGAACCTAAGGTGAACATGATTTCTTGACCTAATTTGTTCAGAGGGTGTTTGCCATTGCCTTTCTCTGACAATGAGAGAGTATGACTTGCCCAAGTTCATCCACTGGGTTTCCATGATTAAGTAGGGATTCAGACACTGGTCTCTCAAGAGGGCTAGTCCAACATTCAGACCACTGCACCATTCTGGACTGCCTGCATAACTCCTTCAATTTCATACATTAGTCTTGGGTGTTAATGGCCGTCTTTTTTGCCTAACAAATTACGAAGATAGGTGGGATGGAAAATCAACACTTTGCTCACTTCTTTGGGTTTTTTTGATACCAGTGCATGCTGAATTCATCTACTGCACACATAGGCCCTTTTCGCACGGGCTTTCCCGGGCGAAATAGCCCCGTGAGCCGTGCGGGAGTGGGAGCGTCGCTCCGCACGACGCACTCCCACTTCCGGTGCTCTCACGGGGCTGCAGCGGCGCGAGCGCGGGGTTTTTGATTTTCGCTTTCAAGCGAAAATCACCCCGCGCTCGCGCTACGCTCCCGGCGCCCACACACACTCACCTGTAGTGCGGTGCGTCGGGGAGGCGGCCGGGTCGCGCCTCCTTCCCTCCGCCCGTGCGGAAGGAAGGGGCGGGGCGGGGAGCTAGCGCGGCGGATGCGAGAGCATCCTGCTTCGCACGGGCGGGGGGCTGCTCGCGACAGCCTCCCGCTAGCGCGCGCACGCGCGGGGGGCGGGCGCGACTGTCGCTCGCGCCAGGAGCGAGGGACAGTCGCGCCCGCCCCCCGTGCGCGCGCGATCGGGAGGCTGTCGCGAGCAGCCCCCCGCGCGCGCCAGGAGCGAGCGACAGTCGCGCCCACCCCCCCCCGCGCGCCAGGAGCGACGGGCTCCTTTCTTGCGCGCGCGGGGGGGATGGACTCGTGAGCCGCCGCCGCCTCCGGGACGGTGCTGTTTTCCAGCTGGTTCCTTCGGCTGCGGAAGGAACCAGCGGGGAACCGGCAGGCTCCCGAACTAGGCTTTTCCCGCAAGCCGCCCGCCCCCGCTCGCGCAAAAAGCCTAGTGCGAAAAGGGCCATAGAGAGTGAGAGAGAGAGAGAGAGAGAGAGAGATTGAGATTCATTTTTGAAATTCACATATGGCCAAAGAATGCATTTATTTAAAGGATTGGCAGTTACGTCTCTTTTCCTCCCTGTATACAAAAGTAAGTGAAAGAGAATTACTCCTAATTAGGACCCTAGCTTGGGTTGAACCTGCAATTTGCATTGCCAGATCACAATCAGGATGAGGAATTGGGCTGGGTCCCCTTCCCCTGGTTAGAGTAAAGTAAAAGGTGTAGCTGCTAGGTACTTCATGTTTAATCCAAGTCTTACATTGCCTCAAACTTTTATGACAAAGATAGGCAACCTGTTCACCTCCAGACATTTTGGAGCACAACTTCCATAAGCCACAGACAGAACATGGAATGTTTTAGAGATTAATTTGATTGACTGTTAAAAAATTGGAAAATTAATTCACTAGTATAATTACTAATTCTCAAAATTGTTCAATTCAGCAAGTTATTGTTAATTAACTCATTGATTAAGGTGCCACAGCATGGGATTTACAAAGAATGGCATGGAAGTTGTTCTTTTGCCAAGCAAACTTATTACTAACATTCTGTTCCAGGGCTCTTTTTCCTCTTCATTCTCCCTTTCCTTCTTCTTCAAAGTTAGTTATTCATCTGCTCCAGATATCCCAACTATCTAAACTGGGCTCTACAAATTCTCTCTCTTTCCTCTTCCCTTCTCAAAGAAAGCAGAAAGATGAACCAGTCTAAGAAGAAAGATGTATGTTCCAATTTCCTCTCATTTTAATTCATTTTCTCTTCTGGCTCCAGTCTTAATACTTCTTCTCCTGAGGCAGCAGGCCCACCTGTTATACTGAATGTGACAGAAGCAGAGGCACCCATTCCAATGAATTTTAATAACCTACCTCTTTAAAGTATATCTTTAACTTCAGTTTTAATTGGAGAATCTAGAAAAGTAGGCAAAATCACTAGCAAGCTTGGGTGAATTAATAATTAAATGGGTTAATCAATGAGTTAATTCTAAGCTCTGACCATGCCAGGGACCAATACCATATTGGTGCCCATTGACTACAACTGTTTCTTTCCCCCCCCCCCGGAAACTTCCCATGGATCACCACTTTGAGTAGCATTGATCTACATCATCTGAAGGGGCCCAGGATGCCAACCTTTATTTTATATTATTATAGATCCCTTTACAATGAGACTAGAAGACTGTAGTTTCTCCATTTAGCATCAATGTCCTGAATCAAACAGAGTGTGATTTGAGGAACCAATCAAAATATGTTTGCATGTGAGAAGAGCTTAGCATCTCCAGATAGGTACCAGCGAATCATTTTTACCTCTTTGATTTTATCAGACTTCATTGGAATGTTTCAATTTTCTGCTCAGAGGGGTTCAAAATGTATTTTGAAAAGAGAGAGAGAGAGAGAGAGAAATTGGCACAAAAGCTGATGTTTCTTTCTTCTGTTTCTTCCAAAGCCTTTTTTGAAAGAAAAAAAATACAAATTCTTTACAATAATCCCATTTAAGTTCTTGCACTTTGATTTATTTTAGTAAAATCAATTATGTGATTTTTTTTTAGCAAAACCAATTATGCGATAATACAGTGGGTTTTCCCCCCTTTGCTTCTAAAAACAAATTTAACTTTCTTCAATCACTCCAATGATTTCTGAAACAAATTACTGTGTTTAATTAATTTTATTCCATCTTTCTTTCTTTTTTCCCCTCTGTCTCACATTTTGCAGAGAGTTAATAATGAGGACAAATGCCAAGATACAACCGTATATTAAATATTTAAAGCAATGCTTGATTTTATAGAAAGAGATCCAATAAGACACATAGGAATATGATCAGTTTAAACATGCAGGAAATCCAATTCAATTTGGTAGGATTACCCCCATATTTAAGTACTGGAGTGTGCAGCTATATATCATTTTTCTTTCAACTATAATCATGATTTATGATGTCTGAAGTCTACTGGAGTCTACAGTATAGTGTAGGCTGCCAACCAAACCAAATACTTTCCAAATAGTTTTCTTAGACTGCTACTGATGTGAATTGGACTGCTTCTGATACAGATTTTGATAATGCAATCAAAACTAAGATACCACTTTTTCCCCCTGGAATTTTTTGTCAAGGCTTTGACTTAAAGTTAGCCAGAGAGATGGAGGGTGAATTTAATTAATCAATTAATTTTAATTTATATCCTGCTTTTCTATGAAGATATTCATTTAATGTAGGAAGTCAATAGCTAAACTTAGACAAGTTTCCAAACATCCTTATACCTCGGCCATTTCTGCAGTACACTGTTACAATCCTATTATTCCACTTTCAACATCCTATGGAATCCTGGGGTTTGCAGTTTAGGGAGGGGTATTTAGAGGGCCTCAGTAAACTACAAGCCCCAGAATTCCACAGGATGTTGAACATGGAATAATAATACGTGTAGTAGAGAAATGGCCTTGCTCTTGTGATTTTAGTGTAAGAAAAAAAGTATATTTATTCCCATTTAAGTTTTTCAGTCATTTTGACACCCTCTTTCAGCACAGTTCTCAGTTTGGACAACCAAACCCCCTTTTCAAATGCTTTGGCAAATAGTAACCATTTGTGACTGTTCTCTATCACAAATCATTATGATGTTCTAAAGCATTTGGCAATAATAATGCTCTTCCAAGGAAAAGGAATTTGACATCTACGGTTCTCCCCCCATATTCATGGGTTTGACACTCATGGGTTTGATTATTTGAAGTGTCTGCTTGCCTCCTCCCATGCTCTTCTGCTTGCAGCTGCCAGTGAGATCATGCTGGCAGTGCACAAGAGAGTGATAGGGAGGGAAAATCCGCCCCCCATGATCTCCTGTCCACACAGGCCACGCAAGTGGGGTGGGGAGAGAGTGAAGGGGAGGGAAGATCTCTCCTCCAAGCTCTCCTGCGGCCGCTGCCCATGTGATCATATGTGGGGAGGAAAGAGAGTGAAGTGGGGCAGATTTTTCCTCACCTGTGCTCTCCTGTGCCATTGCCTGCGTGATCACACATGCGGGGGGGAGGTGAGAGAGTGAAGGGGGAAGATCTCCCCACATCATTTCCTGCCCCCACACAGGAGGTGACAGAGTGAAGGGGAGGAAAGATCTCCCCTTGTAGTAGCAAACTCCCAATCAATAATTAGTCAATAACACCTGGATCATAACAATAGGGTGCTTTTTGTTTCGTTTGTACAAGCATGGAGTAACTGTGCTCATGCACCCAAGACAAACTACTCCAAAGAAAATGGCTGCATGCAGGCAGCTATGTACCCTGCTAAGCATGACTGCAGAAGCAGAAAATACTAGTTAATTGGCTACTCCAAATACATACGTATAGGAACTAAGTCATGAAGTTTATTATGTCAGCATTCAAGCACTGAGCATGTGCATATAGGTTGTCCCAAATTATAATACCAGATCCCACCTTGGGGGTGTAAAATTTAATATTAAAATAAGGTCTAATGAGCTAAAGGTAACTAAAGCTCATGGCTAACTGAGCCCCCCTCCCCTCAATCTAGTTTCAACTGTTTCTTGCTTACAAAGTTGCAAAGACACTCGCAATTCCATTTCTTTAAAATATCTTTTACATTTTCTTATCTTAGTTGACTACAAAGGAATGCTGTCTCTAATGTCCAAAGATCTGCATATCTGTCTGTGTCAGAGACTTAGGTCCTTTTTGCAAGGCATTTGCCATGCGAAAGGGCGCCTGGAGCGATTGTGAGAAGCAATCGCATGATTGTGAGGAGCGATCCGCATGACGCACTCACAGAGCATTTTTTTTTTCATTTTCATTTTCGGCTGAAAATGGTGTGTGATCATGCATTGCTTCAGGGCCCCATGTGCACTTGCCATGCATGCAGAGCCTCTGGAGCCCCCTGGGAAACTCCCAGCCTGTGCCGCGGAAGGAAGAGGCAGGGATCTTGTGCTACCTGCTTGGGAGCAGGCAGCCCATGTGGAACTGAAGCAGCGGGGATGTGAGAGCCTCTTACTGGAGGCTGCTGGCGTGATCCCTACACCCCAGCGCCGAAAAAAGGTAAGCTGTGGAAAGGGCCTTACTCATCATGTTCGATGTAACTTTTGTCTATGTCTGCATTCCAAGGCCCACTTCCCAGGAGGAGAGCAGAAAACAAGGCCTTCAAGGACTATCAAGCTGGATTTAGCAGTTTTAAAAGATTATTGGATTGCATGAGCCATCATATTCTAACTACAACTTAACAGACTTCCGCCAACAAAATCCATATTTTTATTTCACGTCATCACCTCCATGCTCTCTTGCTGCTGCTGCCCATGTGATCACGTGTGCAGTGGGCAATGAGAGAGCAAAGGGGAGGAAAGATCTCCCTCGATGCTCTCCTGCCACCACTGCTCACATGACCATGTCCCTAACCCCATGAATGTGGAGGGCCTACTGTAGTAGTATTTCCCCCATTCAACTCCAAGAAGTTTCTCCCAGTAAATCCCATGCAGGAGAACAATTCCTATTGTCTCTTTTTGCTTAGTCACTCAGGAAGGGAGTGAAACTATGAAGGGACAAGATTTGAAAAGTGCCCTTCTAAAAGTTAAGAAATAAGAAGAGAACAGAAATCTCAGGAGGTTGCACCTGAAGGCAGCTGCCAGATCCAGTATTTTTTTGAAATGAACATTTTTATGGAAACATAAAGTTCTTTCAGAGGTTGACAGGTGTCAGACCCACATTCATACTTCAAATGAGATTGCTTTTATCCTTCCAGATATAAATAGAACACACAAGGAGGACCAGCATAGGACATTTTGCTGCTTAAGGTGAAGAGTCAGATGGTATCCCTTCCATTTCCCATGCAAAACCTGACCAAATATGGAACTTAATCTTATTTCAACACTGCATTGAGGTAGCGTCCTCCACCAGAACTGAAGTTATTAGACGCAGAAGGAATACTCACAAATATTTTTAAAATGGACACCAACAGGCCTTTTGAGTATTGGGAAATGCTTATAAGAGAACTCTTAGACTCATCAGAATCCATGCAGTTTGGAGTTATCCTGCATGGAAATTGCATTTTTTTCTCTCTTTTTTGGCACAGAAAATGGTATTTTCTATTTCTTTAATTCATTCCTTCATTCCTTCACATCTCTGCTTTCTCCAAGGTGGCTTATAACCAGTTAAAAACAGGGTACAGCTTAAAAAGTATTTGTACAAGAGTTAAAAAAAATAGTTAAACAATGTTTTCAAATCACAAAATTTCAGCAATGTAAAACACAATTAAAATATAGCAAAAAAAAAAAAAGAAAAGAAAAGAAAGAAAGAAAGAAAAAAGAATAACATTAAAAACCCTTTCTACCACACATATTATAAGCCCAAGGCCTGCCTAAATAAAAATATTTTTGCCTGGTGGTAGAAGAAGAAGAGAGAGGGACCAACTGAACCTCCTTTCAAAGGGAATTCCACAACCTGGGAGCAGCCACTGAGAATGCATTCTTCTGTGTCCTCACCAAAAGTGTCTGTGATGGTGGTGAGACAGAGGCCATTTCTGCAGTAGACTGTTACAGTGCTATTATTCTACTTTCAACCTCCTAGGGAATCCTGGACCCTTCCCTAAACTGAAAACCCCAGGATTCCATAGGATTTTTTTTTATTAATCTTTACAAACCAAAAAGCCATGTGGACAATGTCTTCCAAACTTCACATACAAAATTGAGAATTTTTTTGTATCAAAAAATAATAACTGTTTTTCTTCCATTAATACAAGTTTTATATGCCCATATTGCATCATCTCCTCTCCCCCTCCTACCTTGTATAATCTCTAAATGTCTATATTCTGTATTTTATAAACCAATTGATCACTTTCTCTCATTCCTGTTTCCCTTATTCCATCTCCCTCCCTTCCCCTCCCCTACTATCCTTATTATCCCTTTTCCCCCAATCCAATCTCAAACCTGTGTTTATTTTAGTATAAACCTCCTTATTTTGAAACATAATTTTGTTATCATATTCTTGCTCTGTTTTACTATTAGCGTATATTCCCATATAATTATTTTCTCAGTCTACATTCTACCCTTAATATAAAATTTACTGTCTCAGAACTATTCTTCTTCGTATTCTATCATGTCTAAATCTCCTTCACCCACTTAATAATTGAGTTCCATTGCTTTTCAAACTGTTGATTTGAGTTTCCTTTCAGTTTGTTGGTCAATTTTTCCATTTCTATAGTGTCCATTACTTTGATCTTCCATTCTTCTAAGGTGGGCTCTATTTCTTCTTTCCAATGCTTTGTGTAACAAAGTCTTGCTGCAGTAAGATTCCATAGGCTGTTGAAAGTGGAATAATAGCACTATAACAGTCTGGCCAGAGAGAAAGCTTCCCCATGATGTTTTTAATTTTGGGACAGGCTCATATAGGGAGATACAGTCTTTGTGATAGTGTGTACCCAACTTTTGAATTCTGCCTGGAAATAGACCAGTAACCAGTAAAGCTGTTTCAACAGAAGGGTTATATATTCCCTTTAAGCAGCCACAGTCAGCAATCTGGCTGCATCATGTTGGATCTGCTGAAGTTTCCATACGTTTTCTAAATGCAGTGCATTTCAGTAATCCAACCAGGATGTAATCAAGGCATGTGTTGCTCTGGCATGTCAGTTTCGTGTGCAGAAAACATTTCTCCATAGTATAGAAATTTTCTGCTCAGTAAACATATTTTCTGCACAGAAAAAGAACATTTCTGCTTGTTTCCCACTCAGAAAATGTTGTTTTCTGCACAGAAGGTGTCCTCTTTCTTTCTTTCTTTCTTTCTTTCTTTCTTTTTCTTTCTTTCTTTCTCTCTCTCTCTCTCTTTTTTGCACACAGTAAGTTCTGAATTGCAAACAGTCTTTGAAAAGTCTACCATTTTCAATGACTTTCTCAAAGCAAGAAGAAAAAATTGTAACATCGTTTATTCTTTCTCCAAGAATAAAATTGTTGAAGATTTACATTCTCAGAAGGCTGTGGGCTACCTTAAGAAGTGTGGGGCAGGTTACATATTGCTCACGCTGCTATCTTGCTTAAGTTCATCTTGCCTACCAGTGTCTACCAGTTGAAGCTGCTGCTTCCTTCTGCCTAGTGAAAAAGCTGGTCCTGGACAGACCTCATAGGAAGGTATGGTTATCTTCATGGAGAAAGCTCCAGGATTATAAAAAGTTGCCTTTTACTTTGCTGCTGTTATTGTTATTGTTGTTGTATGTCTTCAAGTCATTTCTGACTTACAGTGACTGTAAGGCAACCCTGGCACAGGGTTTTCTGGGCAGGATTCATTCAGAAGGGGCTTGCTTTTGCCTTCCTCTGAGGCTCTGAGGTCTTATACTAGGCCAGATTATTTGTCTGCCTAGCCCATTTTTGTGTGCTCTAACTAGAGGCAGCATTCCAGGCTTTTAGGCAAAGGGTTTTTCACATCAGTAGAGATAGCAGATAGCCTGGGACCCGTGACTTTGCTTTTTGTGGACTTCTGAGATGTGTGGTCTGAAAAGGTAACTTTTCACAACTCTGTGTGCATTGATTTCATTGTAGGTTTTGGACTGTTCACTGCAAACAATGTGAATATTTAAATCCTGAAACCATGTTCAGTTCCATGTTTCTCCTCATTAGATGGATGAGGACAACATTTCAGAGAGTAGGTTATATAAAACCCAAACAGAGCAATGCTTGGTTAAATGTCTCTTGTGCTCAATTAAAAGAGGCACATAAGTTGCCCATGTTATCTTACATGCATGATACTGCAGGGAAAGTAGAGTCTCTCTCATCCCTCCAAAGTAAAAGGTGATTAAATTTAAATTAAATTTACATGACTATTGCAGTTGGCTTGGGATGCAAATAAAAGCATTTTCCTCCCAAACAGAAATAGTAACATGCTTAATTTTTAATGTGTTGAACTTTCTGGGCAAGAGAAGGGAATCAGCAGTTAACAGTTGCCTTCCAGAATAAAATGATTTTGAATATATGAATAGGAGACCCTTGATTCACTTGCTCCTAATAAGATAGCATGTGCCAGGTCTTGAAGATGCTACTTTCTGTAATAACCTATGTTGAGAAAATAATGTTACAGGAAAAAATACCTCCCTCATGTGGTATTGCACACATAACAAGCCTTCCCTTTTTTCTCTGTTTGGAAAAAAAATAGAGAGAGGACTGGTATTCTTGTTTCTTCAGTTCCATTCATTTAAACTCCAGAAATTTAAGGTTGCCTGATTTCTGGCATCTGTATGACAAATGCCCTTTAGACGCTCTTTGCCAGCATGCTTCTCAGCAGGATATAATTTATATTTCATGCCAATTAATATTTGCCAATTAAACCATAACACGGAGTGAGGGTGTAGAGCCTGATAACAGAGGTTCAGCAGAGCCAACTGTAATGTGCTATTTTGTAAGGTGTTGTAATGTACAGTAGAGTCTCAATTATCCGACATAAATGGGCGGGCTGATAGTCGGATAGCCGAAAATGTCGGATAATCCGGAGAGGTAAACCTGGGGGATACAGTGGAACGTTGCACAAGACACAAGCAAAGAGGAAGTGGAAAAGTCTGGCTGCAGCAGAATTAAATGGAAAAAAAGGTCTATGGGGTCAAGGGGTGAGTTATAAGTGGAAGGAGAAACAAAAAAAGAGAGATGCGGGGTGGCACGGGGTGTAGGGGGACAGGAAGAGAGGACAAGAAAATGCAAGGAGGCTGAACGGCAGGCAGGCAGGCAGAAGGAGCAAGAGGCGCAAGGCGGGGGGAAGGGCAGAGAGAGGGGGAGAAAGAGTGAGGAAGCTGGGCTAGGAAGGCGGGAGCCAGGCAAGAGCACCCCTGGGTCCTGAGCCGGACCACGAAAGGTTTGGGGCCCAAGTGATGGGAAGGACGCTCCAGGTGAGGGCAAAGGGCCATGGCGCTTCCAGCGACCGGGAAAAAGAGACTGAGAGGAGCAGGTGGCCGGCGTCAGAGGAAGCAACAGGTAAAACACAAGACCCCAGAGGGCAGCGGTGGCAGCCGAAGGGAAACCCAGAGGCGTTTAGTCCACGGTAGCCTCAGCCGCCGAAAGGATCCTCTGCCTCCGCCGCCGCAACACCTCCGTCTCCCGCCTCCGCCTCCATGGCCAGAAAGCAATGTGCCCAATTCCTCGACTCCTCTGCCTGCCAGAGCAATTCCTGAATACAGTACCTCCTGGCTGGCCTGGATTGGCTGCCGAGGGGCACATGATGCAAGAGGGGGTAGCCTCCGGGTGTGGGTCAAACAGCGAAGTCGGGCAGGTGGGGGGGAAGGTGCTGGTTGTGGGTGGTGGAGAGTAAGTGTGTGCTTCCCCCTTTTCCCCGCAGACTCAAGGGACTTTGAGGGAAAGAGGCAGCTTGGGAAGAGGAAAGGGCTGCAGCAGGGCAAGACTGCTGGAACTCCCTGAGACCCAACGACTCACGCCCTCCGCCTGAAATCCGGAAGGCTTGGGGCCGTGTTTTGGGGCGAGGAAATGCCTACAGCCATGCCCCCAAGCAGCCGCGACGTCGGATAATCCGGAATGTCGGATTACCGCAAGGACCGATAATTGAGACTCTACTGTACCGTGTATGTTATGTAATGTAATGTAATGTAATATTCTGGTTCAGGTTTTAATCTGAGCTGGAAAAGAATGTAAATGTAGTAATACATACCTCATGTGAAGTGAGCATTAAGAATGCTTGAAAATATGTTTTCTTAAGCTTTGAAAGGTGAGGTGACAGCACCACTTCTATGGATAATTTCATTTGATTTGCTTGCAGCAGTGCTCATTTTCATGGGGAGGGAGAGTGGCAAAAGAAACTGTTTCATATCCCCTGCCTAGTGAATTCACATTTAGCAATAGTTAATGGGGACGGGGGCTTGAAATTAGTTTGAAGATTTTGCTTGATTAATCTGTTGATTTAACTTGTATTAATTTGCACATGCTCCATTTCCAGTGAAAAATGACTTTATATGTTGTAATAAGGTTCCTTGAAGTACCTCTCTATTGCAGACTGGGATAATGCTAAGATTGGGTTAGGACAATTGTTAATTTATCCACAGTGCACATTGCAGTGAAGGTTATAAGCAGTGCCTTATGACGTCTACATTTTAGATGGTGAGTGAGATTGATGGGCAGGAGCTTACAATGTACTAATGAAGGCTTTAAGAGATGTCACATCTTCGGTCTTTATAAGTGTAACAGAACATTTACTGCAACAGGTCTTCTTCTGCCGAAGTACACATTATACTTACTTTATCAGATTTTAAGCAAGATGTGAAATTCTCTCCCTCCTGGCAATGGAGTCTGCAAAATATTATGCCATAATAAAGGATTTGATCTTTAAAGTTCCATGGCACTCTGCTATTTATTTTAATTTTTAAAAGTTGCAATGAAAACCCATAAAGAAAGGGTCAATTGTGATTTTGAATCTGGTTTATGTTTCAGTGTGTCTCATGAAATTGAAAATGAACTGGAGTTAGGTGTAGTGAATATAATATTAGTTGGTAAGTTAATACCAATTAATTTACAAGATCATTAGAACTTACAATTACAAGATGTCCTTCAAATAAAAGTCATTAGGAGAATACTGGATGAGAAATGAAAGCATGGAAAAATTCTCTTCTGTTTCATTGACTTTTAGAGACTTTCTTTCTTTCTTTCTTTCTTTCGAACATTTCTTTATTAAGTCTGCAAGCCTAATACCTCCTGAGGGCTATGAGATTTTACATATCTCCCCCACTGATGAAGCAGAAAGAAATCCATCCTTGGAGAGGAAGATCCAGTCTCAGATGCTGTTATCACGGTTATGATATGTCTGGTGAGAGCACTAGATATCCTTTTGATATCAAATAACTTGGCCTTTGTTTGACCTTTCTCTGCCACCCTACTCCACGTGTTTGCAGAGGTCCACCGGACAAGCACGTATTGGGCGTGGCCGTTAATGGTTGTACATTCCAAAACCTCATTCAGGCAGGCAACTTAAGTCTCTCCGATGCTTTAGGGAAAAACCTCCTTGCAAACTGGCTTTGCTTGGCGTGTATCTTTACAAAGCTGCCCAGTCAAGAGCCGAGCCATTCCTTTATGTTGGGTCATCAGCATACTGGCCACACTATTGTCATCCAGCGCTAAGCTCATCATGCAAAACCTGACCTTTTCCAACTCCTTTGTCCAGCTCCAAAATTCCTTTGTTCTTACTGAGCATGGCATAGCCCGTAGGTAAAATCCACCCTATAAAAGGTCCCCATTTTCGGGACTTCCACGGAACACTTTGGACTTCCATCCCGCCTTGCTATCGGTTTGTCCAGTGAACTCCCCTCAGCGAACCGCGCTGAGTTTCCATCCCTGCAACCTCATCTTCTCTCCAGGACTACGAGACCAGGTGTCATATTACCCATTCCCCAAGGCTCTCTATTTCTATTTCTTAGTTAGCTAGTGTATATCTTGTCTTTTGTGTTTCTTGTCTTCAATAAAATACTATTTGTTAATTTAAAACCTTGTCTAGCTGCTCTCTGACCTGACGCTGTATACATAGGGTTAAAAGATCCTAGCTGAAGTTACCCTGCCTCTCGTTAGCTTAAGAGAGTGCTCGAGCTTAATTTCCCCATCTTGTGCTTTTATTTGGTTATTTGGGTGCCTCTCCCGGGACCCCCAACATACAGGGTAACAATGCTCCTTGAATGCCCAATGTAAATCTTCACAGGTCTGATCTCCCTGGCATCTGAGCTCTTACGTGAGAGAAGAGGTGTCAAGCCAAGCTGAAGGAAGCTGGTAGAGGCTTTGAATCTGCAGAACCTATGCACCTCTGATGCCCGGACATGCCTGCAACTCAGTTCCTGAATTATACCAGCCCTGATACTGGTTTCAGTGGGAGAGGATTTCCTTTTTGAGAAGGAACCCAGTGGTGAGGGTAGCAGGAGCACAAATGATTCTTTATCTTTCTTCTGTTCTATTGGGGTCATACCAAAAAGGCTTTGGATTTTTTGGAGAGAAATCTCCATGAAAAAGGCCTAGTTGCTTATCTGAATTCCTTCTTCCCTCCCCAATTTTTTTTTTCAAGTTCTACCATGGGAATCCTAGGATTCTCACAACACATTGGAAGTACTGGTCATCAAATGCAATATCCCTCTCATTAACCTCTTTGATTTTATTTTCTCACACTTTGCTGTGACCTTTTGAATGCTCTTGAAAGGTAGAATAGGAATCTGGAATAAGTTCTTATCCATTTTAATAGAGTCTTATGCTATAGCTATTGACATATTCAAAGCTGTGGCATGAAATGTGACATGGGAACAGAATGATTTAACTGAGAAATCTCTGCTCCTGACTAGAGGTAGATATACAAATACAATGCAGCAAATGCTTCTGATAGAGGAAGTCACTCTATCTGAAGCAAGCATTCAGTTAAGAACAACAGCTTATGTTTTAGTCTGTTGTTAATTGGCATGTCTTATTATATACTTGAAGGAAAGTGCCATTGAATTTAACAAGACTTACTTCCAAGTAAACCTGTACAGGATTACACTATTCTCCAATCTGCCTTTAGGCAGCAGTTATTCTTACTATTCCTTTTCCCCCCAAAATGAACTGTCCCTTTACTTTTCTAACAGCAAATTCAGGTGAACAGTGTCATCAGATATGAAGCCAAATGGAGCCACTCTCAACATAAGTCAGAATCATCAGTTTTGCAGAATTATATGCATTGGTTTCATGCAAGGGCCTTTCCACACTACAGTGTTAGAGTGCTATTATTCCACTTTCAACATCCTGTGGAATTCTGGGGTTTGTAGTTTACTGAGGCCAAAGAGCTATCTGGTTGAGAATTCTAAATGCCCCCCAAACTACAAACCCCAGGATTCCATAGTATGTTGAAAGTGGAATAATAGCACTATAACAGTGTAGAGTGGAAAGGCCCGAAAGTTCAGTGAGGGATGAGCATACTCGACAACAACATAACAGTTGAGATCTTAGATAGCATAGCACTAGTAGGATATAAAACTCCACTACATGTAACTACATGTTCTTCTTCATTCTTACATTCCCATCTTAAGTCTTTGCAGTCAGGGCATCTTTCCTTGTGGGCATTTAGTATCTAGGACCAGGGAGGGTGTGTGTGTGTGTGTGTGTGTGTGTGCGGGGGGAGGGGGAAGAATCCAGGCTGTGGCTGTGGCTGTGCTGAATCAGCAGGGCAGCAAAATACCACCATCTTCCTGGACATTAGATGAGGACCAAGAGGTTCAGGTGACTTTTTCTCTCTGTGGTTAATTGCTGAGATGTTGTCAGGCATAGCCTGGATGCCCATCATCTAACTCCGGCTCCTAATGTGTGGTGAGGAGTGTCCTGGCAGTAGATAGGTAGGCTGGGAGAGCAGGAGATCATTGTGAGTAGAGGTACTGAATAGCTTCACCTGCAAGAACTATAAAAAGATATAATAATATTTCTGAGTATGTCTCCAGCACTAGCCCAGCCAATGTTGAACATGAATTCACACTTGATGATACCCTTTTCACTTATTTGGAAGAGGTGGGTCCCTCTTGGGGAAAAAGCATCTCTTTGTTATAGCACATAACTGTCTTTGCTTATATATGTTGCAATCAGTGTGCTTTGCTTTGTGATTGTTCATAGGAAGGTAAACAAAAACTTAATTTGCAAGTCTGATTGCTGAGGCACCCGCTAAACTTCAGGAACACTAATACTCTGAGGGAATTTTGTTGTGAGAAAGAATGCATGTTAATCACAGGGGAACATGTACTTCCCTTAATGTCTGCTTGACCTTTAGTTGGAAAGAGTAATGTAAGGAGTGAAATATCACACTTCCAAAGGTGTCCTTGTAGCTCATAGTAGGCTTGACTGGCTACCAGGAACAGGGACACTCCTCATAGGAGGTGAAGCCATTTTGTGCTCATTCCATTTGTATTCATATGAAAGTTGTGTTGCTGAATTACAATTAATATGATTTTATAACATGAAAAAGCATATGCTCCATCTGCTTTGAGAAGGGTGTTGAATGCTGATATGAATTCATTTCCCTTGGCTATTTTAGAAAATGAGTGTTGTTGTTTTTTCTCCTTTCAGTAAAAGTCCTCCTTGGGTGACTTGGATGCCATTAGAAATGGCTATGATTTCTTCACACTTAAAATTAGTTTCTTCAAAAAAGGATGCTGGGGTTTTGGTGATATGAGATAATCTTTTGCTGTTTAATTAAATGTCTCTGAACTCACTGGAATCCTTAGAAGGGAACATGCAACTATATCCATGTTCTAAGATCTGCTGTTCTATCTGTCTCATAAAAAAATATTGCTGAAAATTATGGCCTCTCTTTGAAAAATGACATATTTTTGTCCCTTGCAATGGTCTTTAATCCTTTGTGATACACTTGCTAAGTTTAATCAACAAACAAACATGTACAATGGATCTCTACTTTACAAGTAGCTTCAGATTAGTTTCTCCAAATAGTAATATATAAATATACACATATACAAGTCATAAGTGGAAATTCTTCCTATAGTTAGAGTTGCGAGAGTTTTTGGTAACATACTCTAGTTCTTCTTCATTCCTGATAAGAAAAAAAGTCAACAACAACAACAAAAAGATGCCTCACTGCTTCCCAAAATAGATGTGCTTGCACCATCTGTTAGTGAGAAAAGCATCACTGCAACAGCCACTATGAATCATTTTAGAGCCAGAAGTACTAAAGTGTATTTGAAGTTCATAGAGCAAGGGCACTTGCAGAAATCCCAAAGTGGGTATGACAACATCAAAGCCAAGTTAGAGGGAATCCATCCGAGACTGGAGACCTGTGGCATTTAAAGATGTGGATCATTCCTGGTTATCTCAGCTTTCTTTATCTGAATTCATAGGATGCACACCTATTTCTGACTGATCCAGAGTTCTAATGGATTCAGTCTTTGTTTCTGGCAAATTCTAGAATAACTCTGGAAATTTAAACTATATTAAGTTGTTACAATTCCATATCTTAGTAGATTTTTTTTTTCAGGTTCAGGATATCTGAAGGACTCTGTCTACCAATGCGATCTCTAAGATCTTTGTGGGAGGCCTTTATCTCATCCCCACTGCCTTCCCAGGTATATTTGGCAGGTACAAAGGAGAAGGAATTCTCAGTGTTTATTCCCAGAATTTTGAACTCCTTCCCTACTGGGGTTAGGAAGGCCTTCTTCTTGCTCTCCTTCCACTGCCAAGTGGAAACTTTCTGTTCCAACAGGCTTTCACTGCGATGGGATTTTAATAGTATGTTGTCTTGTTGTTTTGTATGTTCTGTGTTTGAGCAACTTTTTGAATAGTTTTAATTCTACAGATTGCTCTCAAAATAAGGGACACACACACTTTTTATGCTTTAAATTTGTTCTAATTTCAATATTCTATAAACTGCCAATATGTGGGAAAAGATGGGATGTAAATAAAACATAAGAATAGTCATGATAATTTTCAAATCCCACATGAATTGGGTGTGCTTTTTCTGTTGTTATTTTACTGACGACATCGGTAAGGCAAAGACATCGTCCTTAGTTCCTCCCCAACTCCTCCCTCTATCTTTTTCAGACTTTCCCTCCTTCTATCAGTTTGATTTCTGCTCTTTTTACATAAACCATTGTATTATCACCCTTAGAGCAATTGACAGAATATCATGTACTGACCTCACATCACTTCTGAAATCCAAATCCAAACCAATACTTGGCACAAAGTATACAACACTTTCTTTGAAGCTGAGGCAACAATTTTCTGTTCTTTCCTGCTGTGGCTGCACAGACACATTGTAGTACCCCCCACAACCAAATTGCTTATTTCTCTGTATGTTTACTTGTGTGTGTGTGTGTGTGTGTGTGCCTTCAAGTTGCCTGTCAACTTGTGGTAACGCCATGTTTTTTTCATAGGGTTTTCTTAGGCAAGGAATACTCACTTGCTTGGAAGGGCAATGGAAAGGCAATGCTTTCCTTCTTTTTCTGCCATGGAACCATAATGGCATTATCCCCAGTTTGTACATTTCTATGCACATAGATATATGTATTTGTAAGTGTGTGTATTCTAATTTCCTAGCGGCAGTCAAGAGAAGAATTGTGTATTCTTCAGCAGGAAAGAAATGCAGAGGAGAAAATCTGCTATGGAGCCATCACATATCTGCTTTCCACCTTTCCCTTCCACCCCAACAGATTCACCTGGTAAGATCTGGCTGAACAATTCTGCTTTCTCTTCAGTCAAAGCAGCTTCTCTCCCCTTTCCTCCTTCTCCTTTAGAAGTAGCCTCCATTTCAATTTCTTCTCACTGGCCCCCTGCATTTGTCCAAGAAGATGTAACTGTTTCTACATCTCCCCTGATCACTTTCTCAAAAGACATACAAACTATTTTAATTTTGCCCCCTTCTCCATCTTTCTGGTGAGATTTCACTACTTACTACAGTCCAGGATAGCATTATCCATGCAGCTATACCATAGGGGTTATTTAAGTGTGTATTTTGATAGTGTTTTGTGTAAGCTCCATTGAAATCAGGTTTAGAAACATAAAACACAGGGCACAAAAATGTTTTCTAATTCAGAGAAGAACTGACAGCAAAAGCTTGAGGGACTGGCAAAGGGGTAAGAGTGGAAAAAGGTCCACCCTCTCCCCAAAACCTCTAATGAAAGCAAATGATTGATGGTCAGTGTACATTGCTAATAGAGTATATATCAATAGCAAGGGGAGCATTTGGAGAGAAATGACAGAATGATGTACAATGGGGCTGTAGTAACATAAACTATACATTGGAAGAACACAGAAACAGACATTTTAATATGATCTGTCAGAAATCCCTCTTAGCCTCAATTCTGCTCATGCTCAAACCATTTTTTTTAAATTATCTGTTCCTAGCAGTGTTACTTCAGATATGCATAACTTCATATCTTTAATTCCAAGCTATTAAATACTCAAAAAGCAACATGCTATACTGACACATTATACCTTGCAAGATTTCTACCTATGCCATGAGAGAAGAAGTGGCTTCCACAACAGTGTGCCCATCCCTATAATCCAGGGATGATGTGCACTTGGCCTGCCAGACATTTTTGACTGCAACTCTCCGAAGCTTCAGCAGGCACAGATAATGGGAAACATTCCTATGAGCTGTAATCCACTATAGCTGAAGTACCTTTTCTGCTAACTGAATGGTAGCTATGCAGTTATATGGGGAACACTAAATGAGTACATTAACAAAATCATTGCATGGGACTAAATTTCTGCCCTTCTTCTGAACACCAAATTAGGTGAGTAGTTTCCATCTCCCCACGGTCATCTAACCTATTCATTTTTTCCCACGAGACTCAGTGGGAGCCACTGATAGCTGTTATGTTTCTATAGAGTTTGCTGGTATTGCTCATTGATGGGTCTGTTATTGTTTCAGTTTCCTGATGAATGGGTAGATGCATACCAGTGGAAAAGCTTGTTCTGCTAACCACACCTACATAAAATGTTATCAAGGATACATAGGGACTTGGTAGTGGTTCAGCACACTTATTACACATTGCCATCTTTGCTGTGTCAGTTCTGTGGATTGACCTAAGGGCAGCATGGTGTTATGGTTTGACCAGTGGACTATGACCTTGGAGACCAGGGTTTGATTGCTTGCTCTGGAGTGGAAACTCACTAGGTGATCTTGGGGGCATCATACAGTCTCAGCCCTAGAAACCCCTGCAGTATGTTCACGTTAGGGTCACCATAAGTCAGAAACTTAAAGGCACACAACAACAAATAGTCATGCAATGGTAGAAAAAGGACCCCAAATATCCTCCATCTGCTATCCTAGGAGTGAGATTTCATGTCTTCTGATGTACTTTGCCTTTTATTCGCTGAGTATAGCCAGGTACAGAGTAGTGACTCAGTAAACATTGCTGTTTAGCAACTGAATCCTATATATCTGAGTGGCTTGCATGCACAAATATAAGTCCACTTCTGAATTACTATAGGTGGAGGATTCTAAAAGTCAAATTTAGACCTGAAATGCTACTGTGAAATGATTAAACAGTTGAGGAGTCTGATCTGCTTCAAATTGTGCAGAGATCTATCAGCAGATTCATAACCTTCCTTCCATCCTTGCTTATCCTTAATAGCCAGTAAATTGACCTGTGTAACATACAGCTGACCAGCACAGTGGCTGGATGGTAAGGGCTAGTCTGGTGGTAGCTGATGGCAATTGTGCCAGTGGAGCAGTGATCTCCATGTTTTGGTCCAAAGATTAAAGGAAATATCCATAGTGTTGAAGCTATTTTGAAAATCATGTTCAGCTCCATGGATAGCTCCTTTAAAGTTCAGATTTGACCCTGGAGCAGATTCACTGTCCCCCTGACATAGAAAGCACTGGCTTCTAGTGGACAGCAGTACCACATACAGGACTGGGAGAGGAGTTTGCCCCTCCACTTGTAACGGATTTTAATAAGCATAGAGCCCAGAGTAGTAGCAAGACTGGATTGCTACTTGCCCCCCACCCAGCAGCATTACCCAATGAATATAAATTGAAACTCACTGCACCACAGTTTAATATAGTGTTAAGTGACTCAAATAAAAGGTGAATGTAAAGGCAGCAAAATAGGCATTAAGGTGATAGGATGATATGCAAATCAGGCTAGATTGGATTTTGGTACGTAAGGCAAGATGCAAACAAGCACAATGAATGGGGCCAGATGTACCGTAAGAAAAGAAGACATAGCAACAGCAAAATAAAGATAAAAGAAGAAAACTAAAAGAGTCAGATGAATGGAAGATGCATGCAAATGTACACAATGGTTAGGATTTCAATTACAGTGCTGTTTGGTTTAAACAGCTGGGATGCATTCTCAAACAGTTTACTCTGCAGTCATCTCATAGCCATCAACAGGATTTAGATAACTTTGTATTGACGTGCTTTCCTAATAGGAGGATGCTAAATTATGTTTTTAAACTCTTATGTAAATGAAAAGACTGTACTGCCAAGCTTATAAGTTGTGAACACTTTGCAGTCTGTTGCTGAGAATACTTTCCTGCTCCTTTGAGAACTAAACTGTATAAGCAGTAAGCTTGGAAATGACAACCTATGGGCGACATGCAATTTTGTTACCTTTTGGGCAGGCGGTAATTTTGTTAATGTTTCTTTGTTAATCATCCTTCTGTAAATGAAGCCAAGATCCTACAGTGAGCAGCATAATATTCTACCCACCCAATTCTGTGTCTTCCTCCCATCTTGACAGGTTTCCTATCAAATCCCAGAAAGGGCTGCTACTGTTTAATGGGGGGGGGGCGGTAATTCAGATGATGAAGAAATAGCTGGTCTCATCTTGGAGGGTTGAAGTCACAGAAGTATGCTTAGAGTGTACTTTCCCTTCCCTTTCCCTGGGAGCCCAAAGCAACTGCATCTTCATTGTATAAATTGCCTTCCTCTTCCTCCCTTTCCACCAGTAATCAACAGCCCCTCCTGGGGCCTGACAGCTACTGTGCTATGTGTGTATGACACAATGCAAAGGGTAGAGAATGATTCGTTGTACCCCCTCAAAAAAGAAAAAAAATACTTTTATGCATAAGCCACATTTATATATGTGTTTGTCATGTGCAAGCTATGTGTTGATAGGCTGTATGTTGATAGGACCAAGAGACAAGAAAATTAAATGCATTGCTTGGAAAACTGAAAGCTATTATTCATTTCCTCTTGGTACAAGTCACTCTGATGTGATGTGGGTTTTTCAAATTCCATTTGAAACAAAATGTCTATTCAGAAGTTCACATTATTTGTACAGTGATAGAGTTTGGAAGTGAGTGCTCTAGCTCCACCCCACTGCATTGCCATCCTCTTTGCTCTTTATGTCTTGAAAACAGGTGTCCCCAGGGTGACCTTTTTTCCTAATCATGTAGGTTCCCTGTGCAGTTTCCTATCTTGTATGGAAAGTCTTCAAGTCATCTGTCGACTTATGGTGACTCCATGAATTTCATAGGGTTTTCATAGGCAAGGAATACTTAGCTTAGTACTCTGTAAAACCTGAATTCAAAATTGTACAAAAAGCCCACACCAATAACAAAGGCTCTTCACTAGGGATGGGTAAAACTGCTACTGTATCATGCACTTCAGCTTTCTGAATTTGATCAAGGCAAAAGAGAACTTAAGACAAAATTTGTATGTATGCACAGAGAATGAGAAAACCTGTCAGTTTTGCTTTTCCCCTACATTAATGTTTGTGAATTTCAGTAAATTCTGATCAAAACTGAAACAAAATTCTTACTGATCCCAGTGTGTGCATGTATGTGCCGTCACGTCAAGTGCTTGCCTTTATTTCACTCAGAGGTTGTTTTGCCAGTTCTTTCCTCTGAAATGTAGCCTACAGCACCTGATATTCATTGACAGTCTCTAATTCAAGGACTAATCAGGGCTGGCCCTGATTAGCTTCCAAGATCAAGTGGGATTTGATGCCTTACACTATATTTAAACTCTTCAAGGGCAATAAAAATGTTGATGATATACTTCCTTAGACTCAAGTGAAAATGAACAGAAAGCAGGAAGATGGAAAGAGATGTCTTCCTTTATAAATCCAGCCACACTGAAAAACTCTGTTATGAACTGCCTTGCCATGCTCTGCTGCTCAACACCTCAGTGTGATGAGCTCCACAATTAACACAGAAATAGATAATTTGAAGTCCATTGATTTCAGTGGTCCTAAGTGTGCCTTCATCGAAGCTAAGTATAGCTTCTGTCATCTTCTTCTTAACCTTCTCCAGTGTATAGCCACCTATTAACAGCAATGTACTTCTGCTAATAAGAAACACATGCTTTTGGACTAATAAAAGGTGTTTAGAGGGCAAGATATTGGATCTGATCAAAGACCTATTCAGTCCAGCATTCCATGAACACACTCTGGCCAGCTTGTTCAGAAACTTGTATAGGCTTTCAGCTTTCTGTAGTCAAAACAGTTTTTTTATCTATCCTTAGTAGTAGTTGTTTAAAATCCAGCCACCCAACTGCATCCTTAGCTGGTTTCCTACTTCTGATATATTTAAAAAAAATCTTCATTCTCAGTCTTCAAGTTAGTAGTGATATCTGTGTTGTTACACATATTTTATTGCCCCTTGCATTCTTTTTAAGCAAATCTGTCTTTTTTGTTTCTGTTTGGGGAAGACTTTTGGCTCCTGAAAGATTCTTGCTATTCCCTAATAGGGAAAATTGTTTATTAGCTGTTCCACTAACTTCTAGGCTTTGTGCTACCTTTCCAAGTAATTTTAGCTGAGCTTCTTCTACTCTGGTTTTGAATAAACTCAAAGCATTTTTTGAGAGAACTGACTCTCTTGACTTTTCCTTTGAACTTACTGCCATTTCCCTCATTTTTGGGAAGTTTGCTCTTTTGAAAATACATGGACATGTTGAGCTTCCTTGGATATTTTATATTTGTATATAAATTAAGTTTAGTACCACTGTGACCACTATTTCTAATTGCTTCAGTAATGTTGATATTGCATACCAGGTTAGTCAAAATATAAGAACATTCAAAAATGTTCAAGAAAAAACAGTTGAAAGAAGAGTTTCTGGAGTGTCAGAAAACGGTGACAAGGATAATGCTAGTCAGGTGAGAATCTTCACAGTTTGGGGTCTTTTCTGTGCAAAAAATATATATGTCATTTTGTTCCCTGGAAAGCAGCATTTTCTGCACAGAAAATAAAATTTCTGCTTTTAAAATAATGTTCCTTGCATAGAAAAGCATGCAGGAACAAGTTTCTGGTCCATTTGCTTTGTGTGCAGAAGTATTTTCTGTACACACACACATAAAACCCTGTGCCTTATTCTGCACGTAATAAGTCCTGAAATGCAAATAGTCTTTAAAAGCTGCACAGTTTTCAATGACTTTCTCCCAGTGAGGAGCAAAAATTGTAAAATTACTCATTTTTGCTCATGAAACACAATGATTCCCATTCCTACTTAGCACTGAGTCCATGATCTCTTCTTCCCTGATGGTTCCCTCAGCATCTCCCAATCAGCAACTTTGGTTTCAAGGAAACAAACTGGTTTCAAGAAGCCAAAGAGCAGTTGCACTGAATATTAGTCCACAGTGAGCCAAATGGATTCATCACACACCTATTTTGTGATCTGTGATTCACTCTCTCTGAACCTTTCTAAATTATCTTTTTTATTTATGACATAGCAGCCAATGACAGTCTCCATTTATAGAATAACATTTTTTTTAAGGACAAGAGCAATTTCAGAACAGAGTGAGTACACAATAAAAGCGTCATCTGGAGGATATACTTCAAAGCCTGCTCACTCAAAAAATATTGTAACAGAAGGCAGATTTGCACCCTAATTCTGATTATGATCTTGGGGGGGGGAAATCTGTACAGTAACATTACTTTTGAAGATTAAGTATCAGGATTTTTTTATTATGGGCTAGAGTCAGTCTCTTTGTTTGCTATGGTTTTTCAGTTTTAATTGTATCCTCTACCGAACAAGCAATGTTTGGCTCCCTACAGGAAGAAGTAAGGATGTAAATCCTCAATTATTCTTCCTTTCGTGCAAGGGCAAATCATTACTATAGTTTTTCTCTGCTGCAGGGTTAAAAAAAATAGTATTTCTGTTCAATGTTCCCCCTATATTCAAGTATCCAGAGTGTTCTAGAGGATTTTTCTATGCAGAAAACATTGGGTGGGGGGGTGCACAAAAACACATTTCCTGGGAGAAAATACTGCTTTCTGCACATTTTCTAAACAGAAAATGTCATTGGGTTTTTTTTTTCTTTTTTCTTGGTGCAATAAATAAAAATAAGAAAAGCCAAATGTTTCTGTGCACAGCAAAATCCTCTGGAACACTTTGTGACTTTTCAATACTGTGCAGAAGCCTCACTGTGTCAAAGTCTCATATTCTTCCTGACAGAATTTCCTGGCTGGGGGGGGGCGGGGGGAGGAAATCATATTCTTTTCATCCCTAGTAAGGGGTAAGGATTTGTTTATTCTGGAGTTATTATGATGAGTAGTGCAGGACTGGGTGCTTATTGCTAAAGGGTAAAATAAAGAAATGCATTCATCTGGGGGAAAAAAAATCTGAGATAACCTGGTCCTCTTTTAAAGCACACCCAATCTTAGTTGTTATTTTATCTCCTTTTTCTTCAATACTTCACAGCAAAGGATAAAACAGCCCTGGAGGAATAGAAAAAATGCTGCATACACTGTAGTTAGCTGGCTGGCCAGCCAGCTAGGCTATAACTCAAGAGTAATTTTCTATTTTTCCCAAAGCGTGTAGCTCTTCTTTGGGTCTTTTCAAGGTGTGGGAGCAGAAAAATCAACCCCGCAACCAGGATTGCTTGCCACAATCGGTTCCAAATTATGTAGCTCTTTATATAGCAAACATTTACATAGTAAATATTTTACAAAGTTAAGAGCTCATTCTCATTGACTTTAACCATAAAGTTATGCATATTGTTTTCAGCACTCTCCTGAAATGCTTCACTATTTAGTTTCCTTGTGATGTCTAATTCTGTTTGTATTTGCTAGTTGTCTGTGTCTCTTAATGTTAAAAAATATAAAACTTTATTTTAGAGGAAAACAAGCTCTGTAGTCAGCGCATAGATTATTTTACTGTTTTCAACTGTTAGTAAACTATGGTTTACTGTACCTTTATGATTCCCCTCCTTTTTTTGTGTGGGGGGGCGAAGGGATAGCAAACAAGCAAGCAAAAGCAAATTTTTTAAATTTTGGCATTTGTACTCTATTTTCTCTCCATGGAAGTTAGAGTTTCCATAGATCCAGTCCATATTGGTGCTGTATAGGACACCTCAGTTCTCATATTCCTTGATTTGTTAACAGTAGATGTCAGCTTAGCGCTCAACAAGACCAACTAACTCCTGAGCATTGAGTACACAGCTTAATGGACTTATAGACCAAATGCTGGACTGACTGCTGGGATCAGAGCAGCCTCAAATCATGCATCACATGCTACTCTTTCAGTCCCCTGCAGAGCTTAGAGGAAGAAGAGCAGGTGCCACCTGCATTCACAATAGGTAGGCCTCCATCTGAAGTTATTTTGCTAAATACCACATGTTCCGGGGTCAGTCTGTTGCAAACACAACTTAGCTTCACTCTTTCGAAAAGTAGGCATTAGCTATGATCACACAGACAAACCCCAGATCATTTGTTATGCAGCAAAATGGTGTCAGACAGGAGTCTATCTGTTGTGACAGCAACTGATACTTGATCTTTTTGCTTTCAGCAATGCAGGTAATTGAGGAGCACATGAGCCAGGCCTAAATAAGGCATTCCTCAAATTACACAAGAGAAGGGCCTCTCATGAAGCTTCAAAACTCCTGAAATATTAAAGATCTTGCAGGAGCCTGGAACTCTCACAGGATTTGAGACATGCTTATTTAGGCATGTCTCACTTGTACTAGGCAAATGTGAGCTGACTGGACAACCAAAAAGGTTGTCCCATGTTGGTATCTGAAAACCTGGCAACCCGGATGGAGGACGAAGGCTATCGACTTTCCCTTCCGCTAGCCCAGACATCAGTCCTCTCCTCTAGTGACTAGAAGGAGACTGGTTCATTATTATCCCTCTCCACCCATGTTCTATCTGACAATGTGGTTACTTTTCCCCCAATAGGAACAGCCAGCTTAAGGGCTACTGAAAAATACACCTCCAACATCTGCACAGAGTAGATACATGTGACATTTGTAGTTATTTGCAGTCACGTTGGCTGTGACTTATGGCAGCCCTATGAATGAGAGATCTCCACAGGTTTTGCAAACAAAGGGCTGTGGCTTCCTTGACCGAATCAATCCACATGTAGGTTTCCCTCTTTTCCTACATGCAATACAAGAAATAGTGATCACTCTTACACCCTTGCCAGCTGTCTACACAGCTAATTTACTACTAGTTTGGCTATTGCTGTGTTTGTTTGCTTTAAAATCAAGATTGATTACTAGTGGACTGCCCACCCTCCTATGAGTATTCTAGTAAAGAAGCATGATTCATGTATGCATCACTTCTTTTTATCTTGTTGCTTCATCTGCATTTCCTTGCACTTTGCAAATTGGGCTTTTTTCTAAGCCTGTCCCACTTTTATAGCCTTAGCAGCCAATTAGAGGAGAAGGCCTCATTTATAAAGCAAAAGAAGGGTGGGCTTAACTACTGATCTCCATTCCCCATCAATGAATGGAAAGCTAGATCAGCTGAGTTCTCTCAGAATGAAGATTTTTCTTCTTAAACATTGGAGGGAAGAACAGGCAAGGGGATTCAGGCAAGGATGTTGAGCTCTTCTGGGAATACAAATGGCTGATTTATTACAAGCCTAGTTCAAAGTGTTTTTTTAATAGTCTTCTATTTTGTTTTATTTTCAGCTGAATAAAAAGCTGAAACTGGGCTGTGGCCTATATAAGACTAGAGAGGCTGTATATCCTAACACACCAGATCAATCTCTGTGGGGCCATAACATGACAACACAACATCCTTGTGAAAGAATAGATGTCTTCTTATTATAACAAGTCTTCTGAAGTTGTTGCCCATTTTTCTAATCTACTCTAAATGTTATCCTATATCTTAATATCAGTAATGCTGGTCACTTACAAGTGATAACAGCTCCTATAATTTCAGCCTCAAATTGAAGAATTCTGTTAGTTAAACAGAACATCATATTGTTACCCTGGGGAATTATAAAAGTCAACACTAAATGATCCATTTTATCTATAATTCTGAAAGTAGCACTCAGGATTAAAAACCTAATCATCACTTTTTTATTAGATCAGTATATTTCCTAATGTACTTTGAGGAGTGTTGAATAAACTGACTAATGCTTCGGCAAGAAAAGGATTTATCACAAATTGAGTCACTTCTAATGGTTTCCCATTTGGATTGCTCCCTGTGGAGCTAATCGGATCTCAATAAAAGTTCACAGGAAACCCAGCTACTAAAGTGACAGATGTACATGTCTACTCTGCCCTTCTAATTTTGTGACCCATATTTCCTCTGAGTTTGCTTTCTGTAGCAGTTCTTTTCTCTCCCCCCACATCTTCTCAGCAGTTTCCATCCTCTGAAAGAGGAAGGGCAGAATTGTTTCTGGCTTTCACATTGTTTTAGTTTCTTGTATAATATTAACTGTAAGCACCATCTGATTTGTTTTGTAATGTTGTAACTTATTGTTTGTTTATCATTGCTACTATTTTTGTGAATTACTATAAAATAAAATGAAAACTTTTTTTAA
Organism: Ctenosaura bakeri; assembly: GCA_948474755.1. Classification (NCBI taxonomy): domain Eukaryota; kingdom Metazoa; phylum Chordata; class Lepidosauria; order Squamata; family Iguanidae; genus Ctenosaura; species Ctenosaura bakeri. Next base: position 345,386 of record CAOLHI010001311.1, on the reverse strand, counting down.
AAAAATAAAAAATGTAATTGCAGCATAATAAGAAAGCTTAAAATACTAATAGCAAAAATCCCTCTTCTCTGAACTAGAGACATTTCATAGAGGGCCTAAAAGATTATTTTAAAGCAATTGCTACAATGACGTGACCCTGAGATGTACCTTTCCATTACTTTACTGATTTTATTTATAGAATTACTTACAAACTGCCCGCATTCACAAAGATATGTGTGGTATACATAAAAATACAAGGGAAGTCATACAAACTGTTCAGACAATCCAGTGCTTATTGCTTTATGCCTTATTTGACAAATCAAAGAGATGGGTTTCTATGCAAAGTTGTAAAGAAGGAGTATATCTATTTATTATTTAATGCATTTATTTGTCACCTCTCAGCCTGCCAAGGCCTCCAAGGTGATAGCTGATGTTTAAAAGCAATCAACAAATAACTGGGAACCATATTAAAATATTCAAAATAACTCTAAATGCAGTTTTTTTAAAAAAAAAGCTTTATAAAAATAATTGTAAAAGCAGTTTTTAAAACACTCAAAGCAGACACGCCCTACTTTTAAGATCCAAAGGGCAACCAAAAAAGTGCAGTCTTCACCACCCACCTGGAACTTAAAAGCAATGGATCCAACCTGACATCCAACAGCTGAGAATTCCACAGTCAGGAATTCTGTGAACAGCTCTAAATGAACAAACTCTTGTTTTAAAAACTCTAAAGAAAACCCCACACATTTATGAGTAATATCTGCTTAGTTAGAGACAGGGGAGTCTCAGGTTGGTCTTGGTCATTTGAGTGAAATATATCAAACTTAATTAAGAGTTTTTCTTTTTCTTTTGTATACAGAAATATATTTACTGATATCAATACATTTCAAGTTTTCCTTCAAGGTACTCAGTGCTGTGTTCCGCCCTCAGTAAACATATTTCTGCACCTGTATAGGCACTGCCACCTGTTTCCCCTGTATTTCTATCTCACACCTACACATACCTGTATTAACTCTAAAGCCAGAGTATAACCACCATGAGATCTTCTACCCTCTGATTTCAGTCCTAAATCCATTCCAGCCCCCAGCCCTGACCTACAGACTTCATTACAGGCCTCATCCGGGTACCAGAATGCCTGGTATTTCTGGAAGACATATGACAGTTACTATGATGTGATTTGATTATGCTTACAAATAGAGAAGGGCTGCTTACTTGCAGCATGTGAACAGTGTACAACAAAGACAAACCCCAGGGATAAAATCATCAGTAAAATAGCCACTTATTTGCTAAAAGCTATTTTGTAAAATATTTCATCCATAATATCACAGGACTGATAATATGAATAATTATACACGCACTTAATCCCTTTTTTCAGTATGACCTCCGTGCAAATGTTAAATGCATAGAAAGAGAAACAGGACTACACCACAACTTGTTAAAGGTATGAACATTAGGGTAGAAACAGTAGATATAATCTTGCTACTTCCTCTACGGTTAACATAAACAGTTAACACCTGAACTGGTTCAGTGGGTCATTAGTGTTAAAATCCTTTAGAACTGAGGGCTGGCATAACCTTGGCCATCTTTTTTCCATATTCCCCCCTGTCTTTGGAAATGAAGCGCATAGGGACAAACTATAACTTTGCAAGAAAGGTGGTTCTGACTAAATATTACAAGAAACTTAAAGAGAGGAAAAGCTGTTCAATACTTGATTAAATTTTCTAAGAAGGTGGTAGCTGTCTTCCATTGAGAATTTCTCACAGAGGTTGGATTACTATCTGTCAGGGAAGCTTTACCTGTGAATTCCTTAAATAATAAATGGTTAGACAAGAGGACTTCTGGGATACCTTCCAACTCTACATGTCTTTGAATGGGTGTCACGGAAATACTTTTATATTTAACCTTTTATGGAACCTTTTATAGGTTCCATTTTAACAACTTTTGTAATCTTGTTTGGCTCTATTTTTTAACATCTATAGTTGCTGCTTGGCTGTTTACAAGTTATTCATTTTTATTTTATTTTATTCATTTTTTAAAAGCAGTGTTAGGAATTGTTTGTCTCTCTTGGAAATTCTTTTGAGTTGAAGAGTAAGATTGAAACATATAAAACAAATCAATCTTCTTATTTATGTCCTAACATATAAGAAAAAACAATTGTACAAAATCAAGACAGCATGTAATGCAAGTTCTGACAACATTAAGGAAATGGATAATTCCAAATAAAGACAACTTCTCCTCGGCTTCTTGATTTGCATATGTAGTGATCCATTTCAAAGCTGAACCATCAAACACTAGGAGGCTAATTTAGCCTGCAAAATGTTATAATCAACATTATCAAATGCATTGCAAGATCCTTAAGGACTGCAGGAGGGGAAAAAATGTTAAAACAGCTTTTTTTAAAAAAAGAAATATCTTCATTTTTTAAAAAAAGACTCGCAAAGAAACTTCTAAGGACCAGTTTATGCAAAATGCAGCAAGCAAGACTAACTAGGCACTTACTAGGACTTGGTAAGATTTTATGCAGCCTAACTCCTCATTTAAAACACTTCTTTACTTAAACTTCCTTCATGTGCCCCAACTCTCTGTCCATGTTGCTATAGCCTGCTGTTACATGCCAATGATGTATAAGAAGGGATCAGTATAAAGAGGAGAAGCAGAAGGCTATGCGAAATGCTGCATGAGTAGCTGCTTTGTCCAGTCCTTGAGGCTGATAAGAACTGGCTATGATATATAACAGGGAATCCAGCAGAACGTTTTTTCTTCAGAAGAAGAAGAATGCTCCTAGCATTGTCCTGTTTGCAGAAGACTGGAACATGGTGAGTTTAGGGTGGAAAGCAGCGGTGGGAGGTCAAGACAGGAAAGGTTCTCAGTACAGTTAGAGAGTAGGTCAACATATCTGAAGATCAATACCTGGAAAAGCTTCAACATAGGAGACAAGCAAGCCAATGTTATGGCCAAAGATAGCCCACAATATGATCAAAGACAGTCAAGGTTATGTTACTGCATTTGCTAGCCCGGATTTGGGGCTGCTAGATATCATTTTGATATCAATAATTTGGCTCTCTTCCACCACCTGTCTCCACGGGTTTGTGAGGCCCCCAGACAAGCACAGAACTAGGCTCGGCCACTAAACACTGCAATATCCCAACACAATACAGGCAGGCCAGAAATAGCCAGATTGATGGTTTAGGAGACCTCTCTGCAAACACCCTTATTATGTATGCACGCTGTTTACAAAGAACTCCCTGCCCCGAGCAGGCAACTTGACAAGCTGAATACTCAAATGTCAAGCACTGAACATTTGCATACTGTCTACCTCTTTGTCAGTTTGGACCTAACTCAATCATGCTAAATTTTGACCTTTCCAAAGCTTTGTCTCACGCCCGAAACTCATTGTTTTCCCCAAGTACAGAATAGCCTGCAGTTACATTTCTCCCTATAAAAACCCCTGATTCCAAGACCATCTTCGGATCGGTCTGGACTTCTATCCATCCTTGCTGCCGCTTTGTTTGGCAAGCTGTCCCTCAGTCCCACGTACTGAGACTCCATACCAACGAACTCAATCTTCAGACCTCTCTGGGCTTCAGGACAGGTGTCATATGACCCAATTCAACAATCCCTCTCAAAATCCCTCTATACCACTCCAACCTTTATTTTCTATAGTTATCTGTGTGTGTGTGTGTTGCATACACTGTTTGTCTGTATTTAATAAAAATCTCAATTATTCTTAAACTTGGTGTGCTCCTTGGCTTGGCCTGACCCCGTAGACATTGGGTAAAAGATTCCGCTGCATTATCCTGCCTCTTGCATTGCTAACTTGTGCTCTAGCTAATTTCCCCAAACTTAGTTAATTGAGAATGCATATAGGTGTCCCTCCCGGGACCCCCAGTAAACAGGGTAACAGTTACTTACAGGAATTCAGTTTGAGGGATATCTAATAGGCAAAGGCAGGACATACTGCAGCAGTGGGAAACTTTGGTGGGTCTGAGAATCAATTTTTACCCTCTGGGAACCACCATGAGCCAATTTATTGGCCAAGTACAAACCAAATCTTCTATTTTGCAAGCAAACCAAAAAAGGCCTCTAAGACAAGTAGGACGTGCTCATTTTGAAGGAGGGTTCCAGGTCTGACCAGCATATTTTGGCAGCAAACCACAAATGCACACATCCTTTAAAGTTATTATTTTCTGCTTATTTTTAAAGACTTTTATCAGTTTGCTTAAAATGCAACATGGTGTTTGGGGCCTGGAAATACAAAAATAGTTTTGAGGGCCAACTGTTGCCCATTTTTTACCTATTGGGCCTAGAGTTATAGCAGAGATCTTGACCCAGTAGTTCCTTCAGACTGAAACCCATCTAAAGCTCAGGTGCAGCTTATCAAAGGCTTCTGGAAGTTTTCCTCTTGAGGAGAACTCCAACACAAAATAAGCCCATGGCTCCCAAGAAGACCTTTTCTGCAACACCCATCTTCTAAGGGTGAGGATTTTGTTCTTACTTTTCTAGGACTGTAGTTCCTGAAGTTCCACTTCTGAAGGAGTATTCCCTTCATACTGAGAAAAGTTGGGTTGGATCCTTGTCAGACTTCCCCAAGGACCCTGTTTCCTCCTAAGTGTTCCCAAACTCTTCAAAGGAGGAATGCCGGAGGAGGGTTAATGACACATGAATATATGGATAAGAAAAAGGAAAAACGAATGCCACATGGGTTTTACAGAGAAAAAAGTACAGTTGCGGCCAGTTAAATCTTTCTGTTTGGCATGATCTCCTATGAAGTGCATAGACTTTGCTTCTCATCTTCATGTTTTGCAAATGTATTTCTTTTGTGTCCTTGCTCTAAGATATTAATGTCTCAGAACAAAATGCATAGTCTGCTTCATTTATTTATTTATTTATTTTCAGAGCAAATCCTGCAAGGTATATTAGACTAAGTGACAGCTGAAGGGCAGGTGAAGATGTGACTCTGGAATTCTTCAATTCTCCACTTTATTTAATATATTACTTTGGTTCCATATGTTCCATTCAACATCACCATGCCCTCCCCTCGCCCTGCATTGCGCTGATTTGGAACGGACAGTGCTATTAATCCTGTACTGTCCCACTTTTTCAGGGGTTTTTAAAATGTCAGTTTTCCTCTCCTCCCTCTTATCATCTTTATCCTTTGTGGTTCTTACATTTATTTATATGCCACTGTTCTCCAATTTGAGACTCAAGGTAGTTTATAACAGTTAAAATAAACATACAAAAATTAACATGCTAAAAGTTAAATAGCAAATAAATGTGCTCATTTCAATAGTTGCAAACTGAGTAAGTAGTCTGCATTTATTGAACTGAATGGGGAGAGTGGGGGGGGTAAAGTCTCAGACTTCCCAGTCAGCTCAAGTAAATGCAGCTGCTATAGCCCCTCCTATTTTGTTTTCACTTCAACTTTTTCATCTTGACCACACTCGGATGTTGCTTTGTCACACATGGTATGGTTTTCTTCTCTGAAATGTTAGAGACTATGCCACCTTTGAGACTCAGCTTGGTGTAGTGGCTTGAGTGTTGGACAAAGACCCTGGAGGCCAGCGTTCAGTGCCCTGCTCAGCCAGGGAGACCAGCTGAGTGGCCTTGGGCACATCACATACTCTCAACCTCAGAAAACCCTATGATAGGTTTGCCTTAGGGTCATCCTAAGTCACAGAACAACAGCAACAACATGCCATCTTTATGAAAAACGGTTACATCAAATTCATCATTAACAATAGGAAGCATTACCAGGAAAGAACTTCATATCACAGTACCTGAGAGGCATGCTAGATATCCTTTTGCATTATTTGCAGGCCATCTGCCGTTTTAAAACTGTGCATAGAGTGGTTACACAAACAATTTAAAAAACCCCCAACTAGCACTATAGAAGATTTTAAAAAAAATGCAATCCGAGTAGTAAACCAAATACAAACATTTGGTAATACCTAACATTGAAAAACTCTAGTAATAATTAATAATGAAAATAATAATCCTAATGAAAAAGACCTTTTCCTGGTAGCTTACCTAAAGGAATGTAATTCACTCGCTTCTATGACTGCCTAAATAGAAGTTTTCAAATGGGAGAATTGCTTATTTAGATACATGGGAGCCAGAACATAAACAGTTTTAAAGGTCAAAACCACTGTGAAATGGGATGAGAAACAAAGGGGTAACCAATTTTATGTTCACACCAACCTGTATTTGATAGTCAGCAGCATTTGCCAGGTCCTGAAGAGCCTAGCAAGAGCAACCATATATGGAGTGGTTATGGTAGTCTGCCCTGGAAGATAACAAGACAGGAGTGATGATTGCTGGATGGTAGCAGATTTCCATGGAGTGGGAGTATTGAATGTGAAAAGCAACTTGTTTCCAAAATAAAATATTTCTTGTTGTCTCTCTGAACTCAAGACTCCCGGTCTGTTGGTGCCAGCTGTATCTATCTTAACTGTCTTCATTGTGAAGGCAAGTTACTTTGTTAAATAGCCTTATTTTATTATTCAAAACACAGTAGTATGAAAATGTATGTCTGCCAAAGGAAGAAAAATTGAGTCACACAGCTGTTGTTAATACCCATTATTGTTCATAATGGAATCTGTGACAGCCAACCTTACTAGATACATGAAGATCACCCTGTGGCACTGAAATGGACTCTAGTCCTCCTTCACTTAATAGCACAAAGCCACTATTATTTGGTGCTGCTGGCAACACTACAAATTAGATTTTGGTAAACAAATGGAAGTTGGCAGTATAAAGATGAAATACTACTTTTGCAGCACCAGTGGGCAAATTGCTATTCCCCCCCATACCTGTTTACTAGTGTACACATTTATGTTGCTGTTATTTAAACAGTATCATGTCTACTGGTACATGCACTTCTTAGCTGGTAATAAAAGTCCATGTAAAAATATATTTAAGGGGATAACATGATATTTAAAACCGCAGGGAACAAGCTTATTGAAAGGTTATCTCAGACACAAAATGAATGTGACCCAAAAACATGTAAACCTTAAAGTTGGCTTTTCAATCCCTCCTAAGAACAAATTCAAAGACTATTCCATGTATAATGGATTGAAGAGTTATATGTGTTTATGTGATGGTTGACATAATGAGAAATAGCTGTACTTGATAAATAATTTTAAAAGGCAGATGCTTGCTCCCTCAAATAGTAAATGGAAGCACACAGCCTCCAACTTTTTTTTTTTTTAATGAATCAATGCCAGGACTCTGAGACAAAAACAGTGAGGTGACAAGTGGTGTTAATAAAGTTAGGTGGCTGTTTTATTATTAAGAAGAAGCCTTTGAAGTCCTGAAAAGGAGTACAAGATGACAAAATGGAAGCACAAAATGGAGGAGAAACATTATCACTTTTCCTAATACCACTATCACCATTTTGAAGAAGGATAATGTAGTGAGCACAACTTCTGTATTTTAGAGTCTTTGTGATTTTCACAGCAAAATGTTCTACTCAGTGGCATAAAATGGGTTAGACTATTTTGCTTTTGCTTGGCAGTTCAAGATAGGGACTGGACTAGAAGCTGGGCATGAACTGGGACTAAACTTTCCTGTTAAACACCGTTTGCATAGTTTTTAGGATAAGTCACACCTAGAGACAGAAGGTATATTTGAAAATATTTGCAAAATGGTCTTTTTTTTTTTTTTTTTGAACTTGGAGAAGAATTCTGGACCAATGTGAATCCTCACAGTTCAGGACTTATTCTGTACAGAATCTGATTGTTGTTGTTTTGTGAAGAAAATTGTATTTTCTGCATGGAAAATAATTTATCTGCACAGAAATTATTACCTGCACACAAAAAGTTGTTTCCTACATAGAAAATACTGCAATAGGGGATTTATTTTGAGCAAAGTTTACTTGTGGTTGAGTTGCATGCAGGAAACATTATTTTCTGCAAATAAAATACCATTCTTTCATAAAAAATACTACTTTCTGCACAAAAAATGCTGCCTTGCTTCCTGCAAATAAAATGCTGATTTCTGTACAAAGCAACCATGTATGAATTTTGTGCAGAACAAGTCCCAAATGGCAAATAGGGTTTAAAAACTGTGTGGTTTTTACAGACTTTCTTAAAGCAGAAAGAAAAATGTTTCCTTCAAGAAGAAACTTAGTGAAGAATTACATTTATAGTCATATCTATGCACTTCAGTTTTATTTGTTCATTTCTGCACTGTACAGTCCTTAGATGTCTGTCTTCCACTAGCCTTCCTTGGGGCAAGGTATACCCCAGCTCAGAAAACCTCTTAGCTAGCCTCTTTTATCTAGAGTGTTGGCTGTGGGATAGTCTGAGCAGAGTTTGTTGCTTTCTACTACTTGATACAAGGTGAGGCTGGAATCCCTCAGCTGAAGGACAGTGATGCTTTGCTATAGACCTTCTTCTGTATCATTTACTACACACATGTCATTTTTCAATACCAAATGCTGACCTGGGGAGACCTGGAATTACAGCCACTTCCACCTCAAAGAATGTAACACTCATGAAGCCCTGTTTAATTGCTATTAAATAGAATAGTATCTTTACAGAAATGTATATTTGTCCAAAGGCAAAATATTACTTTTATGAGCGCCTTGATAGTGCTTGTGATTACCTTAAATTACAAAAGCTAAAGTCTATATGGAAATTTTGTTTATTCCATGTAATAGATAATTAGCACCCTTGCCAGGTCCCCAGATTTCTTGGAGAAGACCTGACTATAATGACTAGAATTAGACTATAATTATTAGAAATGTTTATCTAAAGTATATTGAAACTGGATCTGTCCATGGTACCAAATTTTTTACTAGATCACCAAGTACAATTAATGTATATTGGTATAGTAGTGGCATGGATTTCATGCAGCAAAACTTCCTTATGACTGCATCCTTCTCTAAATAACTAAGAATTGATTGAGATTAAAGGTTTTCCATTCTCCACAATTAGAGCAGTTTGATCTACTTTAACTATAATGGTTCTATCCTATTGCATCCTAGGATTTGTATTTTGCTGATATGCTCTGAATTTCCCACTGCTCTCACCTGAACTATAGCAAGCTTTTATGGCATAAAAAGTTCCAGGTATCTCCTAAACTGTAAATCCTAGATTCTGTAGGATGAAGCCATGGCAGTTAAAATGACAACAAACTGTTGTAACTGGGTAGTGTGAATATACTCTAATATGCACCTTATGACTTAATTTTAGTGGGATCTGGCTATGACTAAAAAAGAACAAATCTATTTTTTGAACTACCTCATTTATGAATACTGTAAAGAAATAATTACATTCCACTCCCACATTTAACCTGTGAAATTAAAACAAACGCTCTCAAAATAACTAAGTTTTTAACAGTCTATCCTTCAAAATGTATACATATAAACAATTTTTTCAGGGAAGTTCAAAATGTTGTGGGTTACTAAGCTCTGATGTGTACTTTAATTTGAGAGGTGCAGTCTAGACACTATGCATAATTATTTACAAGATTAAATTCTTTAAGCATCCATAGCCATGACTATATTCATCAGAGCCAGAAAAGACTGACAGAATTTAGTGAGACACACCATCACCCATAACTAGTCCACCCCGATATAAAATGGATGTAGTAGAATGTTGTTCACATCTGTTCTAGAATTAATCTGGTCCTTTACCCATCAAGAGGGCTTATAGTATGAACATATTTGTTATTCTTGTCTTCCTTTCATTGTGTTCTATTTTCAGAAAATGTGTAACCTGCCATGTTAAAGAGTTCCTGAAGGCAGCAGTGACATGATACAAAAGCTGAGAATGGGCAAAACCTGAAGGAAAAAGATCTAATGTGTTTGTGAAGCCTTAGTTAATTAATTTTTGAATTCTTCTTCAAAATACTTGGATTGATCCCTAGATCTCTACAACTCAGTCTGCAACATAATACATAATGTAGTTTCATGTGGATGGAGTTTCCATGAAGACATTACATTTCCAAGTAAAAAGTTAGTGTGGTTGCGCTGAATCTTTCAGCGGGCTTAAGTATGCCTATTTGTTTGTGTATCTATGGGTGTGGGTGGGTGTGCATTCATAGGCTAGGAGGATCCAGTTGAATTTGAGGTTGTTCTGACTGTCCTATCTCAGTCAGACTGGCTCGTCTGACAACCCAAACAAAACAAACTGAATAGCTCCTGGCTTTTACTTACTTTAAGGCAGTAAGCACAAGGTCATTAATGAAGTCCAACAGCATTCTCAGGCAAACAAGTCCAATGTCAGTCGGGATAATCTAGAGTCAGGCACAGAGTTCAGCAAGATATCCAGCAGGGCAGAAGGTAAGATAAGCTCTGACAACTACTGGAGAGGAAGGGCAACAGATATACTCATCAGCAGCCTAACACAGCTGTTGCCTGAGTAATTGTTGCCAGTTATAAATTCTCTGGGATTGAATTGGGTTTTCTCTTTGCTGTCTGAGCTCAGCAAACGTAACTACTATGTCTGAGTAATTGTTGCCAGTTATAAATTCTCTGGGATTGAATTGGGTTTTCTCTTTGCTGTCTGAGCTCAGCAAAGGTAACTACTATGTCTGAAAAGGCAGGACTCTCTGCTGGGGCTGGCACCGCCTCCTGTTCAGTTTGTGGCACTGTAACCTCTTCCTGTACAGCAGGTCCTGGCATGCCCTCTGTTTTAGACTCTGAATCAGTGTCCATGTTCTGTAAGCAGGGCATGACACTAACAAAACAAGAATATGATTTCATTGACTATAATTCTATTGGCAGTGTGTTGGCTTATAATGGCATAATAATATACACATAAAAGAATCTTAAAACAGAGTTTCAACAAAACCATCCAAGAAATGGCTAATGCTTATATTCCATTATCAGTATTCCATTATATTCCCTCATCAATAGTTACCATTGAAAGCTGGTATGGCTGCTGGAGAGGAGGATCATCCAGAATCTGGGAGTAAAGATCCATCTACATTGTGGCACAGCTCCAGTGATACCATCAGTGTTATACCTTAGATCTGAGCTTTGCTCCCCGCCCACCTCATCTCACTCTGTAGCAATTCCTTTAACAAATGGGTATTTGGCAGATACTGCATTGTTTTTTGGATAGCCTTTTTAGATTCTATATATAAATAGTGAGCTATAGATTTTGGTCCTTAAAAAGGGTTTTATGCTTGAAAAGTATTTTTAATTTCATGTTTGTCATTTTACTCCCTAAACAATTTAACTGCTTTAGTAATCAGGACTAGTAAAACTGAGTTGGAGTAACACACACAATTGTCATCATCATCTGTATGCTGCTTTTTCCAAAAATTGGGACTCGAAGCAGGTCACAGTTTTAAAGAACAGAACAGGACAATGCACACATCCACACACACAGAGACTTTTACCTGCATAATTGTCATGGTTTTATCCAGATACTGGTGTGGTTTGCTTCGGGTTCTGAGAATTCATTGTTAGCACTACAGAATGATAGAATTACACTGTTAGCTTTACAGAACTACAGCTCCCAGGCCTTACTGAAATGGCAATTAAACCAATTTAAAACTATGCTATAGCTAAAGCTTTAGCTAAAGGATTCATCAGAGTCAATAAAAGTGGGGATGCTCGACTTCTGCCTGCTGTATTATTAGCTCCCATGACTACCTAACAGAATTACAGATGACTAGAACTGATGTTTCATGTATGAGCATATTTTTAATCTTACTGTGATGTTTGCTCATTGTTGCCACAGAAACAAGCTCTGGAAAGCTTCTGAAAGGACACAGGTCATGCTGGAACATAAATGTGCACTCGTTTCTTATCACTTTATGAACATCAGCTCTAGTTCCGTAAATGAGTCAGTTTTTGTTTTGTACAATCAACATCTCCAATTAAACAACCTTTGAATCTAAACAGTAGGCTCATTCATATTAATGGCTGAGAACTCTCATGGATTCACAGTGCAGAAAGCAAATCCTGGAGCTGTTTCTTACACTTAGTTCTGCTTAAGGTAATTATTCCTTTCTCTGGTCCCTTCCACAGAATCACAGAACTTCGGTGTAGAAATGGGTTCCAAGATTCATCTAATCCAACCTTCTACCAGTGCAGGAATCCATTATTAAAGCATCTCTGACAGATGGTCATCCAATTCAATTTTCTGTTTTAAAACCTCCAAAAAAAGGGCCCACCATTTCTGAGGTATTTCTTTCCATGGTCAAACACCCCTTATGATCAGGACTTTCTTCCTAATGTTTAGTTGGAATTTCCTTTCTTATAATTTGAGTTCATTGCTTTGGACCCCACCCTCTAGAAACTCTCCAGGCTGTTAAGATGGCGACAGGATTGGCAGCTCCATCAGAGTCATTGTTGCAGTTTTTTTGTTTGTTTGTTTTGTTTAACAGCTTCACTGTTTTATTGTTTTGCCATTCTCGTGTTGTCTTCCCTTCAATTTCCACTTTTTATATTCACTTTCTGTTATAATTTTTACTATCTGCCTCATACTCCGGCTCCCTGCTTTGCTATCTAATGCTTATCTACAAATGCTAAGTTTCTTCAAGTTGTTGTGTCTTTGGTGAATTTCAGTTGGCTGTCGGCCACAGTTGTTGTCTTTGGCCGAGGAACTAACTTTGAAGGATATTTTTTTGTTTGCTGTTTCACTGTTTTGCTGGAGTGGGTTCTGGTGAAAGGAGATTGTTGTTGACTGAAAGAGTCTGCAAAACTTAATGTTCATTAGCTAGATCTTAAAGCTGTTGGGGCGAATTTTGGATACTTCAAGGGCTCTTGAGAGAATAAGTCATGCTTACTAGAAAGGCCTACAAAACTTTAGGCATTTTGCCAGCTTTTGAGAGTATCCCCTTGAATACTAGAAAAGACCAGATGAAAATCACACAGTTTTTTGCTCCCAAGGAAGCTGATAAAGTGGTGGAAGCTGAAGCGGTACTTCCTGCAAATTCTGTGTTGGACAGGACTCCGGATCTTAAAGGACTATCACAAGCTCCACAGAGCCCTACTGCGGAGCTAGCTCTTTCCAACCTTGCATCTGAGTTGTGCTTTGCAGAGCAGCATCCTCTCCTCAGTGCAGCCTACAACTCCCAGGCTGCATTGCAGAAGGAAGGGGCAGTGCGCAGGTGGGGCTCTCGCGCAAGCAGGAAGGAACTGCAGAGCCCAAGCAGCAGGGAAGCAGGAGGCTTGCGAGAGCCTGCTTGCCCAGGCTTTTCACGCAAGGCCCACACTCCAGCAGCATGAGAAGATAAGCTGCGGAAAGGCCTGAGTTGTGCTTTGAGGAGCAAAGTTGCATCTTTGCAGAGAAAGCATAATCACTTGACCCCTGTCAATCATCAGAAAAAGCACACTGCCCATTTGAGAGGACATCAAACCTTCTGCATGATTCTGCCTCCCACCTGTCCCACATAGAAACAATTATGGGCTGCCCTTTAAATCAAAGTAAGATACATAAAAGGGTCAATTTTCCTGTTGAAGCCTCATCCTCTTCTGATATTAAAATTGTTCAGGATGCTGCCTGGATAGAAGAGTTCACTCAAAAACAGCTTGTTGATCTTGCATGTTACAATGTGCCTAACAGTCCAAATGCTAAGTTGCAATCTACATGTTTTCAAACAGAGGATTTGGACTTTAACTCTATTTTTTTTTTTTTTTTACAATGGAGGCTTCTCATGATGTATGTGGAACCTGTACTTGTTAAAAATTTCCTCTCAGGAAGCAACAATTTGCTGACAGCTTTAGCCAAAAATTATCCAATGTTTGAGAGAAGACTAACGCCAAATGGCCTTAGAGGAGGAGTCATGTCTGCGACAGGGTCAAGAAAACAATCCCCAAGGACCCATTCCATAAAAAACAGTAAGGCTGAGTTAAAGGGAATTTGTAAAAAACAGAAGAAAAGCAAAAATATCAAAAATTTAAGTAAGAAGATTAATCAGTCACGATGCTACAGGAAAAGAGATTGGGTGCGTTTGCTTAAATTATTGGACAACATTTGCTCTCTTAAAAAATCAGATCACAAAAGTTGTTTGAAAAATCAGAAAAAAGATAAAAAGAAGGCAAAGGAAAGCATGCAGAACAATACTGTTAATTTGTTGCAGTCAGTTGATGCAGGCAGCCATTCAGGGACTTCTGTGGATCTCCTAGCAGATAAAGTCTCCATGGCAGGACAGTTGTTGGACCCGTGGGAAGAAGTCCTTTGCTCTAACTGGAAGTCTAATACAGACAATGCTTAATTTCTGGTGGTGAAATTGGATTCATATAAAAAAGTTCCCCAGAATGATGCAGTGACAAGATATAAAGTCATGGACTCTGGCTGGAATTTGGTCTTGATTCCTCAAAAGCTGTTTGTTTGTTTTTTAAATTACCCTAAGCAATTTGGTTTTCTTACATTACAGAAACATATTTTTCATTTTTTAGATGTTAATAATAAAGTTTTACCAGGTGTTTTGAAATTTAAGGATGTAGCTTTAGTGGAATATTTTTACTATGATGGTTTTAAAGCTCGTGCTGCAATTACATTTAGAAATAGTGCTATTGCCAATGCAATATATAAGGCTAAGGATGCTTTTCTAAACTTGGGTATCCAAATTGTAAGATTTTTTTGGGAACCAAGCCCCATCACCCTTAATCTATCGTTCTTATAATATGCGGTTGGGTAAGGATATTATATCTGCTCATGATACTGTTAATTTGATTGATTTGAATGAGCCTCAGGTGTATCTTCATAATGATACTCACTTAGTTTCTAGGGGTTTGGACTCCCGTGCTAATGCATTTTACCAAGCTAACCCAGTTATGTGTCAGACTCTTTATGAAAAGATGGAGCCATTTAATCTAGAGGAGAAAGCTCTCAGAAATTCATTTTGTTCTTGGCCATCCCGTGTTCAAAAAGAATGTTGGCCAAGACTAGATCTGTTGAGGAATTGTTTAGAGCATAAACCATCTTTCTCCTCAAAGATGTCAGTTGTCTCTAAAGACAGCCAAGTTGCTTGTTTGCAGCAGATAGATGCCAATATAGAAAGCGATGTCCAGGAGATCTGTCAGATAGTAGTCGAGCTGGGGGGGATGTAGCATGTCCGGATACAGGAAAAGGAGAACTCAAGTTGTGTTAGTAGAGATAAATCACAGGGCACCTTCACTGCCCATGAATCAAGTAGAGGGAGAAGTTTCTATTCTACCTAAACTTATTGCCAATGGTCAACAGAACAACAATAATTGGGTTAAAATGAGATACCTGGATGATGATGAGTTGGGAAGAGTACTAAGTTCATGTGGGGCAAAACCCTCTGACTCAATTGTCATTCACCCAATGTCAGCAAACTGAGTCCTTTGAAAGATGAGCATATTCACCTTGATTGTGAAGAGGTACAGCCCCTTATTTAGTTAGCGAGGTCAGCTAAAACTGACTTACCAAATGCGGATTATCAGGTTCAGTCTTGGGCCGTTTTTCTTAGTCTATCCTGTCCCTTGTTACTCAGCGCATAATGAGACTTTAGGCTTAACCCTGAATAATAAGTCTCATTGCTCCATCACCCCAGTTAATATGGTCTCCTGGAATATAGCAGGCTGGAAGACTTCCCTTTTTGGGGAGGATTTTTTTGGATTTTTATCCAATTTTGATTTGATTGCTCTCCAGGAGACCTGGCTCCAAGCTGGGGACAGGAATGTACTGTCTGGGTACAAAACCTGGTATAAACCTGCACAGAAAATTAAAAATAAGGGTAGAGCCTCTGGAAGACTATTAATTGCAGTCAAAGAAGAGTTAGGCTGGAAGGGAGAGCTGGTTTCTTTCTGTGTCTTACTGCAAAACTGCTTAATAGTCAAGTTGAATTTCCCTGTACAATCATCATCCTGGTCAACATCTATATCCTTCCAGTGTGGGCTCTCCTGGAGCAACTGCTGGACGAGTTAAGTAAGGGATTCCTGACTGCTTTAATAATTTTGATGGGAAACTCTAATGCCCAAATAAGTACATCACCCGAAAAATTTGCAGATTTGGGAGGCCTCCAGGAGGAATTGCAAGATGTGTTTTGTTGGTTTTCTAGTGATAAAAAATCTAATCAAGCTGGGCAAAAATTTCTAGGGCTTTTGTTTTCATTTGATCTTCAGATCCTTGGCCCTAGTGATTACAGAGCACCTTATCCATTTACTAATTTTACCCACAAGGCTGGTAGTGCTATTGATTATATATGTGTCTCAAAACATAAGAGACATCTTTTCTCAGGTATTTCTGTAAATATCCAAGAAATAGCGATCACCAACTGACATTCACTTGGATAATGCTTGAATCTGATTTAAGAAAATCAACACAGGTAGACAGGCAGGTGACTCAGGGCCTTGACATTGTGCAAGAAAAATGACTAAGATGGCAGCAAGTGGATGTGAAGAAACTTAGCTCTTTTTATAAGTCGGAAGTGGGTGGTGTCCTTGGCAGTATAATTTGCTGTCTGGAGGCAAATATTACTCATGTCCTGGCTGCATATCATGCCATTTGCTCTCAGATCAAACCTCTTTTATTATCCCAATTAACAGTAAAAGGCTGCAGGAATAAAAAGCATCCTTGGTTTGATGCCAAATGTCATAGGTTGAAGACATGCTTGAGGAAACAAATAAGAAAAGTTCAAAACTCCCCTAACAGCAGTGCATATTTTTCTATGATTATTACTAGGAGAAACTATAAAAAACTAATTACAGTAAAAAAAACCCAACTATGTTGCCAGATGTTGGGCAGATTTGGAAGCAGCAGCCATTAATAAAAATTCAGCTCAGTTCTGGCAGTTAGTAACCAGAAAATTGGGTGACTGCCGTTACGATCTTGGGACCCCCATTTCTGCTTCAACCTGGGAAGCCTTTTACTCTGACCTATATAAGGAGCCCTTAACAATGGATGGCTCCTTGATGGACGAAGAAACTTTTGGAAACAAAATGACTTCCCAAAATGGCCCGCGATTACCATGCAGGAATTCAAAGCCCTCATTCAGTCTTTGAAGAAGAGTAAAGCCCCAGGAGAGGATTTCATGCCACCTGAATTGTTTAAGAGCAATATAGATTGGTGGGCTGCCCTTTTGGCTGGCTTATTCACTCATATAAATGACACGGGATGTATGCCAATGAATGGAAACTTAGCATAGTTATTCCTCTTTATAAAAAAGAGGATTGAAGGGACCCTAAAAATTATAGGCCGATCAGTTTAATAGATGTTGCAGCCAAAATCTATGCTAAGTCCATTTTGCAGAAACTGGAGGAATAGGCTGAACAAAATTCCATCCTAGCTGAAGAACAGGCAGGTTTTAGACAGGGAAGGAGCACCATTGATAATTGCTTCACCCTCCTGCATCTGATTTGAAAATACACAGTTAGGGGTGGGCAACTTTATACTGTGTTTATGGATCTAAGTACAGCCTTTGACTCAATTAACAGGATGCTCCTTTGGAAAAGAATCATGAAGACAAACATTGATAGGAGACTTCTTCACCTAATAATGGCTCTCCACAGGGATACTAGTTTACAGATTAGATCAGGTGTAAACCAAGCCTTAACAAACAAAATTTCCACATCCAAAGGAGTGTGTCAAGGCTGCATCTTGGCCCCATTCCTTTTTAATTTTTATATCAATGATGCAGTTTCCGCTATGTACAACTCTGATTTCCATATGCCCACGGTCTTGGACAGAGTAGTTAATGTGCTCCTGTACGCAGATGACATGATTCTACTTTCTACAACTCTGGTAGGCCTGCACAGACAGTTGAGAAAATTTAGTGTTTACTGTCAGCAAAATGATTTTGGTAATTAATGACAGTAAATCTAAAATTGTAATTTTTGGCAAAAAGAGGACCTGTCATAAATGGATTATTGATTCTAAAGGAATAGAACAGGTAAGAGCCTATAATTATTTTGGTATTGTCTTTTCAGCCTCAGGTTCCTGTTCTCCCCAGATAAAGAGGAATGCATTAAAAGCCTCAGCCAGGGTCCATACATTGAATAAATTATTTAATTATAAATACCCTGGTTCACTTCTCTCAATTATAAAAGTGTACAAGTCTAAGATGTTGCCAGTGTTAATCTCTGGAGAAGAAGTTTGGGGATTTGCTTCAATCAAGAATATTGAGAGAATGCAGAATAAATTTTTAAGACTGATACTGGAGTGCTAAGAAGTTCTCCAGCCCAGGCAGTCAGAGCTGAATTGGGTATGGCAGCCATTTCAGATCTATGTCTCCTTAGGTTATTTAATTTCTGGAGTAAACTATCCCAAATGAATGGTGACAGATTGCCCAAGATCTGTTTAAGCACTCAATCCTATAAGTAACTCCTGGCTTTCCAATTTTTCAAAAATGTTTTCAAAGCAGGATTTGAGCATTGAGGCTGTTAGTTTGTGCAAGTCCAATACCAGAAACATGTTTAAACAAAGAGTGATGGACATTAGAATGCAATTAGATCTAGCTGCGCTGTCTTCCATAAGATCCATCAAATGGTTAACAAAGGCCAAATCTCTTTTTGAGGAAGAAAAATATTTGTCCTTTGCAATGAAAAGGGACTTGCACACGGCCTTTATATATCTCCGCTTTGAGCAAATGGAAACTAGGATGCTGCAAGGTCATTATCAGGGTATTCCTGTTCAAGATAGAATTTCCATATGTGGGCCATCTGCCATTGAAGATCTTGCCCACTACTTATTGCACTGTCAGCTATATGTTAACATTAGAGTCCACTATTTCAACCCATTTCTAGTTAGCTGGAGGGAGTGGGATGATGGGTCCAAGCTGACTTTCTTTTTGGAAGGGGTTAATCCTTTTGTGTCTCAGAGAGTGGCCCTCTTTGCATATTATGCAGCTAAATGGAGGAAGCAAGTAGTAGATAAAGGGTCCGCCTTGCCAGCTCATGGGTAATCTCTTAT
Source organism: Ctenosaura bakeri (assembly GCA_948474755.1). NCBI lineage: Eukaryota > Metazoa > Chordata > Lepidosauria > Squamata > Iguanidae > Ctenosaura > Ctenosaura bakeri. Next base: position 326,571 of record CAOLHI010001311.1, on the reverse strand, counting down.
TTTTTTTTTAAATTACTTGAGGGGTGTTCTAGTGATTCAGAGAGGTTGGTCTTTTTAATCTTTTTTAATCTGAAAAATTGTTATTTTATCTGTATATATTGTTTTGTATTTTATATTTTATATTTTTACTACTTGTCGATGTGTTCCCTTGCTGATGATGCTGTTTTTGTTCTCTCTTCCATGCTTCAGGTTTTGTTCCCTCTTTTTAATTGTCTGATATAGTCTGTAGACTGATTCAATAAAGATTCGTGTGTGTAGAACCTCTCCCTCCATTTAATAATTTTATCAGATATGCGAAGATTAATATTTGATCATAACTTTCTCTTCTTCAGGCTAATCACACCCAGCTTCCCAATGTTCTTCATAGGGCATGATATGTTGACGCTTTGCCATCATGGTCACTCTACTCTAAATAACTCCTAGGTTCTTGATATACTTCAAGTGTGGTGCCTAGAACTAGACAGAATCACAGGATCGTAGAATCATAGAGTTGGAAGAGACCATGGGGCGATTCAGTCTAGCCTCTTGCAATGCAGGAACACATATGAAAGCAGTCCCAACAGACGGCCATCTAGCCTCTGCTTAAAAACCTCCAAAGAAGGAGACTCCACCACACTCCAAGGCAGTGTATTCCACTGCCAAACAGCTCTGACCATTAGGAAGTTCTTCCTGAGGTTTAGGTAAAATCTCTTTTCATGTAGTTTGAATCCATTGTTCCATGTCCTAGTCTCTGGAGCAGCGGAAAATAAGCCTGATCTTTCTTCACTATGACATCCTTTCAAATATTTAAACATGGCTATCAGGTCCCCTCTTAAAATTCTCTTCTGCAGACTAAACATATCCAGCTCCTCAAGCCGCTCCTCATAGGGCATGGCTTCCAGACCCTTTACCATTTTGGTTGCCCTCCTCTGGATAGATTCCAGCTTGTCAATATGCTTCTTGAAATGAGGTGCCGAGAACTGGACACAGTATTCCAGATGAGGTTTTCCAGTATTCCAGATGAGACATCACACTCCAAGTAAGTTTTGATGAAAACATGACAGAGTGATGTCATTACTTCCCTTGAACTGGATATTTTTTATATATATATATATATATATATATATATATATATATATATATATATATAGTTATATATATAATTATATTTTATACATTATATATGAATATTGTATTTCTACTGATGTATACAACTATAATCGCATTTCCTTTCCCCGCACCTGCTGTATCACACTTTTGTTTAGCTTGTGGTCTATTAAGACCATTAGATCCTATTCAAATATATTGCTGTCAAGCCAGGTGTTACCCACCCTGTTGAATTTTTTTTTTTTATTAGCTCTGGCTCAAGTTTCTATTTTGTTAAGGTCATCTTGAATCAAATTTCTGTATTCTGAGGTAATAGCTGCTGCTGGTGGTGGTGGTGTGTGCCTTCAATCAATTTTTGACTTATACCAATCCTATCACAAGGTTTTCCTGGCGAGATTTTTTCAGGAGAAAGTTGCCATTGCCCTCCTCTGAAGCTGAGACAGTGTGACTTTCTCAAGGTCATCCAGTGGGTTTCTATGGCCAAGCAGAAGATATGAATATTAGGGTCTTTCCACACTAGACTGTTATAGTGCTGTTACTCCACTTTCCTATGGAAAGGGGTTTGCAGTTTAGGGAAGGACATTTAGAATTCTCAGTCACAGAGCAGTTTAACTTCAGTAAACTACAAACCCCAGAATTCCACAGGATATTGAAAGTGGAATGAAACACTATAACAGTGTAGTGCAGAAAGGCCCTTAGTGTCCCAGAGTTTTAATTCAACAATACAACCATAACCCACACTGACTCTTATAGCCAACCTTATAACTATCTGGTGTGATCTGCAGATTTAAGGAGAATCCCCTTTATTCTTTCATCTAAGTCATCTATAAACAACACAAAGCCTTGTGTAGAACCCTGAAACATTCCTCTTGTCACTTACCTTCAGTATGATGAGAAGTACCCTTTTATTGTTCATCAATCAGCCACAATGGAAATAGCCACAAAAATATCGATCAGTAGCACTATACCTCTTTTTTCATGCAAGAATATCCAACAGGGGATGTCATTTAAAGCTTTGCTGAAATCAAGATACATGACTGCATCCAGCATTCTCCTGACCCACTAGCTTATAACTATATGAAGAAGGGGGGGGATTTGCCTGGCATCACTTGTTTATGAGAAGCCTATGTTCTTAGGCCAGTTCCATACTAGGCTATCTGGCCCCTCCCTAAACTGCAAACTCCAGGATTCCATAGGATGTTGGAAGTGGAATAATAGCACTATAACTGTCTAGTGCGGAAATGGCCTTAGTAATCACAGCATGCTCTTCAAAGGCAAACTGTTCAATTATGTCCGGAAACTTTCCTGGTGTCAAAATGAAACTGACTGGTCAATATCAGTTCATGTCTTCTTTTTGCTTCCTTTTAAAAATGGGACCATTAGTTGCTTATTTCCAGTTTGCAAGAGCCTCACTTGTTTTCCAAGTGTTGACAAAGGCACTGGCAAGGTTATCACCAGTCTGGGCGATGCGATGTGGGAAAATGCTTTCTCTGCTGTGTCATCCTAGTTCTGTAATATTCTCCCTTTCGGCGCCCGATTGGTGCCAGCACTGGTGTTGTTGAGCATGACTGAAACACCAGCCCAACCTTGTTTCCTACATAGAATCACAGAGTTGATCTGATTGGGAAGAAGTCTCACAAAAATTACTCTTGGCTAGGAATGGGCCAACCGAATCCTTGAATCCTCTGCAAGGATTCTAAGATTCACAAATTCAAATCCCTGCACCAAAATGATGAACTGAATTTTTTGAATCCACCAACCAAATTTGTTTTTAACTTTTAAAATTCATGCCCCTGGGGCCTGCGAAAAACCTGATTGGCTGGTGGGCCCCTGGGGCATGTGAAAATCATGGCATAAAGCCAAGCACATCAGAGTCTGCCTGTGCCTGGGGCTGCTGCCTGTGCCCATGGCTGCCTCCCTTTGCAAGGTAATATGATTAATCTCTATTCTTTTGACTTGAGACTGGAGGGTAGGGATTGGGAATGATTGAGACTGGACTAGAGCCTTAACTTGAACATCCCTTGCCGTACTTGAGACTTGACTTGAGGGTAGAGAATTGAGACTGGACAAGTGGCTGTTTTTTTTTTTTTAAGTGCCTTCCATGTTGCAGGACTTGAGACATGTCAAATTCTGTTTCAAAAACACTTTTCAGTAAGTACTTTCTTTCCCTTGCTTTTTAAACTCTTTTTAAAATAAAGATTCAAAAGATTTGAGATTCATGAGATTCATGGATTCACAGAACCTTCCAGGGATTCAGATCTGGATTTAGATTCAGAAAATTCTGGATTCGTCCCATCCCTACTGCCAAGGGTGAATATTTTCTCAGTCCCTGCTGTCAGCTTGGCTGCAACAGTAGTCTGATCAGATGGACAAAGCTTTATTGACACATCCAGATTTTTTATAAAGCTTATAGAGAGGGAAAATGTGCATGAGGCAGTTTATGCTTAATCTAAATTGTGAGACAGGGAGTGGAGAACAGATCATTCTAATGTAGGCATCATTCTTTCTGTGAACAAACACATGTTTTTAGTCAGCTATCTTAATTTACTTTTGACACCGTTCTTTCAAGAAGACAGAATGGTTTGTTTAGAATGGCTTTAGGAACTCAAAAACTAAACACAAAATGCTCAGAAAACTTTTTTGTTCCCAGGAGTGCCATTCTGACATGAAGTAAAACCATAGCCTTTTACTAAAGGATTTAGGACCGAACTGATTTCATCCAAATCTTCACATGTGTATGATTTTAATTTAAATTTTAAATTAATTTTATTGTATGCTACCCTGAGGTCCCATGTTAACTGATGTACATAAACAAACAAACAAATAAAACACAAGGTGGCTATGAGATTACATCTGCAGGTTTCTTTAGTATGAATGAATGCTGTTCTTCTGGCTCTGGCAACCTGAATTAATTTAGAGTAGCTATGTGTTTCTCTAGTACCTCTTTACCTGTCCTGGGCTGCAGACCCCTCACTGCAATTTTCACCAGCTTGAGCACTCTTTTCCTTTTGCAAATACATAGGGGCAAAATATTATTATGGCTGAGTAGTTCCACTTTTTTTGTTCACTCTTTTGATGATTTTTTTAACCTCCCTTATAAACCTAGGCTCAGTCCCAAGCTTTAATTCTGTTGACTCCCTTGCTGCAAATATTGGCTACTCAAGAGTGTCTGACCCAAATTAACAAGGACTTTCTAGATACTATTAGTGATAGGATTTTGTGAGAAGAGATAGGAATATGCTCTGTACAGGAGGATGGGAGTGCCCTGATGTAACTTCAGAGAAGCTGAGTGCTATCTCAAGATAAGCCTTTCATGTTAACAAGCCCAGTGAATGTCAGCTCCTTTAGATTAAGTAGTTACATCTTGACAGGCTAATGTGGTACTGTAAGAATCTTGACTGAAGGTATGCATGCAGGGAAGAAAGAAAAGAAAAAAAAGTGGCTACTTTAGGCCATGCATGTTTTCCTCTGTCCTTTTACTGTGGATTTATCCCTTTCCTCAGTTAAACTGGAAATAAGCCTCAAATAATCTTCCTACCCAGCCCTATATACCTCACTTCCTTGATATCAAAGGGAGAAACAAGGATTCCAATTTTCTCTGGGGTTCTGTTTTTATCTAGAAATAATTCTAAAACTCAGGCTCATAATATGGGTGTAAATCTCTATTTCATCCTTGCATGTGAGAATTAATAATTATTGTTATTTTGTCCCTTCTGGAGGGGAAAAAATGAAAATTCTACAGTATAGAAATGTCCTGAGGGGTTGTGTAGAAATCCTTCTGTGGAGAAACAACAAAAACATGTAGTTCTGTGCAAATATCCTTTTTTTTTTTTCTGCATAGAAAAAGACTTCCTGCACTAGAAAGGGTGTTTTCTGCACAGAAAGACAATTTTTATGTATGCAGGAAACCTGTGTTGTACAAAAATCACATTTGCCTTCAGAATAATTCATCCAAAATATTTGAGATATTCAAATATAGAGTGAAACTTGCCCAAGATTCTAGACTGTCTACTGTTTTTCCCAATAGGGTTTCCTGTGTGTTGGGGAAATCATTTTAAGAAAAAAAAAGTTTGGGACTGAATAATGATGAATATAATTTCTATTCATTGCTAACAGTAATAATGAGTTGAATCCTAATTGCATATAAGTCACACTGTAATCAATGTGGAAAAGTAAAAATAATTCCAATACGTATATTTCAATGGGAAGTAATTCAAGTGCAACTAGATTAATCTTGGAAAAACACAATCATCATCATAACCCTGCCACCACCATCACCATAGTGTAAAACTGCAATATTAAATACCCTAACTAGAAAGTACTGGAGTTTAGAAAAGTCACTGTTTTGGAAGCCCATGGCCACTGGTCAGGTTTCTGAAAGATATAATCTCCAAAAGAACAATTCCAAATACAAATGTAAACTCATTTTCCTATAGTGGGACTTAATTCAATATGAATATGCATATGATTGTGTCATACAGCATGTAAAATTCATTGGGGATATACAACGATAAAAAACTGTCTTTGCCCACAGGTACAAAACTTGAATAAAGCAGACATGAAGGAATATGGCTGCACAAGGGGAAAAGAACAGGAGCAATCCCTCCAAGCTGAGCTTCATGTCTTTCAACTTTCTGGTATGAAGACAGAACGGGGAACTATAGGGATACCAAAAGGCAGCCTGATATTCAAGACTGCTCTTTATTTTTGCTTATTTATTTAAATATATTTCTTCCAGGGCCCTCAATCCAATCAATCAGTCATATAAAGAAAAAACTTCTTAGAAAGGTGGAACAGGAAGAAGGAGAGGAGGAAGAGGAGAAAAAGAAGAGGCTGTCATTGTCAGCACAAATCAGAAAGTTCCAATACAATTTGACTGGAGGAGCCACACCAAAAACCAAATAAGACCAACTGCCAGTTTTCATCCAGGCCAAAGGTAACAGTACCTTTTACCCAGGCCATTTGTACCCTACGCTTTATAGTGTTATTATTCCAATTTCAACATACTATGGAATCCTAGGGTTTGCAGTTTAGGGAGGGACAGTTAGAATTCTCAGCCAGTGAGTTCTTTCGCCTCAGTAAACTACAAACCCCAGAATTCCACAGGATGCTGAAAGTGGAATAATAGCACTATAACTGATAGGGCAGAAATGGCCGCAGTCTCTAAGTGCCAATGTAAAGGTGACAATATTTCTGCAAGAAAGAGGAGGAGCAGTTCACTACATGTCAAGAACGGTGTTTTATACTCCGATTCAGACACTGAGCTGTCTGCACCACCTCAGATTTACACCGTATTAAACAGTGGAGAACAGCGGTTACTGCATCTGCAACAGCAAGTCCCTGGCTACTTCCATTCCCCTCTCTCATCCCACTCTTCCATCAATGATTGGTCTGTTTTTGTTTTTGCTTTTTTTAAAAAAACCACAATTTAAATACATTTTGTTACTATGGTTATGATATGTCTGGTGAGAGCACTAGATATCCTTTTGATATCAAATAATTTGGCCTTTGTTTGACCTTTCTCTGCCACCCTACTCCACGTGTTTGCAGAGGTTCACCGGACAAGCACGTATTGGGTGAGGCCGTTAATGGTTATACATTACAAACCTCATTCAGGCAGGCAATTTAAGCCTCTCCGACACTTTAGGGAAAAACCTTCTTGCAAACCGGCTTTGCTCAGTGCGAATCTTTACAAAGACGCACGGCCAAGGGCCGAGCCCTTCCTTTAGGTTGGGCCATTTGCATACTGGCCATACTATTGTCATCAAGTGCTAAGCTCATCATGTAAAACTTGACCTTTTCCAACTCCTTTGTCCAGCTCCAAATTTCCTTTGTTCTCACCGAGCATGGCATGGCCTGTAGGAAAAATCCACCCTATAAAAGGTCCCCATTTTCAAGTCCTCCTCGGACTACTTTGGACTTGCATCCCACCTTGCTCCTAGTTTGACTGAAGAACTCCCCTCAGCAAGCCATGCTGATTTTCTTCCCTGCAACCCCAGCTTCTCTCCAGGACTACAAGACCAGGTGTCGTATTACCCATTCCCCAAAAGCTCTCCATTTCTATTTCTAGTTAGCTGTGTGCATGTGGTGTCTTTTATGTTGTTTTCCCTCAATAAATGTTATTTTTGTTACTTTAAAACTTGTCTGGCTATGCTCTCTGACCTGAAGCCATAGACATAGGGTAAAAGATCCTAGCTAAAGTTACCCTGCCTCTCGTTAGCTTAAGAGAGTGCTCGAGCTTAATTTCCCCATCTTGTGCTGTTATTTGGTTATTTGGGCGCCCCTCCCGGGACCCCCCCCCAACATATAGGGTAACAATTTCTGTGTTGCTATGTTTGTGAGTAGTTATGTATGTTTGTTGATACATGGGGGAAAAAACATGTCTTAACGGCCCATTACCAGATCCACTGTCTTTCCTTTATCCCTTTAATGCTTGAAGACAATAATGACTGCAGTCTGTCCTTTGATGAACAGAGAGATAGAGAGAGATGGAAATGACAGAAGGGACAGTTTGGGAACGCCCATAGCTGACCACTTCTGCACTGTAAATTGGTGATACACTTCTGCATATAGGCAAAAAATGAAGCAGAACCGGTTTGGGAGATTTACATCATTTTTTTGGTTTTTACATTCAGTGGTTTCTCATTGCAGTGAACTGTGCTAAGAGTTGAAAACATGCAGCACCACAAGGAAAACTATGATGCTAAAATGCTACAACATGCAGACGGGAAGGTAAGAATTCAACGCTACTGCGATATATCGATGCTATGCGGAAATGGCCAAAAGCAAAACAATAAGCAATTGTGCACGATTCACTTCCTTCCCCTAAAATGCAGTGATGTATGGTCTCCATACAGCCATGTTAAATGCTACAGTCTAGATATGTCAAGAAAAACTTTCATCTTTAGTTTAGTGGGGAGAACATTCCCCCCCACACACACATGCATGCACAAGTCAGGAGCCAGTGGCAGTAAGCTTAAAGAGCAGTTGACTGAGGGCCTTATATCAATCTATCTCTTTATCTATTGGCAGACTGATTTTTAAACATCAGGTATAGCTGGCATCTTTAATTAACACAGTGAAGTGCCTTCTTGTACAAGTTTCTGCCTGCAGGACAGAATTAAGTTGCGGGGGATAAAAAAAGAATGAAAATCTGACACATACATTAAGATCTGCTTTCTAAAATGCAGCATTACAGGAATGACAATCAGAGTGACTACATCCATTTTAATAGTTCATATGAAACTTTTGGGATTAGTTCAGTCTTAGCCATTTGCACCAATTATTTCAGCTTAATGGAGGACATCGGTTCCTCAGAAGCTATCACCTATTATGCATGATGTTACAGGCTTGTAATTGTTTTATGAAGTCTAGAGTGTCCACATTTCCATTCTGAATAATCATATCTGTGATCTACATTACTATATTCAGTAATATAATGAAATCAGCTAAGACAGACACTGTAGCACTTCTGCTGTAAATTCTATCTTTAAAAAGTTATCTTTTGGATTACAACATCCAGAATCTCAGTCGGCATGGGCAGTAGCTAAGGGATTGTTGGAACTTCAGCTCCAAAAGTAAAAATGTCAGGTTCTGCTCCTGCTAGTATCCATGCAGGCACATTATATCAGCTTCCAAATTGCCATGTTCTCATACTTTTTTTTATGAATATGGCCTTTTTTAAATTACCTAAGAACTTCTTTTCTGTAGGATCTTTTTAAAAGAAAAAAAAAACTCTACTCTGTTTTTCCTCACAAAGGTCTATTTGCTCTCCCATCCTTTATTTCTGGCATCTTTTTTTCCATGTCTTGGTGCCAGATACTGAAAGCATTTGTCTATTTTAACATGCACTCTTAAAAAACTAATTTCATCAAACTAACAAACAAAAAAACAAAAAACAAAAATACTGTTTACCTGGCATAAGCAGGGAGATTCCTTCCAATGCAAACAGCAGCTTCTGAAAAGCCATTTTTATCAGGATCCCAGTGCCCTTTCATACTACCCAATTGTAGTGCTACAATTCCACTTTAACTGCTATGGATCTAACCCAGTGCTTCCCAACCTTTTTTTTTTTAACTTGCATAACCCTTGGCAACCTATTTCCATAAACTGTATCCCCTCTCCATTGCCAAATCCTTTTGCTGAGAATAAAACAAAGCCTCATCAGAAAGGTTCTGTGAGAGATCTGAGGAGACATCCCCACACCTTGCCTGGACCTCTCCATCCCATCATGCCCTGTTACCCTCTTAGATGCTCTACACAGTCTTAGTATCTGGTTTGCTCCTGGCTGAAGGAATCGGGAGGAACAACTGGTGCTGCACATCCCTCCCTCACACTGATTCAGTGTACCACTGGATGTCTCCAATGGGCATGCTCTCTCATGGAGATTGACACAAGAAAGAGGAAGAGAAGAATATGAGCACTCAGTGATCGAGAAGCCATTCAGTGTGGGCATGGCTAGGGTTGTGGCAACTCAAGTAGAAGGCTATGAGTACATATGTGTGAGAGAAAGGCTTTTTTTAAAGCTTGTGGGCCAATGGCAGCTTATGTGTCACTGTTCAGCTTGTGGTTCAGCTTGTGTGTCACTGTTTATCTCTATGATTCCCCCTCATCACTTAAGGCTTATACTTTATACTCTTTCTTCCATTATTTTTTTTTTTTTTTTGCATACTCTTAAATGTCTTTGTTTATATCCCTAGGGTACACATACCCTAGGTTGGGAATCACTGTTCTAACCTATGCAATTCTGGGATTTGCTGTTCAGGGAGAAGTTCTCAGCCAGAGAGCTCCTCTAGTGCCTCCCCAAACTATAGGACTTAGGGTTCCATAGAATGTTGTTATGGCATTCAAGTGGAATCACACTGCTATAATTAGTCAGTGTCAAAGCGGGGTAGTCAGTACAGAAGGAAATCTCTCCACTTAAGTGCTGTATATCTATTTGGACTCTTCGTTCTTTCTTTGTTGAGGCTGCCTGCACTGTATGTAAGAATTTCTTGTCTGAGTATTGTATATATTCTTTGTGTATTTGTCTTTTTCTCAGTCACATGCTTTGAGTTGAAATATATTTCTGTTGTTAAAGAGCATGTCAGGACCTATTGATTCTGTGAGTAGCTGTCCCATGTAGTGAACCACTGATCTGCAGGTAGGAGTTTCTCAAGTTCTCCTTGAAGAACCTTTAGGACCTCAATTGTCACATAGTCTCCAACTGTTCTGATTTGGCAGCAACAATCCTGATTAATCCCCAGCTGTTCATTTTTATTTTATTTTATTTTATTAGCTACTTTTAAAACGTCCCACCAGAAGTGGAGAGTAGGGGACATAATTTTTGTGTGGACTTGATCTTAGAGCAAGCACCGGCTGCAAGAGAAACATACACTGCAACTGTCCTGGTTTTGCAGAAAGAATCTTGATTAATCATCTGTCACCCCACTTTTCCAGCTGACATTAAAATGCCTAGGTTTCTTTCTGCTCCTTCCAATTTCCCCCTTTGTCCTCAGCATACTGCTATTGCTGCAAAGTTGAGTTCCAAGTGCAAGAGTTGCTTGCACTCAGTTAATTCAGCAGAGGGAATAGAAGAGGGTCAGAATCTTGCCCTTCCCAGTAGGCTCAATCAAAAACAAACTGCTGCAGCTTCTTCTACCTTATGTGTTCTTCCTTATTAATAACTGTTACTGTCTTGACCACACGTTGAGCTTGTTTGGCTATATGTCCTGGTTTTCATCTTTGAAATGTTGGAGGCTACATCCTTGCCTACTCAGAGATGGACCACTCGATCAGTCTGAACAGAAAGGAGTGTAAGAGGGCTTCCATTTCTAGTTTAACCCTACTTGAGTACAAGATTCTCCTGAACTTTGATGTATTTCTGCTATTAGCTCTGATTTGTTCCTCAGTCCTTTTCATGATTTGTCTGTATCTTTCAGTCATAACTTTTATTTTGCTTCTTAATCTTGCTTCCTAATCTCTCCTTTGACTCTGATTTACCATTTAGCCTTGACAACAGCCTTGTTGCCTGGCTCCTGATTCCTGGTTTACCCCTGTTAAGAGGCAGCAATCTTAGCATGCCTATACTTGATAGTTGCTAGTCTGTATATTTCTTAAAGAGTTTAAGAACAGCATGTATTTCTGTCATTTCCTGTTTGATGGGTCTTAGCTCCACCTTCTCTCTTCTTTCATCAGTTAGTCTGCAGTTAGTCTGAGCTTTCTGATCCTTCATTTCTGTAGTCTGCCATTCTATCTTCTCCAACGTTTTACAGAGTGTCTCACCAGTTTTGAAATCTTTAGAATTTACAGACGAATCTACTTCTTATGTTTTACACAGCAAAATAATTATTTCCTTACTACACCTTCTGGTTGTTGCTCACCTGCCTGTGAATGCTAGCTGCTTTCTTATAAAATGCACCACTATCTTTCCAACAACCTCATAGTGAAGCCCTCATATCAGCTCTTACATAGATGGTATTTGTAAACCCAAGCCTGGGATCATGGATGAGTCCTAACAAGAGTCACCATTCATATATGTTATGATGTCTTTCTTCTCTGCCAATTTATGTGCAAGGTCTTGTTTATGCAACTGAATCCTTTTGACCTTTTTCAGGTGTTCTTTCTGGCTTCACTGGTACAAGGTAAAAAGTATAAATGTTTCTGTTAATGTAAGGTGGCACGTCTTTAATTCAGCTCAACTTCTGGCCATCAATAGGGTTACTAAGTTATTACTATTCATTTGCAGATGGTTAGTTTCACAGAGTGGGAAAAACTGAAAATGCATAAGCTAGTACAACATAAGATTGCATGTCTTCCTGTTAATTGCAGATTCTGTTCTTCCTGTGAATTTCAGACTCTGTTCTTCTTTCACAGGAAGGCCATCTATAGTAGTCAGTGAAACACAATGCATTGATTACAGAGGTCTGATAATTAAGGAAGAATAGTATCAGGTCCTCTGTAGACAAACATTTGTTCTTTTTCTTAATGAGAAAACTGTATCTTTCTTTGACCCCTCTGGCTAAAAAGCTGGTGAACATGTCGATTAGGACAGTGGGAAGCCGTCCTGTTCTAAGTGGAAAGTGCAATAGAGGATTTGAATCAATGCTATAGAGACGAAAGCACCTTGTATAAGGAGGTATCCATTACTGACAATAACTGTTTACTTTCCAATCTCCCACAAGTAATTAATTTTTTTTTTCTTTTGCTGGCAGACAATACCCTTTTTATTTGGACAAGCATTTGATGACTAAGTGGCTAGGTGGAAAAGTCTTTAATAGGGCATGTACAGCATTTTTATTGTTCTTGACAAGGTTTTAAATGATTTTATATCAGGTTAAAGTATTGATTTTTAAATGTAGTAGTTTGTTTTTTAACCTTTTATTAGTATGTTTCAATTTGTGTACCTTATTTTAATTCATGTTCTAAGCTGCCTTGGGTTATATGTAGGAGAAAGGCACGATGATGATCTTTATTTATACTCTGCCTTTTCCACAACTCAATCTGGATTGCAATTTAAAATAAGTACAGTATAGCTAAAACATACAAATGGGAATGGGAGAATGGTGAGGGAATGGATTGGACACCAAGACCTTCAAGCAGTGAGGTTCATTTGAGAATGTCAGCCTCTTTATGCCTGAAGGGCAGGCACTCCTTCCAGGATGTACAGAAGGAAAGCATTTACAATCTTTCTGAGGGTTGAGGATTCATTCTGACTCCTTTTAGTAACTTCTGTTAATTATATTGCTGACTGATTTCTCTTGTACAGTTCTCCCTTCATATTTGTCGGTTTGACTCTTGTCGATTTGATTATTTCTGAGGCACCCATGCCCCCCCCAATTCTCTTCCTTTCCCCATTCCCTTGCATTTCTCTCCCATTTCCTTGCCTCTTTGCCGGTGATGAGAACTTGTGCCAGGGAAAAGGAAAGGCAATGGGGTGGCAGAACACACACACACACACACTTTCCCAGTGCCCTAGAGCAATCCCCTCTTTACTGTGCTGAGAACTTGTGTGAGGGAGAAGGAGAGGCAGTGGGGTGGCAGAATGCATACAGACGCATGCACTTCCCCAGTGCCTGGAACAATCTCCTTCCATTTCCTTGCCTCTTTGCTGTGCTGAGAACTTGCACAAGGGAGAAGGATAGGCAGTGGGTAGCTGAATGAATACACATACACACACACACACACATGCATGTGCTTTTCTGGTGCCCTGGAGCAATCCCCTCTTGTTTCCTTGCCTCTTCACTGTGCTGAGAACTTGCACGAAGGAGAAAGAAAGGCATTGGTATGGCAGAATGCACACACACACATGCATGCATGCACACACTTTCCCAGTGCCCTGGAGCTATCCCCTACCATTTCCTTGCCTCTTCACCGGTGCTGAGAACTTGCACAGGGAGAAGGAAAGGTAATGGGATGGCAGAAGACACATGTGCACACTTTCCCAGTTCCTTGGAGCTCTCCCCTCCCTCTTCACTAGTTCTGGGAACTCACACGAAGGAGAAGGAAAGGCAATATGGCAGCAGATGATGTTCAATTGTCCCGCTATATATCAGCTTCTCTCCTCTTTCCAATTTAGCTTATCTTATACAGTTCTATACAGGTTATGTATCTTATATATTATGTATCTTATCTAGCTCTACAGCAGTCAAACCACCAGTCCCTCTTGCCCCTCTTATCGATTTTAACAATCTACCATTTTTAACTAAATCACAAAATAAAGAACTTATATTTATATATCAACAGTGCTTATATGCTTATATATCTATTATATCTCAATTTCCATAATCTCCAGTGTTTAGAGAATCAAATGTTGAGAATTTTCTATGATTATTTCTTGTCTTGTTGAACCGTAGTGGTATCTGTTGAACAGTTGCATCTCAACTCCCCTCTCCTGTTGATCTGATGTTTCTCAGAACAGATACAAACCATTAAAGGGGAGGGGACCTTAGTAATAATTCTGGTAGTTTAACCTGAGCAAACTCTGCTTGGTTTGGGGAAAACAAGTCAGAACAACAAAAGGATGAGAAGAAGGCTTGAAAATGGGGATGGGAGGGTGAGGGGTGAAGGTGGGCAATCTTTTCTGCAAGGGCAAGTAGAGAATAAAGAGAAAAGGTGACAGAGCAGTTGAAATCAGACTTGAGTACCAAAAATAAGAAAGAAAGAAAGAGAAAGAGAAAGAAAGAAAGAAGAAAAGAAAAGAAAATTCTGAAGAATAATATATCCTTTCTGAAGATGTGGGCAAGGACACTTTGGCTCAATAGTGGGACACCTGTGTAGGAGGACACCTGCAACAATTGACATGTCTGCTGTGTCATCTCATCCATGTATTCCAAAATGCAATAACATCCAAATTCCACAAAATAGCAATACTTTTATTGGGCCAACCAAAAATGAACAAAATACATTATGCAAGCTTTTAAAGCTCCGTTGGCTTCTCCATCAGGCAAAGCTGTTAAAATCATACAGAAGAAAAAGAAGAAGAAAAAAAGAAAGGAAAAAGGGCAATATTAGAGTTGCAGGCGTACATTTTGTCAAGACATTGTTTTTGTTGTCTGTTAAGATAGTCTGGAGCGATATCTATGTAGGCAGAAGCCAACCTTCTCTTTGGACATGTGGGCTCTGGAAGACAAAGAGCTGTTAAATCCAGGCAATAAAATTTAATCTCCGTTAGTAACAGAAAAAGTAACTTCCATTTTGGTCCTAAGTAGGATTACCTGCCCCTTGCTTAGGCAGAGAACATTGAGTTTCTCAAGAGGTTTCTATATTGTTTCATCTGAAAAAAAAAACACTAAATGCAGTTCTAATTTTTTAAAAAAGGTTTATCTTTGTTGGAGGTAGAAACCTCAAAGAATCCCAGTCCCTTGGCTCCATCTTCTTTAAGATTTCCATGTGTGCAGCCTGGTCTCTGGGCCAGCATTGCAATCAGTTACACTGGAAGGTTCCAGAAATACTCTCTCTCTCTCTCTCTCTCTCTCTCTCTCTCTCTCTCCCCCTCTTTTTAATAGTGACTTCCTAAAGGGAATTTCTGTTCCTAAGGAATTCATATTTTCTTTGTTATTGGCTTTTTAGGAGGACTTTCTTATTTATTTATTTATTTACTTTTACAATTCTTGCATCTTTTCTGTTTTTATTTGTCACTCTTCATTAATTAGGGAGATTCTTTGATAAACTCTTAATGTGATTGTACATATTTTCTTTCCCAGACAGCCATGCCTGTAAGGTAGCCTAGAAACTTTTTACAAATGTGTTGCAAATATCTAAGGAACCTCAGGGTTCTGGCCATCCTAATCCCATTCAAGATACACTTTCCCACTTTGATTCTCTTGTTTCTGTTTTTCCCTATTTGTGACACTGTCTTGAGTGCCAATTCACTCTGCCTATTTGAGGAGAATTGGAAGGCCTCCGTTTGCACATAGTTGTCATAAATCACCAATTTTGAAAAAGGATCCTGCAGACCTTCTGGGAACAATTTCTTCTTGCCAAATGCTGGAGCACTCCACAAAGTTCAAAGGTCAGCTCAGGACATAAAATAACAGAGGCAAAGTAGGCTTAATGCCACATATGCTCACAAACTGTAATTTGGCTTTCTGAACGAAGCTTTTGTTACAGCTCTTCAGCAATTGCCACATAATTGAACATTGCATGTGTGGGAAGGGAGCAAAATGTGCCTTTCACACTAACGGCTTGATCAATTCCTGCTGATCCCACTACAGTGGCTGAAGTAACTGACAGATGCATTTCCAAATGCTTGAAACTAGAATCCCATCAGCTTCATATATGGATCTGTGAATTTGAAATAGACTCAAGAAAGTAGTTGAGATACAATACAAGTGCTTCAGCATTAATTAGGGTCAACAACAGTCTGATCTACAGACCAGTTAGTCTAGAGTATAAATTGGACCTCAGCCAATTTAGCCATACTGAAGTCAATTAAAAGCAAGATTATATGAAACAAGTGGCTTAAACATAGTCATTCTGACCAAACTGGTTTGCGAACAGTGTTACTAATTAAGGCTATAAATGTTGCATTATAACTAAAGTCACAGATATGCTTTGTGTTTATATTACAGTGATGACCCCAGCCCAGTCATCACTGTAATATAATGGGAATGTATAATACTGAGAATGTATAATACGGGGTGCAACTTTAGCAAAGTACTATTAGGATTCATAAGGTTGCCATCTAATTATTAAACTGAGGTTCCAGGATATATTGTTTTGTTTTGTTTTTTCAAATGGATGATAGTCACAAGAAAAACATGGAGAAGAAAAACATTATTTATGTACCCTAAAGGTCATTTCTGCACCATACTGTTATAGTGCTATTATTCTACTTTCAACATCCTCTGGAATCCTGGAGTTTGCAGTTTAGGGAGGGGCACTTAGTATTCTGAGCTAGAGAGCTCTTTGACTTGAGTAAACTACGAAGCTCAGAATTCCACAAGATGTTGAAAGTGGAATAACAGCACTATAACAGTGACGTGCGGAACTCATCTTTGAAAAGGACTCTTTCTATATTCAGCATTATATTTTCTGTATACATTCTGCATCAGACAAAAGTTAAATCAGCAAGTTAGAATAAATGGCTGTAGAAGATAGGTAACAAAAAGTGAAATCATGTGCAAGACTGGCTCAGCTGCATTCCACAGTGACACAGCATGACTTGCTACTTTTCCTATCTGATGGGTCTGTGCCATATGACCAGGGCACCATAAAAAGACTAATAAGTCATCAGAAGGTATTATTATATTTAATAACTGCGGCAAGGTTGACATATGCGCAGCACTGGAAAGAAAAGAAACATATTGATATGGAAGAATGGCAGTTAAAAGTTCTGGATATGATAGAGATGGAAAAGTTAGCATTTTCTTTGAAGAATAAATCTATCCAGAACTTTGAGAAAGAATGGAAAAGAGTGTTGGATTGATATAAATGCATAAGAAATCAAAGAAGAAATAATGTAACTGTTCTTCTCTCTTTAAGACGTAAATTATGTCTGTAATGGAATGGAAATAAGCAATTTTAACTGGAAGATTTAAGCATGGAAGTGGGAGGGGGGTTATTTTGAAACAAACTTTCAATAAAAATTATACAAAAAATAAAGACAAAGACTTTTTATAGGGCTGGAGGAATTTGTCAGCATTACATTCTCCCTCCTTTGATTGTTTTTTTTTTAAATATCTCAATGCATTTTGGCCATGTCGATGCTCACCATGAAGAGCTTGTGAGAAAAAAAGTAGAGGAAGAGGTAGTATTGGCAATCTCATTCAGTACATGACTGAATACACAGGGGTTCCAACCCAGATTTTTACGAGCTTAGTGCTCAGAGTTTGCTGCCTAGATAAGTAAATCAATAAATCATTAACTTGAGTCATGTCTCCAGATTTATTTTTTAAAAAATTTGGTTGCTCCCCAGTCTTCACCTTCCTTAGATGGGTTATTGACCAGTTTCACTTTCTTCTTAGTTGAAGTCAAGTCTTTCTGTTGAAGTTATGAAGAGTCTAGTCAGATTTGGGAAATTCTGATTAAAATGTGAGCCAAGCAAAGTGCTCAAATATCTCTATTATTTTTTGGGGAAAAAAACCACCTTTTGTTGTCCATATTCATATGAACTATTAACATTGGGGTTAGAAGCCAGGGCAGCCTGAATCAGAAAGAATTCTGTTTCCACCAATATCTTTTCCCTGCAGTTTCCAAATTTTTAGCACCTCAGAGATTGAAACACTGAATTATTTTTTAACACATAGAATGCTTATATTTTCTACACTCACATTCACTTGGTAACTTTGCCTGCCCCTCATTTATTAATGCTTAAAAAAACAGCATTTCTAAATATTCCAATGAAGTTTTAGGTAGAAATGGGACAAATCCAGAATTTTCTGAATACCTGGAAGCTTCTGGGAATCCATGAATCTCACAAATCTCAAATCTTTCGAATCTTTTTTTTTTAAAAAGGGTTTAAAAAGCAACTTTTTAAAACAATTTTAATTTTTTTAAAACTTTTTTAAACAGAACTTTTTTTTAAAAAAAACTATTTTTTGGTTGGTGGATTTGAAAGATTTGATTCGCCTATTTTTATACAGGGATTCGGATTTGTGAATCTCGAATCCTTGCTGAGGATTCGAGGATTCGGTTGGCCCATCCCTAGTTTTAAGTTACTGCTATTTTAGAGATTTGGAGACTGAAGAAAAAATTCATTTGACAGGTAGAATTCTTATCTGGGAGGGGCAACACCCTCATTTTATTCTCACTCGCCCACCCATAGCTCCATGCTGGCTGCTTAGATTCTAGAAACCTTTTCATCCAGAATAGGGGTGGATAACTCAATCCCTAAAACTGGTAAACCGTATGTGGCCTCTGGGTTGGAATCAGTGTTCTGTTTTCACCTTGCCACAACAACAGCACATCATCCTTTGTTTGCCCCAGTCTTGTCTCCAGTAACTGAATCTAGAGAGCAAACCTGGAGACCACTGATGTACATAATGTACGGAACAACCAGATGACAACATACATTCTGAGATGGTGATTATTTTGGCAAGGCAAGCAATATTGCTTGAGATCAGAGGCATAATGGAACAGGAACAGAAAAGTCGAAATCTGGCAATATTATTCCATCAGCATTTTGGTTGATCCAGAATTAAAACAACACTGTGAAGGTAATATGCAAGCTATCTATTAACATCAGCTGTTTCCCAAATTTAGTTTGTTATATTATTTTGGGAAAGCCAGTGTGGGTGTAGAGGTTTGAGCATTGGACTATGAATCTGGAGGCCAAGGGTTTGAATCCCCACAAACCTATGGAGACCCACTGGTGACTTTAGCAAGTCACACTCTCTCAGCCTTAGAGGAAGACAAAGGCAAATCCCTTTGAATAACTCTTACCAAGAAAATCCCATGACAGGTTTGCCATAGGGCTGCTATGAGTTGGAAATGATTTTAAGGCACGCAACAACATACTATTTGGGGAAGCAGCTTATGCAGTTGGAACTCAGGCCCTTTCCACATGAAGCGAGTGAATCGCTCCATGCCTTTACTTACTGGCTCTTCTTGGGTCTGAAGTAATGCACACTGTCCCTTGAGCCCTTCCACAGGGCTCCTCCATTGATGCAGGGCGAACCGGAGCAGTGTGAGGTCTGTAGATCCACACTCCGGCTCAAAATGGCAGCTTCCGGTACCTTCTGGCTCAAAATGGTGGCTTCCGGTGTCTTTGTGGGAGTGGACCAACTGCTGATGCTGGCCATGCCCACAGCCTGCCCTCCGCTGATTGCAGGCTTGCATTGGTGCGAGCCTGCACATCTGCACAGGTAAGTAGGAACGCAATGGCGCATTCCAGAAAATGTAAAGACCGGAATTTTCCAGTCTTTACTTAGCATGATGGAGGATCACTTGGGGGTGGGTTGGATCGGACTGAGGTGCAGAACTAAATTAAATAGTCCGCACCTAGTCCGATCCAAGGTGCAGACCACCTCCGTGCCAGGACGCCTTGGCCCGTTTTAACTGCTTTGTGCGGAAAGGGCCTCAGAGTAGATCATGCTGTTTCCCCTCGTTGCTTTTTATTCTCAGGCGCTGGTGGGTGTTTTCTCTATTCTATTTTGTCATTGGCTGAGTAAGAGTACAAGGACAAGCATCCACTCTAACTATCAAGTTAATAACTTTTTGCCTGTGACAGCTCCATCATGTGCAGAATCTATTGCATTCACATTTCACTGGTGATTAAACTTTTCATTCTATTGAATTTCTCTTGTAATCTGCCAAGGCTTTCATCAACATTAATACCTTAGGATTGCACAGGTGTTGTAATTAAAGGCTTCATTTTGGCTAAATTGTTACATGGGTATCAGTCAGGAAGCAAAAGTGAGAAAAGCAATTTATTTTTTTGATGGTACATGTATATTATGAGCTAACTGCCTTCATGCACAAAGCTATGCAAACACAGCTTATTACTGTTAGCTGTAATTTTCTATATTGCTATTATGTTAGCATACAATGCAATTAATTTTCCTATTTGAAAATATGTGTGTGTAGGGAAGGTGATGGCAATGTGCACTCCTTTGCCATTGGAGCTTAAAAGCTTGACATTCTGAGTAAATTACAGTGGGTTTACATTTGGTGATTTATTCATCATCAGTCCACAAAGAGAGCAGAGTATATTAATGGTGGCTGCAGATGACCTGGCAAGACTTCAACTCCACTACACTCTTGAAGAAGAAATCTTGTTTGCTTTACTGGGAAAAGTTGGTACACTACTGTGCTACGTCAGCCTGTGAATTCTAATACACAATTGACCTAGAAGATTGCTGCATGGCCTCTTATAACTTATTGAGAGCTTTCCAAATTAATATTTTCATCTGCAGGCAATTTTATTTTCCTGCAAAAGCCAGCAGTTTGATTGTAACCTATGCACACTGATCTCGAAAACAAATCCCATTTCTGTTAGATTTGCCTGTCAGTAATTACGTGCATTTTATTTATTCTTGTTTCCAACCTTGTGTAGCCAGCAGAAATTGCTCATGCACGAGCAAGCAATGCTGTTATATTTTTCATTATGTGATGCACCGGTCCAGCTCATTAGAATATTAATCAGACAGAATTATCTAGAAATATGCTTACTGAGTAGAACACTGCTCTTCTCTCAAGGTCTGAATATAATAAACAAGGTACAGTAAAATTCATTCAGGAAACAAGTCTGAAAATCAGTGCTAAGTTCATTCTTATGGAAGACTAAGGCAGATAGGCCTTATGTAATTTATCAATGAGAGGAGATCAGTCAGGGGTATGAGCCATAGTAACTAAAAAGAAAGTTCTCATTGAGAGACAGAACTGGGCTAGTGTGTGCGTCTTCAGAAACAAGTCAAATGCATACAATACAGTTTTACTGCAACAGCCTGAATGCAACAACTTGTTGAGTGTGAACAACAATTTAAATTGAAGTCTTCCAGAATCTTTTATGGTTCTCGTTACCTGACCTAACTTGGCTAGACAAATAGCCTACAGATGTATCTATGTTGCACAATATATCAATTTGATACCACTTTAACTGCAATACTTATAGCCAAGGTTGTGCTTCATTTCTTCATTTTTTTTCCCATGTGGACATTCAGCAAATGTAAAGGATTTTTTTAAGGCAGTGTTGAAATCATTAACAAAACTAATGTGTGGTTCTATTTTAAGGATGGTATAATTTTTAATATATTTATGGTAATTAATATTTTAATATTTTTAACATTCAATGTTTTGAACACCATAAATAATAATGGTTCCATCATTGTGGGATTTGTAGTCTAGCAAGATATATAGAATTCTCTTCTAAGGAACTTTAGTGTACTTCTCCAATCTATTGCTCTTAGGTACTTTGCTATTCAAGTACCTTGATGTGAGTTCAAAATTAATTCTGATATTACAGGTGGGGATCTGATTTGGGTTCTGTTTTGCCACATGAACCAATGTAATAAGTGTGCTTGTAAATGTAAAGCAAAGTATTACACAGAAATATCCTGTAAAATACTAAGAGTATAGGCATTGACTAATTGCAGGCATGAAACGAACTTAACAAAAACAAAATGATAACCCTGAAAGAGAAACGTAAAACAGCTGATTGAGTTATAATGAACTGACAAAAGTTACTGCATTACAAGGTTAGTAGTATGGCATTAAAGGGTTAGTGGTTGATGCAAAATCAGATCACAAATGCAATCTGATGGAAGGCAGGTTAGAACTAGTAGTCACCAAGTGTTACATCTGAGAGGAAAGACCACTAAGATCTTGTTCTGTTTGGAGGAGAATATTGTTCACATAAGCAGAATAGAACCATCTACATATGCCTGTAGATGGTTCAAATTTAATCTTTAAAAAAAGCCCAATGCATTTCAGCCTGTACATAAACTGATTGGCCTTCTTCAGGGACTATATTAAAAAAATAAAGGTAAATATATATCGACTTGAAATCTTATACCATGCTTATAAACCTTATATAGTCCTCCCTCCACACGCACAGGTTTGACCTTTGTGAATTTGATTATTTGCAAGGCGTGTGCATGCCTTCTTCCTCCATTCTCCTTCTCCCATTCTCCTTATGTTTTGCCATGTGTGAAGAGGGAAGACAAGCACCTGAGCAAAAGGCAAGGAAATTGGGGGGAAACATGAACACATCTTCCCTCCAGAGCTCCCCTTTCACATTCCCTGGTGCTGAGAATGCACACTGAGGCAAAAAAAAAAAGGCAAGGGAATGGGGAGAAGTCTCATTCAAGCCTCCTTTCTTCCCTCTGGGGCTCCCCCTCTGATTATTTTGCATCTGGCTCTGGTGCTAAGAACTCACACTGAGCCAAAGGCAAAGAAATGAGGGAGGAAGGCAGGAAGGGGCCTTCCTTCTCCCCTCCAAAACTCCCTCCTCCCATTACCTTGTCTCTTGTGCTGAAAACTTGTGCCAAGTAAAAAGGCAAGGGAATGGAGAGAAGGCTTGTGTGAGCCTTTCTTCTCCCCTCTAGTGCTCCCCTCTCCCACTCCCTTGCCTCTCTCCCCGATGCTGAGAACTCATGCCAAGGCCAAAGGTAAGGGAATAGGGAGGATGCATGCATGCACTTCCCTCTGGAGTTCCCCCTCCCATTCCCTTGCCTCTGGACCTGGCATGCAAAAGGCAAGAGAACGAGAGAGGGGAGCCCCAGAAGGGAATGGGAGAAGGATCACAGGGAGAATTATTCATGATTTTTCCACCTTCATGAGGGTTCTGCACCCCTACCCCTCGTGAAAGTGGAGGGACCATTTACAATGTCATTCTTAAGAATACATTTTATTGGCAGATTAAGAGCGTGAACATGGGATATCTCACAGTGTCGTGTCCTGGGCAGAGCAGACAATTAATCACCAAATGGCAGAGCAGGGTTTACTCACAAGGCAAGAGCAGGAAAAATGTCCAAACAGAGTTTAGGTTCCAAAGCAAACAAATCCAAAGGGCAAATCCAGGTTGTAGTCAAACCAGCAGAGGTTTAAGGTGTCCAGATACAAGAGAACACAGCACAGGGCTTCCACGACTGTAAAGATCAGTTGCTGACCCTGAAAGGAAAGGGTCAGATGAAAGCCTTTTATCTACTGATGCTGTTGCCACGGGTATTCCTTCATTAGGGCTTGTTTGTTACTTAAATGTGCTGAGCGGTACAGCCCCTCTCTCTGACATCATCTCTCTTGCACAGTAAGCATCTCTGTTATCTCATGCTCTGATATCTGTTCCCCTTGTTCAGGCATGTTGTGTGTTATCTTCTCCTGAGCAAGCTTCTGGGGAAACTCCTGCCTCTGAGGAAACTTCTACCTTGGATTCAGAATCCTCCTACTCACTGCCAGGGTCTCCAAGGCAGGGCATGACACCTGGCCCCTGAAGTTGCCAATTTTTATATGGAGAGGGTTTTTTTTGGGGGGGGGAAATAACCAGTCCTAATGGGGAACATAATGATAAGCTAATATTTTGGGCTGGATTTCTGGATGATGTTTTCTGTATTTGGCGAGGTGATGCAGTAGATCTCACATGATTCCACAACATGATGATGACAATGATGTTTATTTATACCACACTTTTTTCTTGGTTGGGACTCAAAGTGGCTTACAGGCTCAAACATCTATAAATTCAGCACAGTTTACAATATCCAACACCTTATGTCAGACACACCATAATCACACATTGAAAGCCTGTCAGAATAAAAATGTCTTTATTTGACTGAGAAAAGAAAATAGGGAGGGTGCCAGTCTGACTTCTCTGGGAGGGGAGTTCCAAAGCCTGAGAGCAGCTACAGAGAAGGTTCTCTTCTGTGTTCCCACCAGATGCACCTGTGAAGGTGGTGGGAAAGAGAGAAGGGCCTCTCCAGCAGATATCAAAGCTCAGGCTGTTCATAAGGGAGAATACAGTCCTTCAAATAACCTAGACCTGAGCCATGTGGGACTTCAAAGGTCATCGCCAGCACTTTGAATTGTGCCCAGAAAGAGACTGGCAGCCAGTGGAGCTGTTACAACAAGGAAATTGTGTGATCCCTGTAGCTGCAGCTCTTTGGGCCAATTTCTGGACACTCTTTAAAGGCAGCTCCATTTAGAGTGCATTACAGCAATATAACTGGGATGTAACCAAGTCATGTATCACCATGGACAGATCTAACATCTCAAGGAATGGACACAGCTGGTCTTAACTGTGCAAACACATTCCTGGTTACTCCTCATACCTCAGCTTTCAGGCTCAGAGCTGAACTTGCATCCTCAGGGGAAGTGTAATCCCCTCTAACACAGGCTGAATCCCAATTCCCTGATGTGCCTCTTGACTGACCGGGAGCAGGAGCACCTCTGTCGTGTCTGGATTAAATTTCAGTTCGTTTGCCCTCACTCAGTCCATTACTGATGACAGGCACTGGTTTAGGACCAAAACAGTTTCCTTGGCTTGTGGTGGAAAGCAGTAATAAAGTTGGGTGTCATCTCCATACTGGTGGCACTTGAACCTCAAAACTCTGGACAACCTCTCCAAGTGGATTCATGTAGATGTTATATAGCAGGGGGAACAGAACTGAGCCCTCAGGGACCCCATGTGTTGGATTCCTGCTTTTATCTGCCAGCTCCCTCAACTCTAGAGCTGGGGCAGGTGGGACTGGCTGGCAGAGTCTGCTGAGTCACAGCTGGTGCTGGGCCTGAGGCTACAAAGACACAGGAGAGGTGGCTCTTCCCCCCACAGTTCCACAAGTAGAGCTGAGTCAAGCAGTGGTAGCAACAGCAGCAATAGCAGGATGGAGAAATGCTTGTGTTTGGTAGACTGTCTTGGGCAGGTCTTCCTGGGGCTTCCCCTCCTGGCAGAAAGTGCTTGAACATCTCAGACCCTGCTAGACTCCCCCTTTTATTTATATCAATTCAATCAACATAAATATACAATTTCAACAACATTAGAAGTTTATTATTTGAATTTGACTGTTAGACAAGCAGATCATCTCCTCACCTCCCTATACAGAAAGCCCATTGATTCCAACATTAGATTTGATAGCTCACATATCAAGGTGATAAAACACAACCTCTGCTATGTCCAATTCCTCAAGCTAAAATGAAACTGTTACAATGAGGAAGAAATTAAAAAAGAGTTCTACATTTTATTTTTTAAAAAAACATCTTACTGAACAAGTGTATCCACGAGAGGTGATATCCCAGGGATTTGTCAAGGTAGGTGGCAGATCCTGGTTAGAACCACTAAACAGTGAGACCACAGTCTAACTGCCTCTACTGCTCTCTCTCACATTCAATCACATTATAAAAAATAGACAATGGTTCATCAAAAGACAAAACAAACAAAACAAAACATTGGTTTATACTAGAAAACATCCCAGGGCTTAAGGAAAAGCCACAGATGTCCTTCAAAAGAGAGACAGAGACAGAGAAAAAGGAGTACACACACACACACACACAAATACTATAATAGATGCCGCTAGTCCCACAAGACACCACCCCTGTGGTCATTGCATGTATTGTAAACACACGTTGAAAATGACTGAATTTATAAATCATAATGACCAACAGAGATATAGCTTGACCCACTTTAGCACTTGTAATAGCAGTTTTTTAAATATATGCCATTCAGTGAAAGTGTAAAAAAAGTATGTGAGGACAATATCAAGACTCCTCAAAAACTGAATAGAGGAATATCTCTCTAATTTAAGGAATAAAAGAATGGGTGTTCTTTTGGTCAGTCATTTTGAGGAACTTCAACACTCTGCATCAGATTTCATGTTTTGGGTGCTGGATAAAATAGCTAATAATAATGAAAAAGTCTGAATGACAAAGGAAGTGGGATGGATCTTAAAACTAAAATCTTTGATTCTTGGAGATCTCAAAGACAATCTGGATCTCCATTTATTAATGTAGGGGAATACCGCTCTATACTTTTTTTTTTTTTTTTAAAAATCATGACAACTTTTCAGCCAGATTGCATCAGATGACCTTGAAACTGGTCATACTACATTCTCTAATCCCTTCCTCTAACCCCCCGACCATCTGTCAAAATATATAAATAAACAATTTTGAGATAGTCTTATTAAATTGTGTATCGGTTATGGAGAGTGCATTTGTAACTCCAGAAATTTCTGTTGTTGATTTGATTAATGATATGTATATAACTTGTTCATAAACTAGCATCCTCTACTATGGAAATTCATAAGTATTATACTTATTTTATTTATTTATTTTATTTATTGAACTTATATGCCACCTTATATGCCAAAGTGGGACCCAAAGCAGATTCCAAAAGGTAAAAAACAAAACATTGAAAGCATATTCTCTCTCTCTCTCTCTCACACACACACACAGAGACATGCACACATACAAACACACACATAATATACTTTTAATATAGTTCCTGAGGAAGGTCAATCAGTTTGTGCACTGGTTTTTATTTAAAATATTTTTAAAAGGTAAAAATTTGAAAAATAATAAAACAAACAAATATTAAACTACACTACAACATAACTACGCATAACAAAAAATTGGTTCCTGCCCCTACTACCAACAGTGAATAGTAATGCAACAGTAACAAGTAACCAGCTGATCCTAAAATAGAATTGGAATAAGTACTTTCTGACATTTATTTTCATAGTAAATCTAAACTTATGAAATTAATTAATAATTAATTATATAATTGAAGGAAAAACTCTGTCAACAGCCTCTGATTGTGCTAATTTTCCATGGCAGCTGGACATGCAGAAAGGCTGGAAGCACAATCATGCGCTTCCGGGAAGAAGGCTGGCTGCAGTGTAGAAGGAAGGGGCATGTCCCTCGTGCTCCCTTCTGTAGACAGCTGGTTGGTTGCAGAGGGGAGTGTTGAGGTCATGCTCACATCTCAGCAGAGGTGCTGCTGGGATGACACCCAGACAATGATAGAGCTAGGTAAGGAGTAAAATGGGTCTATGTGTTTTTCACCCTAAAGGTAGTATATATATGTATATCTGTGACTATATACATGACTGGAATTTCGTCCTCAGGGTCTATGTCTTGGGGAACTTTGCCTGGGTCTTTTGGGAAACAGTTCTGCTTGGTACTTGCTTATTTCTTTTATTTTATTTCAAAATATATTTGTGTGTAAATAAAAGGATTGATTACAACTCAGTCTTTGCTCTTCTGATAAATACACTTTGGCAGAGGTGAGCTCAAATACAGCAGTGCTGGCTTTTTAACAATGTATAATTTTAAGAGGTTCATTTGTCAGTCCTATTACAGTAATTAATATTAATATTCACATAGTGCAGGTTTTAATATATAAACATAGTGTGAGAGATCTGCAGAAAGAGAAAAATATTCTTTGGCAGATAGTCTGTTATACATTATTCATGCAAGTTTCATACTACATTTTTTTAAAGAAAAATGCAGTTTAGAAAAATAGAAGTTCCAGTGCTTCAAAAGTCCCAGAAAAAACAGTTTGCAATGGACAACAGGTTGATCAGTGGAAATTGGACTGATCGTAATATTACCTATTCAAATTATCTATTCAAGTATTACAAGAGTGTCTTTTAAATCTAGAAACCATGCTTCTTCTTTTAAGTGTACAGTTAGACTCCTAATGTTCCTGAGCTGGTATTAGCAATTCATCAGCTAAGCTCCTATATGTCTAGAGTCCTACCTTGAAAATGAAATTCACAGAACGTTCTTCAAATGAAATGAATTGGCAATTCATTTTTAAAAAGTGTGATAATAGTAAGACTGAGCTTTGCAAATGTGTACGTTCCAGAAAATGCCAGTAAAATATCAAGTAAGTTCACACAAGATTAAACATTACACATGAACAAAGTGAACGTGAGGGGAAGAACTTAATATACAAGTACCAAGGAGATATATCAAGGTTCTGTCTAGGCCAAACAATGATATCTCTTATTCTGAGTTGAACTCCCAATGCAAGTGACAACTCATCTGTCTATCAAGATGCTCTTGACAGTCCTTGACTTAACAGTATTCACTAAATTCCTCTGGCTTTCTAACACTTTTTCCACAGGCAAGAAGGAGAATTGAATGAAGTGGAGGGAAGATTTGAAAACAAAAGAAAAAAAGTGTTTGGGGGGAAGGCAGTTTGGCTGTCTCAGGTGTAGTATTCTTGTCAGCCTCATGAACACATATTTTCCCCAAGGGTGGAAATAACATGGATAAAAAAAAAATATATTAGCTGCCAGAATACGTTCCTGGAACGACAGAGAAAATCGCCAGAATTCTACTGCAGGTAAAATTTGGATTGGTGTCAACAATCTTCATAGCTCAGGCAGGAAGTAGAAATATAAGCAAAGGGATTAAGATGAAAGCATCCAATTCCCAGTAGCTCTTAGATGTAACACTGAACTTGATTTGATTTCAAGAACTAATTTTCATGAAATTCAGTTTTAAAAAAGGACAGAAAACACAGCCTCTGTTCAAAGTGTCTTACTCCTTGGACAAATTAATCAACTATCATTGTGTTCTTTTTTTTTTTTTAATTGTCTGAAACTGTACTTAATTGCCACAATATATTTGAACATACCAAGTTGACATATTTTTGCTCTGTCTTCCAATTCTGCAACGTGTCATCTCTATACTCAGGCAGGTTTACTCCCTGCTCAGGCCCAAGCACAACAGAAAGTCAAAGGGAGTATCACATAGTCTCAGAGATCGATCTTCAATTGATTCCTGAGCGTTGTGATTGGTGAGACATTTATACCCCCATCTTTCCACCCAAAAACCCCAAAACACTGATGTATAAGGCTCTTCCTCCTATGTTAAATTATTCTTTCCCACATGGAAGAACTACTACTACTGCTACTACCAACTTCTTCCTCCTCTTCCTCTTCCTCTTCTTCTTATTATCTCCTGCTGCAGTTTTGAGAGAGGTCTTGCAGGGGAGACAAAATCTTTTGTGGCAGGGCAGGGGGCAATTTCCTCTGTCTGTCCCTGCATCACAACAGGATGGTGGAGTGGATATGAATGAGCATCTTTCCTAAACTAGTTTCCTCTCTTCCAGATGTTGCACAGGAGGCAGGAGGAGCCAAGAGAGAATTGTGGAAAATATCTTCTATTGTCTTCACAAGTTTGCAGGAGGAAACATGTAGTGTTCTATGATCCTCTCTGGGTTCTGTCCCTGTGTGACATTGGGCAGGGAGGAAAACCAGGTAAGGATTGAGTAGACTATATCCTTGCCACCTGTGTTCTGATAGCTAGCTCATGGTGATGCAGATATCATGTTTATGTGCTGGGTACCAAAACACAGCCCATAATGACTGTCCTTCGTGGGCTGCCACCACACCTCTAATTTAGTAGGGAAAGAAAACATGTAAATGTTTGAAGTGTTAGGATGGGGATAGTTCTAGAAGGTATTGAAGGACCTGTGGAAAATAAGGATTTTAGGAGGATCTTTTTCAGAGTCCTAAAAAGCCACTTTCCAATTTTTCCCCTCAAGTATTCAAATATTTTTTCCCATCCCCACTTGTCCCCACTACACTCAAGAAGCTAGGCTAGTTAGACTGAATGGCACAAGACCATCTAGCAAGTTGCATGCCTGTGTGGGTGTTTGAAGCCAGGTCTTCCCAGTCCTAATTCAATATTCTCATCCAGAGAACCTCTTTCAGCTGTGGGGAGGGGCCCTCCAATTTGGGAAGGGTCTCAAGGAAGTTCACTTGCAGGATGGAGTGGGCCAAATGCATAGTAGACAGAAACATAGCAAACCAGGCAAGATGAAATATAATTCTATCCAGTTTGAATATTTTCCCTCCAAGCATAGCTATGCATGTCTACTCAAGAGGTTTAAATGACTAATGCTTGGAATTTCAGAGGCATTTAAGGAGCAGCGTAGGATTTAATTGCCTTTAAATGGCCTCTTATAGCCAATCAGTGATCAAGGATAATAGCTAGTTTTCCTGCATAGGGCTGAAGAAAGGCTGGTTTTCCTCAACCTTGAGCAGGGAAATTCCAGCTGTTATTCCCAATTAGAGATCAAAGATAAACACAGCTCTGGAATAAGGAGTGGTCTGTACTGCAGATGCTAACAGAATAAGTGAGGGACCCCCAGATCTGGCTGGTGGCCCAGATTCCTGCACTAAATCATGTTAAAGTAATTCTGTGCTAGTCAACATTTGAGGCAGACTGCTTCCAGCTCTAGCTTGGAAAATGATGGATGGCTGCAACTATCCAGTCCACAACAGTTGGCAAGAATCACAGAATCCTCTGTCACGAGGAATATCTTATATTTGTTTTCCAAATTTCAGATGAGCATTGACTGTTAGACAGCTAAAATGGCAGTGCCTATGGCTTAGAGGGAGATATAGAGGCACCAGCAGACATAGTTTTGAATCCTTAGATTTGATGTGCATTTTTAAAAAGATTATAAAAACTCTAAAGTGTAACCTTCAGCAAACCCATAGAAACCAAGTTTCCAGGTGCTGAGCCAGCTGATGGCTAATCAGTCAAAGTAAAACTTGTCCCCTTTTGAAAGGTGACATAAATATGTCGTCTTGAGGCAGCCTGAAGGAGTTAGTACATCAGGGGAGAAGTTACACCCCACCATCTCCCTGTTAAACAGTCCCTCTTTCTGAGCTATTGGGGTTGGTCACAGGGTGGTACTTGAATTCCCTTGGCTTACTGTGGTGTAAGTGTTCAACATTCATGTTGAGATCACTTTGTCAGTAGGTTCCAAGAACTTAATGTCCTGCATTAAGACCATGAGTCTGTCCCAAGTGGTATCTGCTGCAGGTTATACTCTAGACCCATTTTCTTGTGCTGAGTGGGATGATAGTGCTATGGGTACGGAGGAACTTTCTATATTTCCTTTGTCATGTACAGATCACTTTCTAGTGAGGTTCAGATTCGCTAAGGCTCAGAACCTCTGCAATGGTGCAAAAGTATTTACGATGGTCCACCCTGTGAGACTTATAGATTTGAATAGATTCCTGATTATTTGTTACCATGGAAGTTAATCCTGTCAAAGTCCCAACTGAATCTCTGGAATGGAAAAGTGGCTGGAGCATTGGACACAATTGCCTTGGAACATCCTCTCCCATAGTGTGGAGGTAATTCTGTGTTGATAGAAAGGAGGGAGCTGGCAATAATGGAATGAGATAGGATCTGTAGGGAGATGGTGGAAAACCTGGAGAAAATTTGACAGAACACAGGATAGGGCTGAGAAGGCCTACTTTGTGGCAATTGTGGCAGCAAAGAAATGGTAGAGTTCTGCCATCATGAGATCTACACAGAGTCTTTCAATGATGTTAGAAGTACAATTCTTTCTATGCCTATCTATATTTCCTGTGTAGGAAATGCCCCCCCCCGCCACAAAACAATGTTTTTCTGTTCAGAAAAATGTTCTAGAACATTCCTGGACTCTCAAATATATATCCAAAAATATTCATTATCTCCCACAGCAGAGGAGAAAACTACAGTAATTACTCTTCCTTGAAAATGAAGATGAAATAGTTGATGAATTACATCCCCATGCTGATGACAATCAGCTCTATCTTCCTTTCCATCTAACTCCAAGTATGAAACCAGTGTCTGTTAATAACAGTAATGCAATATGCTAAACAAACTGATGCTTAATCGAAACGTGACAGAAGTTTTCTTGTTCAATTGTAAGGATGATTAGAGAATCAAAATATACTGGATGGGGTTGTACTTTCCCTGATATCTCAGGTTTATAGCTTAGATATACTTCTGGACACAGTGCTGAACCTAGAGGACCAGAATTTGGCAGTGGCCAGGAGTGCATTTGTACAGTTAATACTAAGGCACCAATTGTGCCCATTCCTGGGGATGTTATATCTGGCCACAGCATCACATACTTTGATTATATCTCATTTCAATTATTTTAAGGTGGGGCTCCCTTTAGAAACTGTTTGGAGACTTCAGCAGGTCCAGCATTCTGTAGCTAGATTGCTAACCAGCACTGGTTACAAGGAATATATTGCTTCCCTGTTGAAGCAGCTTCATTAGCTTCTGGCTCCATTTCCAGGCACAATTCAAACTGCTGGTTACGACCTATAAAGCCTTATGTGGCTTATGTCCAGACCGTATCATGTTATGAACCTGCCTGGTATTATGTATATTTTTTCTAGAGCTGAACGTGCTAGAGAAAAAACACATAGTCTGTGACAAGACACAAGGAGACCACCCTCTATAATAATAGTTGCCATACTGATGATGGTTTTATTATCATATTTGTTCCTGACATTAGCACAAAGCTGAAAGTGAACAATATTACTTGGGAGGGACCCCTCATCAATATAATGCCTATTTTGACTGCAGAATCAGAAGAGCAAAGTGGAATAGCTTCTCCTCCCTTCATTCTCTAGCAACTGAATATTCACTTTTATTCATAACAAAGTGTTTGTTTGTGTGTTGTCCTGAGCACTCCATGGGGAGCTGATGCCTTAATGCCAGCAAATGGAATTATGGATGGCGGTGTTAATCTAGGATTTGGAAGGTAGGAAGATGTTGATCCAACTAATCTCACTTTAGGCTAGCGAGATCCAGGACTGCTTTGTGTTGCTCAATCTTTTTATCATCAGAAATAAATCTCAGAGATTGTGCACATATCAACAAGCAACAGAGTACGGTGCTCGGAGTAAATCTAAAGAATTTGCTCAGTGTGCTAAGTACAATATTAGATATTATTTTGGCTGCTCTGTTATTTTGAGCATTCTCTGAAAGCTGGATTTAAAAAAAAAAAAAGGCCCAGGAAGGAAGCTGTTATTCCCAATTTTGTAAATACTTGGCATTGAGAAGATAATTCTATAGCTATAGGAAGATTTTATTTATTTATTTATTTTAAGGAGAAGCTAGAGGTGTAAGATGAGATAGGGAATCATAATAGCAAAAATAATGTTGCGATATTTGAAATACAACAGAAGAAACCATGAAAATGAATAAAATTAAAAACATCCCAGAAACCTTTCCTTACACAGTGGATTTGCCTTATTATGAACACAGCTGAACAAATAAATCACAGGAAATAATGTATTTGATTGTGGCACTGGACACTTCCATAGCTTATATCTAGCTACATGTTTGTATTGGAATACATGTTTTAATCCTTTCACGAATCAGTTGTGCGCTGCTTGAAATGGAATTTAGAGTGGAATTTAGATGGATACCCTGCATGAAGGCAACAAATGGCTCCAGTCACAACCTGATTTTTTTTTAAAAAAAAAAGGGGGGGGGAGCCAGGCAAGCTTTTGCTATAAATGCATACTCCCAAATTTTCCTATTAATCATCTGTCATCCCATTTTTTTCTATTTCTTTTAAAATGTCCCAGTTTCTCTCTTCTATTTCCACTTTTTTCCACGGCATTTTCAGGCTAGTTTCTCAGATAAAATCTCTCAGATAAGAGCCGACTTGGATGCCGGTGTTATAGCAGAGGTTACAAATGGAGCGTCCGGCAACCCCGTGAACAGGACTATACTGGATCAGTTTCAGTCAGTGAGTACCGAGGACGTAGACAAGCTCCTTGGAAAGGTAAGAAGGACAACTTGCTCTCTTGATCCCTGCCCTTCATGGCTGGTCGTCCAGGGAGGAGTTGCAATTAAGACCCATTTAAGACATAGTATTAATGCATCCTTCAGGGAGGGCAATTTTCCAGCTTGTTTAAAAGAAGCGATTATACGGCCGCTTCTAAAAAAGCCCTCCCTAGATCCCCTGGATATGAATAATTACAGACCAGTCTCCCATCTTCCATTTTTAAGCAAGGTGATCAAGAGGGCTGTTGGCCTTCAGCTCCAAGCTGTCTTGGATGAAACAGATTATCTAGATCCATTTCAAACTGGCTTCAGGGCAGGATATGGAGTCGAGACTGCCATGGTCGCCTTAGTGGATGATCTACGCCTAGGTATCGACAGGGGAAGTGTGACCCTGCTGGTACTCTTGGAACTCTCAGCGGCTTTCGATACCATAGACCATGGTATCCTTCTGGAACGCTTGAGAGGGTTGGGGATCGGGGGCACTGCACTTAAGTGGTTCCGGTCCTATCTCTCAGGTAGATACCAGATGGTGATGCTTGGAGACAGCTGCTCCTCGAAAAAGGAGCTTAAATCTGGCGTCCCTCAGGGCGCCGTCCTGTCCCCAATGCTATTTAACATCTACATGAAACTGCTGGAAGAGATCATCAGGAGGCATGGAGCAAGGTGCTATCAGTATGCTGATGACACCCAGATATATCTCTCCACGCCTCGGATAACAGCATCAACTAAGGATGGCATCTCACCTCTAAATGAATGCCTTGAAGCAGTAATGGACTGGATGAGGAAAAACAGACTGAAGCTGAATCCAGATAAGACGGAGGTACTCGCTGTTAAGGGTCCAAGCCCAGGTATGGAGGTTTGTCAACCAGTTCTAGACGGGGTCACACTTCCCCTGAAAGACTGTGTCTGCAGCTTGGGGGTGCTCTTGGATTCGCCGCTTCAGATGACAGCTCAAATTGATGTGGCGGCCAGGAGTGCCTGCTATCAGCTTCGGCTGATACGCCAGCTGCACTCCTACCTAGACCTGGAACACCTAAAAACAGTGGTACATGCGCTGGTAACTTCACGGCTTGAATTCTGCAATGCGATCTACATAGGGCTACCCATGTGCTTAATCTGGAAACTTCAATTAATTCAGAATATGGCAGCCAGGTTGGTCACCGGAAGATCTAAAACTGACCACATAAGACCTATTCTGAAGCCTTTACATTGGCTGCCTATTAGTTTCCGGGCACAGTACAAGGTGTTGGTTTTTACCTTTAAAGCCCTTCATGGCTTGGGGCCAGCCTACCTGCGGGATCGCCTTCTCCCATATAATCCGCCCCGCACACTAAGGTCCTCTGGGAGGAATTTACTGCAGCCAGTCAGAACTAGGTTGGCTGCGGTTACCCAGAGGACCTTCTCTTCTATCGCTCCCAAGTTATGGAATGGCCTGCCGGAGGAGGCCCGGCATATTACCAGTCTTGACAGTTTCAAAAAGGCAGTCAAGACTGTCCTCTTCCGACAGGCCTTCCCAGACTAGTACTCCACCGCCTCTCATCAACTGTCCTGTTTTTAATCTTGTTCTTAATTTGTTTTTAATAGTTAATGTGTTTTAGGGGGTTAGAAGGGTTGGGTGGGGAGGATGGGGTACATTTTAATGTTTAATGTATTTTATATATTGCTGTAATACCACCTCGATCCATTGGGAGAGGCGGGATGATGATGATGATGATGATGATGATGATGATGATGATGATTTTTGGACCCAAGCATGCTGGAAAGAAACTGGCCCTTTTGGGTTCCAAACCAGTAGATTTACTAAACCTCCTTTAGATGCCCCCATGGTTGAAAATTAGCCAGAAATGAAAGCAGATAAAAACGTCCCCACCCTCAATGTGGTTGCTTACTCCTTCCCAAGAAAAAAGTACAGTGGAAATTTGTGTTCCCATGGATCATCAGAAGAAAACCAAAATCTTATTTTGTATTTCCACCCATCTTCCTTTCTTGCCTTGAGACCTTTTTCTGCAGGATCAACAATCAATTGCTTTGAGGGGGTTTCTCAATTTCTCTTACAACCTGCTAATCAAGACAAGTCCTTCCAATCAGCCACCGGCTATAAAGTACTTAATGTTGTTATATGCCAGATGCATCTTATAATATACATTTTTCTTTACCTGTACGCCACCTTCAGTGAAGGTACAAAAGGAAATATGGGAAATCTTGAGGAATAGCTTGTTGCTTGTCCACTTGATGGCTGGAGGTATATTCCTACACCTGTGAAAGCCTAAATGTGTGCTTGTTCCTTCAAGTTGTCTGTCAACTTATGGCAACCTCATTAATTTCATAGAATTTTCTTAGACAAGCAATGCTTAAGGGTGGTTTTGCCCATTCCTTCCTATGAAATACAGCTTGCAACATCTGGTATTCCCATTATAGTACTAACCAGGTCTGGCCCTGCTTAGCTTCCAAGATAAGACAGGATCTCTGGTTCCTTTAGGGTATTTAGGCCCTGTTTAAAGGCATAGAATGCAGACTGATGAAGGAATGAGTCGTTGTAAATATAGCTTAACGAGAGTCATTATAAAAATTAGTTCTATTCTCCTGCATGACAGTTTAGCACAGATCAACACAATCTCTTCGCTCCAGTTTTAAATACGCAGATTCCTATTCATAGGAATATTGTTCAGATAATTAGTTCAAAGTGTGTTTTGATACTAGATTCACTTTGTGGTGGAAATCTGCAGTATTGCTTCAAAATGGAATGCTGAAATACCTAGCAAACATGCAATATTGAAGGTGCAACAGAATGGCACAAAACCTTCCCCTAGGGAGGTAGCTTTTAAAAGACTGAATGCAGCCAAGCTGAACTGTTTTGTCCTCACTCTGAGGTGTTCTTTGGATGAACAAGGAAGTTAATTTGGAAAACTCATCTGCTGTTGAGCTCTTTTGCAAAATAGTCACTTAGCGAACTTCATACCACCCAAAACACTGTTGGCAAAAACAGAGGCAGAGCAATTCCCAATTGTATGCAAACTTATTCACAAGTAAGTTCATTGCACTTTAGCTTTCAACATTTCACAGATGAAAAGCAAGACACATGCAGCCAAGCAACAGCAAAGTGTGGTCAAGATTGAGGCAAAAAGAAAAAAGAAAAAAAAGAAAGGAAAAAGGAAGGAAGGAAGGAAGGAAGGAAGGAAGGAAGGAAGGAAGGAAGGAAGGAAAAGAAAGAAAGAAAGAAAGAAAGAAAGAAAGAAAGAAAGAAAGAAAGAAAGAAAAGCAGCTTTGCTAAACTGGTTGATATTATTATTAGTATTGCTTTTGCTGAAATAGTCAGTAGGAGCCTTGCTGAAATAGCCAATACCGAAACTACAAAGCCAGGTTCATAGAAAGGGTATGAAAAGAGGAAAAGAAGCCAACAACTAACTAAGCAGTTAGTGAGTAGGAAGGCTTAGGTCAGGCTTTAATAAGAAAGAACAAAAGAGTACTTAGAATATAAAGTCAGGAAGAAGCTAAATAGATATAGGCCTTTTCTGCATGGGGATTTTAAAATGATGCAGAGCGTCCTCCAGGGAGGATGACTGCACCTGGGAGCGGACTGGGTCCAGACTACTTTGTGTAGTTCCGGACCTCAGCCCACTCCGGAACGTCCCAAAGTGGTCGTTCAGCGTGCTTTTGAAAGACCACTTAAAACAGGCCTTTCAAAAGCACGGAGCGCGCCACTCCGTGGCCGTGCTCCGGTGCAGATTTGCAGGCTTGCACCAGTGTGAGCCTGCAAATCTGCCGGGGGCGGGCTTTAGGCTGGCGAGCTTCACCGGTTGGTGAAGAGCCTCCACCAACCGGAAGCCGCCATTTTCGTCCCCAGAGCAGTGCAGAGCGGCAGCCACAGACTGCTCCAGACCTGGACCCATGGGTGGAGCGCACAGGTCCGGTGAGTACTAGCACGGGGCAATTCTCTCGCCCCGTGCGGAAAAGGCCATAGACTAACAAAAGAATGCAAAGTATCAACATGGCCTGGCAAAGGTCATAAATATAAACTAAAGGAAGTCAGGTGGGCCAATGCACTTGTGAACTGACCAATTAAGATTGGGTTCTGGCTTATGAAATGACCAATCAGGTTTGGTGTTGGAGAACAAATCAAGTAGTGGGACATTTATTTGTAACTCTGACTATGCAGTTTTTACTCTGTGAGTAAATAATTCAATAATTTAGACCTGTGTATGAACAATGTCCTCTAAAGATGATTTCAAGAAAGAGGGAACATAATAAAAAGACTGAATATAGATATAAAAGGATGGATAATTCACATAATAATTTCATTCAATTCCCAGTAAAATCTAAAATGGAAGTGTGGTGCCCCAAGACAAGTGTTTTTGGACTCCAAAAACCATCAGTCCTAGACAGTGCAGTTAGGACTCAGGAGTGCTCAGATCTGTAGTGCAAACCTCTGGAGGCCACAGTCGTCTAGAAAAGGAGGAAGAAAAACAGCACAATGCATTGACTACTCCCCCCTCTAGTTAGAAGTTCCTGTTTACTGCATCTATCAGTTTGATGCAGAAGTATAAAAGCTGCATGCATAGTGCAGCTGCTTCACAGTGTCTCATATTTTATTGTACTCCTAATTTTTTTACCCAAAAAGTGTTTTCTGGAAAAGTGTGCTAGTGAATAGAACATTAATATACACACACCTATGGGTGGAACAGGCATGTACATGCTCAGTTTGTTATACTATTGATTTACAACAGAGGAACAATAACAGGCCTGTTCAGACATGATAAGGTACAGAAGGAAGACAGCGATATCAAGGAAATGGCATGGTAATGGGACTGAGAATAAAATCGAAACTGTTTACTAAAATATTGCGTCATCTTGTTTAAAACATAAGTTTCCTAGCTTAGCAGAAGCTGCTGGGCATCAGAAATTAAGTTCATAGTCACTGCATAGTCAATGTAGTGTGTCAAGAATGTTTCATCACCATCAGAGGGAGAGAGAGAGAGAGAGAAAGAGAAAGAGTTGGGCAAATAGGAAAATATGGAACTGAAGTTAACTGAGCTGCATCAGAAGTAGAAGTAATCCTGAACATCCTGACCATGCCTATTATATTGAGGAGAGCTAGTACAAGGTCTTGTCAGTTGTATCTTGGACCTTGTCATGGAGGTGAGCATTTTCAACATCCAAAACAAGAAAAATTGAGAATCATCTCTTGAAATTCATAGAGGGAGGGAAAGAAAGAAAGAAAGTCTCAGAATGCTAAGAAGAGGGGCATTTTATTGGTTAAGAAAGCCCTACATGTTTTGGTTTAGAATCATAGAATCATAGAAATGTAGAGTTGGAAGAGACCACAGGGGCCATCCAGTCCAACCCCCTGCCATGCAGGAACACCCTCAAAGCACTCCCAACAGATGACCATCTAGCCTCTGCTTAAAAACCTTCAAAGAAGGAGACTCCACTACACTCCAAGGCAGCATATTTCACTGCCGGACAGCCCTGACTGTCAGGATGTTCTTCCTGAGGTTCAGGTGGAATCTCCTTTCCTGCAGCTTGAATCCATTGCTCCTTCTCCTAGTCTCTGGAGCAGCAGAAAACAAGCCCTCTCCCTCCTCTACATGGCATCCTTTCAAATATTTAAACATAGCTATCATGCCCCCTCTTAACCTTCTTTTCTGCAAGACTAAACATACCCAGCTCTCTAAGTCTATCCTCATAGGGCATGGCTTCCAGGCCCCTCAGCATTTTGGTCACCCTCCTCTGGACTTGCTCCAGCTTGACCATGTCCTTCTTGAATTGGGGTGCCCAGAACTGGACACAGTATTCAAGATGAGGTCTACCCAAAGCAGAGTAGAGTGGTACCAGTACCTCCCTCAATCTAGACACCATACTCCTATTGATGCAACTGAGAATTGCATTGGCTTTCTTGGCTGCCGCATCACACTGCTGACTCATGTTCAGCTTATGGTCTATTTAAGACTCCTAGATCCCTTTCACACGTACTGCTATCCAGCCACGTGTCCCCCATCCTATATTTCTGTATTCCATTTTTTCTACCTAAGTGTAGGACCTTACACTTCTCTCAGCTGAATTTCATTTTATTAGACTTCACCCAGCTCTCCAATCTGTCCAGGTCATTTTGAATTTTGATCCTGTCCTTTGGCGTATTAGCAACCCCTTCCAATTTGGTGTCATCTGTAAATTTGATGAGCATGCCCTCTATTCCTTCATCCAAGTCGCTGATAAAAATATTGAACAGCACTGGGCCCAGGACAGAACCCTGTGGCACCCCACTAGTCACTTCTCTCCAGCATGAAAAGCAGCCATTCGTGATCACCCTTTGGGTTCGGTCGGTCAACCAATTACAAATCCAACTAACAGTAGCCCTGTCCAGCCCACATTTTACTAGCTTCTTTGCAAGAATGTCAT
Source organism: Ctenosaura bakeri (assembly GCA_948474755.1). Classification (NCBI taxonomy): domain Eukaryota; kingdom Metazoa; phylum Chordata; class Lepidosauria; order Squamata; family Iguanidae; genus Ctenosaura; species Ctenosaura bakeri. The sequence continues at coordinate 286,641 of CAOLHI010001311.1, read as the reverse complement.
GGGGAACTTTGTCAAAGGCCTTACTGAAATCGAGATATGCTATATCCACAGCATTCCCTTCATCTATCAAGTTAGTAACTCTATCATGAAAAAAGATAAGATTAGTCTGGCATGACTTATTTTTGAGAAGTCCATGTTGACTTCTCGTGATTACTGCGTTGCTTTGTAAGTGATTAGAAACTGACTACTTAATGATCTGCTCCAGGATCTTTCCGGGCACTGATGTCAGGCTGACTGGGCGATAATTATTTGGATCCTCTTTTTTCCCTTCTTGAAGATGGGGAGAACATTTGCCCTCTTCCAGTCTGCTGGAACTTCTCCTGTCCTCCAAGATTTCTCAAAGATTATAGCAAGCGGTTCTGAAATGACCTCTGCCAGTTCTTTTAATATCCTAGGATGCAATTCATCTGGCCCTGGAGACTTGAATTCATCCAGTGTGGCCAGGTATTCCCGTACCACCTCTCTACCTATTATGTGCCTCATTTCCTCTGCTTCCTCCCCTGCTCCCCAACCGCCAGGTTGAGTGCTTGTATCCTTCTGGGAAAAAACTGAGGCAAAGACGGTGTTAAGTAGTTTTGCCTTTTCTCTTCCCCCTGTTAGTAATTCGCCATCTTCTCTGCGCAGCGACCCTATCATCTCCTTCTTTTTTCTTTTGCTGCAGACATATTTAAAAAAGCCCTTTTTATTGTTTTTAATGTCTCTGGCTAGCCTAAATTCGTTCTGTGCTTTAGCCTTTCTGACCTCCTCCCTACATCTCCTGGCTACTTGCTTAAATTCTTCCTTGGCGGTTTCCCCTTCTTCCATTTCCTATACATGTTTCTCTTAACACTTAGCTCATCTGAGAGTTCTTTAGTCAACCATTCTGGTTTCTTCAGATGCCTTCCATTTTTCCTCCTTATTGGCACAGTTTTAGACTGTGCCTTCCGTATCTCTCTTTTAAGGAACTCCCATGCCTCCTGAACTCCTTTCCCTTTCACTATTCTAGATCTATTGTAGATCTTCTTAAGACTTTCAATGTCCAAAAGTTTTCTACAAGGAAGATGTTCCCACTGTTTCTGTTGCTATCTTTCTATGGGTTCACCAGGATTTTTCTCCCTTTCCAAATACATCCAAGATGTTCCATTTGTTGTTCCACAATATTCTATCAACCTGGAAAAGGAGAATTCTAGAGCAAGCAAGAATCTTTGTAGTTTGAGACTTAATAGTTCTAAGTTGAAAAAAAAATCTATGTAGAAATATGTTTTCTGAACAGATAACCATATTTTATGTGTAGTAGATGGCATTTCTGTGCAGAAAACAAATTAACCAAGATGCTTACTATAACAAAGTCTGTACTATCACTGCTTTGGTTACATTTTATTGTTAATTGCCATCAAGCTGGCTTTGACTTGTGGCATCCCTCTGGATGGGAAACCTCCAAGACCCTGTATTATTAAGAACCCTGATAAGTTCTTGAAAAACTCAGGGCCATGACTTTCTTATCCCGTCTTCCTCTTTTCTTTCTGCCTTCCATTTTACCAAGCATATTGTCTTATTTAATGAGTCATATCACTTCATGATATGTCCAAAGTATGGTCATTTTGGCTCCCAGTGAAAGTTCAGACCTGATTTGCTTTTGTTAGTCCATGGTATCCATAAAGCACTTCTCTAGTACCACATTTCAAATGAATTGATGATCTTCCTATCAGTTTTCTTGACTATCCAGTTTTCACAACCATACATAGAAATTGGAATAATATACTGTGGCACAGATGATCTTGTCTTTGGTGTTTAAACAAAAACCTCTCTGACTTGAGAGACCCTACCACCTGCAATGCTGCTATTAGCACAATCTCTTACCTCACCAAAACACACAATCCTACTACTATGGAAAGTTAGTGTCATTATGGGAGAAGTCACTCAACATTCTAGATTAAAGCCACTCAATATATATTTCAGTCAAACATAATGCTAATGTACCAAACCAGGTAATTATATATTTCAGTCCTCCCATTAATCAGACTTGACAGAACTATGTAATAAACTGCATTTCTTATCATGGAAGACCTTGAAAAAGTTTGTTGAGAGGACAAAATGTTGGCTGAAATATACAAGGGATAAATGAAGATGATGGAATTGCTGCAGTGACATATTTCCTCATAAACACCTATGCACATGGTATCTAAAAAGAGGATTTTATGTTTCTTAATGGAGACAAATAAGCCTATTTTTTCAGTTCCTCAAGCTTTCCACCTATATAGTTATTATTAGCTGGCAGTGCAATGTAGACAGTTAATCCATTTTTATTCCACTCTGTGAAATATCAGAAGAAATCATTAGCTCTTTCACTGACTATAGAATTCATCAGCAACTTGTACATTAGTCTATTGTGTGTATGTGTGTTTTGGGGAAGAGAGACATCTGAGCATTTCTAGGAGAGTAACAGTTTGCACCTCAGCTTCTTTGACTTGCTAGATACAAGAGAGAATTTTGAAACTGGTTATGTGAAACAGATGCTTTTCAAAAGTTTTAGGCTAGAGGGTAGTTTTTAAATTACTGGGTTAATTACTGGGCACTCAACCCTTCTACACTGGGGTGGAATATTCCCAGGTCTGGCTGCCAAATATCTCCATTCCTGTTCCTCCAAAATTTTCAGTGAAAAAAAAAACAACCTAAAGAAAAAAAAAATCAGTAACACCTTGTAACTTTTGGAGGGGATGATTGGCTATTTTGTTCAATTTTTGGCCTCCCCTTACCTAACTGTAGCATGAATGATATGGGGGGATCCATGGCTAGAAGTGTTTAAGGTACCAAGCTAGGTTTTCTCAATTCTAAAATGTACAAAAATATAAAGCACTAAAGGCAAGCTGGATTCAAGTTTATGTACCTAAAGATACATTTATTTGAATGTCATACCCACATTTAATGAGATTACCAGTTATTTGTAGAGTTGAAGGCTTTCACAGCTGGAATCCATAGGTTGTTGTGGGTTTTCTGGGCTTTGGCCCTTTCCGCACTGAGGCTTCTAGCGCAAGCGGGGAGGCCGGCAAGCGCAAGAAGGCTCGTCCGGAAGGCTGCCGCTTCCCCCTCCTTCCTTCCGCAGGCGAAGGAACCAGCGGGGAAGCGGCACCGAAGGAGGCTTGCCGCGCAAGCCGCCCTCCCCCCGTGCGAAGCGGGAGACCTCGTGCCGGATTCCCACCCCGCGCGCACGCGCGAAGCAGGCGTCGCGTCCGTCGCGCTACCTCCCCACCCCGCTCCTTCCTTCCACAGGGGCGGAGGGAAGGAAGTGCGACCCGGCCGGCTCCCGGAGGCTCCGCACGAAAGGTAAGTGTGGGTGGGCGCCGGGAGCGTTGCGCGAGCGCGGGGTGATTTTTGCTTGGACGCGAAAATAAAAAAACCCGCACTCACGCCGCTTCAGCCCCGTGAGCCGGGCGGAAGTGGGAGTGCGTCGTGCAGAGCGACACTCCCACTCCCGCGAGGCTCACGGGGCTGTCGCGTGAGCAAAGGCCCGTGCGAAAAGGGCCTTTGAGGCCATGTTCTATTAGTATTTTCTCCTGACATTTCACCTGCATCTGTGGCTGGCATCTTCAGAGGATCTGAAGTTATTTCCATTTCCAGTTATTTGTCTCTGACCTGGTCATTTCTACATACACAATTAATTCTTAGCTATTTTATTTTATTTTATTTTGATAAACCAAGACACATATGGGGGTTCTCTCCTCTGATATAGAAGGAGAAAAATATCAAGATATACATATAGCTCTTCAACCTGTTTTAGCATTTCAAGAACTGGGCTACAAAAACCCATGCCCTTAAATAAGTTGGTATTTACTGTGCTAGGAATATCCTTTTTTTCCTTTCTTTATAATTATCATGCCCTAACATAATTCTAAATTTGAAACTGAGTTTTGATATACTTTTTTTATGTTTCAGAGAAGAAATTATTTTATGACATACACATATTATACTAAGGTTCTATCTGATTCCCCCACTGGAATGAGGAAAGAATTTAGTATTGACTGGAGTCTGGTTGCACATTTCCCTGCTGCTATGGTAAGTACCAGAAGCTAAATACAATGAAGGGAACAGATTCATCTGATCTCAGAAGCCAAGGAGAATCAGGCCTGGTTAGTATTTGGATTGGGAACTACCAAGTAATAGTATGTAATATATAGGCCATATTTCAGAGGAACACAATGACACACTGTCTTTGAACATTCCTTGTCTACAAAAAAACTACAAAACTTATGAGGTCACTATAAGTTACCAAGAGACTTGAAGCCACACACACATAGAAAGAGAATATACAATGGCTTTCTTGCATACTATGATGATTGTTGTATGTTGTGGTTGGTTCTATGCTACTTTGGTTACCTTGGACTTTTAGTTGTGTCATGTAGTCTGCATAATGTCATTGTTCAGTGATTTTAAAAACTTCTACTTTAAGCTCAGAGTTAAATCTTGTCTATGCTAGCAGCAGAAAGCTAGGAAATGGGAAGCTAAAGTTATATTTGCCTTGTGACCAGGAATAATAATGAAATATTGGTGCACAATGTCACAAACTGTGCTTGCTGACAACTTAATCTCAACATGTCCACACTTTTCTTTAGCCAGTCTTTCAGACCCAAGTCTGAATGGGGACAGTACAGTCCCTGGGACCAGTGAAGATATCACATGTAGTCCTGTATTTCTTAATAACCACCTCATCTTCACTGTGGTTTGAACCATGCCGGTTTGTTGCTCACATTGGTGTTGGAAACAATGGGTTGAAATGAGAAATTGAAGAAATTAGAAGCGCAAGAAATTGGCATATACAAATTCATCCATCCCTCTCTGTTTGTATTTTCCTTTAACAGAAGCATGCTTGTCCAAGCAATTTCTTACTCTTGATGGACACAGACGAAGCTGGGGTCAAAGCTGATCAAAAATACAAAATTTTACCCACAAGCCTTACTGTGTGTAATTCCCTGTACTGATCATGATTACTCATAGTCATGGAGAGCCAGTAGTTACTCTGTACATCTAAAGGGGAGGAGAACTATCTGCAGACAGATTGTACAAGAGACTCACATTCAAAAGCCCATCCACTGCTTGTTTTTGTATCATTCAAAACCAAGATGCATCAATTGGTTTTAGTTAACACAATAGCTAACATTTATTAGTCTCCTTAACCTTATAGGAGAAGAAGGAAGAGGGTCATCATAGCTGTCTATCAGGAGGGAAGGTGAGAAAGTGGCAGAAAAAGGAAAGGTAGTATCCTTATTGGCAATTCAGGCAGCACTATGACAGCCAGAAAAAAAATTGTGATCAGATGTCACACTTTTTCAATACCCAATCAGAATTAATGGAGAAAAGATACCATGAAAGTTATTTTGTTGTTATAGAGTACTACTGTTTTCAATATATGGGCAGCAGCTAATTCTTTGTGAATATTATCAAGCAGATGTTTCTCTCCAACAGCTGCTGCTCAAATCATACCCCCAATCTAAACTCACCTATCTTTATCCTTTAATTTTGGGTTTCCTTCCCTTTATCTTAGCTGCATTTGCTTACTTCCTCATTTGGGAATTTTAGAATGGGTGTATAAAGCAACTGAAATGAAAAATAGTTATAAACATTATCTTTAAAACACATATGCATGATCCAAATCAATCCATGCCCAACAATGTTTTTCATAAAAGGGAATGACTGTGTTCTAACTCTTGCTAACTGCCTATGGTAACCTTCCCACACATCTCACCTCAAACAAAAAAAACCCCCAAAAATACAAGAAAGCTGACCATCCCTCCCTCTATGTATATCCCACCTTTCTTCCAGGCTGGGATTCAAGGCAGCTTACAAAAAATACTGAATACATTAAAATACATATACTTAAAAACAGATGAAATCAAGATTAAAGCAGTATTAAATAACATCAGAATCAAAACAAAGTAAAATCTTACTTTAAGACAATACAGCACGATAGAAACCATTTTTGTTAAAAATCAGTTTCCAGAAGATTTCTGGAAAAGAAAGGTCTTAAAATGAAAACAAAGAAAGAACTATTCTAACTTCAGATTCCATCCCAGCGAGGCAGGCCAGAAGGATATCATGGCTGATGGTATTGAATATTGGGGAGAGGGTCCAGCACAACTAACAAGGGCCCTTTTCGTACTGAGGCTTTTTGCGTGAGCCGGGGTGGGCGGCTTGCGCGAAAAGCCTCTTCCGAGAGCCTGCCGGTTCCCCGCTCGTTCCTTCCGCAGGCGAAGGAACAAGCGGGGAAGCGGCAGCGTCCCGGAGGCGAAGGCGGCTCGCGCGTCCATCCTCCCCCACTTGCGCGAGAAGCAGGAGCCTCTCGCGCCGCCCCCGCGCACGTGGGAAGCGAGCGACAGTCGCGCCCGTCCCCCCGCGCGCGCCAGGAGCGAGTGACAGTCGCGCCCACCTGCCCCCCGCACGCGCCAGGAGCGAGCGACAGTCATGCCCACCCACCCCCCATGCACGCCAGGAGCGAGCGACAGTCGCGCCCACCCACCCCCCACATGCGCGCGCGAAGTGGGAGGCTGTCGCGAGCAGCCCCCCACCCACGCGAAGCAGGATGCCATCGCATCCGTCACGCAAGCGCCCCGCCCCACCCCTTCCTTCCGCAGGAGCGGAGGGAAGGAAGCGCTACCCGGCCGCCTCTCCGACGCACCGCACAACAGGTAAGTGCGGGTGGGCGCCGGGAGCGTTGCGTGAGCGCGGGGTGATTTTCGCTTGGAAGCGAAAATCAAAAACCCCGCGCTCGTGCCGCTGCAGCCCCGTGAGAGCGCCGGAAGTGGGAGTGCGTCGTGTGGAGCAGCGCTCCCACTCCCGCACGGCTCACGGGGCTATTTCGCTCGGGAAAGCCCGTGCGAAAAGGGCCAAGGACACACTCCCCATCTAGTTCCTGGCAGAAGTCATCCACCCAAGTGACCATAATTGTCTTTTCAACTGCCATTTCAATCAGGCCTGAAGCCAGATAGAAGTGGATCCAGATAATCAGTCTCATCCAAAACTCCCTGGAGCTGGGAGGTTACCACTTTACTTAATAGTCCATTTCATTGGAGAGTGTACTATACAACTCCAGAAATTTCTGTGTAAAGTGTAGCCCCTGAGGAAGGTCAACTTTGATAGACAGCAAAATGCACCGGGCTTTTAAAACCAAATAAAGGAAGTGACCATTTATCAGCACATGGAGCTTTGTCTCCTGTTTTACTTTCCTTTTTGATCAAGGGCCTTCCAAGTGCCTCCTTCAGGCAGGTTAGGACATGTCTTCATGAAGAGAGGCATTACATATTCTCCATTACCCATTTAGCTAGTCCTCTGGCCTCTTTGATAAGCCAGGAAGAATAAGGAACTAGGATATGTGTGATGGCTCACATTTCTCCAAGGATCCTGTTCACGTCATCGGACTGCACAAGTTGAAAACTATCCATTAACATTGGATAGGTAAGGGGCAAGATTACAGCCACAGAATCTGTATTAATTGCAGTGTCCCAGTCAGACTAGATCTGAGCCATTATATCTGCAAAACACATAGCAAATTGTTCACAGTGGTCTATCAAGTAGTCTAGATTCTCCTGTTATGGATCAAGGTGAAAAAGTCCCCTAATAACTGTTCAGCTCCACTGAACAGCTCTTTGCAGATGTAATGATGAGAGAGCAAAAAAACTTTTGTGCTACCCACATTGCCATGGAGTGGGCTTTCAAGTAGTCTCTAGCCTCTTTTTGGTTAAACTCTCTCTGAGTTTTCTGCCAATGTTGCTCTAATAGCTGCCTTACTCATTTCATTATTGCCAGCTCCCGAGTAACAGGGCTCTACAGAAAAGGAATTAATTACCAGTATTACAAGTTGTAAAAACAAGTTACTTCCAAGTTTTAACGTAAGTATTGCTGTATTTTTACATGCTGAAAGGAAGAAAGCAAAGAGAAATCTGGTGTGAAAATCTGACATCATAGCCACCAGGGATTTTTTTTTTTTTTAAGGTCTGTCTTGTATTTCAGCCTCAAGGCCAAACCCTCACAAGTAGCTTGGTATTCCCACGGGAAAGGAGTGTCCTATATTTCCAGATGATGCAATGCTTAATATATGCAGTTTCCTTTGTTAGAGCCAGCCATGCTGGTATGACTTTCAGTAAAGATATTTTGCTAAGTAAAATTCCCACCACACAACTTTCATATTTTGCTGTAATGTCTCCTAAGCTCTTGGCCATGCATTCAATTTAAGGTGGAGAATTACAATAAAGAATTTTAAAAAAAGAAGTCTGACACTGCTGATAAAAGAAAGACATTGCTGTGAAAAGACATGAAAGCAAATGGAATGAACAAATTATGAATTGTAAGATTTTGCAAAAAATTTTCTTATGTGTATTAACGTGTATTAACGTTAGAATAACATGAAAAGTAGTGTGTTAACGTTAGAATAACATGAAAAGTAGCAGCATTTTCTTTGTCCATTAATGGACTCTCTTTTTGTAACAGAATAAAGAAGGCAGAATAAAAAAGAGCAGAAAGAAATATAATGTGGAAAATATCAAATATAGCATTTTATGTCCATAGCTTATTATGACTATAGCTTTTACCAGTTGTCAGTCTATATTCTCAGGTGTGTGTTCTTCCTGACATTGTGAGAGCAAAGAGATAATGCTGGAGAATGCTGAATGAAGAGTCTTGATAGGCTGATACGCAAATTGGGTATCAAAAATTCTGTGTGTAACTGAGATGGAACTGAAGGGCTGCGAACAAGATGCTTGGAAGAGGATTAAGAAGCTAAGGTAGGCCTTCAATATATCAGACCTCCTTTCTATCTCTGGCGGGTGATTTGAGCTTTATTTCATCCCCTGTAAAACACTGCACAATATGTAATGCTTGTAGCCACAGCTATGGTCTTTAAATAAAGATACACATGCAAGAATGCATTTCAGAAGTATAGCTATATCCTCTGAGATAGAGAAACTCTGGTCTTTTCCACACCAGGTGAGAGAATCGCCCCGTGCCGCTACTCACTGGACCTTTTGGCTCCCCGGTCCGGTCCACGGCGCTCTGGCGCTGTGTGTGCTCGTCAATACGCACTGCTCCGGCATCCCAAATGGCAGCTTCCAGTTGGTCAAGGGTCTCAACCAACCGCTGAAGCTCGCCAGCCTAAAGTCCACCCCTGGGCAGATCGCAGGCTCGCATTGGTGCGAGCCTGCGAATCTTCATAAGGGAGCAGGCTCGCAGTGGCGCGCTGCATGCTTTTGAAAGACCGGAAAAATACACTGGAGGACCACTTGGGGTCATTCCGGACCAGACTAAGGTACGGATCTACCTTAAGTAGATCCAGCCCAGTCCAGTCCGAGGTGCAGACCTCCTCCTTGGAAGACGGACTGCACCGTTTCAAAAACCGCATGTCGAAAAGGCCTCTATCTCTTTCTCCCCCTCCACGCATAAACATACCTTAAACACACACACACACACACACACACTGCTAGTAACTTTAATTCAGAGGCATACAATCATGAGAAATCATGTGATCCATATATGCCTGAAAAGAAAGAGAACTTTTAGATTCATTTACTCAGTATCTTCCTAACTCATGGTTTTAACACCACTCATGTTCCAGCACCATTCTTTGAATTCTGTGCTCAGATCTGGCAGTTTTATAACCATCTCTGGATATTATTCATAACCTATATCTTAAATGACATAACCAATGAAGGTTATCTGGATTTTTATTCATAAAAATATCTGTTATCAGTTTTTTTCAGTAAAGACACAAACACACACATGCATATATTTTCTACAATTTGAAATGTCCATCTAAGAGTCATGCTATACAAATCTACATGCCTGATCATGGAGTCACCATGCTTGGTATGTTATCTAACGGAAGTAAAACAAAGATTTAGGTAATGATTTTGGACCTGATCTGCTAACCATTTCAAGTACCTCCCAAAAACTTCAGATTTGCATATGCTTGTATTTTAGAATGTATATTTATGGATCAATTTTGACCAAAATTGGTATTTTCATTTAGTGTTTAGGACTGACAGTAAATGTTCTTTCTCCCAGAAAATCTGCTTCTGACCTTTCACTCAAATTCATTCAATACAAAATAATCAGCATCATTGAGGGCAATGCTAGATTAATTTCCTAGTCTGTGCTACAACTTAAAATACTTCCCTGTCTGCTATGATACACAAATGTGCATGCTTGATATTAGCCAAAATGTGCATGCTTGATATTAGCCATCAAACTTAAAGTTTAAACTCCAAACATTTTTGATGTAATTTTGGGACCAATCAGTAAATTCTGGTTCTGTTTTTGGTTCATTTTGTGGATTTTGGTCCACTTTGCATGGTAATTGGTGTGAATTAATTGTAGGTGGTACAAACTTTTGTTTCACAGAAATAGTACGTTAAATCTTCAACCTCAACGTTAGTCCAAGAAACAAATTAGTGATTTTTATGTGTGTGTGTCATTTTGCCTGCTTGCCTCCCTGCCTGCCTAATCCTCAATTTTTGATCTCTGATTCAACTATTATCCCACATGAGTGAGACTAAGAAACAGAACCCAAGACAGCACTTTGCAAATAAAGTGATTCCAGTGCCAAGGAAAAGTCCTAATCTCACTGCAGTGGTAACAAAGAAATAAATATCCATTCATCCTTCTTTCTTCCTATAAAACATACTAGGAGATGTTGTTAGAGTGATGGCAAAACCCATAATCTACTCCTGATTCTAGGCAGCTTGTCACCAATTAACATGCATTTTGCAGGGTTTTCCCAGACACACCGTGCTCCATGTAATTTACTACAACTTCCCTTGTCCTTGTACAACAGAATTTACAATCCACAGACTCACTATATGCCTATAAGAGAAAAAAAGTGTAAGAGAAGAGGAAAATGCCCATGGGCCATATGAACAGGCAACTGATTTATTGTAAATACTTATTTCCTACACTTTTTCACTACAGGAATTCATAGTACTCACAAAATGGCACATCATACATTAAATAAAGAAAACAAAAGAAATTATAACAATAACAGAAACAAAATGATTTTGAAATAAAATAGAAAAACAGTTGATATTGTTGTTCAAGGTGGATTTGTTGTTTATGGTTATTAACTTGATTTATATCCCATGCTTTCTCCTAAAACTAGGACTTAATAATGCCCAAATCATTTTGCTGCTTTGGATCCGTGCAACATGAGATGTAGCATCTACTTTGCTTTGAGATGGCCAAGCAACTTCTTGAGCACTAGACATCAGATTTTAAGGACATTTACAAAATGGAGGACATCTAAAGGAGGATCATCAGAATTGTGACAGGTCTGTAAACCATGTTCTCATGATTCTGAATTGTTAAACACAGCACTCTGTATCTACTATTGGTCAGGCAGCACACAGAGAGATAGCTAGCCGTAAGTGCAGTGCCTGATACATAAAACACAACTGATATAATCACTTCATGGTACTTGTAAATAGCAAAGTAGGTAATAGTGAAATGAATGACAGTAATGTTGAATTTTCTTGAACTTGCATTACTGGTAGAAAATGCATTGTGTGCTAAACGTTCTAGCTTCAATTCTGTGCCTCTTCAGTTAAAAGGATGAGCTAGCATTGATGTGAGAGACTTCTTCCTGAGGTCCACTGTCAGACTATACAATGGACAAATGGTCTTCCTCATGTATGTGTCCTCCATGCTGGAGATGCAAATTATACCGGCTTCAGTGATACTGAATTGCAACTCCCCATATTCGTTAGCATTGAATCTTGGGACATCATAATCCAGAGAAATGCAAAATTCCCATTCACTGTTGTATTCTTTGTACAAAGTAACATTAACACATTTTACTTCACACTCTTTATCTAATGAGTCTAAAATAATGAATGTGAAGTCTTGTCATTTTAACCTTCTAACAGTCTTGTAAAGTAGCTGAAATGAATTTTCCTGTGCCACCAGTGAGCTTCAATACTGTACATGGACATAAACTCCACTTTCATTGGTCTAAGACCAACATAGTATCCATGCTACCATAATGCCATCAGTATACAAATCACTGCTCAGCTTCAACAAAGATGCCTCATTCTCATTGAGAATCTACCACCAGTATTCTTGTCCAGCCCAGTTTCCATACTGGATTGTGGAGGCGTCAAAAAACCATTTTATAGGCAGATATTTATGTGCATTTTTCCCTCAAAGATATACCTTTTTGTACATATTTTTAAGGTATATATTTTGGCAAGCATCTTTCCATTGGCTAAACTATGTTTGTGTGCATTCCTCAGATGAACAAAGTTGTACACCTTTCTTACGTGTATGCATGGTTTTTTGAGCATCCCCTCAACAAAAAAAAGGGGGAAATGAAAAACACCTTAGAGTCTTGAGAGTGTAAATATATGGCTTTCCAGGAAAGAGTCTGTCCTAAGAAGCATTATGTTGGTATTTCCATATGGAAATGTGGATGCTATAGACTTCTTCCCCACCTCTAATGATGGCATCTCTTCTGAAGACGCCACGATCTTCAGAAGCATAGAAACCATGTATAACCCCACATATGAGTAATGTTAATTCAACTGTGTGTTCTTTTACTGGGTGTACGGGGACAGGTGCATAGAACATATGACTTCATAAAACCAGCTGTAAAGACTGCATTCTCCTAATCCTTGTAACATAACCTCTAGTGTGCATAGGATTTGGGAATATTACTATATATGAGACAAACAATTAGATATTCTAGTTAGGAACTTCAGAAGTTGATTCTAATAACCCTACAAATAATTGACTTTATTTGAGTTAACTTCAAAAGTTTCAAACAATTAAGCCCCGGGACAAAATTAACTTTGCAGCATTCACTTGGTATTGTTACTGTTTTAATTAATATGCAGATTTCTTGCCCTGGTGGAGTGCATGCATTTTTCTCACAAACAATTCAGAGACTGGAATTAGGGCACCTATGTGAAAAAAATTTTTTTTTTTTTTTAACACTTGGAGAAATATTGGCAGATGTTTACATATAGAAGCAAGCTCTTTCAGCTTTAAAAGTACACCTACATCTACTATTTCTATATGAATGGCTTGCAATATGATGACTATATTATAAATATATTAAGAAGTGGAGATTTACATGTGAAAGAAAAAACCCTAATGTTTTCTAATCTAGTAAACATACATAATTTAAGAACTAATTGACCAACAAGTATTATCTGCAACCCCGCTTAATGCAATTACCCAAGTCATTTATAAAATGAGAAGATAGCTACTCCAGGAGAACTATAAATAATAATTAAGAGCAGCTAAATGTTTGCGAACTTTTATATTACCTCTGGCTCCTTACTCATCTGTTCTCATAAGCTAAGCAAGTTTCAAGATGTCTGGCTCAAAATACTCACAATACTAAAAATATTTCAAAGTCCACAGGATCATGTTCAGAGAAGAGGTCATTATAGAACACCACATACCAATGGTAAACTTACACCTGTGGTAAAATGGGGTACTCCCATCTTATCTAGTAATTTTGCTAGTTCAGAGGAAGACACAAGGAAAAGTTTTCTACTGGGTCCAAACAAACTATGTGAAGTAGCAATGATGGTAAATCATGAGAGTGAGCTGAAGAGAGGGAGGAAGAGAATAAATACGCAATAAATTGGACATCAGAGTTGTGGATTGCAGAGCATATGGAAGCCGAAAATAACAACGAAAGGGGCCCAAGAGCAGCCCATTCAGCTAGGAAATGGGTTGAATCTTAGAATCATAGAATCATAGAATCAAGATCCTGGAGCAGATCATTAAGCAGTCAGTTTCTAATCATTTAGAAAGCAACGTGGTAATCACGAGAAGTCAACATAGATTTCTCAAAAATAAGTCATGCCAGACTAATCTTATCTCTTTTTATGATAGAGTTACTAGCTTGATAGATGAAGGGAGTGCTGTGGATGTAGCATATCTCGATTTCAGTAAGGCCTTTGACAAAGTCCCCCATGACATTCTTGCAAAGAAGTTAGTAAAATGCAGGCTGGACAGGGCTACTGTTAGTTGGATTTGTAATTGGTTGACCGACCGAACCCAAAAGGTGATCACGAATGGCTGCTTTTCATCCTGGAGAGAAGTGACTAGCGGGGTGCCACAGGGTTCTGTCCTGGGCCCAGTGCTGTTCAACATTTTTATCAGCGACTTGGATGAAGGAATAGAGGGCATGCTCATCAAATTTGCAGATGATACCAAATTGGGAGGGGTTGCTAATACGCCAGAGGACAGGATCAAAATTCAAAATGACCTGGATAGATTGGAGAGCTGGGCCAAGGCTAACAAAATGAAATTCAACAGAGAGAAGTGTAAGGTCCTACACTTAGGTAGAAAAAATGGAATACAGAAATATAGGACGGGGGACACGTGGCTTGATAGCAGTACGTGTGAAAGGGATCTAGGAGTCTTCATAGATCACAAGCTGAACATGAGTCAGCAGTATGATGCGGCAGCCAAGAAAGCCAATGCAATTCTGGGCTGCATCAATAGGAGTACGGTGTCTAGACTGAGGGAGGTACTGGTACCGCTCTACTCTGCTTTGGTTAGACCCCATTTTGAACACTGTGTCCAGTTCTGGGCACTCCAATTCAAGAAGGATATTGACAAGCTGGAGCAAGTCCAGAGGAGGGTGACTAAAATGGTGAGAGGCCTGGAAACAATGCCCTATGAGGATAGACTTAGAGAGCTGGGTATGTTTAGTCTACAGAAGAGAAGGTTAAGAGGGGACATGATAGCCATGTTTAAATATTTGAAGGGATGCCACGTAGAGGAGGGAGAGGGCTTGTTTTCTGCTGCTCCAGAGACCAGGACAAGGAGCAATGGATTCAAGCTGCAGGAAGGGAGATTCCACCTGAACCTCAGGAAGAACTTCCTGACAGTCAGGGCTGTCTGGCTTAAAAACCTCCTTCCTTGGAGGTTTTTAAGCAGAGGCTTGATGGCTATCTGTCGGGATTGCTTTGAGGGTGTTCCTGCATGGCAGGGGGTTGGACTGGATGGCCTGTGTGGTCTCTGCCAACTCTAGATTTCTATGATTCTATGATTCTGTATAGTTCTTCCCAGCCTCAGGAGTGGATTATCATTTAATTTCTATGCCACCATTCCCAACATAGATTACACATATTCAGAAAGGAAGCCTTATCTTTAGAATTGCTCTAGTGCCTCAGTCACCTTAAACTGGTCATGCCTATTCCCAAAGAACATTTCTTTTATGCAGAAAAAGGATCTGTCTGATGCAGTGCTTATTGGCTAGTTTTCCTCCTGCTGTGATTTTCTTTCCACTTCTTCCTTTGAACATTGGATGCCTCCATGCAATAATTATGCAGAAGGTTGGCCTTGCTGCTCCAATTGACTGCAGTGCAGACAGCAAAAAAGATTTGCTGGATCAGTTTTTTCTTTGTTCAGACCCTCAATTCAGAGTCATATTTTGTGAAACAAGAACTGCATCCTATTTTGCTTATGACAGACTGGGCTATATGTATGAATTCATAACTTGAACTTTGATGGAGTAGGATGTTGCTGCTTTCATTTTAAGCCACATTTACCCTACCTTATGGCACCATTTTATGTGCTGAAGAAAATGAGGAATATGATTAGATCTTTGCAGCTGTTTCCTGAGGTTTGCCCTCTGATATTTTCAAGAGTTAATAGGAACCCATACCCATAGACATGCAGAACCCATACACAATTGAGAATGCTTTCTGAGCAGGTAGACATGTGAAAAGGTCCTGACTCAGGCTAAATCATCTGCATATTATGCAAATCATACATGTTGATTTGGTAAATAAGATTCATCCTGTGTAATTTTCAGGAGCTTATCTTTGCTACTGGAAACAGAGAAAAGAGGAGAATGGGTGCCCTATTGAACCTATCTGCTCTTTCCTGTCACACCTTCTCACATCAACCCAATTTCTCTTTTCCATGGTAGTGGAGAGAGAGGCAAGGATTTGGACAAGCAATAATTGTATAAATCTAATTTATTCTCCATTTCATTTAATTGACAGTGCCAGGTGATGTACTGTGATGTTTTCTCTTTAACTAGTACAAAAACAAATATTATTGATCCTCCAACTTTATCCTTGGGTGGTTTTATCCCTGTTCTTATTTCATCATAAATAAGGTCATATGATTTTCATTCCTAAATTAAATCTAATTGCAAGTTCCAATTAGAGTAGACTAGTGGAACCAACAGAACTTACATTGATCTACCAAGTTCTTATTGTTGCACTGAATCTATTCTTGTTGGGACTATCACCTGGATTTATGTCCATGATACAGTCAGCCCTCTGCATTTGCAGGTTTAACTTTCAATGAGCTGATTATACATGAGTTTCTTCAACCCTCCAACTCAAGCATGTCTTCTCTGGAGAAACCTTCCATCTGGGTGACTCCAGTCAGGTCATGCAGCCCTTTAAAAACCTACCCTGGTTCTCCTCCTCTTCCACTAGCCACTGCCTGGCCAGCTAAGGGCCTTTCTGCACTACACTGTTATAGTGCTATTATTCCACTTTCAACCTTCTGTGGAATTCTGGGTTTTGTAGTTTACTGAGACCAAAGAGCTCTCTGGCTAAGAATTCAAGACAACCCTCTCTAAACTGCAAGCCCCAGGATTCCATACGATGTTTAAAATGGAATAATAGCACTATAACTGTAGTGTGAAAAG
Organism: Ctenosaura bakeri; assembly: GCA_948474755.1. Taxonomy (NCBI): domain Eukaryota; kingdom Metazoa; phylum Chordata; class Lepidosauria; order Squamata; family Iguanidae; genus Ctenosaura; species Ctenosaura bakeri. The sequence goes on along the minus strand of CAOLHI010001311.1, from coordinate 269,999 downwards.
GCCCTAAGAATGGCTGACAGCCTGATTTCTCAGCACCACAAACTGTCTCCCACAGCCCCCACAACCAAGGACCTACTCCCTTTCCTTCTTCTTTCCTTGACCTGGTTTATACTGTGGGTACCCATTCTCTGCAGAAGAATGGGCACCCACAGTATAAACCCACACACACATTTTGATATTTGCAATTTTCCCACTTTACGAGGACCCTACCCCTCTAACCCTAGCAAATGTGGAGACCCAGCTGTATAGTTACTAGGCTATGCAGGGACTTGTGAAAGATTGGTCAGTAGTTTAGTAATCAGGCTTTTATCTATCATTACATTTTATAAACATGATATTATAATACAGCTATATTATAACACCGTCCTCTCTCCACATTTGTGAGCTTGACCTTTGCAAATTTGATTTTTCATGAGTGCACATGCCTTCCCCCCTATTCTCCTCCTCCCGTTCCCTTGGATTTTGCTGGGTGTTGAGAAGGGAGGCAAGTGCACTTGGTAGAAAAGCAAGGGAATGAGGGGAGTCACACATGCACGTTCTCCCTTCTGAAGTTCCCCCTTCTATTCCCATGCCTTTGGTCTAGTGGAAGAATACACACTGAGGTAAAATGAAAAGGAATGAGGGGTAGGCTCGTAGGCTCCCTCCTTCCATTCCCATGGTTTTCCCCAAGCTCAGAGAACTCATGCTGAGACAAAATGCAAAGGAGTTACAAGGGAAGGCTTGCACAAACCTTCCTTCCGCTCTCCAGACCTCCCCCTCCCATTCCCATTTGTCCTGGTACAGAGGATGTGTGCTGAGGCAAAATGCAAAGGGATGGAGAGGGGAGACTTATGCAAGCCTTCTTTTTCCCTTCCAAAGCTCCCTCTCCTATTCCCATGCATTTTGCCCTGATATGGAGGACACACACCAAGGCAAAATGCAAGAGAATGGGGCGAGCCCAAGAAGAGAATGGAAGGAGGAACATGTGTGTGGGGAGGAGTTATTAATGGGTCTTCCACTTTTGCAAGGGTCCTGCACCTTGAACCCTCATGAAAGTAGTGGGGCTACTGTAATTATAACAATAATGTACTGTAGCATATATGCATTCTTGCTTTAAGGAGCATGTATAGCTATTACACAGCTTCATTGCATTCTGCTTGGATTCTGTGTCCATCATAAAGAGGACTTAATTACAATTGTAAATAAAGATGCAGCTGGCATGAGACCATGCTGGCCCCAGCACTAATAAGAATACTCTTTGGGAACAGGAATATTCTTCTTTCAATCTGGGGTAGGCTGGGGGCATGAAGGAGGAGAAGGAACTTGAACAGAAGTGCCTTACTGACTTCAGTGGGATGCACCTCCAGTTGGAGTTGTATAGGCTTTCAATATTTGCTTTAATCATGGCAGGTAGGAATGCTTGCTTTAAAGTAAGCTCTGATTACTTCAGTCAGATGTGCTCCCAAACTGAAGTATATACAGTAGCAGTCTTAATCTTGGTGGGAAGTAAATCTTGATACTTTAAAAAGGCTAGGAGGCTTGTAGGTTTGCAATAATCTTGAGGGAGCGCCCAAATGGAAATAACTCCCGCTGATTTCAGTGAGACTTATCTGCATGCTGAGGTATGTAGGAAGGCAGTTTCAGCCTTAATCATGATAGGACTGCCTATTCAGAAGTAAGTTCTGCTGCTTCAGTGGGATTTAACACCAGGTTGAGTTGGATACTTCTAAGTAGCCAATGTCAGTCTGTACACAGGCCCCTTCCGCATCTTACCTTTTTCCTGTGCTGGGATGTGGGGATTGCGCGAACGGCCTCTGGCGAGAGGCTCTCAAGTCCCTGCGGCTTCAGCTTCATGTGAACTGCTTGCTCATGCAAGAGCCCTGCCTCTTCCTTCCTCACTGCAGCCTGGGAGTTTCCCAGGCTATGCTGGGGCAGGAAGCACGACCGGTGTGGCTCCAGAGGCTCCGCACACCAGGTAAATGTGCGTGGGCCCCAGGAGCAATGTGCGATTGTGCACCATTTTCAGCTTCCAGTCCGAAATGAAAAGGTGCACAATTGGCGCCTGCTGGCACTTGGAGCGTCGCACGATTGTGAGTGCGTTGTGCAGATCACTCCTCACAATCGTGCGATGCTCCAGAGGCCCTTTCACATGGCAAATTCGGAAAGGGCCACAGTCTAATCTTGGTGAACCTAGAGGTGAGAACTAGGGAAAGAAAATTCAGCTGGTGGTGGTGGGGCTTGCTAAAAGAATTCTTGATGTTTTTTTGGGTGGGGGTCTTCCATCTTTCATACTATGCATATTTCTGGAGAAAGAGTCCAATAAATGTCTACTCAGAAGGAAAGCCAATTGAGTTTGGTGGAACTTAGTGCCTCTTGCACTCAGAAGATATCCATCTTCCCCCTCTCCTCTCTCGACAGGAAGAGAAAAACAAAGAGGCATCTTGTGTATGCACATATGGCTTGCTTCCCTGAGACACAGGGAAGAAAAGGTAGGAAAGGTGTGACTGTGGGGGTTATGGTAGTAAGACACAGGGGTGCTGTTGCTTCAGCATGACAACTCCCATAATGCTGTGCATGTACCTGTTGGCCAGAAAACATGGCTGAATGTAGCCAGGTGGGTAAGATAAGATGAGGCAGGGCTTTGCTGAACAGGCAGATGTCACCAATATTGTACGGGAGTGAAAAGGAGAGACAACAAAACACATGCCCCAAAGAAGCAACAGCAGTCAGAACAAATAACAATTCTCTTTTTATCCCTCAAAGGAAAAGGTGCTTCTAATGGATCAAGACTGCAGGAACAGTTACCAATGCCAACAGATGTTGCGTGCATCATGTAAATTACAAGCTTGGATTTGGGGATTTGCAGAATACCATCAGGCACAGATGCCATAATTTCCACCTAGTTAGGATTCACCCACAGTCTTACTAACGACAGAAACATTGTCTTCAGAGTCTTTATCTAGATCCTGTGCAATGAATAAGTAACTCAGTTTATTGTCCAAAGGTGGGCAGAATCATTTCTAAACAAGATTTTCAATTTAACAGTCACATAATAAAGCCTGCAGTGCATAGCTCTGTGCTAGCTTGAGGTGCTTAGATGAAAAGCAGTCTGTGCTTTGTTCAAATCCTGCAATTTCGGGTGGCATTTTTAAAGGTAAGCTTTGTCAGGTCTGATGTGACTGCTGTTCTGTAGCAGTAGATGTGGCAGCTTTGTGCAATTGAGAAACTTTGCTCATTTGAGCCTTGCGCACTCTTTTATCAGCAGGCTCTGTCAGTAGGCTGAAGGCTCCTTAGGGGGCCGTGGTGATTTACTAACTTCCACACAGAATGAAGGCATTTGAATACCAAAACCTGCAGGGCCAATTCATCTTTCTGCCCTTTCAACTGTTGTTATGAGAAATTTCTCCAGGATATGGACCCAATTATAATTTGGCCCATATCTAGATGATCTGTTTATTTAGGACCACATGCTAGGAGGAAGCCATGCCTACAAAAATATCTTTACAATTAACCACACTATTTATTTTAACACTCTTCCCACACCAGAAAAACAAATCAAAACCAAAAAAAAATAAAAAATAAAAAAAAGAGCCCAAAATATCTTAATGTAATACTTCCTGCCTAATGTAATACTTCCAAGGTATGTCACTGAGAAAAAGCAGTTGTCATACATTCATTTTAAAAAGGAAATGGCAAAAGTATTTCCAGAGGGAAGAAATGGTCAGGAGACAGTGGTCTGTTTTGGTATTTTTACATATATGCAACTGCCAGTTGACTAACTTGGGGAATGAACTGAGAAATTGAAAACTTATCAGATCACAAATTTTTATCACAACAAAGCAATCACAGTATCAGAGTAGAAGCCTAAGTGACCAGAGTTTGGAGGTATATATATGTATGAAATATATATTTCTATTTACTTTCATATTTATATTACCTATAGTGATTTATATCCCACCTTTCTCTCAGAATTGGGACTCAAGGGAGCTTACAGTTTAAAAGAGCATACAGTTAAAAACATACAAAAAGTGAACATTAAAATAAAATGAAACTAGTTACAGTGAAACACTTCAAGTCACTACTTAAAAAGAATAAAATAAAAGATTGAAGAGCTATTGAAAATTTCACTGTTGAAAGCAATAAAGCAGCCCCCAGCCCATTCTTTAAAACCTTTCTGTATTAAAAGCATATTGGAATAAAAAAAGCCTGCTGATGGAAGGACAGCAGGGAGGGAGTTCCAGAGTCTGGAGACAGCCACCAAGAAGGCTCAGTCTTTTCTTTCTTCTCTCCATGCTTGTGAAGAAGTTCACAGGTTTGTGAATGACTGGAAAAAGAAAAAGAAAGAAAGAAAAGAGAAGAAACAGAAAAGAAAGAGGAGATAATAGAGACAGAAGCTCCATGGAGAGTTACACAGGATGGATGTTATTAATGTTAAGTTGATGGCATTTCAGTTTCATTATATAATATAGGATTAAAAGGAGGGCAGGTGAAAAAAAATCAAATGACACCTTTGAAACTGACTGATTTATTTTATCATGAGCTTTTGTAGACACTAAAAAAACCCTTTGAATGTTCTTATAGAGCTGGAAATACAGCTGTAGGTATATTGGAGTTTCTGGGGATGGAGTCAGAATATAATAGGCTACAGAAAGACTCAAACTGTTACCCAGGTCATAAACCTTCAAAGAGTTGTGTGAGGTGATACAGTGGTTGGAAGGATATGTTTACCCTGCTGCACCTCCTTCACTTCATATTTTTGACCAGGATTGCTATTCTTTTTTGCACATTGTGGCCTCATGTCTTTGACAATACTTGATCCACAGATACTGGCCTATAATGTAATGCTATCTCTGTGCCATGGTTGGCTTCAACTACTGCCTTTTTTTAGGAACATATATCAGGCAACAGATGGTATCATCCTCACTCTGCTGCCAGTCTTATTAAGAGTTTCAAGCTTTAATTGGCAAATTACTTGAAGATCATTTTGATCAGTAGGGCTGTGAGGGTAAGGGCACACCGATGTTATTTCTGAAACAATGTGTTGTGAATTTATCAACTATTATTGTAATGGGTGTACCATAGTCAAGCTAAGGATGGTTGTACCTGTCCATTTTGGTTTTGCTTGACTTCCCACTTTTTCATCCTTAAGTTTAATTTTGTCCCATTCCAACATCCATTTACAATGCTTTAAAAATAATTCTGCATAAAAGTTTGTATACATATTTCTATTAATATATTAATTCTGTACACACACATTTGCCATATGTTCACATTGTTTGGAAGCATTTTTTCCCTTTATTTATGCATTTTGAATGCATTTATGACCAGAAAAATACATCAAAATGTGTAAATTTTAAAGTATAACTTGGTTTCATGCATGTTTTGACTTTAGAGATATGAATGAGGTAAAATCTCACTAAAATTTGAGTCAAATTATTTCTCCCTCATCCCTAATTCAGGCATAATTAATTCAATAGTAGTGTCCTCTGAAATAGATTCCACATCTGTACTGCCATTTCCTGCTTTTTCAATGCATTATTCTGCTACAGGCCTGAGTTAGGAGCTTTGAAACGTATATATAATTGTTGTAGATGAATCTGTTAGTTTAGTTACCAATACTCATATGGTACCTAACTTCAGTAGTCAAATTTCAGCTGGCGTTACAATTGAGAAGAAACAGGGGAGTATTAAAGAGAGCCTTTCCTTCTAACCATGAGTGGCAGATTGTGTTTATTAAATTGCAATTTATCTTACACTTCAGTATCTCTAATAGGCAGTTATGCTGAGGTGCTGGTGATAAGCAAATTCATTTAAATTTAACATATTCATTAACTGATGGAAAGGCAGGTGATTAACTAGCTAAATTTCTTTCATTAGTTGATATCCTTGGTGATGTTTTCTAAGAAGAGCAATCTTCCGTTTAAATGGGGTAGGACTGTCATTTGTAATACTGAACATTAGAGGCTCCATCATGGCTTCCTTGTGTGAAAAAGGCCTCACCTAGTGACAGCACTCCTGGCTTCAGACCCACTGCTGACCTTACCTCTGGATGTTAGTTGCTCATGACAGGCTTTAACACAACATGGTTGGCTATAGTGGTAGCTGGTGGATCCCATGTCAGTGGACGAGTGAATCAGGTTTTATCCTGAACTTTAAAGCTGCTGTTGAGAGGTTGAAGCTATTTAAGGAGATAGGGTTCAGCACTTTGGATAGGTCCTTTAAAGTTCAGAGTCAAACCAGTGCCCTTTCTGCATGGCATTTGCCATGCGAAATGGCGCCCGGAGCGTCGGGTGATTGTGAGGAGCAATCTGCATGACGCACTCACAATCACGCAACGCTCCAGGGACCGGCAGGTGCCGATCGTGCACCTTTTCATTTTCAGCTGGAAGCCAAAAATGGTGCACGATCACGCATTGCTCCCAAGCCCTGCGTGCACTTACCTGGCATGCAGAGCCTCCGGAGCCATGCCAGCCATGCTTCCTGCCCCAGCCTGGGAAACTCTCAGGTTGCACTGCAGAAGGAAGAGGTGGGGCTCTCACGTGAGCAGGCAGGTTGCACGGAGCTGAAGCAGCAAGGACACGAGAGCCTCTCACTGAAGGCTGCTTGCGCAATCACCACACCCCAACACTGGAAAAAGGTAAGGTGCAGAAAGGGCCCAGGAGTGGATTCCTTACCCCATTGCTATGGAATTCACAATCTGCTACTGGCTGGGAATCCCAAGAGTGTGGAAGCATAATATCAGCAGCTGTTTCTTGCATATGGTTCTTGATTGTTGTAGCATATTGGAGCAAGGAGTTGCTGATCACTGCGGTTGCTTGAGCCCCTTCAACTGCAGAGAAGTCAACAGTGGGGATTTCAGGCAGCTGGTTGCCTGCCAACACCTCAGGGCCTCAGATGCAGCTGCTCAGGGAAAGACGGAAGAGTAAATAAAAACCTCAGGGACAGCAGAATGGGGCTGGGGGAAAATTTGGAGGAAGCAGAAAGGTAGCTGTAGGGACCTCTGCATGAATAAGAAGTTTTTCCTACTCTAGCCCCAGTTCATGCAGACAAATCTCTCCAGGGAGAAGACTGAGAAGGCAGCAGCTATGACCCAGTCAGATGGAGACCACCAGCCAGGATGAGACCAAGTAAGAGGGAGTCCAGCTGCTGGAAAGACAAATGGTCAGGAGTCAGGTTGGACATTCAGGGGTGGATGCAGGCATGAGCCCAAGCAAGGAACACTGGCTGGCAGTGTTTGAGACTGAGGCAGCTATAGCAGAGCACTGCCCACTGTTAGGCATCTCAGGTCTAGTACCATGCAAGTCCCTAACTTTGGCTGGACTGCTTCTCAGTGATTGCAGTTCTTTTCCTACCCAAAGGGGCCAATTCTGCCTCACTTAACCAACTTTTGACCTCAGGTCTTGCAACCACTAGTCAGAGAGGCCTGATCCAGGGACAATTTACTGAGATCAGAGGCTGAAAGCAACAGCAGAACTTCAATCCTACAGTGACTTGTTACATTTAGGACCCGGACCCAGAAATTGGGATCCTTGTGTCTAGGGGACATATCCTGAACAGGTTTCCCTTCCTTTGGTGCTCAGTCCCACTGACAGTAATCCTTAGTTCTGGAAGCAATCCAGTTAGTGGTGTTGGACACAGTATAGGTCTTCACCTGTAGGAGGGTGTTCTGGCTACATGAACTGAAGGTGAGAATGCTCAGAGGGGACAAACACAGTTACCTTTGTGTTGCTTATAAAGCTTAAACGTTTGCAACTATATGAAGACAAACTGCTTTATATTAGGAGTCAACCATAATTAGCATATTCATGGGGCTCTCCAAGGTGGTGGGACTGACAACACACTAATGTGTTCACAACAAGAGTAAAATGTTCCCAGCACTGCAGATGGAGGTAGGAATACTATCCTTTTCCCACCTAATGTCCCCTTCATGCAAGTAACATATGAAAGAGCCTTCTGTTTAGTTAAGTGAAAGGCTTGTGAGAATTCATGTTTCCAATTTAGGACAGGATGAGGTAGAGTAGAGTAGAGTAGAGTAGAGTAGAGTAGAGTAGAATAGAATAGAATAGAATAGAATAGAATAGAATAGAATAGAATAGAATAGAATAGAATCTTTATTACAGTCATAGACCAGCACAGATGAGGTAGAAAGGTAATGAGAAGGGAGAAAAAGTCTTAACTGACAGCTCCTGTCTAAGATGATATTCCTCATTTAATAGGTAGCATCGCCTGGAAATATTTAACTGTAATGTGCCCTTGTGTCATTCAGAGACCACTGAACAACTCAAAAATGTGTCAGTGGCAAAAAACATCATTAATCAGAGGGTGATGCATCAGGTTGCAATGAAAATGCAATGTCAAGGTAGAGTTTGCCTTTGGTATTTAAATACCCTGTCAGTATAAGGCTATGCATCTCTACTATGAAGTCCCAAAGTATCTGATGGACCTTAATCTGAGGTAATGTAGATAGGGCTGCAATTTATTTCTTAATCTTTTATTTTAAAAAACCCAACTTTTGCTGTTGAATATGATTCAAATGGTAATCCCTTCTCTTCTAGCTTCCCTGCAAGTTTTCAAATCAATTATTAGCCCCAGTGAACTGGGCCTGAACCAGACACAGCCTGAATTCAATGCTAGACACCTAAGATAAACGAACAGTTTGCTTCTATAGTACAGGGTTAGGCAAAGTAATTCTATTTGAAAAATTAGTTTGTTCTCAACATGGTAGCATGTGCTAACTTGATCCTGAAAATGTTATTTATCTTTGCTTTGTCCCAGAGACATGAACGGTATTCAGGCATTTCTCTTGTTTGCCAATGCATATCCCTTAGAGGGCAATATATTTCGCTGAGATGTGAATGCCAATTCAGCAGCAAGGAAAAAAAAGAAAAGAAATGAAGTAGTTTATATTGTTCCTTGAATAACTATGGTAACATTTAAAATGTAATTGGTTTTGCAAACTGACAACTCATTATTGAAAAGCAAAAAGGATGTTAGGCATTTAGATAATGAAGTGTCTATCAATGTAACAGATGTGTCACTTTGCTTAATATATTTTAGCTTCTGAAATTGTTTTACCTTTCTTCCTTATCATCCTGCCCAATGTATATGTGCAGATAACAGAGATCTAGCAAATCTAAAAGATGCTTAAGTATACTCATGATCAATCTTAATTTCATAAGCATTAATACATGTGAACAAAATACATGGGGGCTGTTTTGTATGTGCATTTTTTGCTTTCTGTTTGTTCCTGAGGCTGCCTTTCAATCCAGAATCCATTGTTGTAACAGGACCAAGGCAGAAATACCTTAAACAGGAAGGCTTGAATGGCATATTCTACCTCTAGCTTCACAATCAAGCAAAACTCTGTTTCAGCTCCAGATGAGAAATAGAGAATGCTCTGTCTGGAGCAGAACCCCATACGAAGTAAGCTTGTAATATAAAAACACAGAGAGAACCATATAGTAATGTTGTATGTGATATACATTTAATGTGATATAAACATGAAGAGCCCAGATCACTCAATTATTAGAATTCATTTGGATGTTCACCACTGAGACATGTACAGGTTAACATTTTGGGCTGGTACTTGGGAAATCCAGGTTTAGATCCCCATGGAGCTGTGAAATGCAGTAGGTGACCTTCAAACAGTCACTTTCTGTCATTATGGCCTGCCTCTCTGATCAGAATAAAGATGGAAAGTAGGATCTGGGTACTTAAGTGTGAGCTCACTAAGGTTCATTGGAATAAAGTTATTTGTAACTGCTAAATAAGTAAATTCAACATGTAACCCCATGGGTGAATGGTTTCTTAACCACTCTTCCCTAAGACTGACTGTATCAGCACAACACTCCTTTGGAGAGCATATATAAGTAACCCCATTATGGCCAGTTTTTGTTAGAGCATAAGAAGAATCATGCTGTTGGCCCAGCCCTGTATTCATGACATGGAAAGACAATAGTCTCTGTACTAGCAGATAGAGTACTGCATCAGGTTTATGTTATTAGAATTCTAGGTTCAAGATCCGTGCTCTGCATTGGGGATATCATAGAAAAAGAATGTATCAGGGAGTGGACTAGGGAAGAACATTTCATTCAGAAGTGCTAGTTATCTATAAAGACATTTGTTATTATTAAGAATTCAAATTATAATTCTTTAACAGCTGTTGGAATTACTGCAGTCCAGGAAGGTTTTATGGACATACAGTGTTTCTTGAACACATACTTCAGGTCTCATCCATCAGATCTCTTAAACCAGCCTTGCCTTTGGCAAGCAGCACAAAAAAGTTCGGGCAGAGTTGTTTAGCTTTAAGGCCATACTGCAGTCCATATGTACCACCACTATTGCCTCTTTTTCTGAAAGTAGGTGACCTTGGGCAGTCTCAGTTCCAGTTCCAGAAAGCCCTATGACAGGTTTGCCTTAGGATCAACGAAAAGGGAAAGGACTCAAAGGCACAGAGTAACAACAACAAAAACAACATGAAAACCATAGACTGCCCCGACACACACACATGCTAAATTCTTCTGCTAAACCTATTGTTGTTTACCTAAAGGAGTCTTCTATCTCAACGAATAAGAGCTAGGATGGTGAGCACCCACAGGAGGACTCAAGAGAGGAAGACCTCCTTTGAGATTTTTGGAAAGAGACTCTGTCTCTCACAGAATAGCAGGATGCCAGTGTGAACACAGAGGAAAAGAGGCCCCCATTAGAGAAAGTGTCAGAAGAGGTAGCATGAAAGAACTCAGTTCCAAAGAATTTCAAGAAATCAGCTGGGCTTGATTCAGTAGAATCTGTCTTAATTAGTGAAAGCTATAGTCCAACAGTTTTATATAAATATATACTCCTGAAATGCTGAGTTGTTGGACTCAATGTCTATCTCAGCCTGCCATAAACTTTTTCTTCCCGCATTACCTCCTGTTACTGCTTCTCCTTGACTTCTATGACTCTTGGCACATTTCCCAGACTTTTCTTTTGCCTGCTCCCCAATTTGCATTAGAAGATGATAGGACATTACTATGTTTATCTGACCTTGGCCTGCTTACTGACTATTCTTTTTGTCTGCTCCTCCAAACACTGATGCTCTTGTGGATCTCTGTGCACTAGCTAAGGCTTGACTCCTGTCTTTGTTGCCCCTCCCACTCAGCTGTTTGCTCAGTGAATTCTCTGATTATGTTGGACTTGTGGCTACAGAACAGGGGGAAAAGTAAGGATTAAGGTCTTAAGTGTTTCTAAACATGTCTCTTTTAAAAAAAGCAAAAAGAAGTAGGTTAACTAATCCAGTCTAATGTTCCAGAATACTTTTTTTTTTTTTTTGAGACCGTGAAGAATATAAAGAAAAGCACAAATATTTAGACTGGGTAAAATGGGAGAGGGTTGTCTCTTTTTCAAGGTGTTGTCAGAGTTCAACTCCCAGCCCGTACCTTAACTGCTGGCAAGCAAAGGGAAGCACCCAAGAGCAGAGGGTAGTGTGGAATGTTCAGTGCTAACAAGTAGAAACACTGAGTTGAGCCAAAGTCAAGGTCAATTCCAAAAGTTAAGAATGCTGAAGGTCAGTTCAAAATGTCTAGAAAGCTAAATACAAGGGTCATGGAAGTTTGAGTACTGATTTGTGACAAATAAACAGCAAGCCACACCAACCAACTTATATAGCTGAGGAAGACAGGTGTTACTCATCAATGTTCTGTTTTCTCAATCTCACCCAAACAGCTTCCCTCTGAGCTACTCTCTTCTGTCTCTTCCATGACTGCGGGCTGGTGGGCAAATGTGTCTTTAATTCCCCTAAATCATTACTGGCCCCTTCTCCCTCTGACATGGGCAGCAACAACTCCATCTCAGCTTGTCTTTCAGCTGGTGGGGGTGTTGGCAAGGCAGTCTGTTCTGTCACTGGCTCTGTCTCTGGCACAATCAATTACTCATCAGCCTCTGAACTGTCATCTATCAAAGTGTTAAATAACTACCTTAAATAACTCTTCTCCAAAAAGGAGAAAAACTTCCCTACTTTAAAAAAAATGTTACGGTTTGAGTTGTATTCCCAAAAGCAAGGAAATTTACACCACATATTCCTCCCACCCTTGCTCACCCAAAAACATGAACACATTGATGGACCATTCTTGTACCTTAACTTCCAGATAAACAAGCAGTGGGCAAAGTAAAGCCCGTGGCCTACAAGGTTGTTTTTGTGGGCCCCAGGATAATCAGGGGTCTTTTTAAAAAATGCCCCAAAATGCTCCCTAGAGAGCATGGAGGTATTTTACCACATTGAACCATTTTAGAACCAGGAGAGATGTTTTTTTCTAAAACAAGAACTAAACAAAAAAATCTTTCCTGTTGCTAAAAAAGGGCCCCCTCCTGGGCCTAAAATGGTTCAGAAGGCCATAAAACATACCCCCACCTTAAAAAAATGGCCATGGCCTCTAGAGAGAATTTTGAGACATTTGAGAGCAAACTTTTTTATTTTATTATTTTATTTTATATTTCACAGTGGGGGATGCTGCTCTCCATGGTCTCCTGGGGCCTTATGCAGCCCTCTGGCCTCCTACTCTTGTCTAGTCTTAAATTAAACTTTTCAATAAAGTCCCATTGGTTACCATTCTGTATGTATTACTTCATTAATGATGCAGACAAGCTGAAATAAAGACATATACTTTGATAGTATCAAGATCTACCATCCCAAGTAAGTTGGATAATATAGGTTTCCACTTATAAATAAGGTGTAAGTTACAGATAAGGTGGTACTCTTTGATATAAACCTATCTTTCTATTATCAGTTTTGCCTGTTTCTAACTGTAGATGATTCCTGTTTTCATTCAAACCTTTTCTCAAAAATCAAGTTCAGTGACATATTCAACAAAGCTGGTGAACATTTTCAGAAATATTTTATTGGCTACCAGGAAATGGTAGTGCCATTACATAGAGAAGATGGTGAAACACTAACGGGGAACAGAGAAAAAGTAGAACTACTCAAAACTTCCTTTGCCTTAAAAACAGTGCTCAATCTGAGGGGAGATGGAGCAGATGATGCAGTAAGTGAAACACAGTGTTGCAGGAATTCAGAGGCAGAGAGACTATGAAGTAAAGGAAAAAGAGTTTATTATAGTTACACGCGGGCTACAAGGCTGGAATAGTTTCCAAAAAGAGCCAAGAGCCCTGAACACACTTAGCAGAGTGATTTTATAGTATCTATGACACAAAAACATTTCCTCCTACCCGTCCCCCTCTGAGGTTTTGCAATATTCTCCGCCTCCCTTCTACCTCACAGTTGTTTACATTCCAGGAGATGTGTTACAGAACATATTGAACAGTTAAGCACACTCTGACCCCAACCTTGTATTCAAGACAGGAACTTCTGCTAACTCTGCTTGCGCAGTATTTTGCCAAACAGTCTAATTTGCCACACACTTTTGGAGGATTTCTCCTATAAGATTCTATAAGCATATATAGGGTCTTGTGGCTATCTAGACTAACCCTCCTTCGAAGGCTACTTCAGCAGCACAGAATAAATGAAGCACAGAAATACTTGGTTACTCTAAATGAATTCAAATCTAAAGGGCCACATGAACTACATCCAAGGGTATTAAAAGGACTGGCAAAAGTAATCTAAGAATCATTGGCAATAAGCTTTGAGACTTGCTGGAGAACAGGAGAAGTCCCAATAGACTGGAGGAAGGCAAATATTGTCTCCTCCTTCAAAAACAGGGGGGGAAAGAGGATCGAAGCAATTACTGCCCAGTCAGCCTGGCATTAATACCAAGAGTGATTCTAGAGTAGATCTTTAAACAATCAGTTTGTGAGAACTTCAAAAGGAATGCCATGATCACTAAAAGTCAATGTGGGTTTCTCCAAAATAAGTCATGTCAGACTAACCTTATTTTTTATTTTGATAGAGTTACAAGCTTGGTAGATGAATGGAATGCTGTAGAAGTAGCTTATCATGATTTTAGTAAAGTCTTTGACAAGGACTCCCATGATCTACTTGGAAACAAGCTAGTAAAATGTGGGCTAGATTTGTACTTGGTTGACTAACTGAACCCAAAGGATGCTCACCAGTGGCTTTTTTTCATCCTAGAGAGAAGTAACTCGTAGGGTACCAGAAGGCTCTGTCCTGGGCCCAGTGCTACTCAACATCTTTATAAATGACCTGGATGCTGGAAGACAGGGCATGCTTATCCAATTTGCAGATTACATAAAATTATGAAGAATATATAATACCCTAGGCAACATGTTCAGAATTCCAAATGATGTTAACAGATTAGAGAGCTAGGATAAAACTAACAAAATGAATGTCAATGGAGAAATGTAAGGTACTACACTTATGCAGAAAAAATGAAATGCACAGATAGAGGATGAGTGACCCATGGCTTGATCACAGTATATGTGAAAGAAAGGTTTACTAGATCACACACTGACCATGAGTTAACAGTGTAATGCAGCAGCTAAAAAAAAGCCAATGCAATTCTAGGCTGCATCAATTTGACTATAGCGTTTACGTCAAGTAATAGAACTGACTCTATTCTGTTTGGTCAGACCTCACATGGAATACAGTGTCCAGTTTTAGGCACCACAAATTGAGAAGGATATTGATAAACTGAAACATGTCCAGAGGCAACCAAAATGGTAAAAAGCCTAGAAATTGTGCCCTATGAGAAGTAGCTTAGGGAACTAGGTATGTCTAGCCTGAATAAGAGAAGGTTAAGAGCGGTCATGATAGTCATGTTTAATTATTTGAAGGAATGTCATATGGAGGATGAAGCAAACTTGTTTTCTGCTGCTACAGAGACTAGAATACAGAGCAATGGTTTCAAACTTCAGGAAAAGAGATTCTACTTAAACATTAGGAAGAATTATCTGATGGTAAGAACAGTTCAAGAGTGCAATATTCTGCCTCAGGGTATGTAGAGTATCCTTCTTTGGAGGTTTTTAAACTGAGGCTGGATGGCCATCTGTTGGGCCAACCTCATGGCAGGGGGTATGACTTGATGGGCCTTGTGGTCTCTTCCAACTCTATAATTCTATGATTCTAAGTGAAATCAGGGATTGTGAGTGTGCCCATGTTTAAAAAATTTTAGTCTGAATTTCCTTACTTCTGGGGTTATATCTCCAAAAATAACATATATTTTTTTCTCTGAAGCAAAGGTTTTTTCTTTGGAACTCCCTCTTTTTTTGAAACATGGGAAGACATAAGATCAGACCTTAACTATACAGTGGGTAGGGCCATAATAGTAAGCAAAGCAAACAATTAATAGGACCATAACTGCTTGGACTCATAATGCAAAACAGATCAATTTTCCTAATTCTAGATGGATTTCTAAGGAAACCACATTGACTAAATAAGGAAGAGGAAACATTTGTTGCCATATAAGCCTGTCTCTTGAGGAGACAAGTATAAATAGTACTACAGGTTCCCACTCATAGGATTCCTCCCACAGAGTATTTGTGTGCTGCTTAAAGTTCTGCCCCTGCAACAAATACATTGCAGGATTAGAAGTAGCCAAGCACAGCATGTGATTTTAGAAACCACAGTTTCAACTTGCCAAGTTGCCATTTTGGCTTGGCCTTTTGAGTAACATAACAAGCAGAAAAAGAGACTAAGGGCTCAGGGAGCGGCAGGACTGACAGGGTGAACTTTTATGTAGGTATATCTATGTACGTACGTATTTATGTCTATGTCTGTATGTGTGTATGTAGGTGTGTGTGTATGTGCATATACAGTGTCCCAACACTTTAGTGGATGAATTTGTAGAATTGTTTTAAAAATTACCATGAAAATAATATCTCTATGAACATATATGTCATCTTACAAACATAAGAAAAATTAAGAGATAGTGCTATTGCATTAGTGTGTGCACATACACATATCAAGACTGTGATTTGATATATATCCAGACTGTAGCTTTATTTCTGCAGAATGAGCCAGCAACAGCTAGATTTTCTCAGCTGAATGTGAAGGCTAGCTGAGAGAAAGCTGCATTGCCCTTGACATTGAACAGTGCTGGAAATTGAGCTCCAGACCATCCAGCAAGGATTTAAAATGTGCAAATGAAAGAGCTTGTCCCATGAATATTTATGTGAAGCCGTGCTCAATTTGAGCAGGAATGATAAGGATGCACCACTGATAATATGGTTTTAATAGTATTTCTTATGAAACCAATTTGAAAATCCTTATTTAAAAAAAATGGAAAATGGCTCAATTCAGGAATAAAGTCAGTATTTCCCAAAGTCTGGTTTCTCCTGGAGATTAAAAACTATATGTCCAATTTATTTGATGTGCTTCCCCATTTTTAGTACTGCCAGTCCTTATTAGATTGTCCATGTTCATTAGGTGTGTACAACTGTTGGGGGTCAGGGGGCTGCATTGGCCCTCTGGGGGTATAGGAGCATCACATACACCCACTGCTCTCCCACTCTTGGAAGAAAAGATAGTTTGCCTCCAAATGGCCCTGGGGGTATGAGAGGCTATTTCACCATACTGTTGGACCTCTCTGATATGTATTAAGTTCAGGGGAGGCCTTTATTTTCAACAGGAAGTGAGCAAGAAGACTTTTTTTTTAATAAAGACCTCTCCTGGGCCTAAACCAGCATGCTTCCCTCTAAATGTGATGAAATTGGTCCTCATGCGCTCAAAGGGAGTCATTTTGAGGCAATTTCCTTAGAAGGGCAGGTCCTGGATACCGTAAAAACAATCCTGGATCATGCACTATCCCCATCTGTGTTAGATAAGAGGTGGACAGCCTAGGACTGCAGCAAAAATCTAACAGCTGATGCCACTGGCTGTGCTGAGAAGGACTGCTGGGGGTTGCAGTTCAACAATTGTTGGAAGACTACAAGTTATCAACCCTTTTCTATTGTGGAGAACACCGTCCTAATTATTCCATCTTCATCAGATTCAGACAGCATGGAAGCATGGGGAGATGTTTTAAGAGCCATCCAACATTGACAGAACCATCTGCTGTGAAAACAATAGTGACTTTTGTGGATCATTAAAGTCCTACCAATCTGCAGTGGAATAAATTTTTGTGGGCAAGAGCCCACTTTGAAAAATAATGCATGAACTGTTCACCTAAGTAGGCACACAACCACATGATACAAGCAGAATAACAATAAATATATGATTTACAAAGTGAGTTCTAGCAGTCCTGCAATATACATGATGTTGTAATTATTGCTACAAATAAATATAGAACCCTGTCAAATGAATGCAAGTCCTAATCAACGGATTTGTAACACAATCCTGACTAATTTCCACAGATGATGCATAGAAAGTTTGTAAATAATAAACATTAAAGGAGGATAGTAGTAATATACTCTCAGAGCCCATTGAGACTAGTTTAGACTGAATTCTGGAGTGTCAAACTTATGAATTCTTTAAATTACTTTCAAGTTTCTTTAAAACTTTACATTTTATGCCTGAAAATCACCAAATTACTGAAAGAGTTTGGAAGGGAAACTGCTGAACTGGAAACTCAAAGTTTAAGGTCTGTGACCTTGTATCCTGTGAGGTTGAAATGTCCCCCCACTGGCTTAAGAATATTAACACATAACCATTTTTTTTTATTCTCCAGAGACAGGCCTATGCAAATGGAATTGCTAGCAAATGATGGAATATACCTGTTAGAAGTGCAATGGGTCTTTGATGGTATATTGTGTGGTATATTAGTGATCCCAAACACTGAGACAGTGATAGTCCATTATTCAGATTTTGTGGGTGCCTGTGAACATATAGCATCACCTATAGCCTAAGATCATATTCAGGATGTCCTGTAGAACTTCGATGATGCAGTGGAAAGGTTTTAGCTGAGTTTTATAGGTGATAAACAACAAGTGATAACTGTTCACTTTCTGCAAGAATCTATCCTACAATAGAAATGCCTTCCCCAGATTGTCATAGGTTATATTTTAAAAAAATGGTATGAACAGTGCAGCTACTACTGCATATGAACTGGAAAGACTAAAACAATTTGGCTGTAGAGAGTGGATTGTATAGATTAATTTAAGATGGTATTAGGAAGCATGTAGCAATTACTGAACGACAGACAGAAGGTGATGTTTGTTTACATGCTGTTGCCACAACTCATACTTCTACCACCATTTTGTGGATCACCTAACAATCTCAACACTTTGTCTTGAAAAGTTAGCTAGCAATTTTTCTTACAGATGTTATACCTACATTTTGGGAGCTCCCATATGTGTGCCATTTTCACATCCCAACTCCAGGAGATTCCAAGAAGAGGATTTTGCTAGAAATGTAACCTAATTCAGGGCCTTTTCTCACTACTTAATTATACCACTATCATTCCACTTAATCTGCAAAAGCTTCAACCTACAGAATCCTGGGAATTGTAGTTTAGTGAAGTATTAGAGCTCTCTACTGAAAATTCTAAACACCCTTCCTGAAGTGAAACTCTTGGGATTTGACAGAACGAAAGTGTGGCAGTTAAAGTAGAATCATGGTGCTATATTGGTGTAGTGTGAAAGGGCCCCTGATCTGTAAACCCTGGCTTTGAGTGCTCTTTTTCTCCTCTCCAATGTTCAGTCACCTCATTTGCCCAAGACATGTTGTGGGTAAGGAAAATCTTCTTTTTACCTTCTTTTAGATATACCATGGTATTAAAGCATAGCTTGGCAGTTAATTTAAAATAATTAGTTTCAATTATAGTCCCACTCTAAAGTAGTTTGTGACTACTGTCCTTTCTGTTCTTACAAGTAATTCTTTGTTTATTTGAATGCTACAAGCTACTGGCTTGTGGGTCAACATGCTTTCTCCACATGCTTATTTGCTGTTCACTTCAATACCCACAACAGAGCATGAGGCAGCAGCCACAAGCTAGCACTAGAACTATGTTAAAGTCCTCCTACGCTGTTTAGTTAAGCAGTACCCACATACACAATAGAATAATAGAGCTATACCTTCATTACAGGGGAAAAAAATTAATTACAAGAAACTAGGTCAAGCCCTGTAATGATTCTAGCTGTCCCCCTCCCATGTTTAGAAAAGGCACTTGGGGAAAAAAAGGTATAACTTTTTTTTCTCTGTCTTCACACACTGCTTTCCCAATCACTCTTACTCTCTATTTTGAGCCAGTCTTCATGGTTTCCATTTTTCTGTTCTTAAAAAAATTATAATCTCAAAACATTCTAATCTTTGCTCCAAGAAAACCCTATGTCCTGACTATACAATTAGAAGCAATCCTTGTTGTGTTCCTGTGTATTAGGAAAAGGTGCTAGTTTCTGGATCATCCTGTGTAGCCAGAAACTATCCTGTCCTTTGATGCAATAGAATCTAAAGGTACAGCTGGAAACTATTCTCTGTGTCCATGTTTGACATACATTCCCCAACTCTCTCTAACTCACTCATTGATCATCTCAGAAAGAAGATTACTGGGCCAAATCCTTTTTAACAGATACAATATCAGGCTCGACTTTTACAAAGTCATCCTATCATTGTGCTCAAGCTGAGATTGTCAGCTGGAAGTGTTATCATTCTATGCTCTTAGATATGAAAAATGTAAAACACTTTTTATTTTGCAGCAAATAGGTTCTTCTGTGCAGAAAGCCTGGACAGAATATTGTTTCAGATATGTGTGCATGGGTCATTTGAAAGCACCTCTGCCAGTTTCTTGATCACTTCAGTTTCTACACATTGTAATTATATACAATATAGAGAGCTGTGGTTCCTATACACTGTAGATGGGTGATGGTGTTGTACTCTTGCAAAACCCTGTCCCGGGGTCTACAACTTTGATATAAAATTAATCTAACCCACCAGAGAGGTCGCTCAAATGTGCACATAGGCAATAAACAGTTGTACGATCAAAAAGAACCAGATCAGGCCAGTAAAATCCCCAGTCACGTAGCAACAAGAGACCTCATGTTGTGATAACCCATGGTGGACAAAAGGCCCTTTAACCTTTAAGGGGTCCACTTGAAGGAAGTAAAAGTGTTTCCGGAAAACTGGGCACTGGAAGCAATAAAACCTTATCAGATCCATGTCCAGAAACTCACACCACAGCCTCAAAGCGGACGAAGATCCTGTTATTTAGATGACACTTTGTTATCTTCCGAGAAAGGCCAGGTGTGAAGGTGTTTTTTCTTATTCTGTCTTTGTTTGTGTTCCCTGGGAAAGGATTTGCCTTCAAAGTAAATTTTTCCTACAAATAGTCCC
This sequence comes from Ctenosaura bakeri, assembly GCA_948474755.1. NCBI lineage: Eukaryota > Metazoa > Chordata > Lepidosauria > Squamata > Iguanidae > Ctenosaura > Ctenosaura bakeri. Next base: position 249,865 of record CAOLHI010001311.1, on the reverse strand, counting down.
TGTTCTTGGACTAGTTAGGCAGGCGCAGGAGAGAGAGGCAAGGAGAATGATTGTGATGTCTCCCGACCGGCCCCCTCCCTCCTTAGCTTCTCTTCGCTGAGCTGACTACTTCCCGGACCAAAAGACTTCAGGAGGAGGTGCAGTATTATCCCTCAACAATCTATTTTATCTCCACTCTTTATTTCTATTAGGCCTTGGATGTGTGTGTGCGTGAGTGCAAGTTATTACTAAAGTCATTCATTAAACCTTTGTGTGTGATTTCTGACTGAGCCTGACCCCGTAAACATTGGGTTAAAGATCCTTAATTACCCTGCCCTCTTTGCATTGCTAAAGCAGTGCTCTTAGCTAATTTTCCCCACAGAAGACAATTTTGACAGGCGTTGGGAATCCCCCTAAGGGACCCCCAGCAAGCAGGGTAACAATGGGATAGCATCATTCACTTTATCCAAGGCAGTAGGTCAAGTCTGAGGTCTGAGCTCACCCCTCCCCCCATAGGTAAGACTCTAAAGGAGTGGGCAAAGAGTAAAAATGAAAAATAAAACAGAAAGTAGAATAAAAATGGTTGTGATTATGGCACGATATTCTTAATAAAATGTGCTCTGAGAAACATCAGAATTATTTCTGGTGGAAGTAAAATTGGGCACAAAACCCAGCAGAGGTGTACAGTCAGGCTGTTCAGGACGATATAGCTAATAGCTGGTGCTGCTGGCCATCTGAAATCATCACCTCATTCTGCTGGTTGGGCTAGCCCTAGGAGGTAGCAAATCTGAAATGGGGCTACACTGAGTTCTTCTTTCTGAAGTGTTAAATTTTCCATAGGTCAGAAGGTTCTTGCAAAAGTGTAACCCTGGTTATGGATTTGTTAGTAACACATCCTGTATCAGTAGTGGCCTCTTTATCCTGGGAAGAAAAGACTAACGGGGTGCCACAGGGTTTGTCCTAGGCTAGCGTTATTCAACATTTTTATAAATTAGTCGGATAATGGAATAGAAAGCATATATATCTGATCTGCAGATGACACCAAATTATGAGGGATAGCTAATATCCCAGAGGACAGGATCAGGGTTCAAAATGACCTTAACATATTAGAGAGCTGGGCCAAAACTAACAAAATGAATTTCAATTTGGATAAATGTAAGGTACTACACTTAGGAAGAAAGAATGAAATGCACAGATATAGGATGAAGTGACACCTGGTTTGACCGCTGGAATGTGTCCAGAGAAGGAGAGCGACCAAAATTGTAAAAGGCCTGGAAAGCAGGCCTTATGAGGAGTGGCTTAGAGAACTGGGCATGTTTAGTCTGGAAAAGGGAAGGTTAAGAGGTGACGTGATAGTCATGTTTAAATATTAGAAAGGATGTCACATGGAGAATAGAGCAAGCTTGTTTTCTGATTCCTCAGACCCTAGAACAATGGCTTCAAACTACAGGAAAAGGGTTTCCATCTAAACATCAAGAAGAACTTCCTGATGCTAAGATCAGTTCAACAGCGGAATTATGCTGCTTTGGAATGTGATGGAGTCTCTTTCTTTGGAGGGTATTAAACAGACGCTAGACGGTTATCTCTCAGGAATGCTTTGATTGTGTATTCCTGCATGGCCCTTGTGTTCTCTTCCAACTCTATGATTCTATACCTCAGATGTGGCCAAATCCCAGACTCAATTGGGTTGACTAAGCAAAAGTCAGGAGATGTCCAAATTCAAGTAGGGCTCATCTGAAGCATACTGGACATCAATATGAACACTCTCAAAGGCTTATTTGCAGTTTACATCCAGAAGACTATCAGGAAACCATCTAGGTAGGGAGAAGAAGATGGGTAGCTTTGTGATTGCCTTGTATATTTTGTAATCATAATTGATGGTTTTATCAGACTTGTCTAATCATAGAGCTTTGGGCAGGATGTAGAAGTAATACACTGCAGAATTCTAAGTATACTTAATACTTATATACTTCATATATATTTTTCTTATATAAACTTCCATGTTTACACTTTCTATATACTTACATACTTCTATATACTTAAATATTTAATGCACTGCATTCTTCAGTCTTTGCTAATTCTTTCTCCAGGAGTGTTAATAGAACTTTTGTGGAGCCTATGCAACCTATGCAATTGGAAAATGCCTATTTGGAAAATGCTGGGTGTTCATATAATTTCTTTGTATTCCATTGTATAGTCCCCACAGCCCCTCTCACATGCCTGTTGTACCTTTTGTGAATTTGGAGACAACTGAGTAAAAAAGACAGAAGTCTTAAATCATTGCTAATAATTCTGCAGCTCCTGCAACCATTCTGATTTTTTTCTAATCTCTTGTCTGTAGACACATTTATGACACAAACTCCAAACTCTGTACCAATTCTTCTGAATTCTTTAAGGGTTGTAGCCTTGATATACTTTTGTTTTCTATGTTATTTTCAGAACAATTTCCTAGAAAAATCATAGGAACATAATCAGATGCTCTTTTAGGGGGAACTCCCACATATATGGGCTGCTCTTGTACACACTTTCTACATTTTTTCATCTTAATTCTGACAAGACTTGATCCCTTCATGATTACCTTGGCAAATTTAGTCCATTTCTTCCATGAAATTGAAAGGTTTTTTAAAAAGTAGCTTGTTTTTTTTTTTAAAAAAAAAAGAAGCATACAGCATGAACACACACAATTCCCTATATCAGTTTGTCTAATGATATTTCTGCACTGGTCTGTTATAGCACTATTATTCCACTTTCATTCCAGCCAGCTCCTCCCAAAACTGCAAACCCCAGGATTCCATAGGATGTTGAAAGTGGAATAATAGCACTATAACAGTCCAGTACAGAAATGACCTAAATTGTGTTTGGTAAAATCCCATGACAAGGGGTCACCCTGCCTACAATTTTCATTCACTATCAGCACATAATTTTTTTAAAAAAATGTTATAGTCATTTCTTGGTTTTTGACAGTAGCAACAAAGACTATAAATATTTACATTTAGATTTCTGAATCAAGATTTCTAATTGAGCTTGAGTTGAACAGTGTTGCCTTCAAACTGGTCCATGGTGCCGTTGGCTGTTATGCAAATAGCTCAAGCAAGGTCTGAACCAAACTGTGTGGTCAGGGCACATCACAATTCCGCAGCCTGCAGTATGTTGCATGATGCACCCCCTTGCATATTTACATGTAACATTTTCCATCTGTTTTGGTCTAACTTTTAGTGGCAAGGATTAAATAAAGCAGAAGCCTTAAAAAGAGTGCCAAGCTGTAAAATATACCTGTATACTTAGACTGATTTCAATTTGCTTGTGCTATGAAGGTTTATTTTTAATACAAAAAAAAAAGAAGAGATGTATGACCTGTTCTGAGCCTTAGGGGCTGCGGCTGCAAAGATATCCAAATCAATAATCAAGTCAATCAGCAATAAAGCCATTGGTGTGCTTAGGCAGTTCTAGGCAGGAGGCCTTCATAACTGCTATTGGTGGTAAAAAGCTTTCCGTCATAAATATTTTACATCAAATATTTCCAAACACAGACTAGTGCCTTTTGGCTTGATATTCTGCATGCATGGTCAATGCCTAAGGTGTTCCTTAAAATTCATTTATTTATGAGAAAACAAACAGAACCTGAACACCAGGTGTGTAGTATGTGGTATATTTTTAAAAATCTATTATTTAAAAGAGCATTTGTTATTTCTGATAACACCACTTTAATCAAAGTGAGAGAAATAAAAAGCTGGAATTTTCTAAGAAGAAATGTCCTTCAAAAGGCATATCCCCAGAGGATTTTATTTTTAGTTGAATGAAGAATATTTGAAAATGGTTTATCAAGCTTGTGTGAAATGGTATTTTCTTGCCTTTATTAAGGTTGACTGAATGGAAAACAGCTGCTTTTTAGGGTAGCTTGTGCTGAGCCATTTTTATCTAGAATTTTACCACACAGTGTTGGGGAATTTAATCATATTAATGCACAAACACTAAAAAGAGGCTTGAATGTTGGAGTGGAAAGGATAACATGCCTGCCAAATACGAGACACCTCTCCACACTGGCCATTTGCTCTTTGCCTGTAGTAGCTGGTGTCCACTTGTGGTGGCGGAGCATCGGGGAAGGTCACCAAAAGCAAAAAAAAAGAATTCACAAAAGGCAGCGTTGAACTTGCATCCTGACTGCAAAGCATGGATAATAATAATAATAATAATAATAATAATAATAATAATAATAATAATAATACTTATGAAAGGAATACAGCAGTTTGTCTTAAACCACTCTGCCCAAAGATATGGTAATATAGGGTGGAGGAACTACAAATAAATAAAGAGGAGGATGACTATGATGACAACAATGATGACAGTGATGTCAAATGTCAAGTCTAACAGGAAAGTTCAGAAAGTGGTGGGAATTGTAGGGTCATCCAAACATAGCTGAACTGCAGATCCCAGCATTCCCCACCATTAGCTATGGCAGATAATGTTTCTGGGAAATGCAATCCAGCAACATCTGGAGGACCAAATGATTCCCACTGCTTTATCTGACTCAATATTTTCTGTCTTTTTGCCCAGTCTCCTAATATTTTGTGCCACTTTGCATGATGAAAGGTTCTAGATAACTAGAATTCCTGCACCTTTTTATAGCATTGTGATTGGTTCTGATAAAAGTATTTCTCAAATACGAATGCTTCTTTATTAAAAGGAGGAGAGAGGACACATCTGTGCCAACCCAAGCAGATTTAACAAACAAGGCTGAGAGGAACCAGTGCCAGCTGAAGGACTACAAAGTTGCACTAACCATAAACAGATTTACACATGGAAAAAAGTGAGGTAGGTAATACCGGTATCAGCTGAAAGGATGAAGTCAGTTTCTTTTTTTAAGAGGGAATGCAAATAAGACAATGCTAGTCCCAAACTAATAAAGAAGTAGGGTTTGTTTTTGTTTTTTAAGGAAATAAACTGTGGCAAGTTCAAACAGATTTTGAAAGAATTTGTCATCTCAACTTACCTAGCTTTTTAAAAAAAATTTCCTTCCCAATCAGAATGTTTAAAAATTGAATTTTATTTCATTAAAAAAATAATTATGCTGCCATAAGAAATCAAATGGGGCTGATCAAAACAGAAATAAAAAAGAAAGGGAAATAAAAGGAGTGGGTCTTTCTTCCCCAAAATGCAATGATGTATGTACACGGGGCGGGGGGGGGGATGAGAATGAGAGAGAGGGAGAGAGAGAAAGAGCTATGACTACCCTTTCTTTTACTTTTTTCTTGTTGGGATCTGAGATTGCTAAACTGGAAGAATGCCTGTACTTGTGCCAGCAGGTGATCTTTGAAGCATAAGTTGAACTGCTAGCGCACATGGCTTAAAAAGAATATTGATCTTTTAAACTTGTTAAACATATTTAATATGCTTTTCCTGTTTAAGTTATTTAAATTGTTTAGTTTAGTTTAGTTTATATTGCTTTTACTTGTGTGCCTCCCTGAGATGTTTTGATGTAGGGTGGGATAGGAATATATAATAAAGTAAATATTAAAGATGCACTGGTAGAGAAATAGACGATGTGTAAACATTGCTGCAGTCTAGGGGACAGATGTACCCACAACTCAAATCACAAGCTAGAAGCCCAGAAATACACTGAAAACTACTGCCTTGTTATTTGTTTTTTCCACTCCAGTAAAAGGGGAACATTGGGAGGGGATGTTACCCCATTGGCATGCCCCTTCCCAGGGAGATATAAATTTGAAATTTTCTCCAGGTTGAGCAACCTTGAATTCTACAAGGCAAGGTCCATCTACATAAACCAATACTGCAACCCTACTTGAAACAATACTGCAACCCACTTGCCATTGTATGGCATTCCTTCCTTTGTTTGGGCCATTGTTCTTCCCAGGAGAGGGCCTGCTGTCAAGGTATGTACTGCCCTAATAAGTAGTCCCAGTTTTAGAGGATCTCTTCAGAGAACTCTCCACCATGCTAGCAGACTGGCACTCTGTTAGTTGAGTGATCCCCTCAGCCGTCTCTTTGCTGAGCTCCATTATTCTCGCCACTTCCCGGACCAAAGACTTCAGGATAGGTGCAGTATCACTGCCTCTACATTCCCTTTGCTATATCCCCTATCCATTTTTCACCTCTTTTCCTTCTCAATAGGCGTTGTGTGCTTAAATGAGTGAGTGTGTTGGTGTGTGGTACTATATTCATTTAATAAAATTCATTTATTTGGTACATTTGTCTGGGTTTTGGCTTGGCCTGACCCCATAAAATTTGAGTAAAAGATCCTGCTGGGTTACCCTGCCCCTCATTTTGCTAATGTCAGTGCTCCGCTAATTTTCCCAATCTTGATAACTTGGAGTAAATCAATGTGTCCCCCACGGGACCCCCAAAAGTCAGAGTAACAGGGAAGTGACAAGAAGTATCAGGAACCAATGCTGAATGGTACAGTCTAAATTGGAACAAGTCACTAGTCTAGATGAGACCAAATATGGATTCTGACTAGGAACCATGGACTACAACTTCAGTATCCTGCTGTCTCTCTTTCCTTTCAAGTTGTTTTTTTAGGGCCTAGTACTGGCAGTGACCTTTATGCTCTAAATAGCTTGAGCCCACAGAATATGAAGGAGCACTTCCTCTAACATGAAGCTGCCCATGAACCTGTCCAGTCACCTTGATCATTGCTGGACATCCTCATCTTTGTTTTCCTCCCTCTGAAGTATGGGCCAGGTTTTGCAATTCTCCCTTTGAGAAGCAAATTTGTCTGCTTCCCTGCTGGTTTTTCTGAAGAAACTAAAGTTTTGTTTTGTTTTAGAAAAAGTAAATTAAAAGGTATTTGATAACATGGCACTTCAGCTATCTGTGACTTTGCTTAACTTCTCTAATTGTTTGGAATTACGTGTTGCTGTTGTGCTCTCTACTTTCTTCCCCTTCTCACTCTGTTTGGCTTATATCTGTAGTTATTACTAATTTCATGATACATTAAATGCTATTCTGTTTTGTTAGTCACTACAGGTACTGTAATGAGAGAAAAATTGGACTGAAGTACTGTTAAGTACTGGTAAACAGCAAAAGGCCTCAGTTCCTACCAAACTCAGTAGCTCCATATGGCGTGGGTCCAGCAACAGAAAGAAGTGGTTGTGTTAAAATTTGGTACCTGATACTCTAGATAGGAAGGCCTGGCCCATGTCACTTTGATGCCTACAGTGGAGCAGAAAATGTGTGTCTCCTTTCTAACTCAAGGTGAATAGTACCCTAAACCAGCAAAACTATTTTGATGTTTGAGGTAGAAAATTCCACAGTAACCCCCTGACCAACAGTGAAAATATAATAACAAATTAAATGACTTTCAGGAAACTCCAAAGCTATTGCTTGAAGTAGCTGCCCAATCCTGTCTAATGCCAGGGCCAGTCATATGTAAGGGGAGGGAGAAGCAGGAGTACCCTGAAAAGGAATAAACTAAACAAGTATTCTTTTTTGTCACTCCTGTCACTCTCCTTACTTGTCACATGGCAGTACCTGAGTTTGGTGGGGAGAAAGCAAAATCACCATCATTCCTCTTCCCCACTGTTCATGCTTATCCACGTGCAGCAGAAAACTAAGGGTATTTCCACACTAGCCTGATATAATGCTACTATTCCACTTTCAACATCTTATGGAATTCTATAGGATGTTTAAAGTGGAATAATAGCACTATAACAGGCTAGTGCAGAAATGGCTCTAGTTTCATTTGTAAACACTTCCTTGTTCTTCCATTCAGTTTTGCTCAAGATTTCCAACATTTTAAGTTTCAGCCTTGTCACTACATCCTTCTGTTTTGTGCTGAAGGGAACAACTTCAGTGCTGTCCATGGAGAAAAAAATATTCCACCAAATAAAGCAAATAGATAAACTTTTTATGATACAAAGATGTTTGTCAGTTGAGGCAAAGACTGAGCAACATTAAAAACTGAATATGGTAATCTTTCAGTACGTCATAGGTCTCTGCTTCTGTATAGTAAAGGTTAGGTTTCATTGCTGTGCACGATTTTTTTTAAAAAAAATGAATTTTTTTAGATTTATCTTTGAGTAAACGGATCATGCAACACATCACTATTCCAGACTTTGTTGACACTGATTAAGGACAAAGGTGCAGTCTGTGCGGCATATGTGGCCCAGTTTGGCGCTGCCTGAAGCTTCCCAGGCAACTACAAAGCCTGCACACAGATTTGGTAATTAATGAATTCACAGACAATTTATCATTTCCAAACATTATCTAAAAGTGCCTGGCCTCCATATCTCAAGATCCCTCCCCGTGTATAGTGATCCCAAAATCATGTCCAAACAAAATCAGAAGTAAACTGACATGTCACATGTTGAAGCTCATGCAAGAAGCCCTTGGTAGGGATGGCTCCTGTTTCTTTCATAGTTTCCCAACTCTGCACAGGTATGCCCAAATTTGTGCACATATTTGTGCACACACAGGTGTGCCCATATTTGTGCTAAAACTTTGATCATGGTTTCTGGGAAGCCCAAAACCCACACACAACTAGCAATGTGGGTGAAATTAGTTCAGTTTCCATTTTAGCATGAATTTTACATATTCTGCACATTTGAACCAAATGCTGATCTCTTGAAATTCCTACTTCTTTTAATGTTGCAATGTATGTTTGAAATTAAAAAAACAGAATGCATACAAAAATGTATGGGTTGGGGAAAGTGTACACAGTGGTGCACATACTGGTAAAAGTAATGGTCAAAATGCACTAGGACATATTAGGACAATGTCTTGAAGAACATGTATATATAGTAAGATTGCAAGCAAAAGGCTTTTATAAATGCACAAAAACTGGTGGCTTGGCTCAGAATGAACCAAACTGAAATGTTCACAAATCATGGGAAACCAAATTAGAGATGGGAAAGATGAGAAAATTTAAAAAATGGAATTGACAGATGCATCAGTCCCATCAAAATACAATTATCCCACTTGCTACTTTATTTCTTTTTTAATAGTCCATCCATAAATGCAGCCATGCTTCCAGGATTGTTTACAAAATCAAAATAAGATATAAAATTGTGAGAAAATGGCAGATTAAAAAGAACACACTATGAGATCAAGGAAGCAAATACAAATTGTTGGGGGGATAAAGGAAAATAATCTATGCATTTTTTCTGATAGTAGATAAGAGGAAATGTAGCTAGGAAATGTAAGTTCGTCTGCTCATTACTATTCAGTATTGATGCTGAGGTTTGGGATTTTGGCACAGATTCAAACAGCTTCCCTTAAAAGTCTGTGAGCCAAAGCAAAAGGATCTGGTGAGTATCTTCTTAAGCTAACAACCACAAGACGCAATTGCTGGTGTTCATGGTAAAATGTAACCATAGAACTTTCCTGATAACCAACAGTTGCTGAGCTCTGTGAACATAATGACCATTTCATTCTGCTAGAAGTCTTAGGATATGCAGCAAGCAGCAATCAAAACAAAGAAATAGTGTTGCTGATTCATCAGTGAATATTTAGAAACATGCTTGTGGTTGGTAACAGGGACAGCTAGTGACCTCATAACCATGGGAGTCTTTGTTTTACCACTACTTTTCCAGAGCTATAGAGAGTTGAATGGGAGCTCTCCTGAGGCTAGGACCTGTCCCTTCAGAGCCTTGCCACCAGCAGAGCTGCTGTTCTGTTTAAAAAAACGCTGCAGAATTAGCAATGGTAAAATCACAAACAATTTGCCACACCTGCAGCAGCTGATCCATCAGTTTCCCCTAACAGGTAAGCCTCCCTGTATTGCCAAGTCATTGCTCTAACAAAATTGGCTTCAAAGCTGAGTTCAGTTTTAATGTATGGCCATTTCCACACGGGGTTTTTTAAATGGGGCAGAGCGTCCTCCAGGGAAGACATCTGCACCTGGGACCGGACTGGGTCGGACCTACTGAATGTAGATCTGCAGTCCATCCCACTCCCGAACAACCCCAAGTGGTTGTCCAGCGTGTTTTCGAATGACTGCTAAAAACAGGTCTTTCAAAAGCACGGAGCGCAACACTGCGAGGCTGCTCCCATATGCAGATTCGCAGGCTCGCATTGGTGTGAGCCTGCGATCTGCCAGGGGCGGGCTTTAGACTGGCGAACTTCAGCGGTCAGAGGAGATCCTCGACCAACCGGAAGCCACCATTTTCATCCCTGGAGCAGTGTGGAGTGGCGGCCATGGACTGCTCCGGAGAAGCGTGGACCGAACCAGGGAGCCCAAAATTCTGGTGAGTAGCATCACAGGGCGATTCCCTCACCCCGTGCGGAAGTGGCCTATGTTTAAAGGTTTTCCTGTTATTTCCATGGACCCATGAAAGTTTGTAGCTTTGTTTTATTTTACAAATTTATCTTACTTTACATTAATTACATGTTTTCCTTTGTGCTACCCCATACTCCCCTCCCCCAAGAAAGTGATAATCATATTACTCAAGGGAAGCTTTGATGGTGTTTTTCTTCCTGGCCATATCTAAGAGCAAGAGTTTCAATGTCTGAGAAGCCAATCTAACTGACTGAGTAGCCATAGATAGTATGCAGGTCTCAGATCCCTCTCTGAGCACATACTGGAATGGAGATGTCATTGATTAGAACCTGCAAGTGGCATGGCATTGGCTAAAGATGGTTTAAGAAATTGTAGTCTGGCCTTCTGCCTTTACCTAGTCATTGCAGCATTATTTTTCTCCCAGGTTATGCCACGTTCTAGAGCCCTAAACTGTGCTCCAGAGACAGAAGTGCATCTGAAAAAGATAATGCCATGTTGCAGGGAGCAGGATGTGCTAGGGTTTCTCTGGATATTGTTGATGAAGGATGTAAACACAGGTTATAATTTCTGTTAGCTACCCATGGTGTAATGAGAGGGGAAAATGAAGTCTTAGTTTCCTCTCAGCCCCAGCATCCTTTCTCAATTTCTCAATTTACAAATCTCTTTCAAGCTGGGCTTTCTGGGTGCTGTTCATTCCTGCCTAGCTTGTCAGGCTCAAGTCACCCACAGACATGAATACTGATTATGATGGCAGCTGCTGAAGCTAGGTTCTGGCTGGCTTGGTCCAAGCTGTAGCCATTTTTTCCACCTCTACACCATACATTTCCTTTATGTCATTTTATATTCTGAAGTCCACACTATTTGAGGTGGTGACTCAACCACTGTGGCCAAAGTTGTTGGGTGGAGTTATGGTGGTGAAGGAGTAGAATAAGAACCAGTAGTGGATACAGAAGGTGAGGCTGACACTTTGGATACCTGTTCCAAATACTATCATTTCCTGGGTAAATGGTAATGTCAGCCAAACTAGCCTGATATTGTTGCACAAAGAATTACTTCTGTTGTGGTCAAATAGTCCTATATTAGTTCCCTCTGAAAGTGTGACCATGAATAAATGCCATAAAGAAACACAACAGGAATTGCCACATCCAAATCAGCTGAGAGACAAGAGCAGAAACATTCAGGTCAAGAAACAAATAGAATACAAGCCTAGAAACACCTTTGGTGTTTCTGATTTTCTTGGATTCCCTTGGAGTTTAGTTCTGTACTAATAATTACAATTAATTTAATCAATATCACCTTGCATTTGTTGGTGAACACTCAAATGGAAAGGAGAATCTCCAGAGAAATCGGTTGGTCATCTCAAAGGAGGATTCTGCAATACAGTAAAGTTCAGATGCTCCATAGGGAAATTCATGACCAGGACAAGAAAAGGTATCTTAGGTGGGCACTACGTCTTCCCCATCTGGATTTGAGCCTGAAAGACCAATGCAAAATCGCAATATTGTGCATGCATATGTGTAAGCATGCACAATTTGTGACATTATATCCTATTGTTCCTGATCACTGGATAGTCTTTTCTGTTAAGGCATTAGCCTTAGCTTGATCTTAAATTGGCAGGTTTTAAAATCATATATGTATGTACTATTTATACATTACAAATATTTCAACATCACTTTTAATTTGCACAAATCCCAAAGTGTCTTACAATACCATCACAGAATATGTATTAAAAAAAAAAAAGGTATGAGAAAGTTGGAAATTGCTCATGGCTATGGGAAAGACAATAAAAAGATACATTTTCAGTAAACATCTAAAAGACATTAGTTTTGATGCATGGCATGATACATGAAGGGAGCTGATTCCTAAAAAGGGGCACCAGCACATAAAAGGCTTGCAGTGGCAGCAGAACCAACAGTGCCTCAAATGAAGATGACAGTGTCCTAGGAAGATGATATAAAGGGAGACATTCCTTGAGGTAACCTGCAAACTTGCTTCACACTGTAAGGAAAGCTTATTTTGACTAGATACGCTTCTGAGAATTTTATACATACAAACCTGCATTCAGCTGTCACTCACAGATATTTCAGAATATTTCAGCTCTAGCAGTACAGGAACAAATGTATATAATTAACAATATCTTGTGGAATATTTTGCAAAAAGATCTAGCTGTCATAGCACAACACGTATTGCACAGCCATAGGTGGGTGCCTAAAAGCCTCTTATTAGCATTGTTGACCAAGACTTTTATTTTCCTTTTAAGCTAGTGAAAATGGAACCTGTATTTTGCTTATGAATGAAAAATGAGAATTTACATCTTAGAAACAGAGAGAGAGAAAGATTCTTATGCAGTGGAAGGGAATTAGTACAGATTTCACATCCAGCCCTTTTAAGCTCTACTTCATATTTAAGAGATCACCTGCTAGAGAAGCTTAGAAGCCATCTGTCTGAAGAAATGTGTGGGTTTCTAAGCATCCCCCTTCAGATCTACATCTTATGGCATTAGAATGATTTGTTTAGAATGCTTACCTAAACAGCAAGTTATGCCCAACTGCAGGTTTAACTATCACACTTCTCAGCAGGTGTTTGGTTTTTTTCCCTAATTTTTTATGTTTCAGGTTGCATTCATGTCATAGAAGATAAGCTTCCCTGAGAGAAGATAACAAATGCAAAAGAATCAATTTTATATGTCAGCACTGAAATAAACTGTTAGAAAAAAGGTACCTCTGCCTGGCAAATATTTTAATCAATAGTCTAGCAGAGTTTGACTTGTTTTCTCAAAAGCATTAACACTTTCTGGACATACCTCTTGGGGTCAGAAGTCATTTGAGTCACATTCAATCAGGAATGGGCAACTATAGTGGGTTCAGAAGAAAATCTGTCCCCAGGACTATATCATGGTTGCACGGACTACAAAGAGACACACCTCCACCAATGAAACCAAAGGTATAGTCAGAAGTCCACTTCTGGTTTTGAAAAATGTATATTTTTAATGTTAAATAGTATTGGAGAGGGCTTGCAACCTATTTGTAGAGTGAATCACCATCTCCAGATGCTTCCAGGAAAAGCAATTCATCCCCTCCTTTTTCCAGAATAGGAGTACTTGTGGGATCAAGGAACTGCAACAGCAGTGCTGACACCACAGGTAGACCCAGAGCTGTCTTTTTGCCTGCCTGTGTAATAACCAGGTGAAACTGAATTATACTGAATAGCCCAGTTCCATGCATGTTCACTTAGAGCTAAGTGTCACTGAATGGAATGAGATTTACCACCCGAACCAGAGTGCTATAGTGGTTTGACTACTGGACTATGATCCAGGGGATACCAGGATTTGATTCCCCACTTGGCCATGGAAACCCACTGGGTGATCATCACACACTCTCAGCCCCAGAATACACCATGATATGTTCGCCTTAGGGTTGCCATAAATTGGAATTGACTTGAAGGCACACAACAACTATTGTTTTAAAGTAAAGTGTGCACTTGCCATTATGAGAATGCCACCAAGAGTTTGGTAGCACATTGGAGGCTAATACGTCTGTTGTTTGATATGTATAATATCATATTTCAAGTATTTGTACTGCTCTGTATTTTATGGTATAGTATTGTGCTGTAAGGATTTTTAAAGGAGAACTCCGGGAAGTACTATGAATAAAAGTCTATAAAGAGTGACATCTCAAAGCTATGAAGGCAAAGGGCAGCAGTAGCCTTCTCACATTCCTGGGTAGAACCCAAATGTATACCAGAAAGGTCCACAGAGACCCAATCCATCAGAATTAGACTATTTTGCTATGCTATTAAAAATTAAAGGGCAATTGTCTTCAAAGGACAGGCTTCCACCCGTCGTGTATACTTTAATTTTTACTAGAAGCACAAACTTAGTTTTTAATGTTTTTAAATTGTTTTAAATACTCTGCTGTTTTAATTTTGTTGATGGAAGCCACCTTGGGTTCCATGCTGGGAGAAAAGTGGCATACAAATATAAGAAAGAAAGAAGGAAAGAGATGAAGTTCTTTGGATTTCAATACATTTCTTCCTAAGCATGACGGAATGTAGATCCAACTAGTACAGTTAAAATAATTCAAGTCCCAGGAATATATTCTGGGTACCAGAACTCAACTGTGCTCAGAGTATACGATCTTAGAAAAATTACTCCTATTTCAGCAATATATGATGGACCTTCCACTTTGATGAGGGTTCAGGGAGCAGAACCCTTGCAAAGTGGAAACACTGTGAATAATTCCCCCCATGCTCTCCCTCCTCCCATTCCCTTCCAGAGCTCCTTCACCTTCATTTTCTTTTGCTCCAACAAGCCTGCCTCCACATCTGGGCAAAAGGGAAGAGAATGAGGGGAAGCATATATGTCTTCCCTTGCCTTTTGCTGAGATGCAGAAAAAGAAGGCATATGTGCTGGAGCAAAAAGCAAGGGAACATGAGGGGAAAGGCATGTGTGCACCTTCCTTCTCTATTTGTGATGCTCTTCACCATTCCCTTGCCATTTGCCTGAGCATGGAAAAGGAAGGCACGGTGTGCCCAGGCAAAAGGCAAGGGAATGAGAGGAAGAGAGTGGGGAGGAAGGCTTGAGCATGCCTCACAAACAATCACATTCACAGAGCTCAAACCCGCAAATGTTGAGGGAGGACAGTAATTTACAGTAAGGAAGCATGTCATTTTGTTGCTGCTATTGCTCAAATTGTTTGTGTATGTTAGAGAGAGAGGGGAGAGGGATAGAGAAAGCAGTCCACCACAGATTACACATAGAGCTCTGGCCTACTGCTTATCTCTGTTCTACAAACAAGTATCAATTTTAACTCTCAGTTATTACAAGGTTACCTGATGATCAAATATGTTCAGTGTAACATTTAGGCCTGCTTACTTGCAGTGACTACACACATACGCATACACACACACACATCAGTAAGAAAACAGTGTTTGAGAAAAGAAGGTATAAAATTCTTTTATCCTGTGTAGATGTTGCTGTCCGAACTCACCCATCCTTTAGTTCCCTAGCTGTCTTCATTCCTGAAGTTACTGAGTTCTTATTTGCTGCATTACATCTGTACTTCAGCCTGTTTCATTTTTGACCATATGTTTTATTTAATGTGGAAATAGATCATTTAACAATAATTCTAAGTGAGCAGGGATGAGTAATGTCAATACACTGAAGACAAAAACTCAGCCTTTAAGGTGCCAAATGAATTGTGTTCTTAGTTCTTAATTACTTAGTAAACTGCGGGAAATGATTTGCTATATGGTAAAAGTAGCCTGATGACCATTGTGTGAATTTTTTTATCTACAATTCTATATATAAATGGAAATAGGTTGCATTGACTGAACTCAGTGGGCCTCCCAAGTTAACAAGCATACAAGCAGGCTATAAATCACTTCATCTTAAATCCAATTGTTATTCCCAACTAGAATAGAGCCCCTGGCTCAATAGAAGCTACATAAGTGTTGACTTAAGGTCTCATTAATTCATTCAGTCTGTTCTAGTTGGGTCTAACAATTGAATTTATGGTTTAGAGTCAGGCTACTAAACTACAGAAACAGGCTACTAATCTACAGAACAACTTTTCTCAATAGTGATATCCTTATTTTTTCCAGCTCAGTGCCCAATGTATTGTTAATCCAATCTTGCAAGATCTTTATGTGTCATTGCTTTAGCACTTGGGCCCAGCTTTCTAGTTTCTACAACTACTTTGTAATGGCAAATCCCCTTAAAGTTCAGCAAAACATGGGAAGAACTTGACACAGGAAGAACTAAAATACCACCAATCAAAACAGGGGATGCTAGTTTTAAATATGGTGATTAATATGAAGAAGTGGGGAGCTGCCATGGAAGACTGACATCTGAGCAACAAAATGATTGAGAACCATAGGTCCTTTTCACATGGGCTTTGCCATGTGAAAGGACTTCTAGCGTGTCGCACGATTTCAAGGAGCTGTCCACATGATGTCCCTGCAATCGTGCAATGCTGCCAGGGCTGGCAGGCACCGATTGTGCACTATTTCATTTTCAGCTTGTAGCCAAAAATGGTGCTCAATCATGCATCGCTACAGGGCCCCACATGCAGTTAACATGTATGTGGAGCCTCCAGATCTGTGGCACTTGTGCTTCCTGCCCCAGCACAGCCTGGGAAAATCCCAGGCTGCACTGTGGAAGGAAGAGGCGGATTCCTCGTGTTGCCTGCCAGTCAGCAGGCAACAACTGTGGAGCCAAAGCAGTGGGGACGTGAGAGCCTCTCACAAGAGGCTGCTCACGTGATCCCTGTGCCCCAGCGCCGAGCGAAGGTAAGTTGCGGAAAGGGCCATAATTAGGTTAAAAACTGAACTCCAATGTCATTCCCCACTGGCTTAAGAGCAATTAAGCATTGCCAGGAAAAATCTTGCAAATTACAAATGTTCTAAAAATCAATGATGCTAACTAGAGACACTGTGAAGTCTCTCAATTGCATATGTGTTGAAATCAGTAGAGTGTGAGAGAGCTATTTATCCCCTCATGTCTAGCCTAGATTATCCTGTTTTCACTGGGAGTATTTTACAACTACTTGTTAATCTTTGGGGATATATACTCGCAAGTTATTAGAAGAAAGACAGTGTGTGTGAGAGAGATGCAATTTATGGTGTTCCTACATCTTATCTGATTGATGGCAAGTCTGAAATCCTAAATGTGCAGTATTGAAGTAAACCCTCTTGACCTCTGAAGGATTTCCTTCTGAGTATGCTGCACAGAGTAAAATTGCTCCATTTTCTTCTCTAAATGGTCAGTCTTGCCCAAAGCAGTACCTGTATATCCAGTGAACAAAGAGCCAAAATGATTAGGAGCTAACATAAACAAATTTTTGCTGACTGCCATTTCATGCATGTAGTTGTCAATGTTGGCTCAGAAGGTTAAGAGTAGGTATACTAGTATCTTTCAATACATGTGTGATGTGCTAACAGTGTAGTTAACATGTTTTTGCCATTCTTCCCCACTTGCCAAGTTCATGTGTTTATGTTTGTCTTGTAAGTGTATTTGAGGTGTCTTTCCTATTATTTTCTGTTCATAGATAATATTATTCTGATAAAACATCTACTAAACCACATGTATCAAACAAAAGGCCCAGCAGCCGAATCCAGCCCACCAGGCCATTTTCATGTGGCTCTCGCACCTCTCCTGCAGCTGCAACATTTTCCCCACCTGGTGATCCCGATCCCCACATTGTAGGCCCCTGGCTGCTGATATTCTGAAGAGTGCCCAGCAGCCAGAACTTGTGATCTACTTTTACTTCTGACTGCTCATCCGTCCAAGTCTTACCATCAGAGCATGGCTGCAGGTTACCATGGCAATGCTCCATGTGGCTTGCAAAAGTTGGGCAGAGGGGCAGTCAGAAGTAGAAGTAGATCACCAGTGCTGGCTACTGGGCCCCTCTTCAGAATACCAGCATCCAGGGCCCACAATGTAGGGATTGTGCTCACCAGGTACAGAGAGGGGCAGGAGGGCAGAAAGAGCCACAGGGGAGGGGGGACCAAAAAGAGGCACAGAGGGGATCTGGGGGGGGGGCTTAAAGAGGCACAGAGAAGGTCTGGGGGCTGAAAGAGGCACAGAGAGTGTCTCAACTGGGACCAAAAACTTAAACAAAGTTAATGTAACAAACAGTGCAGGTTATATTTGTCTGATGATAAAAAAAGAACTTTCTGTTTTCAAAACTCAATTTTTCAATAAATTGTACAATAGTTGTATATTTGAATATCAGTTTGTCATTATTTTTCCTAGACTTCTAGTTTCAGAGCTAGTTATTACTAAAATCAGTAATAATTGAATGCAGAGGCAATTAATATGCTAAAAGAGTAGATACATTTATAGAGTCTTACAGCTACAACCCGCCCGTTGAAGGCAACTGTAATGCTGATGAGGCCCAAGATAAAATTGAGTTTGACACCCCTGTACTAAACTATAATGGACATTACCAGAAGATGTACTATATGAGGAAGTTTAGTTTGCCATGCAAAATGTTTTCATTATGCTGATCTTCCTTGCATACTTCTCTCAGAAGCCTTGATACCTTTAACCTTGGGTGTCTTTGTTCATACTTAAATGACCTTGGCAGTTGACCATATTTATCTTTGAGCAGCCTTGGAATGAAGGGAGAAATTTATTCTAGATGCCTGCTAAGACTCATTCCTAGGTGATGAGCACAGATATGGCCACTCATTTGTTTGTATACAGGACCATTTAGAGCAGTGATTCCCAAACTTTGATACTCCAGCTGTTTTGGATTTTAGCGTAAAGTCCAAAACATCTGGAGGACTAAAGTTTGAAAATCACTGGTTTAGAGGAAGAAGTAAAAGCATAGGTGTAATCAATCAAGAGCATATGTTCAAAACAAGACTGGTGTGATTTGGTGGGAATGAGAAGAGAGGATGTAGTCCAGAAAGGCTTTGCCTATAGAAATCCCTGGGAAAATCTCTGGGAGAACTCCGTGCAGAGAGGGTGCTGTATGTTGATGGTATGGGAAATCTCCACTGTTGTCTCCTAGGGCTCCCAATATCAGCTCTTGGAGGACTCAGATGAAGAGGAGGCAGATTGCCAGGAGGCCACAGCTTTCTCTGAGTCTGAGAAAATGAGGGCAGAGGAGGATCCTGTTCCCCAGCAAAACATGGCAGGGCCTTCAGACACTGAAGCTGACATGCTTCTGTCCTTCACTGAGAGAGGGAGAGAAAAATGCTGAGCCTAGAGCTATTTAAATGTTAAACACTGACTCAATTAGTACTGATGAAACACTTGTTGACCTTGAAAGAGCTGCTTATAAATATCATAGTGATTGCCTCAAAGTCTTAGTGCTGACAACTGTCTTATCTTGTTGCCTAACAGTACTCTCTTGCATTCCTGTTTTGTCTGACCTGACTGTGGCCCTTTTTGCATGCAGTTTCTTTTGTGAGAGGGCCCCTTGAGCGGTCCGTACGGCGCACTCCCATTTACGCGACGCTCACGAGCCTAAAGCACGGATTTTTTTATTTTCGGCTCTAAGCCGAAAATGCTGCGTGGTTGCACAATGCTCCCAGGGTCCTCGCCCTGCAGTGCTTCGGGCTAGCCGGGCCGGTCGCGCTTCCTCCCCCAGCGCAGCCTACAGCTCCCAGGCTGCACTCTGGAAGGAAGGGGCGGGGCGTTTGCGTGACAGCCATGTGACTGGCAACCCAGCTGCGGGAGAATGGAGGAGTGATGTGAGTGCCTCGCGCAAGAGGCTGCCTGCGTGAATGGCACCCCCCACCTCCACGAGCAGGTAACGTGCGGAAAGGGCCTGTGTTTTGGACTATTCTGTATACCCTTAGCTGGTTCATGTGTTTGGACTTCTGACCTGCAGGTAGAACTTTTGGACTGACCAAGGATCACCTTTAGGCTTCTTCCTGCATCTTAACCTGAACCTGACTGACTACTTGACCCCTCTTACACACCAATCTGCTGCTGTGGGCACTTGCTTGCTGGAGTTCAGAACACCAAATAGCTGAATGGAAAAGTCTGCCTAGTAGGTTTTAGTAAGTTTTGCAAGTGTATCATCTTTACTGTCACTAAAGAACATTGGCTGCTGTATCAATACATCTGTTAATCTTTTCACCCAATGGTATATTTATTGTCTCCAAATTCTAAAAGAACCACTTGCATTTGGCAAAACACCAAGTTTGTATGTTTATGTTTGCCTTGTAAGTGTATTTGAAGTGTGTTTGCCTATCTTTCTCTGTGCATGAGTACTATTATTCTGAAAAAACATCTACTAAACCCAGTTTGTTCAGTGGGAGTTTGTTGGCCGTGAAAAATGAAAAATACTTATGATTAGCCTTAAGGAGTCACAGCCTATGAACATCTACTTCCACAAGATCTGCTACTACAAGTGAACAGCTAGCAATGGAGGTAACACACACACGCTCTACCTCTCTGTAATGCTTATATATTACATGTATATTGCAACAACTGAAAAATATCCTAGCATTTTCTTTAAAAGAAATACAGATTATTACATATAAAATAACCTCAAAACACTGTGTGCAGAGTTTGGAAATGTTACATTTTGGATTATAACTCACAGGATTTCCCAGCCAGGGTAGCTATTTTCCAAGCTCTCCTTAAGTGATAGAGCATCAAAGCAGTCTTCTTTTGAAGGAAATTGCAAATCTAGTTACAGTTTTCTCTCATGTATACATGCAGAGTAGCTATTCTATTGAACCAACTACCTCCATCCAGCCATCTATCACTTTATGTATATACCATCTGTCTCTCAGGCTGGAAGATAAGGTGGCTTACAAAAAGGCAGAGAATACAAGAAAAACACATATAGTTAAACATTCACACAACTAAGATTAAAATTAAAACAGTATTAAAGAGCAACAGAATTAAAACCAATCAGAACAGATTAAAAAGAGTACAGTGTCATAAAACAACAGAGAACTTTTTAAACAAAATCATTTTTCAAAGCTTGTTGGAAAAGAAAGTTCCCAACCTATCATGAATAGGAAAATAAGAAGTTCTAATTTCCCTAGAAGGGAGTTCCAAGGTGTGAGAGCAGCCACAGTGAATGCTTTCTCATGTGTTCCCACCTACTGTGCTTGTGTAGGTAGTGAGATAGACAGAAATGCCTTCCCTGCAGATCTGAAAGCTCAGGCAGACTTCTATGGGAAGATGGGGTTTTTCAAATAGGATGCGCCTGAGCGGTTTATAGCTTTATAGGTCAAAACCAGCAATTTGAATTGTACCTGGAAACAGATTGGCAGCCAGTGGAGCTGTTTCAACAAGGGTCTTCCATGGAACCAGCACCTGTTAGCAGTCTGGATGCAGCCGCCTTTATCCATGTGGAGAGGCGGGATAGAAATAAAAATGATGATGATGATGATGATGATGATGATGATGATGATGTTTCCAAACACTCTTCAAAGGCAGTTGCACGTAGTGTTAATTACAGTAATCTAGTCAGGATATAACTAATACAGTAATCCAATTGGATGTATAACCTCCAGCAATCTTATTGTCAGCTCTACTATTCCATATAATAATGGTCTGGGTTCCACAACCCAGTTCAAGATTCTTCAGCCTTGGTAACTTCCATGAAGCAGTGAATCCACTCCAGATTTTAGTAAAGAACTTAAAGGAGCTAGCCAAGATTCTAAACCCTTCCATCAAAATAGATTCAGGACTTTAGATATCTCCTTTAGCACTCAGACTGGAATTTTGACTAATGTTCATGGTGAAAACCAGAGTGAGTTAATTATACCAATGACATGGAATCAACATGTCAATTACTGTTATCATCTTGGTCTCCTTTTCACAAACCTTATTAATTATTTCCTTGGTTTAACAAACTGTGTGGTTAACCTGTTTTTTGCTGACTCTTGGATGTTACTCTGCTTTCTGCTTGTCTGCGCATTTGAGGTTTTCAACAAGAATATTTTACAAGCTCCATTGCAACTCAGTTTTCTCTAAAGTGTTCTTCAAAGCCAATTTGAAGTTTTGGCTTGGATGAGTTTCAGGGGAAGAGATTGGAGTACCAGTAAGATAAGTAAAAAATTTCTCAGAGGGTTCCATGGATCCCTACTAATAAAAGAATCATCAAGAAAGGAACATTTGGATAATGACACATGGATAATCTGGAATGCAGAAAATAATATATTGAAAGAGGACTCTATAAACAAGACTTCACATAGCCACTCTGTGTTGATAAATATGTGTGGCTCTCACTGGGTACAGGAGGAGAAGGTAAAGCATGATGTACACCAAAAGTAGAATTCATACAGCTTGCTGACCACCTGTAACCCCCAGAGACAGTCTCTGTGATCCACTGTAATCTCATTTTTAAGGACCTCATAATATTATGTTCTAGCATAAAGGAGGAGGGGAGGGAACGATAAAAAATAATGTGGCTGCACCTTTAAGACTGAGTGGTTTTTTATTTTTTCATGCTTTTCTGTACCTATAAACCCACTTCTTTGGATCCCATTCCATGTGGTATTAAGGCCTCAGGTATAAAAAGTATTTATACAGTTGTAGGAGTGGGACAGCATGTAACAGGATCCAGAAAGATGCCAATCACATCCCTTGTCCTAAATTTTCACTGGGCTACATAAGGTGATATAGGTGTTTGAAGTCTTTACAGTGGTCAGTTAGTACTGACATATAAAAGGAATGCACCTGTTATCAATGGTCAATTTCCATGAGTTCAAAACTCTCTCTTAGAAGATTATTTTTGTTATATGTGCAATAGTGAGGGCTTTTGTATTAATATATGTGGTATGTTGTGAAGCCATTGTCTTTGTTCATACCTCTGCTAATGGACTGGAATTTGTGAATATAATTCAATTCAGTGGTTTCTCCGTATCATTTTCTAGGTGACTTTAATAACAGAAGAGATAGAATGGATAGCAGTAAACTAGAACAGTCTCACAATGTTCTCACCATAAGGAGATTCTAATGAGATTGCCACGTGCTGGTGGGAATAGGTGCCTATGGAAGCCAATTTTAGGAACTAGAAAAAAATTTTTTTGTTCATATTGAACCAGGATAGACCAAAAGTAGCACAACTGATGTGTTGACTTTGCCCATTTGTCCTTAGAGGCACCTTGCATTAATGTTATATTTTTCCTTCTCTGCCTTTAAAAGCATTATACTAAGTTCAGACATTCATTCAGAATAGCACCCTAGAGTAAATGCTACATAAATACTATTTATCATGCTCCTGGCTTTAGGTATAAGTAATATATGCAATTACTGTTTGTTCTTGTTTTTCTGCTAGAGATATTTTTGATCTCCTTCTTTTTCTTGTCTACAGTTATGCATCATTTCTTCCTGATTATGAACTTACATTTTGCAAGCTTTTATTATGTTGTATATGATGTTAAAATAGACAATGCAGTATATCATTGCTGTCTCTGCAGATATATCGCCTATACAATTATTCTTTGCATTTGGAGCTTAGTTTAACACTATTATTTACTCTTCTGCAATTATTTCTAAAAATGGGAGCAGGAATAAAAGTAAAAAGCGAAAGGAGGAGAAAGATAACAAAATCAGCTCTGTGTCTGTGGTTAATTTAGCTAATTTCAGTTGTGATCTCAGCTTGTCCTCGGTGTAAATGTTCTGAGAACTTCAGACAAGATAAGTATATAATAGGTATAAAAGAACAATGAGGAAATGGACTATAGTACAGAAATGGACTATACTATAGAAGAGGGGTTTATTGTGTGCCTTCAAGTCATTTCTGATTTTTGACTCTAAGGTGACACTATCATGGCTTTTTTGTTTGCAAGATTTGATCAAAGGGGGTTTGCCATTGCCTTCTTCTGAGAATAAGAGAATGTCACTTGCTCAAGGTCATCCACTGGGTTTCTATGACTGAGTGATGATTTAGAATCATAGAATCATAGAGTTGGGAGAGACCACAAGAGCCATCCAGTCCAACCCGTTGCTGTGCAGGAACACACATCAAAGCATTCCCAACAAAAAGCCATCCAACCTCTGCTTAAAAACCTCCAAAGAAGGAGATTCTACCATGCTCTAAGGCAGCATATTCCACTGCCGGACAGCTCTGACTGTCAGGAACTTCTTCCTGAGGTTCAGGTGGAATCTCCTTTTCTGCAGCTTGAATCCATTGCTCCTTGTCCTAGTCTCTGGAGCAGCAGAAAACATGCCCACTCTACAACTATTAAATTTTAAACAATATTAATAATATAAATATATATCATTGGGATTATTTGAAAATACCACACTCATCATCTGTACTGGTGACTCCTGAGCCAACATGCAAATTTCAGCCACATCTCCATATCTAGAAAAGTAAGAGTGTGTGTGTGTGTGTGTGTGTTTTTTCCCTCATGGCTAAGTGCTGGGTCAAATAGACAACCTTCAAGGCAGGCCTGGTTCACACTGGAAACTACAATATGATTTGGTGTCTGTGTAAGAGAAAGACTGTGTGAAAATAAATGTTGTGATTGTAAATTTAGGTTTCAGTTTTATAAAAGCAACTATACCTGCAAGTTTCCATATTCCCAATCTGTGTAGCATTAATAAGCTATCTCAGACCTGATGGTCCAAGAGTGGCACAATTACAACTAGGGATATGTGTCTTTGTAAATTTCATTCTTGCCAGTAAGAACAATTTTACCATATTTTTGCTTGCTGCAAGGAAGTAGTTCAAATCTGAACTGTTTTCAAAGGCTTATTCTGTGCAAATAAATGTATGTGGAAATTTCATGTGCAGAAAGTCACATTTTCTGCACGGAAAACAAATTTTCCTCACAGATAACAGCACAGAAAATAACAGTTTTGCACAGAAAAAATTAGTTTCTGTGCAGAAAATTGGTTTTCTGTTCCAGAATGTGACTTTCTCCACAATACGTATTGTTACCCTGTGTGTTGGGGGGTCCCGGGAGGGGCGCCCAAATAACCGAATAAAGACACAAATTGGGAGAAATTAGCTGGAGCACTCTCTTGGCTAAACGAGAGGCAGGGTAACTTTAGCAGGGATCTTTAACCCTATGTATACAGCGGCGGGTCAGAGAGCAGCTAGACAAGGTTTTCAAAGCAACAAACAATATTTTATTAAAGACAAGAAACACGAAAGACAAGACATAAACTAACTAACTGGGAAATAGAAACAGGGAGTTGCAAAAGGGTAGGCAATACGACACCTGGTCTCGTAGTCCTGGAGAAGAGCGGGGTTCTGGGGAAGAAAGCTCAGCGTGGTTAGCTGAGGGGAGTTCCTTAGGCAACCGGCAGCAAGACGGGATGGAAGTCCAAAGTAGTCCGAAGACTGTTTGGAACTGAGGGGTTTTTATAGGGGAGTTTGTGCCTACCGGCTATGGCAAGCCAGGTGAGAACAAAAGGAGTTTTAGCGCTGGACAAAGGATTTGGCAAAGGTCAGGTTTACATGATTGGATTTGCTCTTGATGACAATAGCGTGGCCGGTACGTTGATGGCCCAACATAAAGGAATGGCTTGGCTGAGAGCCGTGCCACTATTGTGAAGTTTGCAGATGGAAGTTCCCTGAAGCTACGAGCGAGGCTTGAATTGCTGGCCTCAATAGGGTCTGGAATGTAAAACCATTAGCGGCCGCACTCTGTCCGTGCTTGTCCGGAGAACCTCGCAAACACGTGGAGTGGGGTGGCTGGAAGAAGATCAAGCTAAGGCCAAATTGTTTGATATCAAAATGATATCTGGGGTCCTCAGCAACAGTGCCATAGCTGGAGTAATAATATGGTTTTCTGTGCAAGGAAATTCTTCCTACACAGAAAAATTCCTGCAGAGAACGTTCTGCATAAACAAACAAACAAAACCACATGTGTGATCTGCACAGAATAAATCTCACCAACACTCTAGGACTCTTGTCAGGGTTTCTCCACACTTGAGAAACCTGCTTTTGTTTGTTTGCACCATTTTTTCTTTTTCTTTTACATCCCTAGTTATGTATCATTATTTTAAATAAAGTATACTATCTCTTACTAACTGGTGGAATCTTTGCAAACCCACCCATGACAGCCCATTATCATTTAAAAAAAAAAAAAATCCCAAAGACCCATGTAATTTACTTTAATTAAGGAAAAGCAGAGGTAACAATTAACCCATTGCAGCTTTTTTATTATTATTATATTAAACAGCCACCTGCACAGTGGGAATTTGACTGAGAAATATGTTCAAAATATTACACTCAACAGATGGTATCAGTGTTCATTTCCTATCACGCTAGGATGGATTTTGAACTGTTGGCCTTGAGGTGAGGAATAATTGTCTCCGATTGCCAATACAGCAAGCCAACATGTTACTCAAAGGGGCTTTTAATGAATATCTTTGTGTTTCTTTCATTATGCCAGTAAAATGTCTGCCCTCAATGTTTTTCAGTAACTGTGCATGTGTTCAGGAACTGAAATCAATCCACAGAAAGTTTAATGCAGCCAGTGGCAGAATTTGCTGCTGAAAGGAGAATTTGGCCCATTCAGAACACAAAAGAAGAAGATTCACTCTGAGGACAGTAACATTCCCAGCTGTAGATTTAACCAACTGAGAGCAGAGTAATGATTGCATATAATGAAACATGCAGCTTTTTAAAAAAGAGGCGTGTTTTTTTGTTTTTTTGTTTTTGTATGTATCTCTAAAGGAACCCTCTTCTTCCTGTTACAAATCTTTCAGGGAGGAAAAAAAAAACCGGATTAAAGTAGCACCTAATGAACTCAGTCACTTTATCAACCTGATTCAGAACAAAGTTAAACCTAAGTACTTCCAGTCAGGACAAGTCTCATTTTCTCCAATGTAAAAAGAAGTTATATGTTGCAGAAGTTCATGTGGGTCCCTGCATTACTGAATGAAAATGGTTTATATTGGTTGGACTAAGTTGGTGAAGATCTATGAAGTGGTTCCTGTATGTATAAGATTGCTCTTCACAAAGCTGAAAACACAGTCTTCAATTTAAAAGTATGTTACTTGATCTGACATTGACTCCTTTAAATTAAAGCTCATGTGATGCTGCCATTAGGATGTAAGTGCATCTTTACATGTTTCATGCTTTGGCTATTTTAATTTTGAAGTACAGCTCCCAGAATCCTCTAGCTAGCATGGCCACTGGTGATGCTGGAGGTTTTTGAGGGAGAAAATTATAGTTTAAAAAGTAAACTTCCCCATGTTCTGCTTATATCTCATAACATGTAAACAGCATAATATTTTATGTTGCTGTTTTAAGAAATTGTATTTTATATTTTATCTTATTATGATTGGGTATTATGCATTGCCTGAAGGGGCATCACCCTGAAAGATCGTATAAAAATATTTTAGATAAACAAACAAATTATCCTCTCACTTCTTTTGGGAGAGAAAGAATGAATGGAAGTTATGAATTTGATACCCAGATTTACCTGTGAATTCAGGCTCATTTTGTTTCTCTCTCTCTTTCTCTCTCCATAGATGGTTAGTGATGATGCTGAACACCTGTTATAATAATACTTCATGATGACAATGTAGAAAAGGCAAAAATAAAAAAGAACTTAGTTATCTTTTGGACTTAATGTCACAAACCACCAGAGACACATCTCTGACAGTATAGTATTGCTTTGCTTAATTATTTAATTATGTCTTTGACCCTTTCTTTTCAAATCAGTAAATGCCCATGCCAATATTTTTGAAGATGACACCTTGAGCATACCTGAATTACACACTTACAGCAGTTTGATGCCACTTTAACTGTCACAACTCCATCCTTTAGAATCCTGGGATTTGTTGAACTGGGTGGCACAGATACAATCCTAGTATTACTTGTGATGGTCTCAACTTTTCAATAGTACTCCTCTGATGATTCTGTTCACCACATCATGTGCTTCGTTCCCCTTGAGGGATGGATTTGAAACAGGGTATTTGAGGTCTTAAATCTTTGTTTAAGATCTCTTCCTTGGAATACTCTCCTGCTTGTTTGTGTAGCTCTGTGTATTTCCTTAGACAGGCAGCAGCTTCAGGCTGAAGGCTGGAACCATGAAGCAGCATCCTTGGACATCACCATCTTTTACTTATCCTGCTAAGATCATCATTTTGTTGAAATCCAGTGCTGTTAAATGAAATATCAGAGGAGAGCTCAGATAATTATCAAACAATAAAAAAGTTGCTATAAACCAATGAACAAACATTCAACATTTGACATTTAGACCTGAGTCATGTAAATTCCATAAACAATATAAAAAGCAAGTGTTGGGATGATGAAATACAATAAAATATTTTAATGAAAAAGCAACACCTACTTCCCAATCCAGCAACCAAGGTATTCAGGGAGAATCCAAGAGGGAAAGCTAGATGTGACCTCTTAACAAAACTACTATATAGAATGCAAACAGCCACCGTGGCCTGAATGCTCATCATATTGAATCTGCCTTCTCAGAACAAACTGGGAGAGAGTGCTATTCTCAAACATAATGTGACAAACCACCAGAGACATATCTCTTCTGACAGTATTAGTGCTCCTACAGCTGAGGCACAAGCATGTTCACAAGGCAAAAGTGAAGCGGTTTGTCTTCTTAGGGACAAGCACAATAGTCTCGGTCATTCGTCATCAAAGCAGGCCAACCTGGGAGTCAACTGGCCTCCTTGAGAGTAAAAAGAAAGATGAGGCAGAGCTGACATTCCTGATACATCTCCTCTGAAAGCCTGGGTAGGGTCTAATGACAAGGCAAAGTAATGAGTTGTTTGTGTGCGTTTTGATACTCCAGGACTTTTTATTTAAGAAGTTTACACAGTATTTTTGCTCAAAAATTTCTTTCCATACAAAATACATGTTTCAATACAAATACATTTGGTTATACATAAAATACATGTTTTGGTGTGCAAAAAAATTTGCAACATTTTGTGCTATTGCTGCTGAGGAATTTATACTATTGTCACTCTCATGCAGGGACAAAAAAAAATCTCATACTGCTGACTTTAACAGGAGGTCTTAGTGGGTTCTGTGTTGAGATGGTTTCTTACTGAGAATGATAAATTTTGAAGATACTTTCTACATTCCTAAGGCAGGATCAACCTATGGGAAGTGAAGGTGTTAGCAAGTTAACATGGTGGCCTTTGCATTTAGGTATTTGCAGAAAGTTAACTTGCTGCTTCCAGCCTGCACTGGATCACTGCTGCTCTTGTCTTCAGCTAGCCACCGTGATCCTTCAGCAGTAGGCATCACTGAATTTTTTTCACTATTGGGAGGTAGGGGTGGCTTGTTAAGGTTCTTTGGTAGCTATCCACATAGTCAATTCATACCTAGACAAAATTGAGGCTTTGCAGTGGTACCCTTGTCAAAAAGTATGCAACAAACTCTTCACCAGCCTTTCTATTTGAGATCAGTGATCAAAACTAAGACTGCATGCATGCAACACATGTATTCTTTACACCTAAAAATGGCAAGGCACGTGCTGTTAGCCTCAAGGCTGGACTTTTGCAATGCACTGCACTGCACATTAGGATACCTCTGGCTTAGAAATCTCTGTTAGTTCAAAACATGGCAGCCAGATTGGTTAGAAGTAGCTATATTACACCAATATTAAAATGACTCCACTGGCCAAGAGTTGGTTGGTGGGAAAAGTGAAAAGTGTCAGTTATTACCTTCAAAGCCCTATATGGTTTGGGTCCAGGTTACATATAGGATCACCTTCTCTTGTATGAGCTGCCCTGGTACACCCAGGTCCTCTGAGAGACATCTACTTCAGTTAGTCAAAACTGTTACCGAAGCACATTTTCTTTAGCTGCCCTCAGACTCTGGAATCATCTGCCAGAGGAGATCAGTCAACTTGAGACACCATCTGTATTTAAATCAGCAGTAAAGATCAGTCTCTTCTGGCAAGCCTATTCAGATTATTTTTAAATTAGGGTTTTTGAATCATGGATTTTAATATGCATTGGTTTATATGTTCTTTTAACTGCTGTTAACTCAATCTACAGAAGATATGGGTAAGAAATTGTTACTGTTATTGTTGCCTAGAATGCCTTTCCTACGTCACCACACTTTAAGTGACAGAATGCAATATTTACTCGACATAGGCTTAGTCTGTCCATTTAGGCAGGAAATTTATTTATGCAACAGGGGACAGAAAGGACATTTTCCCCTCTATCATAAATCAAAGTATTTTCCTTACCTTCTCCTTTGCTTTGTGATGGAAGAACCACTCAAATTGCCCCAACAAGAAGCCTCCAGTTCTCATGATCTTTTCTCTAGATGTATGGGGTGAGGCATCTGTCCAAACTGGTGCCCTTGTACATTTCTAAGCTGGGGCATAATTGTTATTTCCAAGTGCTAGGCTTTAGCATTGAATCCACCAGAATGGATGGTGAGTAAAGAAAACATTGCTTGCCCCAGTTGTTAGACATATCTCATTGGCTTGTTCTACAATGTGCACAGGAACAATTTTATTGCATTTTTCTAAGCCCTGAAAATAAAAATTCAGTCACTTCTATTCAGGCTGTTGTATTGTTATTTTACTATTTTCTAAATAGGTAATGGCTTCTTTAGAAGCAGACTTTTGCATTGTGAAAAAGAAATACCTACAGCATGAATTTTGTTTAGGTATTTAAATGTAGAGACAATTATTTACAGAAATAACCTATTATTCTTCCTAAAGCTATATTTTCCCATGGTGACCCTGGGCATATATAAAACCTACCCAATGTATGAAATCCATTGTCTAACACTAATGCATATTTTATATTTAATCGCAATATATATTTTGGGGACATTGAGTTATTAAGTATGTACATTTTTACAATGAATAAGCAATGGCTTACTGTTAGGGAATACACAGCACTACTCAATGAATAAATTATTCAGCTAATATTGTTCAGCTATACAGTTGGTCAAATATAAGTGATTTTATTCATAGAATAATACTGTTTTTCCTTAAACCCCAGTAAATGAAATGCATGGAATGATTGCACACAAGGAAGAAATGCTTATTGCATTTTATTTAGATTACAGCAGGAAAAAAAAGGAGAATTTTTAAAGTAGTGGACCATTTTTGTATTCTTAGTACTGTTGCCAAAGAGCTTTGCATTTGGACAGAACTGTCCTTGAATTGTCACTTCATTTTGCTTTCAGGTTTTTGTTTTTTTTTTCCTAATAAATTACAACCTGGTATCACTTTATCTGACTAAAACCAGCAGAAAACAAGAAGAATCTATAACCAGCAGAATTAATCTATGAACTGGAAAGTGAGTCACATTTAGGATGAAAACTATGCTGGAGTTTCTCTTGCACAGATTTTTTGCTTTGTTTTGTTTTTGTGTCACCATGATCAGTGGCTATGGTAGTTAAGATTGGGAGAGCTTTAGTCCTGAAATAGTCCAGCAGTTTTTGTACTATATTTGGATGTTACTAATGGCATTTAGTTGAAAATAACTCTCTTATAATAGAAATTTCAGCCTGAATCCCTTCTTCATCTGAGATTCCTATATGGTCCATGTACTGACATTAACATTGGTATTTTTTTTTTCCTTCTGGCATCCTAACAGTTTAATTTCACAAATTTCTCTACTCAAGGGTAAAGCCCACTGACTTCAGTGTGGTTTGCTCTCAGATTAGCCTGTGTAAGATTGCAGGTTCAGGCTATTGTACATGTACTGACTTTTGTTTTTCTGTTTTATCTTGAAGAGGCTCAACACCAGCAGTAGAAAATGTGTGTGCGTGTGCGTGTGTGTGTGTGTTGAGGGGCACAGAAAAGGAACTGTATTTTTCTGGGGAACCTTTTCTTCTTTGTCAAAAGAGAAATAATGAGATATTTTACTCTAACAGTTCCATGGTAAAATTATATTACCTCAAGCATGCCCTATTTAAGTTGGTGCAGTTAATTTTCAAGTAAGCATGGTTATGGTTGCAGTTGATACATTATTATATTTCTTTAACAATGACGTTGTTGCATTGCTATATCTCTTTATGTCGATTCTGACCTATGGTGACCCTATCATAGGGATTTCTTGGCAAGATTTATTCAGAGGGGCTTTGCCATTTTAAAATAGGCATGATTTCCCAACCTCTATCTCTTTGACTGAGGGTCCTTGCCACTTGTCAGCTGAGTATGGATTCTGTCTGGAGTCCCATTACCTCCTTCTGGTCATCTGAGTGTCCAGCTCATGATTGTGGTTAAACCAGATAGGCCAAGATAACTTCAACAGTCCACTTCAAGTTAACTTCAACACTCCACTTAAGAATTCTTAAGTCTTGAAACTTCAGCATATTTATATGGGAATTGAATGGGCTATTTTGATACTCTCTTAAGCTATTTATTATATGCATTCACATATATAATCTTCATTATATAACATTACATTACAGGTAAGGTATTAGTCATTTCTAGGGATGGGCCAAATGAATCCTCGAATCCTGGGCAAGGATTCAAGATTCATGGATTTGAATCCCCACGCAGGAGGAGGCAAATCAAATCTTTTGAATTCATACCTCTTCCTGCCCACGTCTGGCGCGATTGGGCTGGGGCTGGCAGGAGGAGATGGTGGGGACCATGATCTTTTCCCACCAGCAGCTGGTGCGATTGGGCCTGGGGCAGGTGGGAGGAAGCGGTGGGGAGTGTGATCTCACTCTCCCCCTCATTTTCCCAGCTGCTCCAGCAGCGATTGGGTCAGGGCAGGCGGGAGGAAGCAGTGGAGAGCACAATATCACTCTCCCTATTGTTTTCCCAGCCACCCCAGCCGCGAATGGGATCCGGGTGGACGGAAGTGGCAGAGAGAGCAATCTCACTCTCTCCCTTGTTTTCCCAGCTGCCCCAGTCATGACTGGGCCTGGGCGGGTGGGAGGAAGCAACTAGGAGCATGATTTTGCTCTCCCGCTCATTTTCCCAGCTGCCCCAACTGCAATTGGGCCCTGGGCAGGTGGGAGGAAGTGGTGAGGAGCACGGACTTGCATTCCCCCCATTTTCCTGGCTGCCCCAGTTGTGATCAGGCCCAGGGTGGGCAGAAGGAAGTGGCGGGGAGAACAATCTTGCTCTTCCCTTCGTTTTTCTGGCTGCCTCACTCTTCTCCTGCCCCTCTTGAGGAGGATTTGAAAGATTCAAGATTCATGAAATTTGTGGATTCACAGAACCTTCTAGGGATTCAGATTAGGAAAATTCTGAATTCGTTCCATCCCTGGTCATTTCATTGCATCATATAATATGCCCATCAAGAATGCAACCCTTTCTTCAGGAGATTTCACAGGGGTTGTATCTCTCTATTCAGCTCTTTAACAGGCTTGGTAATAATTACCCATTAAACTATTTACCATAGACTTCTATCTAACATAGTCAGATTCTTCAAACTTTCCAGCTTCCAGTAGTGTTTGTTAGGGCATTACACAGATGTTTCCTAAAAGGTTTTACATATACGTTTATAGAGTTCTGTCACTTGTATCATCCTTAACTCTCTTAGTAATATAACCCAGCCTATAATCCATTCAGGTAAACATTCTCATGCATTTGAAGAACTGCGCATCTCCAAGAAACTTCTGTCTAACAAAGGTGTTCAAGGGTTAATCTCCTTGTTAAATCTTAACAGCATTCATTACAATATATCTCTTCTTAGTATAACCTCACGAGTACAACCACCAGCTTTTCAGAGCAGCATGTCAGGCGTATCAGGAATGCTCATCACTACTTATAAAACAAAAGAAAACAAAAAAAACTTCTCTGTTGGAGGCTTGCAGAAAGCAGCATGATAAGAGCTAGTTCTCGGGTTCTTTTTATTCTCCTCTCACTTCTACTTACCTGGTTAGTTGACCAATCAAAATAACTCACAATGAGGTGTGAGGTGTCATTCAAATGAAATACAGATTTGAGGTAAGGCAGGTGTCTCTATTAGCATATCTATCTATCTATCTATCTATCTATCTATCTATCTATCTATCTATCTGCTATCATGCTATACTATCAAAGCATATATTAATGGAGTCTCTAGTACTCTTCTCGGATTGAGATGTACTTAGCCAGTTTTCCACTCCTCATTGCATTGCATAAACTCCATATAGAGTATAAATGAAACTTATCATTCCATATTTACTACATGCAATCAATATTAATTCTATTTATCTATCTAGCAGTTTGGAGGATACCAGATGCTCTATGAAGAGAATCTTAAATTTGATCTTTTCAAATGATATACTGACACACACACACACACACACACACACAATATTTATTTTTCTGATACATTTCTGTACAGGGAGACCTATATGGAGTTTATAAAAGTTGCCTTTTATCTAGCCAACATGAGTGGCTTATCTGCAATCAGCATGAGTGCTTGGGAGCAGTAGCCAGAAAAGTAACTTCTCTGAACTCTGTGTCTACACAGATAGAAGTCTAAAAAGATTTTTTTTCTCTGATGTAGACATGCCTAGTAGATGAGTATGAGGGAGGATCCTGGAGAAATCACATGATTCAGAGTTTTCCTGTCCTCTGTCAACCACAGGCATTGATCAGAGCAATGTTGTCTTGTTTGCTTTTCTTCTCTGACTAGTAGTCATTCCAGTATCACTCCTAACTCCAGGCCAAGAGATAAAACCATTGGCTTTTTGAGACTAGAATGTCTAGTTTTCTGCTACCCAGGCTTTAAGCTGTTTGGCAGCTTCTATAAGAGGGCAACAAGGGAGAGAGAGGAAGGCAGGTACATACTTTAGAAAAAGGATAGAAAATAAACATACACTACTTGCAACAGGTTCTTATTAAAACAGAAGGAGATTCTGCATAGAGAGGCATCATTGAGAGGGTGACTACCATTTATTATCACTAACTTATTCTTTGTTTCTTCAAGATCTAATACATTGATAGCTGTCCTGGAATGCCTTCATCATCCATCTACAGCACTGTCAGCAGGAAGCTGTGAGCTGTAACCTTCACAATTCATATTGTTTTATTGCAGAGTTCTTTTTGATAACAGCCGAGACAAGCTGTTTTCTGTGGAACTGAACTTGAAAGATGAAGCACCCAAATGCTGGCAGAAGAAATGCCACCTTTTCCTCCTGTTTGTGTGATCTGCCTGGATTGTGCTCAGGAAGCCAGAAGAATCAATTAAGGGAAATCGAGACTTGACACAGCAGAGTCAGCTTCAGTTTAAGGAAAAGCTTTTCATTATTTGGATTTTAGCAAATCAACAACATTCCTATGCGGTTAGTGTCAAAAGGAGTACATGGAAAGAACAACCATAGCAAACTGCTCATTTGGAAATTTCTACTGCTCCATATAACTACAGTTCTTGATTAAAAAAAAACAACTCTGAATATTTAATTGCTCCATAGGTATAACAAACCTCAGTCAATTTTTGGAAACATTTTTAATAACACAAGGGGCACCCATAATGTAATATGTTTATACTGGAATGCTGAAGTTATTTACTTAGAAGTTAAATTTTGATACATATAGGACTACATTCTTATTTATGCATATGTGAATCCATTTCAAATTGCAAAATTAGTTAATTAATTAATTGTAGAATCAACAGCTCCCAAGTCCTGATGACTGATAAATGATTCTCCACTCACTGATCTTCTCTAAGTAGGCACAACTTAGAGACCACAAAACAAGGGTGACAATCCTGCAGCAGAAGACATAACTGCCATTGTTTCCTATCCAACAGCTTTCCAAAATCCCATTTTCTTGATTTCAGCCCTCACCCAGACATTCCTGGTCAGCGAAGAGCAGAAGAAACAGCAGACAAATGTCCAGCTGTTTTCCTACAGCTAGAAAAATAGTGACAGACATCCACAGGGATCTCTAGGTTTCCTGAAGATGATGTCATTGCTCCACTTCCAGCTATAGGAAACTATGCTATCTACTGCTTCCCTACCCCTCACCAGCCAGGAAGTAGTTATGCTCAGGGGCTGCAGCTGAGAAAATGTGGGTTAAGAGGGAATTTTAGTCACTGTGAAGTCAGCAGAGAATTCTTACTTCAACAATGAACAAAAGTTGAGTTGTGATTGTACAGGTTTGCTTTGTGACATTATAATTCACCAACAGGATTCCAGTCAAGGTTATGATTTAATGACAAAATCATGAAAGTGTAGGAATGCATGTTGTCCCAGCAATTGTTTAGACATCATCTACTTTGCATAGAAGGTTAAATTTCAATAGGTACAGTTCTGATGAACTTCCGTGTTTATAAAAAACATGTGCAATGACCTTAAAGGCATCTCCTGGTCCAGTCTCAAGATCTATTGGATTTCCAT
Organism: Ctenosaura bakeri; assembly: GCA_948474755.1. Classification (NCBI taxonomy): domain Eukaryota; kingdom Metazoa; phylum Chordata; class Lepidosauria; order Squamata; family Iguanidae; genus Ctenosaura; species Ctenosaura bakeri. Next base: position 213,982 of record CAOLHI010001311.1, on the reverse strand, counting down.
GTACAAGTAAAGTGTTTGCACAGAGATGCAAAGTATCAAGTTTAACCTATATAAAACTAAGATTTAAATGTCTTGGGCCTATGTATTTAGGATTTTGTGCAAACATTACAGCCTGAGCCAACCTGTAGTTAACACAATTCATTTCTCCCTCTGCATGCACAAGAGTTAATCCAAACCTGTCTAATGACTGCAGTATACTATGATGAACACTAACAGCATTCAGAATTGTACCTGTGACAGAAGTTACTGATTTTCTTCAGTTAACATTTCAGAAAATATTACCAATGGTTGTAACTTGGAACTTCTTTTAATGCCTGCTGACTTTCAAACTCCACTGAAATTGCAAAATAGTATGACCGATTCAGAACTGTCTGACTAAAGATAAAATGTCATTGATCTTGATGCAGTTGTTCATCTGCTTTGGTGACAGCGAGTGGTGAGGCTGAAGTGATCACCATTTGGAGAATTTTACTTATCTAATCCTCTCATATTTCTTGTCTTGCCATGTTATTTTGACCTTCAGTTTGGTCTCCTATTCTCCTGCTAATTCACATCTTTGTTATCTGCTGCACAGACACATTTTAGAACTTTATTTTTTTTAATTAGTTTCATTCCTAAACACCAGTACATATATCTGACCATTTTTCTTCAACATCAGGCATATTGAGTTATAAATACCCTGCGCAGAAAACACAAATATGTTCATAGGATGTCAGATAACATCTTACCCAAGTCATAAATATGAAACATGAGTGGACATTTCTAAGCAAATACTGCCAAGCAACTTGCAGTCAAAATTTACTCCCCTTGAGATGTCACCAAAGAAGGAAAAAAGTTTCCAGTCATGGATGTTGTACATTCCAGCCATGTGCAAAGCAGAAGCAGACCCTAATAGGCTCTGACTTATCCAGTTTTCAGATTAACTTTATTAACTTCTGATGAGCAAGGAAATCACAGGTGGAGGCACTATGGACAATTGTCACCCTCCACATGAGCAACCACCTTTACTTATGTCTATTTCTTTCTTGTATTTACCATTCTCTTTCCTTGTGAGCACATGGTATGTTAGATAGCCTATGTTCTTTTTACATGTTTTATCTGTATCTGGGAACAGCTCTGGTTCAGCACTGGTTGTTAGGTTTAGCTATAAATGAATTTCACTGATAAGAACTGGAGAGGGTCTTATTCAAAATCACAAGTCACAAATTGATTAGGTCACCTTCCACAAACAATGGTTCTCAGCTACATTTCTAACTGTAATATGGGAATGACTGTAATGATGAATAACTGAAAATAGCTATCTACCTATTTCTACGTATCTATATGAAAATAGCTAGCTAGATATATTGTAGATATTCTCTGTGTGTGTGTATGCATGTGTGCAAGAGACATAAGTCTGCAGCCAAAGACATGTCATCTTCACATGTTCCTTTTCTTTCCTGACATTGTTTTGAAGTGTATTTCTATGTTATTGATCAGTGGAAGTGGGGAGATGGTCAACATAATGTCTTCAAGGCATGAGGTAAATTTTACAACACCAAGAGTGAAGTAATGGGCTGGTATGGGTGGAGGTCACAAACTCTCTTCCAAGAAGTTGATCTGAGTCCACATCAATAACTTCCTTTTTTTGGGGGGAGCTGCTCAGTTAGAAACAGACTAGGAAAAGTGCTTTGGTTTCCATCCAATATGGCATGTTCAACATCTTGCCTACCAAAGGCATTTCTCCAGTATTTCCTGCAACTCATAACCAAGTGTGCCCCCTGCATGCCATTTCTTATCCTCCAAAGCAGCTGCTTCCATTTCTGTATGCCTGTCAGCTTAAACCTCGCTTTCACACATATTTCACATTGTTCAAGAGAGCCTACCACAAATTTATAATTTTCTTTCGGGGCCCCATATACTGGTAGGTGTCAAATTCCACACTCTCCTCATTCCATGAACCTGGCAAATTTAAAAGTAAAAGAGGGTGATACAAAGTATGGAGTAACAGGAAACAATTCTTAAGTGGATTCCTCTTTTCTAATAAATGCTTGGACATTGGGTCTGAATAGTGGGAGCTTATGGTTCCAACATGAATAGGGTAATAAATCTGCTCCAATTTTTAATCTGAACTTTAAAGTAGTTATCCAAGGTGCTGAACCTGTGTTGGACACTAGAGCCACCAGACTATATAGGACCTGAAGGTTCTTCGGTAATTCCTCTGTAGTGTTAGATAACTGCATCAAACTTGGAATACAACTTACTGGCTGCACTAGGGTCTGGAATGACACCCTCCTTGTTGACCTTCTATCTGCAGGCAAAGACTTTTTTTTTTATTCTAAAAGGTAAAGGACTTTAGAGGGTTTTTAACTATTGTTAACTGGCTTTTATCCTTTTTGGGTGTATGTTTTAATTTTTTTAATATTGTAAATAGTTGAATTCTATTTTACTGTTGACCTTCTTATGTTTTTACCTATACTGTATTTGTTTTAAATTGTAGGACACCTTGGATCCCTTGGAGAAAAGGCTGAGGTATAAATGATGGTGGCGGTGGTGGCAGTGGTGGCAGTGGTGGTGGTGGTGATGATGATGAGTATAGTAATCGGTAAGGTCTCTGGGCCTTCTGTTTGATGGGCTTTCTCTGATGATCGAGAGAAGGACTTGGCAAAATGTTGCTGCCATTTTCAAGAGTATCTCAAGATTAAGTGTAATGAGTAGCTCCACTTTTGAAACATAGGTTTAATGTGTCAGAAGATGTGGAATGTGCAACAGAAACACTTCAGACTGTCATTCAGTATCAGGTTTTGTCTTGCACTGTGCCAATTTTCATTCTTATCTTCATTCCAAAATCTTCTACAAATGTGCCCCAAATCATCCAAAGCTGATATGGGAAAATGAATTGCAGAGGGATGAAAATTCCTTTCTGCCACCCATCTCATTGTATTGATAGACATATTGGCACAGAACCCGAAGTATTAAAAGGAGCCAGTTTATCTCATTTTGAGCAGTGTTTGTTACTGAGAAGCAAGCATTACCTTCAGCTTTAAGGATCATTTTAAACCACCAAATTCCACTGCATCTTCAATTTTTCTATTCGTTCAGCCACTCCCTGCCTAGAATCCACTAATGCCATCAGTATTTTCCACCTATATATGCACTTAAGGTTATTTATTTAATTTTTTTTCTTGGTGATACAATGCAGAATACCCTTTGCTGTGTGTGTGTGCGCGCGTGCATGTGTGTTTTGTAAGGAGAGAATACTAATGAGATGGGATAGGGTGGAAAAGTGCTGGTGACAGGAGAGATGCTTCCCTTTTACAAATAGACATGTCGTTCTGCATGGTTGTAAAAGGTTTCCTTTGAGGGAAAAGTGCTTTCTGTCATACTGACGTGTGAAGCCATTGTATACCTCAATGTGTTTTAGTTAAAATTCATGTGGCAAGTGAATTAAATAGCTCGCTGCTAGCCATTGAGCAGCTCTGTAAACTACAGATGCTTTTGAGAGGTTGTATGGAGATGAAATTACAGTTGCATTGTTTCTTTCTCAGCATCATTTATTACTTTGGAGAAACACAGAAAGGGGAATGTCATATTATGGCAGAGACTGTAGTTTTATCTAAAATAAGCTCATTCATTGAGACAGATTCATTATTAACAAGTCAGAAGGCAAATGATTAAACAGCTTTCCCCCTTTTAGAATATCAAATAGAAATCAATGTATATTATACAATGTTGGCAGCTGAGATTGCAAAAGACCCAAGAATGATATAAAGCAAGCAACTTATGAGAATATTTTCCCGCCAGGATTTTAGCTTTAGGATAAAGTACAATATCCTTTCTCCTTCTGGCTTACTTTGCACAAATTTCAGTATTACTTTGCACAAACAAACAAATAACAAGCTGACTATACATACTGTATCAGCTTGCTGTACTCTGAATCCATCTTCTGCTAAGCATACGGCTCAAACAGTTGGAAGGAGATCCTTATAGGTTGTAAAGGAAAAATCCCTCCTTTCCTGCCAAGTAATGCCAGCATATTGCAATGTGTCTGCCTATCATTGGAAAGGAAGTAGGGCTTCTGTATCTTTTTATGAGAGATTTACACAGTTCTCCCCTTGGAAATAATACCTGAACTTACTATGATGTATCTCAAGGCCAAGTAATGGTGAAGGCAAAGGAGCAGTTTCTACTATGATCTCTAGAAAGATAAGAATGGATGAGTTACTAGTGTCATTATTATTACTGACATTATTGTTGTTGTTGTTGTTTTTATTGGCTGAGATCCTATATTATCAACTTAGTTCTGAATGCATGACTAAGTATTACCTCCTTGCCTGACCTCCCAAACCTACCTTAATTGCCAGCAGCCACTCCAAGCAATGTAGGCCTATTCTGCTGATAATCAGGGTACAACCAGATGATATTTTCAGCTCCCTCCTGCCAGTGATCTGCAGTGCAATGAGGAATTGAAACAAGGATTTTGCTTTTGATTCTTAGAACATCACTAACTTCCAGGAGGGGCATGGAAACAATATGTGCTGCTCCAATAGAACAGATTTCCATCACTTGACGCAGCTTATTGGAGATTAAGGTGGAATTCAAGGGGCATTTATGATTGTGGCAATAGTGTCACAATTGTGAATACATAGTACAATTGAATATGGAGTAGTTATAGTTATAGATCTGTAACTCTAGGTTATGAATCCAAAATTGCAATGCTATTTCCCTCATCATCATCATAATTCCAATAAAACCGAAACTAAAATATTTCTAATCTGCCTTTCCATTAAAAGGCTGCTAACAATCATTATAAAGGAGGAAGATTAAAAGCAAATTAAGCACACCTCTAAAAGAACTAAAAACAGATTAGAAAGTAAAATCATCACTATCAAGCAATGAAATCATTATTGTCAATAAATCAACCCAAAAGACCAGTTGGAAGCCATATGTCTGTAGACCATTTCTGTAACTGGCAGAAATGGGAATGTATTGCAGCTCTGTGAGGCATGTATTCTGTAGTCTGGGAGCAATGTAGGACAAAGCCATCTCCTATGCACCCTTCATGACATGGTAGACTCCAAATGGACTCTTCTAAAGACTTAAGTATCTGAACAGGTTCATAACAAAACAGGCTATTCCTTAGACAGCTATATGTCCCACTGGAGATCAAGATGGCAACCTTGATGCTGAAGGGGACCCCTAACGTGGGTTTGCATGTGCTAACCCAAAATGCTTGCAGCTCTGTTTCTTACCTATCTGGTACTAGGGAAATTCCTTCATAAGAACAAGCTGACACTGTGAAGGTGGCATAGAAGAGTTTTGTTCTCTAAAGACACCAAGAATTGGTGTGTGTGTGGGGGGCGATATGTAGCAAGGACCAGTGGATGATTGTTCACCTTTCAGGATACTGTAATGATCAACTCATTTCTAAAAGACAAAACTTCTATTGAATTTGGTAACTTCATAGAATTTTCCCAGTGCATGCACTTTGCAGTAGTGACTTGGCAAATCTGACAACCTATATTAGGATGTAAGAACTCTGGGCTTAGTGCTCCCATTCTTGTCTGTCAGAGTGTGGAACAGAAATGCATTTTCTTTCTCTAAATAAAGTTGGATCCTTGATTCACCAGCATGGCTTACTAATCTTCCCTGGTACAGCTGGAAAAAAGCAATTTTACTTCAATACCATGTACCAGTTTGTAGCTTAGTGGATGCATATTGCACCAACAAGGGTAGCTCCGTATTATCACATAGCAGTAGTCAAGACATGATGCAATTAATACACAGATGATGGACAACTATTGCCAGATTGGGTTGACTCAGGAAAGCTTGGTGTACTAAGCAAAGTGTGAAAAACCTTTGCAACCTGTGAATTCAAGGACAGCAAATGCTCAAGGATGCTCCTGGACTGGGAATTTGACCTTCCAGGGTCAGGTCAACCTCTTCTAGAACAAGTGGAATACCAATCCACAAGTCAAACATGCTACTGACAAACAGAAGCTACTTTTTAAAAATCAGGTTTTAATTTTAGTTTCTTAATAAGTAATCTATCTCATTGAATAAATTTATTATTGATAAATGACAGTTTAAGCCTATCCTCCCTCCTACACACACAGGCACAGACATATGTTAAAAGCAAAGCAAAGAAACATATGGAAAAATCACATTCAGCACAGGATGCAACATTGACTGTTTTTATATTGTGTTCTTATCACAGCTCTCCATAAAAGAGAAATTAACTGTAGATAGGTAGTTTTCCTATCATCTGCTGCAATGCTTCAGTCATTGACTGAGGAAGAATATTAGAGGGAGACTGTGCTCAGCAAGGTTTCTTGCTTGTGTGAGGCAAGCAATGACCAATTTGAACTTCAAAAGCACTCCAGAAAAGTAGGAAATGGATATCCCTACTTCAGAATCATGGGGCTAGGTTATTGCGTAAGCGGAAGGAATATCTCTACTTAGTATTATTGACAGAGAGCTTGCGATATACTCTACAATTCTGAAAATATGCAAGAGAGAAGGAGAAAGCAGTTATATTCACATAGTGGTGGGCCTTAGAATAATATTTATCCCAGGGATGAAGGGACTGGATCTTTGAGAGTCTTGGAGAGCAGGGAAAGTATATTGGTTTCAATCCTCATTTCCAGCATATTTCCTTTACACTGATTTGTGAGCTATACAGTACAGTAGTCAATTCTAGTGTAAGGCCTCCAGGTATCATTGGACTTCAGCTCCCAGAAGCTCCAACCAGCATTGTCACTGGTCAGGGAATGTGGGAGCCAAGTGCCACAACATCACTGGGAACCTCTGGAGTAAAGAAACAAGAAGCATAAGAAGATTCCGTTTACATTTAGCTACATTAAAACTAGCAAGAGGCCTATGAACTTCTTACTAGGAGTATAGCTAATTTCTCTTTTAATAAATCCACACTTTGATCTTTGCTTTTGTTTCTTCCTTTTCTGCTTCTCTTGCCATCTCTGCTTGCTGGCTATCTTTTTATTCCACAAAGAATGTGTGAAGAATTCATTTCAGTATGAGAAGTTTGAGAAGCTTGTCTTGGGTTATCTTCCCAGATTGGCTGTGGGGAAGACATAGTTTATGCTCTAGAATCGTTACATAGAGGAATGACCTCAGATACATCCCATCAAAATGTAATATTTTATAAATATCCATAGAAAAATCTTCATATTTCAAATGCATGGAAAGTATCCCTTAAATATGCTTAAGTCATTGGGAAAATGGGATTAAGCCATTCATAAAATTTAAGACATGCACGCAAAACTTGTAAAAGGTGAAGGAAAAATATTCAATAAAAGAAATAGGAAAAAAGCATTCAGCACTGGGCATGGAACAGTAACGGAGGTGAGAAAGGGCGGGTGTCTGCATAAGTGGACTTCATAGATATGCACATCCCTAGATGTCATTGGCTTATTTATTCTGCTCTCCTAAGGTAGCAGCTAGCTAAATCAAAGATACTCTCTCCAGGCAAGAATAATTCCCTTACCTAGGGATACCATGCTAAAGTTTGAAATAGCATTTCAAAGGTTCAGAGGTCAACAGTGTAGCAAAGGCCAAATATAATCGGCAGAGTTGAAGTACTGAATTGAAAGGAAGCTTGGTGGTCACTGGAGGAGCACTGGACAGGCCATACTAGAATTAGAATTAGGCAGTTTTGTAACAGAGGGCTGCTGTTAAGTTACTACTTAATAGAGATGGCAGAGTGCCAAAATCCATTATGCACCAATGTGCATCACACACTGATGCACGTTGGTTCTGATGCACATCGGACACTTTTGCCAGTGTCCTAATATACCATTTTGCAATTTCCTAACAGTGTTTCTTAGCTCCTCTGCTAGTTACCTAAGCAGGTAGAATGTTATGTTAAGTAAAACGTGTTATAGAATTCCAGCAAATTAAATTAGGATCCTCAAACAAATAAGACAACATGGAACAACTTGAGAAAGGAATGGAAAAAGACTCAGAGAGTCTGAGCCAAGGTGAAAAAGAAGCATCACCCACATCCTCACCATAGCTCTTCTAACAATCTGCTACTATCAGCTAAAATAAATGAAAAGATACAGGAGATAAATATATAATTTCATTTGCACATTCCATCCTTATAAGAACTGAGGTTGTCGAGTACCAGTGAGATGCTTGTCTGCCTAGAGCTTAAGTGTGAATTTCAGGGGGGTCTGCACTTGTAAATTTCAGAGGAAATCAACTTCTTCATGGATTCCACTGAGTAGATTCAGGAACCAATTCATCCCCATGGAAGGCATTGTGGACATATTGACAGGTTCACATGATGGACTTAGTTACAACAGCAGCTATCACATCTCTCTGTTGTGTCATACTATGGATACTGTGATTCTTTGGGGGTTTTTTTCCCTATTTTGCCACTATTTATTTTAACATTCGTTTGTCAAAGAATATATCTTCCTGTTGTTGTTGTTATTGTTATTGTTGTTGTTGTTGTGTACCATCAGGTTGTTTCTGACTTACAATGACTTTAAGGTGAACCTATCACAGCGTTTTCTGGGGCTGAGTGTGTGTGATGCATGCAAGTCACCCAGTGGGTTTCCATGGCTAAGCAGAGAATTGAACCCTGGTCTCCAGGCTCATTGTCCAATGCTCAAACCACTATGCTACACTGGTTCTAATATACACATACATATACATATACACAAATACACAACACACACACACACTATCTTAAAAGGTCTATGACCCGTTTCATGGTAGCTTAGTCCTTAACCCTGGCTCCACCAACTTTCTTTAAAACCATAGATTACAAGACTGTTGACACCTTCCAATATCTGATGCAGTCTGGTTGAACTGTCAGACTGATTGTCTCTGCATAAACTCTGTATTCACACCCACTGCATCTGCTGAACATACATTACATAGCAGATTCTAATCTAAGCTTCCTCATAAGTGCATGTGGTCACCTTGGGATAACTATAGCCTGTGCATCTAGCCTACTCTGTATGATTACTTTTAGGATAAAAATGAGGGTGGGTGGGGAATTAGCTAAAATAGATATAGTCTGAACAAACAGAATTGTCACAAAGAATTTGATGTATTCCAATGGCCTTTTAGGAGATCAAAAACACTCCCACTCCCCTCTCTCTGGGGATATACAAATATACATAAGGCACTCCCTCTTTCTCACACACAATCACATGTTCCTTTTCACAAATGCATAAACAACTACCTATTATCTTGTCTAGAAACTGTCTACTCTGTCCTATGTACATTTCTTCAACTTAAATCCTAGAAGCAAATGTCAAAGGCAGAGCACAATGGGGGAATGTGGAGATATCATTGTAACAAGTGACCACTCTGCAATTTAATCAGTGGTCCATGTGACTGATTCCTGCATGCTGTTGCTATTGCCAAAAGATTTGTATTGTAGGGTTAGAAAGGCCAACAGACAGCTGTTCAATGGTCAGAAGATTTCACTGCTTTAGCTACTCAGAATGTGTATTTCATAGATCAAGAAAATGTGGTTTTGGAAATATGATCAACTTGTATTAGCGCAGATAGATAGATAGATAGATAGATAGATAGATAGATAGATAGATAGATAGACAGACAGACAGATGATAGATAAACTCTACTCTATTAGGGATGTAATTCTATTCCTGAAGGAAGCAATGAGTAATTTTAGCAGTTTTCTTTCCACTGCAAGAAAATCTTTAAAAACTAGTTTTCAAGGCCTATTCACACCTCCAAATTTTCCCTGCACAGGAACCTTTTTTTTTTTTTGGTGCAGAAAAGAAATTGTTCTGTGCAGAATAATATTTCTGTGTTCCAAAGTATAAACTTTACACAGAATAAATCCTAAAGTGCAGATTCTCATCTGTCCATGATTCTCCTCATTAGAGTTTCCCAGGACTTGAGGAACACATTTTCAACCATTTCTCAAATACTTTCAATCAATACTTTCTACAGTAGAGTCTCAATTATCTGTCCTGTGGTAATCCGACATTCTGGATTATCCGACGTTGCGGCTGCTTGGGGGCATGGCTGTAGGCGTTTCCTCGCCCCAAAACATGGCCTCAAGCCTTCCGGATTTCAGGCGGAGGGCGCGAGTCATTGGGTCTCAGAGAGTTCCAACACTCTCGCCCTGCTGCAGCCCTTTCCTATTCCCAAGTTGCCTCTTTCCCTCAAAGTCCCTTGAGTCTGCGGGGAAGAGGGGAAGCAGACACTTACTCTCCACCACCCACAACCGGCACCCTCCCCCCTCACCTGCCCGACTTCGCTGTTTGACCCACACCCAGAGGCTGCCCCCTCTTGCATCATGTGCCCCTCGGGGCCAATCCGGGCCAGCCAGGAGGTACTGTATTCAGGAATTGCTCTGGCAGGCAGAGGAGTCGAGGAATGGGGCACATTGCTTTCCGGCCGTGGAGGCGGAGGCAGGAGATGGACGTGTTGGGCGGCGGCGGCTCCTTTCGGCGGCTGAGGCTACCATGGACTAAATGCCTCTGGGTCTCCCTTCGGCTGCCACCGCTGCCCTCTGGGGTTCTGTGTTTTACCTGTTGCTTCCTCTGACGCCGGCCGCCTGCTCCTCTCGGTCTCTTTCTCCCGGTCACTGGAAGCGCCGTGGCCCTTTGCCCTCACCTGGAGCGTCCTTCCCATCACTTGGGCCCCAAACCTGCTCTTTCGTGGTCTGGCTCGGGACCCGGGGGTGCTCTTGCCTGGCTCCCGCCTTCCTAGCCCAGCTTCCTCACTCTTTCTCCCCCTCTCTCTGCCCTTCCCCCCCGCCTTGCGCCTCTTGCTCCTTCTGCCTGCCTGCCTGCCGTTCAGCCTCCTTGCATTTTCTCATCCTCTCTTCCTGTCCCCCTACTCCCCATGCCACCGCGCATCTCTCTTTTTTTGTTTCTCCTTCCACTTATAACTCACCCCTTGACCCCATAGACCTTTTTTCCATTTAATTCTGCTGCAGCCAGACTTTTCCACTTCCTCTTTGCTTGTGTCCTGTGCAACGTTCCCCTGTATCCCCCAGGCTTACCTCTCCGGATTATCCGACATTTTCGGCTATCCGACTATCAGCCCGCCTGAGACTCTACTGTATCTACTTTCTATCTATGCCTATCTTATGTTCATATCCTACATACATCTCTCCTTTCCCTGTTTTACTTTCCTCTCCCCCTTTTCTTTGTAATCATAGTTTAAAAACTGGAATTTGAAAAAGGAAAAAAAGGCTTTTAACCTGCATCCAGCTTTCTCTAAATCTGGTTTAGATCTCTTACCACTCCACCCCTCAGCCACTACAACCCTGGCTCCTTTAATGAGTATAGGTCAACTCCCCTCTTCTTTCTTTGCAATCCTCACCCCCACCCTAGGCATTTATGTTATCACACTGGCTTCATGCTTATGTTGGATGGCTGAGTCTCTGGACTGGTCCATATTGTTTTGGACTGTGCCTTTTCTCTCTGAAAATGAATTGGACCAATGTGATCTGATCTTGATTTGGAACAAATAAATCCAAATCACTTTGGGATTCAGCTGAATCTGTTGTACTCTCCTGTAGTGGCTCAATTCCCAGAAACCAGAGACTCTCGGATTGGAAAGCAAGAGTTTATTCAGCCGCCTGGACTCTGGCGGAATCCTTCCCAAAGACCAGAGTCCTGCCCATTAGATTTTACAGTTTTTTTATACTACAAACTACAAACTACATATTATAAACAATTGCAGCACAAGTCATTTTGACATTTTACTTCCCCATCTCTCCCTCGTCCTCGCTGATAAGCAGGAGAACCCTGCCTCAAGCAGACTCTGTCCCAGTCAAGCAGATTTTGTCCCAGCCTTCCTGTTGTTGACCTCTGTTAGAACACAGATTGCCCAGCAAGGTTTCCTGCTTAACCCTTTCACTCCCTTGTCTCTATGCTTTTTACTATCTACCTGAAACTGTTGGAAAGTCACTTAGAAGACTGAGCTGTAGTAGCATCAGCCTACTGATGATATACACAGCTCTACTTCTCATTTATTCTGATCTAAGGAAGATATTGGGAACTCTAAATCAGTGTCTAGCATCACTTTATGCATGGATCTGAATGAACAAAGTGAACTGAATGCAAAATGTGGCTGCCAGGATAATGGCTGGAAAGCAGACCACATTACTCAAGTATTGTATCAACTTTATGGAGAACCTATTTATTTTCAGGTTCACGCTAATGTTCTGATTATGATCTTTAAATCTCTAAGTAGCTTGTGATTAGGGTAGCTCAAGAACCTCATTTCCCCAAGTGATCCTCCCAGAGTCCTGAGATGAGCTGAAAAGATCTTGATCTTATTACCTTTAAAGGTACAATAACATATCCAAGAGACAGAATTCTTTGATGTTGGCCTCAAAGTTATGGAATATTATTGGCAAGGGGTAAGGGAGAGGGATTATATCTGGCTGGATTTTTGGTCTGTTTTTATGCAGATACTGAAGAAACCATCTTTAAATGTTTTTTTCTAATTATTAATGAACTGCTGTATTAAAGTTACTTTTCAAGAAATAACTGTATTAATTTGCATAGAAGGAGAAAAGGAAGTAGGAAGGAATCTACTAGCATCCTGAAAAAGTGATATTAAAACCACAGATTTTTAAACATATTTACCCACTTGTGGGAATGGGATAGAACATAATAGGGTACAGAAGATATAAATAGTGGCGATAACCATAAGTTATCAGAGTATTGTGAGATGATACAGGTTTTTCAAGTGGTTGGTAGAGGCCAGTTACTACTAAGTTGTGAATGTAATAAATCTGCTTATCAAAAGTCAATTCCCTTAGGGTCATAAACGTCTTCTTTTGTTATATGGGAAGTTGTGAGGAGTTTGTATGTTAATATATGTACTGTGTCATGAAACCATTATCTCTGCTCAAACTCTGCTGATGAAATGGAATTTTGAATATATCTGAATCCAGCTGTTTCACAGGATTAAAAACCTGTGGCTTTAATGTCACTCTGTCAGGACATCTGAAAACAGGGACTGATATCCCCAAAAGTTCATGATAAAATAGATTAGTTAGTCTTAAGGGTGCTGCTAGATTCTTCCCTATCTCCATTTTTTCCCTGATTCTGATGCTGCTGTTCTCTGTATGTTAGTTGATTAATAGTACATATTTTCCTTTGTTTTAAATTGCCAATACAATTGGCTTTATTTTAGTAAGCTCTATGGTGTATATTCATAAATAGAAAAGCTGGTTGTACATTGATGATTATGATAATGATGATCATGAGGCTTATTTTCACAGTCTACCAGATGTAACACACTGGGATTTTGATCCATCGGCGGTTTATATTTTACCCAAGAATCTAAGAATCAGTGAGATATACTCAGATAATGTTCCAAGTAATGTCACTGTTGGCAGTGGTGCTATTATGATCCTATCTACAATAATGTCATTCAGATGTTTTGTCAGTTTGTTTGGAATTGTCTCCAGAGCACCATTACTACTGCAATTGTGGCTGGGTTTTTTCCCCCGGAGAAATTGTCAGGAAGCAAAGCGCAATGGGTGGTGAGTCATGGATATCTGTAACTCCACTCCTCCCCAAGTAAAATTTGAAATATTGAATGGCATGTACCCTGTCCTTCACACAAGCTCCAGTTTCAGCCCCTTGTCCTTGGGGCAAATCATTACAGGCACACTAGAGCAGCAGAATCTCTTCCCAGCTGCCCAGGTAACATGAATTTGTTTTTAGAATGATGAATAATTGAAGCTGGGTATCAGAGAAGAAAAGTAGGAGAAATTGTGCAAACAAGTTCTACAGTGATTATCACTCTAATATTCCCAGTGGTTGTCTGACTACCTCTATCACTCAATAAAACCATGGAGTTCAGTATTTCCTACACTGAATTGTTGAACTGACTTGGCTGTCCTTGAATTTTTGTAAATCTATAAACATTTCTTAACAGGCAAAATATGGAGATTTTATGAACAAGAATGCTTTGTAGATTGAGACTCAGAGGTCAACAGAATATGCATGATAATTGTAGGTCTATTGCTCCATATAGAGAACTGGCTTCATAAGGGAGCCAATTCTGTTCATGTAAGAACAGAGAGAGGGAGATAATAATGAGAGGGAATTCTTTTATTGCATTAGCAGGAGCTATTGGCACAAGGACAACCAGATACATAAATATAAGGCAAGAAAGATAACAAGACAAGTGGCATGGTAATTTTTAATTCCTACAGTTATGTACTGAATTTAGACATTGTTACTTGCAGTAGGAGAGCCAGAGTAGTATATTGATTTGAGTACTGGACTATGACTTTGGAGACCAGGGTTCGAATCCCCTCTCATTGGTTACCTTGGTCAAGTCACACTCTCTCAGCCTCAGAGGAAAGCAAATACAACTCCCTGTGATGGATTCACCTTAGGGATGCCATGTCATAGACATCTTAGGGATGCAATGTCATAGACACCTTAGAGATGCTATGTCATAGACATGACTTGAAGGCACACAACAGCAGTAAACAGTGCCAGATATAAACTTGTGAAGTGATGGAGGTAGTGCTCTGATGAAAAAAAAAGAAAAAGAATCTTCCACATGTTGGATACTATTTGTATGCAATTTTATAGAAAGATCATTTTTTTAAAAAAAAGAAGACAAAAATTCAGAGAAATTCTCATGGAAACAACTGAGAGTTCTTATGAGGTGGCTGAAAAATATGTAGCCTGTCTATTATTGTGTAAGTTATACTGAACACATGGAGGGAACTTCTGAGTACACATCACACTTGTAAAAGTCTTAATATTTAAGGATGTTTCAATGATAATGGAAGGGGACAGCAATTTCCCCTCTTCTCTCTAGTAGGAAAAATTAATAACCATCTGCCTGCCAATGTTAAGCCCCACATCTCACCTTAAAAACACTGCTGGGTATCCTATGTTTTGGTTCATGTGGTCTGTAATTTCCATCATCTCTCAAGTGTACCTGCAATAGATGCAATGATGACAGAGAGTTTCTAGTGGGTCTCTTTACACCCACTGAATATTGTGTGATGTTTGTTTGTGCACCCTGAATGTGATCCTCACTTGAATGTTCTTAATGGTGGTAGTTCTTCTGAATGAAGTCTGTGTGGAGGGATGGTGGATTATAGGATTTATGCAAATCATGATAAATCTTCCCTCATTCCACTGAGCTCTGACCAAACGTGGCTCAGAGTCAAGTGCAAAACAAAACACATAGAGCAGAGTTGATAAACACAGCAACAAAAGCGTGTGCAGAAGAGTATGATACGCAGCACTGTTCTAACCTCAAAACTCACCCACTAAGGAACACTATCAGACAGTGTTGTCTTCCAAGGATACCTGGAGGCTTTTAATCTTCTGTTCCAATATATACATATGTACAGGATTCGCAGATCCTCCAACAGAGATTCAGCATTCCATTGTCAACACATCAAGTGGAGATACACTCTGGCAAAGCCTCCGGCCAACAATCAGGCAGACCAAGAGAGATGTTGGCCAGATCCCATCTCCTTATATACACAGGGACTAGCTGATGTAACCCCAGCCAGGATTTATGTCCCACGGCTGATGTAACCCCTTGTCCTGGTTACATTACACTGTGACTCAGCTTTTTGTCCCAAGGAGATTACCTCATGACATGCACAGTCATTCCCCCAGATGCTTTCCACATGTACATCATAAGTATTTTATTGGACCAAAGGTCACAGCAAACCTTTTCCAACAGTCTGGGGTTTGTCCCAACAACCTAGTATAAATTTAACTATATGTCAATGTTACTTTATAAAATCCTGTCAACTATTAGTAACATGACTAAAAATAAGACTAAGTTTAGACAGCTGGATTGTGATCTCTCTTGTTTTTTATTTTTAAGATCAAAATGTGCTTTTGGGGATGCCTGGTCCAAGTTCTATTTAACTAAAGTGGATTAATCAAATCAACTGTTGAACAGTGAGTCAACATATATGTAAAATTAATTGATTCAGTAGGTCTACTTTCACTGCTGCTACCAATAGGATTCAGGCTACAGGTTCCTTGTGAGTCAGAGAGTAGAAAAAAGAAGCATAGTGGCCCTTATATTATCAGTGCTAGAAATTAACTTTTAAGTGATACATTATGTAAAAAAGTTGTATGTCATATCTTTCTACATTCAAGTTGAGTCCCATTTTCAAGGTCATTCAATCTGAGGATTACTTTTTGGGGGAACAGGTTAAATTTGGCATTCCTCAAAGTACAAAAGCAACCAAATTCATAAGTATTCATGGTGGGCTATTTGGAAGCAGAAAAAGATCAGCATAGGTACCAGTATGGCCCCAGAAATAGGGTTGCCAGGTGAAATAAGTTGTTTAAAGGAGGGAATTCCATGGTAACACCTGCTAAAATCCCCTCTTCTAGCCAATCATTAAAGGGACAGAAGCCCTATCCCTTATTTCACTTGGAAAACTTATTCAGAAACCACAGGAATATTTTCTTTCATTCAGAATGAGATTCTTTAAAAAAAACCACATACATTTCTGAGGCAGCAGCAGAGTGGGTTAATCCACAAATATATGCAATAAAAATTTCAGTGCAGTTTACTAAATATGTCTCATAACTCATCTTCTTTTCTCACTAATGCAATTATTCATCATTTAAAGTTAATTGCTGATTCTGACTACAGCAGTCTCAGGGCATTATGAGTCTGTAAAGAAAGGTCACAAAGTGATTGACTGTTATGAGCAAGAGGAAAAAGTTAATTTGCCTTTAGACAAAAAGAACGTTCTAGGTATATTTTATATCTTTGCCTTCTTGACTGGAACTTTGGTTAACTGTTTCTCCCAGGAAGGCAATGATGTTTTCTCCATTATTGCAACGTCCACCCATCTTCCCACAAAGGTTCAGTGCTCCATGACACAGGCCTTGCTTTTATTGCAACGTGCAGACAATTTTGATGCTGGGAAAATTCCCCTTAGCATTATCCATCTGTTCATATTGCATCTGGTTTTTAACACTTCCTCATATTATTTGCACCAAAGAGCAAAGCATGCTGTGAAATAAAGTAGAAATGAATCCATAGTTCTGTTGCTTGTTGTGAGCATCCCACAGTTACTATCTGAGCTTCATTAAATAAGATGGCCTTGAACTTGATTACCTTTGTCACTTAAACCCTTTGATCAGTGCACAACAAACTCATGCTTTATTAATCCTGAATATATTGTTCATTGAAGATAACTGAGAAAGTGCAAACCTTCTGCTCTGTTTCTATTTCTCCTCCTTTAATGAGCATTGCATGCCATCTCACATTGCACATTGCCGAGGGTGGTGCAAAATCCTATAGCATTTTTTTTTTACACATGGGGGCAGTGGAAACTGAGGGGAAGCTGTTCTGTTTTTTCCTTTGACATGAGGGAACATCAGAGAGAGAAAAAATAAAAAAGTGTTGCAAAAATTTGTTTTGACCCCTAAGTGGGACCATGGTCTCTCCAAACATTCTGAAATGCCCTCTACACCTCCAGAGGTCATTTTTTAGGGCTTTTGGAACTTTTCTGTCAAATAACATTTTTAACCCATAAGAGGGTTAAGGCAAGACAGACCTGTGGGCCACATGTGGCCAAGCAGGCCGCACTCTAATCATCCCTCTCCTGGTATGTGCTTCTTTCACATAGTCCTGAGTTGTCTTTTTCATTTAAAATATGTTCTGTCCCTTTCCCTTAGATTTTCCCCTTAAAGTATAGTTCTCCATCCATCAGCAGAAACACATGGAGCAGTTTCCCTCTGATACAGCTCTGTGTTGGGGGACTGTAGTCCAAAAGATAACAGCTGGAATTCAGCAATAGCTTTGCATCTTCATAAGCAGACTTATGTGTGCAGGAAACAAAACTGAGTAGTTCTGTTGGATCCATATTCACCTTGTGGTTGCCATGATGTTGCAACCTACAGGCATACCTTGCACAATGGTAGCCAATTGACTGTCTAATATACCGCAGCCCTGAGGTGCAATTGATATTGATGCACATCAGGGCACTCTCAGTGTTCATCTGGACACCAGCAAGGGAGTGTCAGAATGCAATAGGAGTGCTTGAAATGCATCAGAAGTACCCAATTGAGTATATGCATTAGAAGTGTTTGACACACACCCAAAGTGGCTGATGTTCTTGTTTTTGTGTGTTTCAGGTTGTTTCTGACATATGGCATCCATAAGGCAAAACTATCATGGGTTTTCTGAGGCTGAAAGACTGTATCATGCCCAAGATCACTCAGTGGGTTTCCATGGCTAAGCAGGGAATTGAAGCCTGATCTCCAAGGTCATAGTCCAAAGGTCAAACCTGTACAACATGTTCGTTTTCTTTTTTTTAAAAAAAATAATTTTATTGAGTTTTGCTAATAAAAAACATCATCTCAAATTGTACTTTTACATGTAATGTTTTTGTTCTTCCACTCTGATCTAGCTTTCATTTTCTAGATATCTACTCACATATAAAAAATTATGCCTCACAATTCTATGTTCGTCTTACGTGCTTGATCTTGCATTTCTCTCATCAACTCCTGTTATGTT
This sequence comes from Ctenosaura bakeri, assembly GCA_948474755.1. NCBI lineage: Eukaryota > Metazoa > Chordata > Lepidosauria > Squamata > Iguanidae > Ctenosaura > Ctenosaura bakeri. The sequence continues at coordinate 195,496 of CAOLHI010001311.1, read as the reverse complement.
AAAGTTATTCCTCTTTAATTTCAATCATAATTCAGACATTTTCACTTGGCAGTTCCCAGCAATTACCCATTAAAATTTGCCAGTCTGCTTTTATCTGATCATCCAATTTCCCCTTTAATCTTTGTGAAACATTATCCGCATTTCTATTCTCAATAAATGTCCCCACCATTGTTCAATTGTGGGTATTTGCTGAGACTTCCACAATTTGGCATATTCAGTTCGAGCTGTCGTTATCATGTACAATATTAATCTCCAATGCTTTTTAATGTTAGTATTCTCAAGAACCTTTGTCATGTTTAACAAATAAAATTCTGGTTTTTTTACAAATTGAATCTTCAGTATTTCACACATCTTTTTATGTATTTCACTCCAATATTTCTTTGCCTTGGGACATGACCACCACATATGAAATATTGTTCCCACCTCTTTCTGACATTTCCAACACATTCTTGTACCTGTGTTGTAAATCTTTTTTAACTTGTCCGGTGTCATGTACCATCTATGAAATATTTTAAAATAGTTCTCTTTGAGATTCTGAGCCATTTGAATTTTTGTGTCCTTTTCCAGCTCTGTTCCCATTCATCTAATTGAATTGAATGCCCAATATTCTGTGCCCACAAAATCATTGCAGATTTCACAGTCTCCTCCTGTCTCTCCTGTGTTAACATTTCTTGAGATATATGGGCTAACAGATGCGGTGGATTGTCAAAGATCCATTTAATCACTCCTGTCCTTTCTTTGGATTCTATTCCATAAGTTTCAAGTCCATCTGGAATCTCTCATTTAGCTGCCTGTACAGAAACCAACTTAATGGTAATCCTTCCTGTTCTAATTTTTCTCTTGATTTGATCTTATAAGCATTTGTCATTGTTTTCTCTAATATATCCTCATATCTCAGCCATTTCTCTGTTTCCTTCCATCTTCCAAAGAAAGCTTCTTGAGGGGATTCCCACATGGGTAGCTGCCTTATGTTTTTACTCTTATATTCAGTCCATATCTTGAGAAGTGATTTTCTGATATAGTGATGGGGAAAATCTTTGTCAATTTTTGCTTTATTATAAAACATATAGGTATGCCATCCCATCCTCAGGTCTCCTCCCTGCAGTGCAAGCATTCTTGTATCTTGTAAGTCAATCCAGTCTTTTAGCCATATGAATGCCACAGCTTTGTAATATAATTGAAAATCCGGTACTCCCATTCCTCCTCAAAGTATTTGATCTGTCATAATATTCCATTTTATTCTTGGTTTTTTCCCTTGCCATATAAATTTGGTCAGGTCTTTTTTCCACTGTATGAAAGGTTTACTGTTTGTTATTATGGGGAGATTCTGAAACAAAAAATTCATCTTTGGAAGAACATTCATTTTGATAGTCGCTAACATGTTGGTTTTCTGATGCTCATTAGAAGTGCCCAGTGTGCATCAGAAGTACCTGATGCACACCAAAACTAGGGATGGGATGAAGATGAAGCCAGAATTTTCCGAAATTGAATCCATGGAAAGTTCTGGGAATCCACGAATCTCACGAATCTTGAATCTTTCGAATCCTTTAAAAAAAAAAGAGTGTAAAAAGCAAGGGAAAGAAGGATAATCTTGGGCAAGACACACTCTCTCAGCCTTAGCAAAAGCCTAGGCAAAGGCAAAGCTCCCTCTGAAGAAATGTGGGCAAGACAATTGTCCTAGTTTTGCCTCAGGATCTCCCCAGATTGACAATGACATGATTAATCTCACATTTTCATGCCTGTGTAAACAGGGCCGCATACTAGAGTACAGAGCTAATCCAGGTCAAAACTGGCTTTTCCTTGCATAGCTCCTTATGGCATTCTGGGGTTTGTAGTTTTATGATGCACCAGCACACTTTGGCAGAGAAGTCTGTGACACCTTGTAAAACTAGAAACCCCAGAATTGTGTCGGAAAAAGCTTTGCATGCAAGCTATGCAAAGGAATGTTTCAGCTGTCCTTGAAATCTCAAGCCTGTAGCTTCCAATCAGGTTCTGGTGCTGAACTTAAATATTAAATGTTCAATTTAAATATCTTAAAATACAACCCCAGCTGTAATTTCTGAAATTGTTAGCAAAGCCCATTATTACTTCAAGGGAAAAATTCACCTACTTGCCATCTCCTCTTATGCATCTAGTCTCCCAAGTTTTCAGGTGTCCTGGTCTCCCAGATTTTCAGGCATCCCAATCTGTAACAAACTGTTTGGGTCACGGATTCAAAAGATTCAGTTTGGCTGTTTTGGCACAGGGATTCGGATTCCTGAATTTTGAATCCCTGCCAAGGATTTGAGGATTCGGTTGGCCCACCCCTAATTAAAACACTTGCCAGTGCCTAGATGCGCACTTTCACAATTCATGGGCAGGGCTTTATTGAGTTTCTGCAATGCAGTTACAGATTTGTATAGTTACAAAATGTAGACCCTGACATGGAATCTCATCTATTCTGTAAATTATTGGTAAGAAATGTGATTGGACACACATACAGAGAGACAGAGAGCAGAGTTTAGAGAAACATCTATTATATAGGCAGTCCTATTTGCAAAGTGCTTGAGTCCAATTGCTTAGATTCAAGATCAGTTCAAGTCACTGGGCTAAGAAACCAGCCAGCAGCTTAACCCTTTTGTGAATCAGGCTGTGAATATTGGATAAAATGACAGAAAGTACATCGAGGTCAAACTGTGCCCAGCATGAGTTCATTCACAACCTTACTCACTTCCATTTTCTCTTAGCACGGTTTTCTTTCTCAAATCCCATAGAAAAATTAGGGTGTTAAGAACACAGTAGGAGTCACAGAAGCTGTCTGCTTCACTGTCTGTCTGTGCATTTGTCAGTAAATTGTTCAATGCAGGCTACATAGTACACAATAATGCCTTATCCTACAGATATTTCATGGCATAAATGCTCTCTGAAACTGTTCAATAACTGCTCTGCTCAATACCTGGGCTGCAGGTTGCTAAAGAAATAGTGTTTATCCAAAAAAGAAAGAAAAAAAAAATCCTTGCTACAATAGAGTCTAAAAAGGAAAGAAAGATACTCAGACTGCAAAAGGTAGCTCATTTAAAATGTCATTCTAGGCTGCACATTTATACTCTTTGGAATTCCATATTCTGTACATCTCAGAGTTTGTATGAAAACTGATAACAACAGCAACAACAAACCCTCATAAGCCTCTGAGGGCAGCATACTGGCAAGCAGCCGATCAAAAAGGTAGATGTTGTCCTCCACACCACCCCCTGTAGAATTGGATTATCATTTTAGTTAACATCTTCCCTCCATTTGAAAGCGACAGTAATAATACGAGCATGATCTTCCTGCTGCTTTTTTGTTCCCTGTGTGGCAAAAAATGATTCTGAAGCCACCACAGAGAGTAATATTGCTGAAGTGGTAGGAAATGGCATTCAGGAGGAACCCAGGAGCCTAGGAACCAGCAGAATGCCTCCAAAGGAAGAGCACATGCTGTAATATTGCTTTGTCAATGTGTGAAGAGACAGATTTCATAACCTGCTCCCAAGCAGCACAGATACCCAGCAGATTGCGGGGAGAATGTTCTCTCTTATTAACAAAAATGAAGCCATTTCCTGTGGCTTCAATATGCTGCATATATCTGGAAACAATACGTCTGGCATATGAAAGACACATTAATACATCCCTAGCTATTGATGTGTTACGAGAAGTCACACAGAAAGTATATGAGAGAAATTTGTGGCTATGAATACAGGCTTCCCCTACTTATCTGAAAGATTAGCGACCGGAGCACTGTCAGAAAATGGAATTGGTTGAAAAGCAGAAGGCATGTACTATACTTTAGAAAGCATGAAAGACTGACAAAGGCTCACTTGGGACATACCACACTTGTGCTGCTTGCAAAATCTCTCAGCTGGCCTTTTCCCCTTCTCAGCTTGCTTTGCAGGTAGTGCCTGCAACCCAGTGGTTCCAGACAAGCCTCTGTAGGCAAAAAAATAAAAATAAAATTAAAAAATTTAAAAAAAATGAGGAAAGAAGGGAACTCATATCAAATTAATGGAACTTGTATTTAATTTGGAATCCTCAGAAGAATGAATCATTAGATAATAGGATGTCAAAAGGTGGGGGCACCTTATACTAAAAATTATAGTAGGATTACATATTTGGATTTGTCATGGTAGAATATCTTTTTTTTCTTTTGTCTTTCTTTCATTGCAGTTGGCTTGGAGATAGAGGGTCAGAGCCCCTTTGTGTTTTGATAAATTAGTGTTTAGTGTTTTAGTCAGAGTTTCCAATGGTTTAGTTGCGTGTGCTAATATTGCATTTCAGTTTAGTTTTTTCTTTGTTTTTGAACATCTGTTACTTTGTTGTGATTGTGATTTTACCTGTGAATCTGATTGTTTGCTTTAAAACTAATAAATTATTTTTTTAAAAAGAAAAGAAAGTATATGGGGGAGACAAGAACCAACACTGAACTGAATAAAAGTGAACAATGATTTTAGGAAGGGCAGTTCCAGTTTTGTGTTCAGTCTTCCAGACAGTTCTGGCATTCACACTTCACTACCTATGTATCTGTACAATTAAGATCAATAACTTTTTTTTCTATTGTATAAATGAAGACAGACACCTAAGTAAATATAAGGTGGGTCCAGGCAAAACCCAGCATAAAGTGAAAACACATTATGGCCAGAGAAGTGGGTTTTTTTTGGGGGGAGGGAGGACAGGACAGTACAACAGTTATATCCAACTGATAGTAGAATAACCATAATTGTGTATGTGGTAGCATATTAAAGTACACAGAGTACAATGTGAATTTGCATTTCCACTATGCATCACTTCTGTTCATTGTAATAGCACAATGGATTGTTTGCCACGTGCTTTGACCATAGGCCCACATATGTTGCATTATGTGATGCTTCGCACAAACTAGAAATCTCAAATATGGAGGTAACGAAAAAGAAGACCCTCTGTAAAAACAAATTTAACATTTTTAGTATTACTACACTGGATATGCTGTTCAGGTACCTAAATTTATTTTGTCATGAATTGTTTGCTTTCTCATTGTCCAGACCCCCCAGAGGTCAGGACAATAGGTCCATTCACCAGGGATTCCCCCCCCCCCGCCAACACACACACTTAGCACTCACTCTCTCATCTCTCCCTCTCTTTACAGTCTCACCTGACTGGCTGTGTTTGGTAGTGTTTGAAAAGGGCTATGGTGGAAGATATTTCATGATGTCTTCCTGTGGTCTGAAACTTAAACATCCCCTGCAAGTATTATGGCTTAACCAGGATGGCCATGTTTAATCCTTTGCATTCCTGCTTTCTCAGTGGGTGGTTTCCATTGGGTTGCTTTTGTCAATATTTGCCATCAGTCACTGCAAACTGCCATTTGAGACTACTCTCCCTCTTTCTTCTTGGTTACAGCCATACCTCCATGCCCCCTCCAACTGGAGAAGGAAGAGAGGAGGGTGAGAAAAGTAGAAGCACTAGCCCTAGAGCTCATTCTTTGTCCCACTGCTGCTTTATTTCCCCAGTCTTCTCATTTCCCAGTAGATTTGCCTTCCCTGGAGGTGCAACAGTGATGGATGTTCATACATTGTCCAGCAAACCCAAGTGAACCAACACCTACAGGGAAAAGGAGAAGATGTGGAAAGCAATATTAATAACAGTGAGAATATATGAATGGCTACATGCTGTGCCTGCAGTGTTGTAGAGCAAGCACTCATTCTCTTTCTATTGTCTCTCCCTCCCTCCTCTTTTGGGTCATTTCTGCACTATACTGTTATAATGCTATTATTCCACTTTCAACCTCCTGTGGAATTCTGGGGTTTGTAGTTTTACTGAGGCGCCAGAGCTTTCTGGCGGAGAATTCTAAAGGCTCCTTCTAAACTGCAAACCCTAGGATTCCATGGGATGTTGAAAGTGGAATGATAGCACTATAACAGTACAGTGTGGAAATGGCCTTGCTCCTGCCTCAAAACCAAATGAAGAAATAAGACTTCAGGCTTCTTGAATGTCTGCATTTTGAGTGCCAGGCTGTTTAGAAGGGGAATCAGGTAACAAGGAAAACTGCTTGTGCTAGAATGTAGACAATTTCTCTAGTGGTCCCTTTCCTATCTCAGAAAAACTTATCTGATGACCCATTTAAGAATCTAGTAACTATAGGAAATCCAATTGCTCTAATAACAAATCTTTCTTTGACTTTGAAGGCAGCAATAGCAGAAATGGAGAGTGGCAGCGAACGAGCACTCATTCTGTGCCTATTTTCACCTAAGAGTGTTGGAGTTGCTTAAGCAAGAAGCCAGGAAGACTGCAGATGGGAGGTGATGTCTTGGTTTATGGTTTTCAGTGCCAAGCCGAGTGAAGGAATTCACTAGATGTGTAACAAGCAGTTTCAAGAGAGTACCTACGAGAGAAGTCAAAGCCAGATCTCAGTTGGTACAACGACTCAATCACAAGTGCATTAGTTTGCAAGTCAACACCAAATTATCAGTGAAGAGTCCTGCGAAATCATAAATCAGTTCAAGGAATACTCAGAAGCACAACCCATGAGTATTTTGTCAGACAACATGAATTCTAGAAAGCTGAGATCAGGAAATAAGACACATGAAGATTTGTGTTGTTCTCAGCAGCTGGCTCCTAGCACAGAGCATGTTTCTTTGCAGCTATACATGGGTAATTCCATCACACAACTGCTGTTGTTGATAACAGATTACTGCTGAGGCATTTCCTATCAGAGGTTATTTCCACACTAGCCTGTTATAGTGCTATTATTCCACTTTCAACATCCTATGGAATCCTGGGACTTTCAGTTTAGGGAGGGGCCTCAGTGGCCCCTCCCTAAACCGCAAACCTAAGGATTCCATAGGATGTTGAAAGTGGATTAATAGCACTATAACAGGCTGGTGCGAAAATGGCCAGAGTTTTGCATTTTTTGTTCACTAGGTCTCTGGTGTCCTACCATGACACCATTTCCTCCTTCATCTCAGAGACATATTTACTTCAGAGTCAGCCTTGGCTTCTTGTTTCTGTGGGAAGACAAATCATGTTTGGTGAACCCAGGCTCAACCTGGGCCTATGGGATTTCCAAGGAGGGATATAAGCTGGGACACTGAGTTCAACTCCTGATGCAGATTCTTCCAGCTGGAATGTGTCATCCTGGTTCTCATCCTCTTAAGAGGACTCCTCCATGTGAGTCATGAAAGAGAAATGATTAAAAGGTGAAAGATATAGCATACATACCTTAGCTAGCTTGTAACTGAGGTAAGCACAAGAAACCCAGGTCCCACTCATGAAATTTTTTTCCAGATTTTCTTCTACTTTGAACATTTGTTCCCAAAGCAATTTCATTTTTATTACATTAAATGAAAACGATTGGAAAATTGTGGTAGCAGTTTTCAGAACAATATGGTTACTGCTCAGTACTGCTTCTAGAAGGGGCCGTTATCTGTCTGTCTGGAAAGTCTCTGCATTCATAACAGCATTCCCCAGGAAAGTATGGCTATGCTGTGGAAACTTTTCATAGAACAAAAACAATGTACAGTTAGTTGAATTCTAAATTTTATTAACACCTCCACTCTATAGACATGTTTTTGGATCAGCCAGGCAAGGGAGGTAGTTCCTTTTCTTTATATCATAGTGCTTTGGGTATTCACATACTACTTGATCTGAGGGAGGCTAGTGGTGTACAGCAAGAAAAAAAGTATTTTGATGGAATATTATAGTAGCTCATGATCCCCCTGAAACAAAACATGATACATTAAGTCACTGAGAGAAATATTTGTTTTATGACTTACTGAATTGGTTCTATGAAATGTGGGAGGGGGGACCTCAAAAGAAAGAAAATGCCGTAATTCTTAATAAGTATAAGAATTAGGATGGAAATTATATTACCTGTGATAATCATGCAGGAATTTGTATCTGGAAACATTCATGCCAGAATTATGCTTGACTATTTGGGGGAACATTGTTTTAGCCAAGAGCTAAAACAGTTTGGGGGAAATTAGAGGAATGGTGGATGTGACTTTCCCTCTCACCTAGCACACTGAATTGAAGAGAAGTGCAGAGGACAAAGCAATGATACTGACATGGTGTCTGTTGATCTCTCAGAGACATTTGATCCTGCTTATAGATATGGCCTTTGGTAATTATTTGCTTGAGTTGGCTGCCTAAACAATTTATTACTGTGTCGTCATAGTTACATGAGGGGCTGACAGCTACAGTGAGGAGGAAAGAAGATGTTTCTAAAGTGCTACGTGCAAGTGAGGAAGTTAATCAGGATCAATGAGGTGAAAATTGTTACCCTGCCCCACAGTGTGCTAGTTCTATTTGTAACTCTTTTTGTTTTGCTTCAACATTTCCTGAGATGGGTCAGCTAAGAAGTAATTTCTGCATCAGGGGTGGGAAATATCCAGGCCTCCAGATGTTGTTGGGACAATACCATTTCCAAAATTCCATACCATTGGATACTCTGCTTAGGACTCCTGAGAGTTGCAGTTCAAGAACTATACCCATTTTCAATTTATGCAAAATTTGGATGGGACTCCTCAGGAACAACTTTCATTTGTTGCTGTGCTTTGGAATGCTTTCTGTCACATTGATCCAGTCATCTTGCAAGCTACATCCTAGAAATAAACACAGAGGGAGAAAGAAAAGTCAAGAGGGCCAATGAGTGTAAACGGTCAAGGAATTATACCTGAGTGCTGACACTATGTCTGGATTATCAGTTAAGAACTCCCACCAAAGATTGTATCTTTCAAGTGGCATCCGCCAAGCTGGTATCTTTCTTCCTGGGGCTTCTTGCTTTCCAGAACTTGCTGTCCAATGTGGACAATGTACCCTCCATAAAATAGCTGAGAATTACTGACCTTCTAGGCTCCAAATGAAAGGATTTCTCCACACTTCAGAGGGAATGTAGTCCTAGGAGTATGGAAGACCACACCTGAAAAAACTATTGGTACAAGAGTTCCCTTTTATCTGTGCAGGGTTCTGAATGTCATGCATCTGACTGTCCTTATCCTCTGGGGTCCTGAACTTGAGTTTGTTCACCTTGCCTGCCTGCCTGTTTCTTGCGCTTTCGAAATGACCCAGATTGTTTGTCAGACAACTCAACTATGCCAGGACAGGAGAGATTGAAATAATCAATAATAATAATAATAATAATAATAATAATAATAATAATAATAATAGTAGTAGTAGTAGTAGTAGTAATTCAGTCTGTGTTCTTGTTGTAATTTTATTTTTATTCTGCTTTTCTTCTATAAACAACAACAACAAAAAATGGACCTTTAAAAAGAGCATCTCTTGATGATCACAGGGCTGGCTCATACAAGGAGATACAGTCTGCCAGTCTACCTGGACCCAAATCATATAGCCCTTTATAGGTCATCACCAGCACTTTGAATTTTGCCTGAAAACAAACTGGCAACCAGTGGAACTGTTTTATCAGGGGAGTAGCATGGCCCCTGTAACCTATCCCTGTTAACACTCTCACTGCAGCTCTTTGTACTAATAGAAGTTTTTGAACAGTCTTCAAAGGCAGCCCCATGTAATTACAGTAAGCCAAATGGGAAGTAAGTAGGGCGTGTACCACTATGGCCAGATATGCAGTCCAGCAGAACCAATAAAGACATGCTTCTCCATCCAGTTCCCAGTTCCCATGATGACCAAAGTTGTCTATCTTCCGTAACACAAACCCCTGGAACTGGGAGGCCACCACATACTCCAATACCTTTTGGAAGAATGGCATATTAGATACTGGCTGATAATTATCCATTATATAATGATTCAGGGATGGCTTTTCAACAATGACCTCAGAACTGCCTCCTTTAGGCAAGTTGGAACTCTGACTTGTTGTAAGAAGCCACTGACTATCTCCTTCACCCACTCACTCAGTCCCTGCTGGCCTGTTTAATAAGCCAGGAAGGGCAAATGTCTAGTACACATGTGGTAGCTCTCACCTCTCCAAAGGGTCCTGTCCACATCCTCAGATGCACAAATTGAAAAGTATCCAATAACACTGGACAAGCAGGAATCAAGGCCACACCCACTGGGACTGTGGCACTACAGCATCCAAGTCAGAGTGGATCTGAGTGATTTTATATGAAAAGTGCAACACAAATTCTTCCTAATGGGTTGTCAAGTTTGTCTCCATTTTCTACCTGTGTACCAGTGTCCAATAAGCCTCTGACCACTCAAAACAGCTCCACTAAATGGCTCCTTGTAGATGCAATGGTGGCATCAAAGATTTCGTTGCTGTCTGCACTACCATGGAGTGGGCCTTCAAATAAGCTGCAGCCAAGGTTTGGTCAGGCTCACTCTGAGTCTTCTGCCAACATCATTCTAGTCTTTACTTACTTGCTTCATTGTCATCAGCTCCTTGGGAAATCAGGGGGCTGGCTTGGCTCCACGTCGTACAAGGGGACTCTCAGAAGCTATTGTGTCTACCATCCTGGCCATTTTTCCATTCCAGAGGTCAGCCAGAGCTTTGACACAATTACCTGCAAAGATGACAAGAAACTCCCCAACATCTATCAGAGATCTGTGCAGTTCCATCATCACCTTCCTGTGGTGGACATCTTAATCGGTGCCCCGTTCCTGCAGAAGTTCTGAATCTTAGTGAGTCTAAACTTGTCCTGGTAATAATCTGTTCATGACAGTGGAACTACAGAAAGATACCTCCCATTATTAGATGGGCAGAAATGGTTCAAAAACCTATTATTTGAAGGTAAATTGGACCTTTATCTGACTGCCACCTGAGGATGCAATTGTTGTTTAATTTTAACAGAAATACATGTGTGTTTGATTCTATTTGTTAGCCTGAAGAGAAAAGTCTTATAAGACCCTGTTCCAGGTGGTGGTTATGTTCCACTAGAAGTTTCTGCTATAAAGATCAGATCCTCCAAATATTGTGTAAATTCACAGACTTGGCTGTACTCTATTTCATGACTCAGAGAATGATGATGAAAAATCTCAAATTAAATTATCAGAGTTAATGTGTCCTTTTAAGGATTCACCAGTAGTCCCATAGGAAGGAACTATAACACTTTGCCTTCAAAAAAGCTTCCACATTTGATTCCTGATATTGCCAATGAGAAAAGAATCAGGTAAGAAGTGATGGTGAAGAGCCCTCCCTGAGACTCTGGAGAGCTGCTGAGATACAGACCATTTCCACACTAAACTGTAATAGTGCTATTATTCCTATGGAATCCTGGGGTTTGCAGTTTAGGGAGGGGCATTTAGAATTCTCATCCAGAGAGCTCCTTGGCCTCAGTAAACTACAACCCCCAGGATGTTGAATAATAGCATTATAACGGTATAGTGCAGAAATGGCCACAGATAACAGCAGGCTGTAATGGACTAAGCACTAGATGGACAAAACAGTGTGACTGGTATAAGGTAGATTCTTTTGTGCTAAAGAAGTGATGGGCTATAAATTTTCAGAAATCTTTTACAATATATATAGCAAGAATGTTCATCCTGTGATCTAGAAGTTAACATATAGCACTCAAGGATTTTTTGGGGGGAGCGGTGTCCTGGAGACACCGTTTCCTCCAAATCTTTTGGAGAATGAAAGTAGGTGCAAATTTCATATAAAACAAGGTACCTCACCCTGCCCCTTGTTTTTTAAAATAAAAAAAAAGAATTTTGATAAGTCAGAAGTGATTTTATGGTGACGTTTGGTTTACAGAAGAGTCTGATACAGTTCTCAGAAGGTCTTGGGGATTGCGAGGGTTGGGGAATGGTTCTGGACCCTCCAAAGTTTCTTCTCTCTGATGCAGAATCATGGCATTGACTTGATTCATGGCTATGAAAAGTACAAAAACATGACTGGGATATCAAGAAATGGGAGTTATTTTCTCCAAACAGCTGGAAAAAAATAGTGATAATGAAATGGCAGTACAAAATTCTCATTGCCACATAAGTGCTCAGTTGCCAAGCTGGGAGACATGGGCATGATTACTCAGTAATACTGATCATGCCAATACCCACTGGAACACGTAACAAGTTCTGGCAAATGGATAAATGTATAATGAAATTGGTAAAGGGATAAAGATACTCTTGAAGAAATGAAATAAGTACTCTGGCACTGCAGTTTAGGCTCAAAATGAGAAATCAAGGAAGCAAATAATCTATGCTGGAACTGAGTATTATGAAGTCAAGTGTACTAGGCAACCATTTGCAAGTGCCAGCAATGGAAGTCTCCTTAAGAATGGCCTGAGCCAGCTCTCTGACTCTTCATCCCTCCTATTTGTAAAAGGATCTGGCTTCTTTGAACATGTTCAGAGTAACAGAACTAGTGAAAGTTATGTTAAACCAGTCATTTTTATTCAGAAATAAAATTAGTGAGGATTTAGCTTTAAAAGTTTTTTTAAAGTTGGTAGTGATTTTGAAAATCATGCTAATGCAATCATGCCAGTCTCCTTTAAGATCCAAAGGTGAATTGGATCAGATAGTGAATATTCAGTTGAGTTAGTCAAAGTTGCGTTGAATAATAAGCCCTGCATTCAGGGCCGCCATAAGCAGGGGAAGATTGCACTTTTCTGGAGTCTGGTAGTCCAGCATAGGTGACAATCACCATTACCTATAAAGAAAAGAAATGAGGCTAAGCTGTACACCGTGCCTGGGGATATTAATAGAAATACTATTTCCTCTAAGTGCTTAACTGCTGTCCAGATCATTTGCAATTTGCTGGAATCTGCCATAACAATTTTAAGCAATATTATGAACTACTGATTCTTCTTGTCTGACCCCAGCCTTAGGTATTTCTTTAAAACAGAGAGAATGTGTTTGTACAGTATGGGAGAGACAGAGAAGCAGAGGGTGTTTTTTATTTGATATTATCCATCACACCAAGTGTTGAGAAATGCGAACGATAATATTGGAGCTCACAAGCAGAGTAATCAATTTGGCAGGGCAGAGGCTAAACAACAACCAGTCCTACCCTGACCCCTCACACATATGGGGTCCTGCATAGGAAAGAAGAAAGCTTTGTCCTCTTTGTAAAACATAAAAAAATGTCTTTATCTACTAATATTTTTTGCATAGCCAAATACATGGTGTAATGGAGGAGATGGGGGAGAAAAGGAAAATGACTGAACGTTAGAATGATGCAGGAAGACAATGGGTGTGAGTGTGGTAAAGCAAACGATCAGGCAGTCCGCAAACAAACAAACTAGCAATTACTGAGGGTAGGCATGGAAAGGTTGACAACTCTAACATCAAGAACTACAAGACTTTCCTTCAATATAGGCCCTTTCCGCATGTTACCTGCTCGTGGAGGTGGGGGGTGCCGTTCGCGCAAGCAGCCTCTTGCACGAGGCACTCGCATTGCTCCTCTGTTCTCCTGCAGCTGGGTTGCTGGTCGCGTGGTCATCGTGCGAACGCTCCGCCCCTTCCTTCCGCAGTGCAGCTTGGGAGCTGTAGGCTGTGCTGGGGGAGGAAGCACGACTGGCCCGGCTCGCCTGATGCACCGCAGGGCAGGTAAGTGTGCCAGGGCCCCGGGAGCATTGTGCAACCACACAGTATTTTCGGCTTAGAGCCGAAAATAAAAAAAAATCTGTGCACGGCCTGCTTTAGGCTCGTGAGCATCGCGTAAATGGGAGTGCGTCGTATGGACCAAGGGGCCCTCTCGCAAAAGAAACTGCGTGCGAAAAGGGCCATAGACAAGGAGTGGGTGTGAAATGATGCACCTGGGGATGGGGAAACAACTCTTCGAGTTTCCCTTGGGAAAAGAATTTCAACTGTCCCTGCTTAGAACATTAAATGAGATTTCCAAGAGGAAACTGCAACCAATTTTCAGTAAAGTGTGCATAGCTCTACAGAATTTCTTTCCACACTGCCAGAAGTTTCAGCAAATGCACTCATCAAAAGCTGCAGGTGTTCTACAGTAGGGCACAGGCAGTTGCCTTACATAGCCAACTTGTCCACTGAATGTGAATCTGCTAGACAAATTGACTTTGGGGGGCTAATACATACTTCTGTAATGAAAAAGGTGAGGGAAAAATATCAAGCTTTAAAGTTAATTGGCTTACTTTTAACCAAACTTGCATGTTTCAGGTTGGATGTAATATTCAACTAAAGTAAAAAGGGAGCATTTTTCAGGAATATAGAACACCTAAGAGTAGGTTTCAGAATTTAAACAACCTTGTATTGCTCATGAGATGGTAGAAATGGGAGAAAGAATGATAGTGTTGGTTTGAGAGGATGACCTATGTTATGGGTTTGTACCAGCCCACCTGAAAAAGCAACAATGACTGGCCCCTGCCTATATGATATATCACCATATTTACTTTTGTCTGAGAGCTGAGAGCCAGCGTGGTATAGTGGTTTGAGTGTGGGGCTAGAACACTGGGAGACCAGGATTCAAATCCCCATTTGGCCATGGAAACCTACTGGGTGATCTTGGTCAAATCACATTCTTTCAGCCCTAGAGGGACCACTTTTGGAGCAAATTATGCCAAGAAACCCCCATGATAGATTTACCTTAAGGTGAATGTAAGTCACAAGTGACTTGAAGACACACAGCAATATAATACATCTATAGCTCAAAAAATAAAAAACAAACAAAACAACAAACTCTAGCATAATATAAGAAACATAGGCCATTTCCACCTTTGAAGCCCTTCCCTAAACTGTAAACTCCAGGATTCCATAGGATGTTGAAAGTGGAATAATGGCACTATGACAGTATAGTGCGGAAATAGCTATAATCTACCACCACACAAACTTAAAAGGGCAAAAGTCACCAAGTCTTAAAATTATTTCATAGCAATCAAAATAACTACACAAAGCATCCAAGTTTACACCCTTGTCTAGAATAGTTTGCTTGTGCTTCATGGTTTTCAAGAAGTATTTTCAAATGAATCAACTATTTGTTCTTAAAAAAAAAAAAACTTCCAAATTGCTCAGAGCAGTTTACATGTGATTTTCCATTTAATTCCACAGTAACCTTATGAATCAGGATAGCTTGAGACCAGTGTCATCTGGTGGCTTCCATATGACTGAGATGTGAATCTGCTTTAGATTTTAGTATGAACTGAGAAGGAGCTATGCTAGATGCTGAGCCTATTTTGGGGATTGCTCTTTCAAGGCTAAAAGCTGGAGTGGATCACTGGTATAATGTTGTGGAAGCTTCCAGCCACCTATAGTTGACAGAAAGAGTGTAATCCAAGGCTGACCAGTAGCCATTTTGGCTATGAAGAGATGTTGAACCAATCCTATACAGAACAATTCCAGGCAATCCATTGGATAACTTTCGCTGGCACTAGCAATGGCAGCAGACTAGTAGTCACAGAAACTGCAAATGTTGTTTGCTTGAGTTGGCTCAAAGGCACACATTGTGGGCTCTCAGCAAGGAGAAAACAAGTCCTCAACTTATTCACAGGAAAGAAAGACAGAGAACCGTTGAAGCTGCATAAGGAGATAAACGTCTGTCACCACAAAGCTCATCTAAAGCATTTTTTAGCAATGAAACACTTTTCAGTGCTGAGCTTAGTGTTAGTTTTCAATGGCAATACATATAAAGAGGATTTACTTTGGAGTAGGCTGGAGATTCGGCATCATTATCTACTTTTTAGTTATGCAGCTGTAGTCTGACAACTTGACAAGCAGCCAGCCTCATAAAATACGCATTGCTCTACACTCTCTTGGAATGCCAAAGTGCTGACCAGCGCAGGAGCCAAAATGGATTGTGGGGCATTTATTTATTTATTTTCAGCAGGACAGGGGATAAGAGATGGCAGAAGCAATTGGAGCTAATCTCAGAAGGAGAAGCAGGACACTCTTGACAGAAATCAAATCGTGCAGAGTATAAAGTGTAACCATTGCTAGGGAAATACACAGAAATTGCCTTTTCTATGGAAGGTCTGAAGCTCCATGCACGTCTTAATGTCTTTTCTTTTTGAAACCCAAATGTGAAGACTGTAGACATGAAGACACACAGACTTGCATATCTGTATCTCAGCTTTTAATTCCAGTAAATAAAGTTATCATTCCCTCATTTGTTGAGTTTGTCCATCCTTCCTGTGTATCCTATTCTGGTAGTTCCATACATTTGAAAAAAGAAAAAAAATGCTAATGGGAAAAGCAGAAGGAAAGGCATTGTATTATTACATACTCTCCTCTTCCCATAGCTCACCTAGCTTTAATAACTGAAGTGATGTGGCATTATTACTAGAGTTCTGAGTTGTAAAAACTGCCTCCTCAATAGTGACTGTACTACAGCAGTAAAAATGGAATGATTTCAAAGAGGCAGTTCTTTTCCTCTCTGGGGTGGAGCAGATCTGTGCCAGAAAATCATGTCATTTTATTTTCATAAAATCATAGATGGCTGCCAGTATTGCTTCAGCTTAGAGTACTTTCTGCCTGCCTCATGAACCCAGAGAAAATCAGGGTCCCACCATTATTTCCTCTGTTGGACAGAAAGACATAGGTACAGCCCATTGTTAACAAGTGATACTGTGCTATGGAATTCTAGGGGTTGTAATTTGATGAGGCTCTTAAAATTCTCCATTTATGACCTTTGGTATACTCTGTGGGTGAAGGGTGCCAGAGATCTCAAGCAGAGAAGTCTATCTCACCCAACTGTGAATCCCAAGATTCTGTTGTCATGGTAAGAGGGTGTATAGAGGTCCACTGCTGCAGTTTATTATTCATTTATTTATTATTATTTATTTGTATCCCGCATCTCCATATGGATCGAGGCGGCGAACAACAATTTTACCAGCCTTCCTCCTTCATCAGCTCCAACTTGAATGGGAGCTCTGCCTGCACCAGACGGTGACCCAGCACTGCTAAAGCTCTTATTCAACTCTGAACTGCTGCAAGAGTAGAAGCAACAAAAGTCAGAGAGAATTCACTGCCCTGTAATAGTAGGTCCACCAACTGTCCCTGCATGACAGTACAAATAGTATCTAATTGCTTAACTGTAATACAGATATACTCTAAGAACTTATCTAGATGAGAAAAAAAGTCTCTAAATGTCCCAGATCTTGTTCCTGTGCAAAGTGATTTTGTTTTGGAAGTCCGCATGATGTTTTGTTCATCCCAAAGTATTTCCTGGGAACTCCTGGCATTATCAAGGACTTTTCATTCCTGCCTCTCAGGTTACTTCAAATTAACCCAGGAGTTGGACTCGGGGGTCCTTTTGGTCTCTTCCAACTCTATGATTCTATGATTCCAACATTAAAACTCAGTATTTTCTAACATTTAATGTCTCTCTCTACCTGGCAGTCTCTACCTGGCAACCTTGGAACAATGCAAAGGTTGGCAGACATCAGTAAAATACAGCTATTGTTTCCAGGACACAGATTCAACAGAGATCAAGTGAGAGAAAGAGGAGTGCTTGCAAAGAGAGAGAGAGAGAGAGAGAAGATCCTAACATTTAACTAGTATAATGTTGCTAAAGCAACTTAGCTTTGACTGTAACTCTTGAATATTAATAAAGAAGTCTCAGTGGAAAATGGTGAAAATAAATTTCTGAAAGGTTCCATGCGTCTAGATGCTACATGTGATCAGTCAAAGGAGGAAGGGAAAGAACACAAAGGAATGAAAAGTGTAGGAAATCTAAGATATTTCAAGAGAGAGTTTAAATGCAAACTGGGAATGTGCATGTAAAGTCAAATTAATTTAAAACAAAAACAAAAACACTCTGGAAACCCTGATGTTTCCAGAGATGATTTTTCCCTTCTGGATGAGACCCTAGATCAGGAATTTCTGGGAAACCAGAGCCAAAATAGACTATGAAACAAAAATACTTCCAGCAATACCACCCTACTACTTCTTTACACACCCAGAAAATACACAATGCAGCAAATGCACACTGCTAAATTACTCTAGATAATTCTAAAAATAAAAATCAGGTATTAGTGAATTGTATGGCCATAATAGGAGTCCCTGATATCTTCACACATGACTACACTTTTTTAAAAGTAGGGACTATGCTGTTTTCTTGTTGTTTCCTATCATCAGTTCTCAAAATGCACACAAAGGAAACTAATATTGAAAGTACTTGATTTTAGTCTATTATGTTTTTACTAGAGTCTCAGGACTTTACCAGTGATATAGACTTGAGTTGATTGACTCAGACACAAATCGCTTCAATGATTTGACTTAGACTGGACTCAGCAATAAATGCTAGACTGACTCAACTCAATTTGTACCTCATCTATTCATAGCAACTGACTTGCTGCCCTTGGTAGATCTACTTTCCTTTCTCTTTTTGCTTATTCTAAACCATATATAGTGAGAATAATTCAACTATTACAAGAAATTCTTAGAAGAATTGATAACACCACTGCAGGCAACAATAGAAGAAATTAAGTTGATGGGAAAGCCAGAATCTTGGGGAGAATCAAATATAGTATTGGTACCGAAAGAGGGAAAAATAAGAGAGAAGTTAAGAATTATTGACCAATCTCCCTGTTGAATATTGACTATAAAATTTTTGTATCAGTTTTGGTGAAACGGCTAAGGAAAGTATTACAAGATACGAGAAAGGATGACCGGAGGGGCTTTTTACCTGAGGTATATGAGGAACAACGTGAGAACAATACTTGATGTAATCGAGTATTATGACAAAAGTCTTGGAAAGAAAGCTGCATTGATTTTTCTTGATGCAGAAACAGCCTTTGATAATGTCTCTTGGTTATTTATACAGTGGATATTGAATGAATATAACTTAGGGGAGGATTTTTTGTAAATGGATTGATAAGGTTTATCAGAACCAATCTGGCAAATTGTTAATAAATGGGGATACATCAGCAAGTTTCCCCATAACAAAAGGGATGAGACAAGGATGTCCACTGTCTTCACTAATTTTTATTGTGGTTTTGGAAATTTTGCTAAATAAGATAAATGAGGACTCAGAGATAGAAGGTCTGAGAGTTAAGAAAAGAGAACTGAAATTAAGAGCCTTTGCCGATGATGTGGTCATCTTTCTAGAAGACCCAAAGGATTCAATCTTGAAATTGTTGGAAATCTTACAAGGATTTGGTCAGGTGGCAATATACAGAATTAACAAAGAAAAGACAGTAATAATGACAATGAACATGACGAAAAAGCAGCAAATGAAACTGGAAAAAATATCAAAATGTCAATTAACTAACAAAATTAAATATTTGGGAATAACTATTACAAAGAAAAATCAAGAATTATTTGGAAATAATTATCAAAGAATATGGAAGGATATTAGAAGGGACATGCAAAAATGGACTAAATTAAATTTATCATTTCTAGGAAGAATTAATGCTTTCAAAATGTCTCTACTACCTAAACTTATGTTTCTTTTCCAAAATCTACCAATAATTGGAAATGAGAGAGTGTTTAAAGAATGGGAAAATGAGTTTCAAAAACTTATTTAGTTAGGCAAAAAACCAAGAATAAGATTTAAAGTATTACAGGATGCAAAAAGAGCGAGAAGAGTTGGAAGTGCCGTCCTTGAAGATGTATCATTATGCAAGTTGTTTAGATTGGATTAAAGATTCAATTATATTAGAGAAATCTACTTTAAAAGATCTGGAAGAAACTGATAATAGATTTGGATGACATGGTTACTTACACTATAACAAAATAGTGGTGAACAACGATTTTAATAATCATTGTATCCAGAAAATTTTATTAAAGATCTGGCCCCAAATAAAACAGAAATATTATATAAAACTCCCAACTTGGACATCCCCTCAAGAAGTTTATAAGATTGCACTGATGGAACAAGGAAACATTTCACCTTATCAAGATATAATAAAATGGGGAAAAGACAACCCAAAAATGAAGTCGATAGAGAGTTAAAAGCTGAAGGTCATGAGCTAAACTGGTTCCCTTGGCACCAGTTGAAAGAAAGGTACAAAATGGACAAAAAAAATATGGATTTGAAAGACAAAAAAATGAACTAGATCAATTGTTGAAACAACCTCAAAAGAAGAGAATCTCGAAACTTTGCAAATTATTATTAAAAAGGGACTTTGAATCTGAGTGAATAAAAGAATCAGTGATTAAGTGGGCTCAAAATATAGGTTGTCCAATCAAGTTAGAGGCATGGGAAAAAGTATGGAAAACAGACATAAAATTCACTACAAATTAAATTTAAGAGAAAATTATTATAAAATGTTACATAGGTGGCATATGACTCCAGAAAGACTTCAAAACTTTGGAAAACTTTTGAGATATAGAAATGTGTAGGGGGGAATAGAAAAATTATAATAATGATATACATATTTGTGTCTATATATGCTTTTATGTATTTTGAAAATAATAAAAAAAAATCATATATATATATATATAGAGAGAGAGAGGGAGAGAATAATTCTAGCCAATTTGATTTTGATGCTGAGATGCATTTTTATAGTAACCTTGTAATTCAAAGTACTGAATGTGGTCTGATTAATGTGTTAGTATTTTTGGGAAAGCACTGCAAGAACTGTGATTACTAAGGAAGGCTGCTCAGTTGTGTTTATGGTTCCAGCCAGTTCACCACCAGTTGAATGTGTATTCATTAAAAGTGGATCATTATGAGGCTAGGGGACAATCTTGCAGAAAAAAAAATGTTTATAAAATGCAATCTTGATAAATTTGATTAACAGTACAACTTTGCCTAAATAAAGCTTTGTTGAACTTGCCTATAATAATTTTTAACCTAACTTTGTGCACATCTTCTTAATATTCTAGTTATTGAAACTTTACACACACACAGCGAGAGAGACTACCACCACCACCTCCTTTTTCTGATAAAGTTGGCTCCCAGACTTGAGACTTGACTAAAGACTTGACTTGAATTATATGACAAGGACTTGAGACTTGAGTTGAGACTTAAGACTAAAAGATTTAAATACATCACTGGAATATACTGCATTGTAAGGGCAATGAATAGATTATCCCTAAGGAATTAAATAAAAGTCACCCAAAAGTCTGACTTGTATTGGCTGGATAAATTTGTCAACTCCCTTTTAATCATTGTTCTGTTTTGCTTCCAGATCAGCTTATGTGTTTCTCTGTTTTTAAGGTTTATACTAAAATTAGTAGATATATACAAAGGGGTGGGAAACTGATTTTACAGAGTTTGGTGTACTATGCTACCCACCACGTTTGGCAATACTGGCTAAAACTTATGGGGATCTAATAACACACGTATGCCTATTCATATACCCATACTCAGTTCTACTCTGATTCACTTTTCAATATTATTTTCAATAATATAAACATTTATTTGCCTTTTCTCACTACTATATGCATTATTGTGTATTTTAAATTGGAGAACTGTATCAAAGCATTTAAAGAAGCACAAGAAATGAAGAATAAATGTTTTTTCCATTCACATATTGGTTCTGGGAGTTCAACATAGGCAGTGCAAGTTAAAATGCAACCCAAATAACATTTCATTTCCATGTCTAAGTATTTGCTTAAATGTTAAAGCCATAGAGATAGGGGCTCCCTGTATGAGTTTTGCCCTTGGAATCAGCATAATGCCAATTTAAAAGAGAAAGACACTTGATCAGCTCCAGTTTGCATGACTGGTCCTTCAGCAATCTTTTAGCCATGCAGGCATGTGTCATGAACAAGTGATTTCTATGCATCTGGAAGGAAGTCAGACACCAATGTATTCCTTATAAAAAGTTTAAAATACATTTCCTATTAAACTCTTCATTACCCCGTATTATCCTTGTAATAGTCCTTTTATTATATTCATTTTCTCCAAAAAGCATATTTTTTTTAAAAAAATCTATGCTTTTAGTATATGTGCTGACCCCAATTTCACCCCAGTTCTGAGAACTAGATACATATCTCCAAATGGAAGACCACAAAATATTCTGAATGTAAAAACCCATAGCAAATGTGGAATAAGTCCAGTTCTAAGTCTTTCCATACATAAAAAGGGAGCAGAAATTTCACCTGCACTTTTCTAATCTGTCTAAGATTTGTAGGATAGAGTGAGGGTCTTTAACTGTTTGTGGATTTCATAGCTTGTGGCTATGATTGTGTTTAAATTCCAGCAGTGTAGTTATATGAAAGTCTAGGAGACGAACAGTGGCTAGCCTGGAGATGGTGTAAGACTGCTTTCTGGGTGTAGCCTTGCAGTCAATCAGTGGCTGTCACAGTCAGTCTGAACAGTTTAAAACTACCACTGCCTATCTCTTTACACAACAAAAGAAAAAGACACTGAACTAGTGGATCCCCTGATTACACTAGTCGAAATCATCAAGAGGATTCCTCTCATTGTTAAGTATTTTTGTGAATATAAGACTCCTGATGTATCAGACCCCAGGTCTACCAAAGCCAGAACCCTATTTCTCAGAAACCACTGAGAAGCTCATAAGGCTGAAAGCCAGGAATGCAACATCCCTCTTACACCAGTCAGGACTGGCCCATGACCTTTTTGCTATCTGGGGTGGTGGTGCCTTCACCCCATTCCAATGTCTAGAAGCTAAATGGACTGGCACTTAGTAGTGACAAGATGGCATCTTCCACACTATCTGAGCAGAAAGGTAGCAGGGTAGTTTATGGGGTTATGGTTGTGCTATGTGGCGTAATGAAGGGAAGTAGATCTGGTCTCAGGAGGAATAGTCTGAGGGCAATGGTGGTGCCGCTTCCTCCCACATCTTCTGTCTGAGGCAATCACTTATCTTTGGCCATTTCCACACGAGGTTTTTAACACGGGGCAGAGTGTCCTCCAGGGAGGACGTCTGCACCTGGGAGTGGACTGGGTCAGACCTACTGAATGTAGATCTGCACCCCAGCCTGCTCCAGAACGACCCCAGGTGGTTGTCCAGTGCGCTTTTGAAAGACTGCTAAAAACAGGTCTTTCCAAAGCACGGAGCGCGCCACTGCGAGCCTACTCCCTTATGCAGATTCGCAGGTTCGCATTGATGTGAGCCTATGATCTGCCGGGGGCGGGCTTTAGGCTGGTGAGCTTCAGAAGTTGGTTGAGACCCTCAACCAACTGCCATTTTCGTCCCTGGAGCAGTGCGGAACAGTGGCCATGCACTGCTCCAGAGAAGCGTGGACTGGACTGGGGAGCCAAAAAGTAGTGTAGTGTAGTGAGTAGTGTCACGGGGCGATTCCTTTGCCCCGTGCAGAAATGACCATAGTCTGATGTTGTTGCTGTTAGTCCCTAGCAACCAATATTGAGCAGCATATTCTATGTCTTTTGTTTCTTTCCTTTTCTACATTCTGCTGTGTAAGCCACCTAGAGTTAGATGTGTTGGAGTAGGCCTATAACTATATCTTGTCCTACATGGGAAGATGAACAGGCTAGGGAAGGGATGAAGACTTTGAGGATTCTCTGCTTCATTGTTTTTTTGGTTATTTCCTTGGGGGTATATGTCACTTGTATTAATGTCTTACATTCTGTTATTGAATTCTCCAGTTGAGTAGCATTGTTGTTTACTTCCTTAGGGGTGTATGACCTTTGAATTATCATAATGTTATGAACATGTCTACATGTTTTTGGACAAATGAAAGACAACTGGTAAAAAACTGAATTATTGGAAGTGGCACAAAGTGCTTTTGGCGATCCTATGATAGGGCAACCTGGCAATGAGTAATCATAGTTGCTAATAGAATCAGATAATATGGGGTGTTCATATTAAAGAACATTCGTTGTTATTCAGATTAGTCATGTATTTGGAGAAGATAAAATATGAGCCCTTGCTGCAAAATCTGTTGTAAACTATCATGTGTCTATGGTACTACAGAATAAGAGCCTAAAGCAGAAGGGGAAACTTGTCATCTTCCAGATGCTGTTAGATTTTGACCCCTGTCTTCCCTGATCCTTGATCTGCTTGCTGACAGTGACGTGAATTTGAATCCAAGGACATTTAAACATCCACATGAAATCTGCCTCTGACCCAGAAGTGGGTATCCATCAAGGGTGAGGCCGCATTGACTCTGTCAGGGGACTTGGGAGCCTACCATGCCATTGCTCCATTTCTACATTTAAAAAATGGAAGAATGCCCCACAAATGCCCACAGACACTCTCTAGAGGCTTTAGGAGCTGTTTTATCACATTTTCGACCTCTTCTCGGCCATTTTCAACCTCAGAGAGGCCTTTTTCCCCCCGATAGGAAGTTTTGTTTTGCTTTAGGACCACTTTCTGTTGCAACAGTCTTTTCTGGGCCTAAAATGGCCTGGAGGGCCAAAAAAAAATAATATCTCCATAGACTCTAGGGCCTGTTTCCAGGCACTGGTCAGGGATTTTACTTTCAGATTTTTAAAAAAGGGGCAAGAGTCCTGGATGCCACAAAAATGGTTCTGGGAGACAAATGTAGTGGGTGTCATTTCTTCACCTCTGCTTTAAAACATGTCAGTCAAAATTACCACGCTCTTCAAAATTTCATAGATGAACACTGGGACACATGTGGGTACGCAAAATAAGAGAAGAGGCAAAATGGAACAGTTATTTTTGAGGAAGAACATCAAGCTAGGAGAAGCTGCAGCAGTTTCATTTGGCCCAAGGCTACTGAGAAAGGCAAGATTCTGGGAAGGGCAAGGAAAATACAAAGGAAACCCATCTTATTCTTCCTAATTAAACCTATTCCATAAGCAGGGAGATGGAAGATATTTTCTTCCATATTTACCCTTTCCCTATTATATGTATTGGCTTATTACGTTTAACACAAAATAACATAAACACAAACTGACATTTTTTACATACACTAAAATTACAACACAATATTAGAACACAAACTAAAAACATTAAACACTAATGCACTAAAACATTAACTTACCAGCTAAATACTAACTTACTAAAACCTAAAAGGGGTCCGACACCCCCGCCCCTGAAAAGCAAACTGTAATGAAAGAGAAAAGATAAAAAAGAGAATAAAATTTTATTCTACCATTACAGACTCAACTAAGCAATGTTACTAGAATTACTAGTAACCATATTCACAAATTATTGCATCGTTAGATTTCTTATTGCTCAAAATCCATGAATGGCTTCCAGTCTTTCAAGAAATATTCTATTGGCTTATTTTCCCTTCCTAATTGTTACTTGTCACAGAAGTCCACTGTAACTCAGGTAATACTAGTATATAAAAATGAATATCCTTTGTCATCAGGGCTTCTCTGTGAAGTATGTGAACCCATGGTAAGTATAGGAAGCTGATCTAGGTAATTTTCAGGTCTCTTGCAGCCCACAGTTCCATGAAGAACCAATTTCATGCCTCATTCTATGAAAAGTAGTCAATCGTATCATATCTTGACTGTGGCCCAATGTAACTAAGATTTTTTTCCCTTTCAATCTCCCCCCAGGGTTTCCTAATTTCCATTATTTTATCAATCAAAGTAGTTTGGGATCTGAAGAACTAGTAATATTTTACAGCTGACCTATCAGACTTCTTCTCTCCCCCCCCCCCGTTGATCCTACCTGAGCACATGGGCTCCACCATTTGAAAGGTTACATCTAGCTCTGTTATAGAAATGTAAGATGGGGCCTGATTTTCCTCTATATCTGTTAGGATTTGCCTCTCTAGCTTATCTTAGAGATTCTTGAAATCAAAAGTGGGAAACTCTATATTATTCAGTTTATAATCTGCCTCAAGTGTACCATAACATACCATTAATAAAAGTGTGAAAGGCATAAAAGCTGAAAGGCATTATAAAAACATACCAGTAAAACAAAATACAGAAAGACAGCAATGTGTAGCGGTTTGAGTGGTGGATTAAAACTCCAGCCAAACTTGAGACCAAGGTTCAAATCCCAATTCAGCCATGAAGGCCTACTGGGTGACCCTGGGCAAGTTGTGGTCTCTCGGCCTCAGAGGAAGGCAATGGTAACCCTCCTGTGAACAATCTTGCACTAGAAATACAACTAAAAGCCCCTGTAGTAGACACCAGAGACTAAAAGCCCCTTTTAAGTAGCACAAGATGGAAGATGCCCTTGCATGTCTGCCTTGTTTACCATAGATGTGTGCATTTAGCCACTGTGTGAAGAGGACAGAACTCAATAGCAGAGGTGCCCAGTAGATCTGCTGCCACAGCTGGTGGCAAATCCATTCTTCATTATACAACTACTCTAAGTTGAATGGGAGTTCTACTGGTGCTGAACATCCCAATGAAGACTAGTGCCCTTTTCACATTGCGTTTTAAAAACGTATTAGGCACTCTCCTTCCCCCCTTCAAGAGCTGCCGTACTGCATGACGTTCTGACGAACCAGGTGCTATCATGGCCATGGATAGTGCTGATAGCGCGTTTTCTTATTTTCGCCTGAAAGGCAAAAATAACTTCCCTTTCACACATCGGTCGCACGACCAGAGGGCCTGTGGAGCCATCATCTGGTGTGCTTCCAGGAAGGACCCGGGAGTAGGCGGGGTGTGGGCAGTCCCTGCTGCCTGTCCCTCATGCAACAACTCCCAGGGGATGCTCCACCCAGCAGCAGGCCAGCCACTGCCCCCATCACAGCAGGGAACACTGCATGACACGTCGCCACATTGCCACTTACACTCAAGATGACAGCAGCCCCCGGGGTCCAGCTGACTGTGTTTTTTTTTTTAAAAAAAACGGTGCTATCATTAGCATGTTACCAACGTTGTATGAAACAGCCTGTTGGCAGGATCTATTGTGCTAATGTTAGCATGATAGTTGACAAAACAATAAAAAGAAAAAGAAAAACCACCGACCAATCAGGAGCGGTGGGGTGGGGACAGGGCGGGACCTGGGCATGGCCCAGGATGGCGACATGCAGACAAGGCACCGGGTGGGGACTGGTGCTCTCTTGGGAATGCCCTACAGTGTGCAGACTGCAAAGGGCTCTCTACTGGGCATCTTGTGATCTTGGCAATATCATGAGGACTCTAGTTTGTTGCGCTATCAAGGTAAGGTGTGAAAAGGGCCTAGGAAGAGTACCCATTCAACTCAGATCAGCTGCAGGAAAATCAGCAGTAAAACCAAGTGTAGATTGGTTTTACCTGTTGTGGTGGCAATGGACCCACCAACTGTCACTGCTGGATTGGTCTTTGGTCTGTTTCAACATGGTTGTGCTCATGTTCTTTATTGTTGCTGTTTTGCTGCTGTGTTCCTATAAGTCAGCTCTGACTTACTCAGTGGAGGTTTGCCCTCCTCTGAACATAACCTACGCCATTTCTGCACTACACTGTTTTAGTGCTATTATTCCACTTTCAACATACTGTGGATTTCTAGGGTTTATAGCTTAGGGAGAGGCATTTAGATTCCCAGCCAGAGAGCTCTTTGGCCTCAGTAAACTACAAACTCCAGAATTCCACAGGATGTTGAAAGTGGAACAATAGCACTAGAACAAGCATAGTGCAGAAACGGCCCTAAAGATGTGCTACTCAAAGCAGTGGTCCACAGATTGGCAAGTATCCAGGAAATAAAGAAAGAATTGTAGCCAATAGGCACAAATATGGTGCTTGTCCCATTGGAGGAAAAATCCTGAAAAACCCTTACAGCAGACAATTTAGGAAACACTGGCCTACAGCACCTGATATTCCTTGATGATTTCTCTTCCAAATATTAACCAGGTCTGACCTTGCTTAACTTCTGAGATCTTATAGAAGTGTCAAATGCAAATTGTCTAATGTTTAAAATAAATATGGTTGAGTCCTAAATATTGTAAAGGCACCAGATAACATCTGATCTTGGAAATGAAGCAGGGTCAGCTCTGGTTAGTACCTTGATCAGAGACCACCAATGAATGCAGGTGCTGTAGGCTGTATTTCAGAGGAAAGTACTGGCAAAACCACCTCTGAGTATTTCTTGCCTAAGAAAATCCTATGAAATTCATGGGATCTCCATAAGGTTGACTTGAAGGCACATACATACATACATACACACGCACGCACATAAATCTTAAGTGAACAAGGCAATAAAGAACACTGGGAATGCAAATAAGCAACAGTGTCGCAACTCCTGTAGCTATCCTGTGAGAATGTTCAACTTGCTCTTGCAAAATTCTAATATGTTGAAAGTCTTTAGAAGTTCTTGTGGGTTTATACATTCCTCATGTGGTAAATGATGGTTTCTTTTATACACATTCCTCATCACTGGAACAAACCTCAAAAGTACAACTGACTCATCAGGGTCACCTGCATCTCTGTCAGCTGTGGATAACAGTTCATATATCTGATGTAGGGTCCCTTGGCTCACCAAAAGGAACACAATAAATCTGTTAGTCTTTAAGGCATCACAGGATTCTTTATTGTTTCTTCTGAAAAACAGCTATACCTCTGGAAAAACAGTGATCCAAACCATGGAGTCAATACATAACTATGCTTTTCTGTATAATAAACAAGCACTAGCACAACACAGAGATTTTTATATAACTCCACATGTTGCAAAGACTAGAGCCTTTCTCTATGACATTTGATAAACACATCCTCTTGGCCCAAAAGGAAGACAAAAGCAAAAATCTCCTGAAATAGACGTTGGCAAGAAAACACTTGGAGAAGGTTACCAGAAGTCAGAGTTGACTAGAAGGCACACAACAGCAGCAGAAGTAACAATATACATACATCTGATTAAGTTTTGATCTGCCTGCTGACATTGCTAATAAACAAGAGTTTGTCAGCTGACCAGAAACTTGCCCTTATTCCTAGAATGGATTTCTTACTGTTTTTAACTTGTTTTTAGGCTAGTTGTCAGAGGCCATTTCTGCACTATACAGTTATAATGCTATCATTCCATTTATCACTGCATTTTAGGGGAAGGAAGTGAATTGTGCACAGTTGATTATTGTTTTACTTTTGTCACCTTCCCATTGGAACTTAAAGACTGGGGCCATTTCTGCCCTACACTCAGTCATGTAGGGATGTGGGGGTGGGTGGGGCAATTTGCCCCAGGGTGGCAATGTTTTTAGTGCATACTGGCACGTAGCCAGGCCCCCGTGCACCCTGGCCATGTCTCGGCATGCCCTGGCCACACTCCCATGCACTGCAGCCATGTCCCCGTGTACAGTGGCCATACCCTTCATTCCATAGCCCTGCCCCCTTCCCGCCCCCCTCCATACACTCCAAACTCCACCACTGCCTATGCTATTATAGTGCTATTATTCCACTTTCAATATCCTGTGGAATTCTGGGGTTTGGAGTTTACTGAGGCCAAAGAGCTCTCAGGCTGAGAATTCTAAATGCCCTTCCCTAAACGGCAAACCCCAGGATTCCATAGGATGTTGAAAGTGAAATAATAGCACTATAACAGTGTAGGGTGGAAATGGTCAGAATGTTTTGAATGAAAGTAAGTTTCTGAACTATACAAGCTGGTGTATTTTCACTTTAAGCAAGTGTGAGATCTGTAGCTTACATATGTATGTAATATCACAGTAAAGATTATCTGGCCTCTCTTCACTGGTGTATGTAGAATAGTAATAACTGTGATTTCTCTATGACCATCAGCAGTGGCTGCATTGATATGGTGACAGCAACTGGTGAAAAAACTGAGCAGCAAAATATGATCAGTTGGATAATCTTATCGAAGTCATGACTATTCATTTCCTTAGTAGGAAATTGTTTAAAGAATTGGCCGTGCAATTATCTTTCAGTGAAATAAATTTCTTTACAATAGAAGCATAATAAGAAAGTTAATCTCAAGGGTTACGTTACAGTCTGAGCCCAGAAATGAGGGCAATAGGAAGCATCAGATATTCTGCCTAAAGCAGTGGCAACTTTTACTTTATTCAAAAGACAAAATATTGTTATTGGAATTTATGGACATCAAAGATAAATGCACTATGAAATTTACAAACTTGACTTTGGAAATTGATAAATTCCCTACTGGGAAGAGTCCTCTTTTGATGAGGTAGGGGAAAAGGAAAGCTCAAATGGGAAACTACAGTCAGAGCCAGAGGTTGCTGGTAGCCCTGCCTTAGAAGTGAAACTTGGATTGCCCTTTGTAGTTCCTGAAGAGACTGAGATATTTCACCCTTCTAAGTAATGGAGAGTAAATCAGCATCACAAAAAATCATTTCCTGACTTTTAGCTTGTTTCTTGTTCATTTCAGTGACTCTCTGCTTGGTTTTGGATCCTTCTCAGACTGATTTTCATACTCAGATATTGGATTACATTGATCAGGCTTCAATTCTTAGTTTGGTTTCTCTGCTCCTTGTTCTCTTCAACTACAGGGTACTTAGTCTTATACCGGGGGTGGGGAGGTGGGTGGGAATAGTACCAGTATTTCTTCTGGTTCCTAATTCTTAGTTTTTCAAACACACGCATGGCCATATGCACGCACGCACGCACGCACACATGCACAGAGCCTTAATTTTGTTTGGTTGGGTATTTTGTACTCAGTTATTCTACTAAAATTCAGAAACTTGTCCACAAGCAGAGCTACACATTGATTTTACAACATGAGCTTAGTTTTGAACAGCAACATTGTGCAACCAAATGAATAGCTGAATGCAGAACTGGAAGAGTACTACTACCAGTTCTAACAGGGAGAGATGGATATACGAAAGCATCATGTAAACAACTCTACTTCTGTGATCTTAAATTGAATGCAGCTGTTACACATTGGGCAACAATCTCCAATCACATCTGCAGAGGAATGTATGCATGTCTAAAATACTAAGATGATTCTGATCAACAAATGCATATTATCTAAGAACTAGGGATGGAAAGAATATTCAAAAATATTTTTAAAAATGTCAAAAAAAACCAAAAAACCCCATGATTTTTGAGTGTCTCAAGAAACCCTAACAAGAACAATCCTGGACTGTCAAGAATCTTTGCAGTTTGGGAATTATTCTGTGCAAAAATTGCATGTGGTTGTTTGGCATAGAAAACATTTTCTGCACAGATAATAGCTTTCGCTGTATGAAAAATAATATTCCAACATATTAATATTAATTCCTGTGCAGAAAATGTTTTTTTTGTCCAAAAAAAAATTAATGTAATTAGGGATTTGTTTCTGTATAAAATTCATGCATGGTTGATTTGCATAGAAAACAGAATTTTCAGGAATCAATATTTCTATGTTGAAATATTATCATCCATGAATAAAATACTGTTTTGTGTGCAAAATGATCATATGTGAATTTAAAAAGCACATATGGATTTTGCACAGAGTAAGTTCTGAATTACAAACAGCCTTCAAATATTTGGTTTTTGAAGACTCTCTCAGCAGAAAAAAACAAATGCTGAAATTACTTATTGATAACTTTGAGAAAAAACTTAGGACCTTTCTGCCCTACACTGTTCTGGTGCTATTATTCCACTTTCAACATCCTATGAAATCCTGGGCTTTGCAGTTTAGGGAGAGACATTTAGATTTCTCAGCCAAAGAGCTCTTTGACCTCACTAAACTCCAAACCCCAGAATTGCACAGGATGTTGAAAGTGGAATAATAGCACAAGAACAGTGTAAGTGTGGAGAGGCCCTTAGTGGCAATTTATATCCCTTCTAAGAACTAGAAATTGTTTAAATCATGATGTGCTTCTTGCTTAGAACAATGCTGAAGTGATGGCAGAAGTCATGATCAGCAGCATTCTCCAACCATTGCTTTAAAATCTATCACTTCTATAACTTTCAAAGATTGCAAGTATTCAGACAACATATACAAATGGAGCATGTTTGGGAAGTTAATGACACAGCAGCTCTCTATATGGTAGCCTCAGGAATACTTCAGTCTTTTTTAGATTAATATAGGGCTGTGGGTTGATTCAAGATGGAGATCCATCCTGGACCAAACTGCAGTCCTTTTTAATATAATATGATGGATCTTTAAGTGACAGTTCCAAAAATTATCATTGTACACATTGAAATTCCATTAATATTGGTCATAGTATGATACCAATGTTTGGAATCAATTTAACTCAAAAAAAAATATCATGGTAGTAACTGTGTATGATTGATACACACACACACACACACCTGGTAAATTTAACTTCCAAGTATATGGATAACAAAAATTATTATTGACAAAGTTAACCTAGATTTTGAGTAATGTTCTAATAATTAAATTCAAGTCTTTACTGAGACTCCCATGCAACAAAGGCAGAACCAATTTTTAGTTATTTGTAGTCTTTTTTGTTTATTGTAGCTGTGATAAATACTTGTAGTTTTGATAAGGCTTTTAGTTTTTTTCCTCTGTATTGTATTATTATTATGTGTTTGTATTTTTACATATTGTTTTGTAATTTTTTTTGTTTCTTTATCTCTTTCGTCTTTCTTTTAATAAAAAAAATGAAAAAAGCTATTCCATTAATATTCATGTCAAAGAAACTAGAAGAGAGAAAATCAAAAATATAAAAGTGTGAAATTATTATTTTGGAGATTATTGCATTTGCAGCACCCACTGACATCAATCAATCACTAGACACCCACAGAAAACCACACATGACCAGGGAAGCTGAATTTCTACTACGTGAGTCATGGTACCAGTAAGGTGTAATAGAAGTCACAAGAAAGGCTTGATTTATGGAGTCATATCACTCAGTATGCAACCTTGAGTGGATCACCTTCTCTCTCTCTACCCAAATGTACCAGATTTATTGTGAAGCATCAGTTAGGAAAATACTATGTATTTAATTCTGGCCTCCACAGAGAAAAGGGTGAAACAATAACCACGTTCCAAAATCATATGCTTAAGAGTTCTGAGGTTTTCAGGTTAGACTTCTCCCGTAGCCCCAAAGAATTCTTAGAAAGACTAGAAATTGGTGAAAGAAGAGGGCAGAATTCATCCTATTCAGTCTCCCTTCCACAACTATCTGATCAGTGCCACATCATATTTAATGTATGTGCCAAAATAGTGCCTCCTTCTATAGATCTCTCAGCTTCATTTAAGAATAACATCTAGGTCATTTGTACCAAGGTGTACAAAGCTCATTAGCTAACAGAATTCTGACAACGGTATTGATTTTTTTCCCCATACTGGGAAAAGTCATTATGAACACAATGTGGTAAAATGAATTTTACCATTGTGTGCCTGATGGATTTAATTTTGCTCTCCCATCAGGGATAGATATCCTAGATGGAAGAGAACAATAATGCTGAAGAATTTTCCATTTGAATTAACTTCCTGTAGAGCTATTATTAGGTAGCATGTTAACATCCATCTAATACCATTGTTGTTCTATGACATCAAGAAAGAAATGTAGATTTACATAAGGAGTCAGTCTCCTCTCGTTTTCAAGAACTGTAAGTAGTAATAACAACCCTTAAAGTTGAATTTTATCCATCACATTGCAACAATCACAGCATTTCAGACTAAACAATTAGTCATCATCTAAGTAATTAATAGTAGGCTTCTTATTTAGTAGTCTTTAGTAATAACAGCTTGGTTCAGTAATACACATTTATCTTAAATGCTTTTATGCTATGCCATTATGTTTTATATGCAAATGTTATGGCCTACCTATTATACCAATTGGCTACAAAAGACCTTGTAATGCTCATTATGATGTGAGAGATATTTAAATGAGGGCCTTTACCAGTTGCTTGAACTGTTTGAATTGCAGTGCACTTAGTTACTGGGAAGCAATCATTAAAAGTTCAATGCAATGTGGTAGATAAGTTACTGGGTCCTTTGTGATTTTTTTTTTCCCTCAAGGAAGGAGGAAATGTGTGTGATTCCATTTTAAAACAACCTGTTTATGACGAAAATGTGAAGTTGAGAAGATGAAATACAATGAGTTCTGGCAATAAATTCCATTTATTTCAGCTGACCATTAAAATGGGTCAATGAAGGAGGAAGGTGCAAAAGATCACAGTGCAATTTCTATCAATGGCCTCCATGTACTGATATTTTTTTTCTGGAAAGCCAACCTGTCTAACCAGTCTACACCAGTGCATGGAAGCTGGGAGTAAGTTCACCAGGAACAATGCTACTTTCCTCTCCAATATTGGCACAATACTAAGCCATAGTTTCAGCATTTACATGAACAAGGAATATTAGCCCTGTGCTTCCCTTCTCGTTTATCCTCCAGAGCAGCTGAAAAGAAGAAACTGGTTGTTTGGAGTTCCTGGTTTATGTTAGCAGACATTTCCCATTATGTCTGAAACAGAAATTCTGGTTAAACCATGATTTGTTGAAACAATCCAGGATAATAAACTATTGTTTTATTATGACATGTTTCCAAAAAACTGTAGTTCCAACTTAGTCTATTTTTGGTTCTTCCAATGTAACAGATGAAACACTGTTCCATTCAACCACCAAGAAAATGCTTTTGACTTTCTACTGCTGTGCCAAAATGAATTGGGAAGGGAGGAATGTATAATTCTAAGTGTTATTCATATAAACAATCAATCAGTATTACATTCAGATAGAGGCTTCTGTTTATTCCTGATGGCTGTGCAGAGCTAACACAATCCTTTTGATGTATTATGTATGAGTATGGATGGAAAAATCCATCAGCCTCAGTTTCACATAGCTTCTTTTTACACTACTAAATTTGTTCCATCCTGGATCTATATCAGGTTCTGTATTTTTTTTTAAGCCCCATGAAAATATGTACCGACTTTTCTGCACAATTTCAAATATATATGTAATTGTACAGGTACTTCTGCCTTCACTTTTCAAATGTATACAATTTTGCAAACACCATTTGAAATGAATGCAAAACTGCCATAAAGTTTGGAAAATACAGATTTCAACATCTAATGGCATTCTGGTTTGCATTTATGTTTAACAAGGGTGCATTTAGTAAAACTCTACTGAAATGCAAGTTGAAGTCATTTCTTTCCCATTCCTTGCTAGGGATTTATATTTGTAAACTAACTTGGGAATTAGGTACTAGAAGGTACTTTTGTCATGCCAAAAGATACCATGAGGAACTGGAGTTTTCTTGGGTTTAATTACATCTAAAGCTATGCCATTTAAAATGGGGGGGGGACCCTTAGGATGGTTGCCACAGACTAAGAATTTCCTGGTAGATATCCTTCTGTGTCCCAGCAGCTTCTCTTATCTGGGAGCAACACTGGGGCTTCAGAGTCACTTCACTTTGTTCCTCTTAAATTTCTATTAGGCTATGGAGTATTAAAACAACTCTTGCCTATGCAGCTGCCAGGGATTCCCCATGCCTTTCCTTCCTTATTATGCTCACTTTCAAAACATCCACAGTAGCTGGTGACACCTCTTCTTATGTTTCTCACTTGCTGACTCTGGTGTCAGTGAACTGCTCTTATGAAGGTCTCTTTCTTTCTTTCTTTCTTTCTTTTACTTATTTGATATATATGTATCCTGTCTTTCTTCCAATGAGCTCAAGGTGGTGTACCTCATTTTTGTTCTCCCCACTGTTTCCTCAGAACAACCTTCTGAGGCTGGTCATGCAGAAACAGAGAAAAAGTATGGTCTTTACACAGGAAATAGGTGTAAAGATTAATCTACCCATTTTCTAACTTAATGGCAAAATCACCAGGCATACTGTTATGTCTAGGACTTTTTTCTTCACATCCCTTCTTAACTGGTTGACCTGGAAGCACTGATAACTGAATTTATATGTGTGTGTGTGTGTGTGTGTGTGTGTTTATTACACTCTCCCTTTCCTCCAATCAGTTCAAGTCAGTGTATCGTTCTCCTCTCCTACTTACATTATCCTTACATCAGCTTTGTGGGGGTAGGTCAAACAGATTAGCCAAGGTCACCCAATGTGTTTCATGGCTTAATGTGGATTGAACATGGCTCTCCCAGTCTAACAATCAAATAACTACCACACCAACTAATTCTTCTTCTATCTCTACTGCTGGCTTTATATCATGCTAGCTATGCCACTTATGGGGCCAGCATCTCACACTTTTCTGCTTCTTTCCCTCTTTCATTGTAGGATGCTGATTTCCCAGGATGACACTAAAAGTCATGCGTTCCCGGAGATGGACTACATGACTCCTAAGACTTTTGTTGAGGCTCTGTCCAATGCATCAAGCCTGTAGTACATTGAGGGTGGCAGTGACAGTTCTCTTTATCTTGTCTTTTTGTGGGATTGTTTTTAATGATGAGTCATATGTGGCAGATATATTCTGAACCTGAAGTGCATTGGTCATATCAATATACTCAGCTATGTCATCATAAATCTAGGCAAATACAAAACAAAAATATTTTTCATTGGAATTTAACCTTTGTACCTATCTGGTACATTCCAATTTGTGCCTGGATAGCGCAGGCACTGTAGGGTTTAAATATCTTAAAGGGATAAGATCTCATCTGATCCTGGAAGCTAAGCTGGATTACCTCTGGTTAATACTTGGATGGGAAACCACCATTTAAATACCAGGTTTTGTAGAGTATATTTCAGAGAAAGAAATTGGCAAAAACCAATTCTGAGTATTTCTTGCTTATAAAAACCCTATGAAATTTATGGAGCCACCATAAGTGATCTGAAGGCACATATATTAAGTTATCAAATTCCCCATTGCTAGGCATATGGGGAGCCTGGGTTGGGGTGCCATCCTCAGGCCAAGGCTAATGAAAGAGGGATTACCAAGGGTTGTATAGTGGAGAAACAAACAGAGAAAATCAAAGTGCACAAGTGGGGTCCATCTCCAGCCCTGCCCCCATACCTATGAAAACTGTACAAGCAGGTTCCAGAGAAAAACTCCCTCCCTCAGTCTGTTCTCAACTTTTATATCTTTTCCAAGCCTTGAGTATCAAATAAGGTCATTAATATAAATTAAATCAGGGCCTCAAGCACAGATGAATAAACTACAAAAGACCATCACAAAAACATAGATAAAGAATATCATAGAATTTAATTACAAAATAAATGAAAATCATGTCTGTGGTTAATACGAGTAACAAATGAATAGGAACATGTGCAGAACTAAATAGAATGTTACAGCTTACAACCAATAGGAAAAAATATATGTTGCACTGGAAAAAAAGTAACATTACAAATATAACAGGAAAAACAAAATTGCAGAAATTATCTCAGAAAATAGTGTAACAAAGAACATGAACACAGAAGGAATGAAGATTGTAACAAATATGTAAAGATACAAAGTCACATCTAAGTCTAGAAACAAGCTGAAATGTGTCCAGAGAAGAGTGATTTTGCTGATCAGGTCTGGAAACCAAGCCTTAGGAGGAAGGATTTAAGGAGCTGGGCAATGCCATGGGGGGGGGGCAGTCTGCCTTGGACAGCACTTTTTGGGGAGCACCACCATTCAGATGCCCATTTCAAGAATTCCCTCTGTTTGTACCACCTAGACACTATCCTGTCTAAGCCCACACAGGATCAGGAACTGAACCTGGCCACCCAGCCACCCACTACCCCTACCTACCTGTGCAGAGCCCCTGGGTGGCACGCATTGCCTGCAGCTCAGCAGACCAGCCTGCCCTTTCCAGTCTGGCCCTTGCTTATAGTCACTTCACACCGCTTCCTTGCTCCCTTGCCACTGCCTGGCAGAGGGGAAGCAATGCAGAGGAGGCAGAAGAGTGAGGAGAGTTGTGGTGAAGTCACCAGAGGTGACTCATTGCTCCTTCCAATCTTTTCCCAGGGCCAGTGGGGCCATCCTGGCAGTGGTGTAGCTGAGGGGCGGAGGGGTGGAAGGCAGTCCGCCCCGGGCAGCAAAAGCTCTAGCTATGAGAATACTGAGATGTGACATAATGGCTATCTTTAAATATTTTAAGGGGTGTCATGTAGAAGACAGACCCAGCTTGTTTCAAACTAGATGGGGCTTGCGGTCCCTTCCAATTCTAAGATTCTATGATTCTTCCAAGGATTAACAAATTCCAGCTGTAAGCAAAACAAAATTGTGGCTGTGAAAATATTTGATCCAATTACTGGGAAACATGAAGCAGACTGTTAATGATGGGCAACCAATCTGTGAGTTCTTATAAAAGGAATCCTGATGACCATTCTGAGCAACCCTTATAGTCATTTCATACAAGGTCTTGTTCAGTAGGAACTTTACAATATTTCATGTGCTGGTATCACTGGCAACAAACCAAACACATGAATTTTCCCCAACGAAAATACACTCCAGTCTAGCATTGCTAGAAAAGCTGCATCTGTAGTAAACAGAGACCCAGCTCATTATATTGTATAACTCTCTTAGGAGTGTAGGGATGTGCAAATCTTTTCATCTTTTGTATCTTATTTTATTTTCATTGTATTCCCCCCTGTGTCTCTTGTTGGGAGAAAGTTGGGATATAAACAAATAATCAAAAAACAATATCTGAGTGGCATTTCTTAGACTCCAGCCAGCATTCTTACCCTAAGTTCCATGTGAGAAGGTCTTTTTTTTTTTTTTTTGTACAGAAATCTATGATGCATTTGAAGCATTTTGCATAATTTGTGCATATTTTTCTCCAAATGGACACATTTTTGTAAGCATTTTCCCATTAAGTAAAGTGGGCTTGTGCACATTTATTCTGAATTTGCATGTATTTATATACAGCAACCCCTCCACTTTCACAAGGTTTTGGGGCACAGAATCTTCATGGAAGTGGAAAAGCCATGAATAACTCTCCCCACTACCCATCCCATTCTATTCTGGGAGTCCCCCATTCCAATTCTCATGCAAAACAGAAGGGAGTAGGGGGTGGGAGAACCCTCGTGCGAGTTTTCTGCACCAGGGCAAAATGCATAGGAATGGGAGGGGGAGCTCTGAAGCGGGAAAGAAAGACTCACACAAGGCTTCTTTCACTATCTCTTCCCTTCTGTTTGCATGGGAAGGGGGGAGGCCCAGAGGGGAAAGGGAAAGCTCATGCGAGGCTTTCTCCACCCCTATTCCCTTTCATTTACCCTTGCACAAGTTATCCATGACAGGGAAAAATGCATAGGAATGGCAGGGGGAGCTTTGGAAGGGAAAAGAATACTTCCATTCCCCCACCCCCATTCCCTTCTGTTTTGCCTCAGAGCTGTCCACGCCAGGGCAAAATGTATGGGAATGGAAGGAGGCAAATTGGGGGGAAAGCACACACACTTGCTACTAATCAAATTCATGAAGGTCAAACCTGCAAATGTGGAAGCAGAACAAATATGTACATATTTGGGTGCATGAGCGGATAAGAGTATGTTCTGGATATTTTTTTAAAGGTTCTCATGGTTTGGAGTACATTTTTCTTCACTATAGCACACATTGGAAATGTATGGAATACTGTGGGAAGATGCTTTTTATCCTGTTATCAGGGAGTTGCAAAATGGTTGTTTCAGATGGAAATGCTAACCAAATGAATGATTTTTTTTCTTATCCCTACTTGGGAACTGCTTGCCTCATGCATTATGTTCTGTGACAACTCACCACACTAACAGAATAATTAGTCCAGTATTTATTAGAACTAAGTCTCAGACAAAGGAATTTGCCCACAACATGTAACCTAAAATATGTGTGGAGTGAAGGAGCGTCAACCTTAATGATCATATAAAGTGACCTAAAGCTTTTTTTCAGATGTGAACTTCAGGATCATTCAGGATACCCCTGGAGTGTTGCAGCTCTGAGCTGAACAAGGCAATGAGAAGTAGGAGCTGACTTCAACTTTGTGCTGAACTGGAATGTAGTGAATTGACTCCCACTTACCTGAGAAGCTCACTGGCAGACTTCAGTCAAATCATTGCCTTTTCAGCCTTGTCACAGGATTATAGTGACACTGTACAATACTGTTCTGAACTCCTTGGAGGGAGGATGAGTTACAAATAAATACTTACATAGCAGTGGGATCCCTTGACCTCTTGATATGTCTCCCTCTCCACTGGGTTTCTTTCTTTTCTTTCTTATTTTATTTTATTATTTTATTTCACTTCAACTCAAACACATTTCAGTATTCCCTAGAGCTTTATGTACCGGACTTTAAATCTTCCGTTCTTCTGTTCCTCCTCCTTCCATTTATTTATCTTGCATGGGCAGGCTTGTTTTGTTTTGTTTTGGCATTGGGAATCTGCAGATTTCCTCATTATCTCACTTTCCAATCTGAGCTTTAAAAATTCCCTGTGGATTTTTTTAAAAAAAAGAAATCTGGAAAAATGCTGTGTATTTGAATGCAGATTTGTTCAAATAGACACATTAATGCATGCATTAAAAGGCACACACAAATCACCACTGACCAAAGCATGTCTATGAACATTCTGTCAGTATATGCAGTGCACATTTTGGTTCATTTTTTAAATGTCCACATTGTCAAATATATCTTTTCCTCTCTAACAGAGCACATTACAGGCCTAGAAAAGTACGGTTTGTCTAGTAAATTG
The DNA here is from genome assembly GCA_948474755.1 of Ctenosaura bakeri. NCBI lineage: Eukaryota > Metazoa > Chordata > Lepidosauria > Squamata > Iguanidae > Ctenosaura > Ctenosaura bakeri. Next base: position 155,461 of record CAOLHI010001311.1, on the reverse strand, counting down.
TATCTGGTTCTGTATTCAGTCTGGGAGATGTAGATTTGGCTAAATCAGTTTTCAAAAAACCCAAAAAGAGCATATTTCTCTCCTGCACCTATTTATTTTCCATCCCCTCTGCTTGTATTTGCCCTATTATCAGTCTATACCTCATCAACAAACCTGAACCTTTGGGAAACAAAATTATTAAAGGGAACAGTGTTGCTAGATCCAAAACTGATGAACACAGATAAGAAACTATCAAGGAAAACACCCCTTCTCCACCCATCTAAGTACTGGTGAAAGTTGGAGAGGAAATCACATTGAAGTTAGAACAGTTTAGAACTGCTTCCCTACACTTCTATCCAGCACATATTATCTCAGAATCTTTCCATTTAAGACAGTGGTTGTACTACAACCATTGGTAGAAAGAAAGAATGGTAAACTTGATAGGAAATCTTATTCTTTTCACATCATTAACAGTGTCTCACAGAGCTAGGCCTGAGCAAATTGCCATTGATAGCAATAAACCAGGGCTTACGAACGTATGTAGCTATTTCATATCAGATTTGATCTTCCCCTCCAGCTTCAGGCCTCAGAGGGGAATTTCTGATCAATTTTACAGCCCCAAGAATATGTTTTCTGATCAATTCTATGCCTTCCCTTCAAAAGTGTGGCCTTACTCTAATTTTTGAAAGTTGGACTTAAATGCCCCCTGCCCACGCTTCAGACTGGCAAGTATCTTGGGATCAAATTTGATTGAGCCTTTTGGCAATGTTAAGATTTAAGTTTAAGTAACCTTTTTACTTTAGGTACTTTTTAAATTACTCTTTTTGATTTCCTTAAGAATCTTCATTGTTTTATTTAATTATTAAGAAATTCTGCTTTAGCGTCCACATGAAATTAAATACTTACAAAAGAGTTACATGTAATTTAAAAGTTACATGTAATTATTAAGATGACAAATGCAATCCTTAAGTTGTTTAGAAAAACTTGGTTAATGTTTTAGCCTAGCTTTTTCTGTTCAAGAAGTGTGCTGAAGGGAATTTATCAAGCCGGTTAGTTAGTTTTAGTTTGTCTCATGAACACAAGTAAGAGTAAAGAACAGTATGAAGAAGGAGTCATATTATTTAAATTGCTGTCTTAGTGGTCCAGTAAGTCATCTTAATTGCTCTTGTCTGTATGTTTACTGTATAAAATACATACCTTTTTAATCAGCCTCAGATTTATGTTACCTCTGATCTCACTGATGATAACATAGGCTCTTTCTACTCCATAGGAATGAGAGAACGAGAGGACCGTGCTGACGCTTATGCATGAGATCATCATAGTTCGGTCCTTCTCCCATCCCTAGGTGGCACAATCATGCCACAAACCAATGGCCAGTGATCACGCCACCATCATGGACTTACTTTGTCTGCAGAAGCCTTGGAAGCACAATGACTGTGCTTCCTGCCCCCGTGCAGCCTGGAAAACCACTCAGCTGTGCTGTGGCAGAAAGAAGTATGGCCATTGTGCTTCCTGGCACACAGAGGTAGCTAGTGTGGAGGAGAGCACTCCTGTTGCACTTCCTTCCTGGCAGAGCCAACACCAGCACCCATGCCAGATATCTCCATGACCAGGTAAGGTACAGAAAGGGCTACAGTTGTTACTCCACTGGGAAAACCCTGTTCTGGGGTATACAATTTTGATATTAAAATATGATTCAATGTCCCTGAGAGGTCACCTGGATGGGCACGTAGGCAGCAATGGTCAAAGATCAAAAACCAGGTCCGGCCAGTAAAATCCCCAGTCACGAAGCCCCAGGAGACCTCAAGCTGTGCAAACCCACAATAAACAAAGGGTCCTCAGCCCCTGAGAAGCTGACTTGAGGGGATTAGCGTGTCTGCCCGAAGTTGAGCAAATATTCCATTATGCGAAGACCATTTACATGAAGTCACACCACAAACTAACACAGCCAAAGATCCTGAGACTTTGGCAACACCTTGCAATCCCATCACACAAAGGAAATTGCCATGGTGGAGCTTCATTATCGCTCCAACACCCCTTGTTCTCCTCAGGAAAGGATTAGTCCTCCAGGTACTTTTTCCCCTACAAATAGTCCCAGTTTTTGAGTCGTTCTTTGGATCACCCCCAGTCATCCCAGCAGACCGTTGCTCCATCTATTGAGTGATCCCCTCAGCCCTCTCTGTGCTGAGCCTCACTTCTCTGCTGTTTTTCCCAGACCAAGGACTTTAGGACAAAGGTGCAGTATCACCCCAGCTACACCTCTTCAATATTCCCCTATGCAGTTTCCTCTCTTTGCTTCTTAATAGGTCTTGAGTGAGTGTGTGAGTGATTGTATTGCTGTGTGAGACTTTCCTTCAATAAAATCATTTATTGGACATTTTTGTTTGGTTTTTGTCTTGGCCTGACTCAGTAGAAACTGGGTAAAAGACACCGCTAGGTTACCTTGCCTCTCGCATTGCTATTGCTTGTGCTCTGGCTAGTTTCCATTCCCCATTGCATGGAGCACATAGAGATGTCCCGCAAGGGACTCCAGAAATCAGGGTAACATAGTCACAGACTGTGCTTCCATACTATGCTGATGTAACCACCATGCTGACTAAGAGATTCTATCAATTTCTTAATGAAACCATTTAATATATTTCAATTAAAACTTGAGGCTGTTGTGTGGGATGTGGGGCTGAAATAGAAAGTGGCAAAAATGGTGGCTGTGGTAAGGAACATGTTCACAGACAGAAGTGTCTTTCCATACATGTAAGTACTCTTTCAGTACAAGACATGGGAGTCATGCAGTTCTCCAGTTGTTGCTGGTTGCATTGCAGTGGGTAGCATTCCTCCCCATTGTTTATGCTGACCATGACTGCTAGGTCTTGAAGCCCAACAGGATCTGGAGGTACCCCACTCTGTATTTGATCTGACATTTTCATAAGCTCTAACTGTCCTGATTTGTCAGGGGCCAAATTAATCTTTTGTTGTTTCACTTTTTCAGTTGCTTTTAAAATGCCCCTGTTTCTTTCTTCTCTTCCCACTTTCCCTCTCAGTGCTCAGCTTACTTCGGTAGCTATACATTGAGTTCAAAGTGCAAAAACAGTGTGCACATGCTCCTTCAAGTTGCCTGTTGACTTATGGTGACCTTGTCAATTTCATAGGCAAGGAATACTCAGAGGTGGTTTTGTCAGTTCCTTCCTCTGAAATACAGCCTACAGCCTTTTTACACCCAATTGAATCTACAACAGGGAAAGGACAGAAATCTTGCCCTCCCCAGTATGCTCAAACAAAAACAAACCACTGCAGCCTCTTCTATCTTGTGTATTCTTCTTCATGAATGATCTTTGCCATCTTGGGAACACTCTGATGTTGCTTGGCCATACATGTCCCAGTTTTAATCTGTGAAATGTTCAAGGGCATACATTTTTCCACATTTTATTTTAGGGAAGTTTCTAAAGCATTTGATATACATTTCAACAAAAGTGATATAGAAATACAATCCTTCTAAAGCCATTGGCAAAACCACCAGAATTTTAAATGTTGTGGGTTATGCCATAACTATATCACCTGTAGAAATGCAAAAATTAGCTGCTGTCTTCTGCTTTCTGATTTTATGTTGTTGCTGTTGCCTTACATGTTTAGTTTGCCTACCTGCTGATCTCTATGGCTCACTCCTATTCATCTTTACTCAGAACTAAGTCCCGCTGTGTTCAAAAAGCCCTACTCCCTATTAAGTAGCTTTAGGTCTACAGTCTAAAAGCATGAAGTGAAGTAGGAAAGGGGTCAGAAAAATGTTTACGTGGACTGTCTAAAGTGAGCAGGAACACTGAAAGCTTAGAAGCATTCATCCCAGTCTACCCTTGCTGTTCACTATTACATAGCAGTGACAGTTCCAAAGATTTATAACTATTGTTGCATGTCAGTGGTTGATAGAAGAATTCTAAAAACAGCTTGGGATCATATGTAACACAGTTATGCTTCACCACTGCAGATCTAGTGGAGTGTAAAATGTCATCTGTAAAGTGTGTTTAGACTCCGAGAAATGGTATTTTCAGGAGAGGTAATAAAGGCTTTCACACTAATTCCCCCTCTGCGGCTGTAGCTCAAATGAGCAGCACAGAGAAGATGAATATATATAGGTAATATTTTCTTAAATGCCATACTCAGCTTAATCTGATGTAGTCAAACTGCAGAATGTGAGAGCACAGCTGTGAAGCAGCCTTTCTTTTTACTTGTCTTTCACTCTTTTATTATTCACAAAAATACATACATATGCATACATGTGCATGCACACATGCACACACACACGTGCACACACACACACACAGACAAAGTTGGGAACAAGTTAGCTCAGGATGTATTCTACCAGAGACAAAGTAATATAAGATTTTGTTTAGCTCATTGTTATTACCATGAACAAATAATTTCAATATTATTTTACCAACTGGGTGTGATTATCTGGGTTTTTGCAGATTTTTGAATGACTTCTGGCACTTTATTTATTTATTTATTTATTTATTTATTTATTTATTGCAAAACAATTATTTACTAAAGGGGGGAAGCAAAAAGTTTGGTTTTGTGCAACATTACCCATAAATTTGTACATTATTGTGAAATATGTTGGGCTTTTGTATAAAAAGAAAGGTTTTGTACAATTTTTTTCTTTTACAAAAAGTTCTCAACTGTGAAAAAAAATCTTGCAGAAGTTAATAAATTTCTTGATGGATTTCTGAGTGTGTCAATACACTCTTTTTCACTGAGTATAAGAAAATATGTACTGACGAGCATATTTAGTAGTATGTTGCATTAGTTTCATTGGAACTTTAGTCTGTATCCTTCACCTGACACAACAATTACAGTCCATCAATGCTACAGAATTACACAACTTTTATACCACTTTAATTGCCCTGGCTCCATCTTCAGGAATTCTAGGATTTGTAGTTTGGTGAAGTACTTAGAGTCCTGTGCTATAAATTTCTAGCACTGTGTGTCCAAAGCTTCTGCTAAAGCTCTTTAGCAGAAAATTCTTTGTACTTTACCAAACTACTAATCACAGAATTTTAGAAGATGGAGCTATCACAGTTAAAGTGGTATGAAATCTCTATAACTGTGCAATGTGAATATTAATTGAATTTGCACAAGCAAGTTTTATACAAAACTTTTATACAAAAACTGAGAAATGTCTCCAAAGAGTTACAACTGTATTTTCTTGGAGAGTAAGACTATTATTTACCATAGGACAAAATGGTCATCTTTCCTCATGTATAATAGGAATTGGAGGGGTTTTTGCAATGGTTGTAGCATGCACTGCAGAAAATAAAAGATGACTTAAACATGAAGAAATAATTTAATACCAAGCTTTGTAAGTTAAGTGACTTTGTTCTTGGTATAACCATACATATACATAAATCTGTCAGTTTGATAGCAGTGTAATTAATTTATTTTGAATAGCAATATTTTTGTGGCAGAGAAATCTGATTTAAACTAAGACTTTCAAAGACAAGAGACAGGCTATTTTTAATTAAACCGATTGTTTATCAGTATACCCAGTCTTTGCAATAAAAGAGAATTTTTTTTATTCAGCAGAAATACAACAGACAACTATGATTCTGTTCATAAAGTATCTCTGTCATTAATAAAGGTTTATTGAGCTTCAGATAATACATTCAACCATCTACTTTCTGAAATGAAAATCCCTGGAACATCTGCCAGCCATATATGGTCATCTTGTTTACCTTTCTGCAGATAGCAGAGCTTGGAAAAGTTACTTTTATAGACTACAAATCCCCAGATCCCCCAGTCAGCAATAATGGTCTTGGGAATAGTTGTTCAAAAAGTAATTCATCTGAAAACCAGCTATCCTTTGTTGCTTTCCTGAACCTTATCAGACAAAGGTAAATAAAATGTAGCTGGGACTGTCACCTTTTTTCTTTTTTTTTTTGGCAGGGACATTATAACAACTTCACAACAGGTAGAAGCTCCAACAGGGGAAGTGCTACTCCATAAGAACAGTTTCATGAGGAGACAGGTTCTCTCACTGCTTAACAGCTATCACTCTGTTAGATTCTCACCTACAGCAGCAGCATAAAAGGAATATGATCCCACTAACAATCAGCAGGAATCCTATGATCCCACTAACAATCAGCAGGAATCCTCTAAATGGGATGACTCTTCCCATCTTCTGCTCTAAAAAGCTTTTCTTCAGCAAGAAGCAGGATCTTTAGATGCCGAGTAATTGTGGAAGTAATAAAGATATATGGCACTGCAGCAACCAGATTCAAATAACACAAAAACACTAGTTTTATTCTTCCTTTGTGCAAGGAATGCTAGGAAGGTTAGCATTCCATTTTCATAAATTGAAATGCTTTCTCTTAGTTTTTCCCTCTGGTAGTCTAGATTTTCAGCTTTGTTGTGACCTAAAGTAAAAAGTAACACTTGTTCCCAACAGCCATAATCTATAGTGCACTTTAACTTTTTGGACAGCAGGTTCTATAGCCTGGAAAACCCCCCTCATCCTCCAATAAATTAATCAGATAATTGTTAGGCTTTGTCACCTAGTGGAAAATGTATTTTTAAAGTGTAACTTCATAGCAGTAATATCTCTCTTCAGGCATCCAAAGGAAAAGTAAGATTAAATTTCTTAGGAGATATCCCACAGAAGATTTAGACCATAGCATCAATAACACCCTCAAGTTGTTAACATGGAATCAGTTGTTCTCTAATATGACTTATATTTCTTTTTATACGATTCAGAGCAGAGCTGCTAAGTTACTTTTTCTGGAATGTGACTCCTTGAATCCCTCCCACAGCATGGCCACTGGCTGGGCTGAAAAAAACTTGCTAGAGGATAGTGCACAGTTGAAGTCAGTGACCTCTATAGAATCATTTGATTAATTGTTGTCCAACAATTCTGATGTGAACACATCAGCTTTGAGGCAGCAATTGCCACAATTATGGAGAACATATGAGTGTCCTCATGTTAGTGGATCACAGTTTACATCATGTCTTTCCCTGGCAATGCAGCCTCGCTGATGCTGTATGTACCCCATCCCTAAATTACTCTATTCAGGAACTAGAATTCCCACAATCCCCTTTCCTCTTTTGCTCCAGGACAGCAGTGTGTTAAAAAGATCCCTGGTGGTGCAGTGGTTAAATGCCAATACTGCAGCCACAATGTTGTGAGTTTGATCCTGCAGGGCTCCAGGTTGACTCAGCCTTCCCTCCTTCCGTCAGTAAAATGAATAGCCAGCTTGTTGGAGGCAATAAGCTAACATACATTGCAAATCACTTAGGGAGTGCTCAGCACTGATAAGTGGTATAGAAATGTAACCGCTATTGCTAACTGCTATACAGAAGCTCTAAGCCAGGGGAGGCCAGATGCAGATAGTTACATACTCTGTCTTCTTGTTGTTATGACAACTTGGTCCTTTTTCATTGCAGTTTGATCACTATTTTCCTAGTCTTAGATTTCTTTTTAGCATGGTGCTCTTTCATAGTTTAAGGATCACCCTTTTTGACTAACAGAAACTGACAAAGTAAAGACAAGTAAATGGTTCAATTGATTGGTAAGATTACTAACACTGGAAAAAATATAGGAGAAAAAGCTGGGAGAAGGAAGCTTCTAATTAAAGCCACAATAGCCTTGGAACTCTCAAAAGTGCTTCACCAATGTGTTCTGTAGGCTGATGCTACAGGTGGATTTTGGGCGCAAATATAGCCACAAATCATGTATGACAAAATTATGGGAAGTAAAGACCGAAAACACTAGATTGTCATGACCTGTCATCCAAATTTTCCATAAAAGAAAAGGAATGAAAGATGGCAATTCAAAGGTAAGTCGTTATTATTGAAACAGACATTTTGATATCTTTAGTCACTGCACAGTTGGGATGATAGTACATTAGTGTTCCATGTCATCATTTCACACAGTTGATGTCAAGAGACATCATCAACACCTGCATAATACATCTGAGTTCTTAATCAGTACACAGAGAAAATAAAATAGATTATATGGAACAGCAAAATACAGCAAGTAAAAAAAAGTTGTGTTGGAGGATGATACAATATATGTTGAAGTACTTATTGGGTACTGAAAATTTCTGAAACTTTGCTCCATGATTTTGAAGTGAAATAATTCCATGTTGTGACCTAAATGCAATAAAGGCATCCTATCTGATTTTGGAAGGCAAGCATTTGAACTCTGGTTAGTACTTGGATGGAAGATTTCCAACAAATATCAAATATTGTAGCCTATATTTCAGAGGAAGGAACTGGCAAAACCACTTCTGAATATTCCTTGACTAAGAAAACCCTATGAAATTCATAAAGTCACCATGAGTTGACAGGCAACTTGAGGACACGCACAAACATATACACCCAGAGTTCCAGATCACACAAGCAGAATGTGTGATATGGAACTGCTTTCCTTCTAAAATATGGGCAATGCTATTTTCCTTAGTCAAAGATGGTGAACTGTTTTTCTAGCAGAATTAATGGACAATAGAAGCAGGTTCATAACAGCCTGGTCATGTGCATGTTTACTTCATAGGAGATCACTAAATGGGGCTTACTACCATTGGATTGCATTTGAAGAAGATGTTAGTTCAGTCCAGCTGAATCCTGATTCATGGCCAGGAACTCTTGGCAGGATAGCAATGAGATCTATAGGGAGGGCAGGGCCAGAACGTATGGGGACTCTTGGCACTAGGAGAAAATAGGAATTCTGGTTTAAAAGAGAGAAAACCAGCGTCAAGTGATCAAAAGCCAACAACATATGGTAACACAAACAGGTTTAGAGATTATGTCTTTTAAAAGGCAGTCCGTACTCAGAGGTGCTAAACAGACAAAAGCTAGGGAGAGGAACCAAGTGCAGCCAGCTAAAGTTTTGCCAAAGTGCCAAATCCATTCAGCCTGTACTGGAATGCTAAGTAGCTTTTATGAAGTATCTCAGCTTCCAACATCAGTCAGGAGATGGCAATGTTTTGCTTTGCTTTGCAGAACTCAATTTAGAAGTTGTACCAAGATCTGTCTATACATTTTTTATTAATGTGCAGAAGAGAAGAATGAACCAAGACCAGTTTTTCTCAACCCTGAATGGGAAGTTCCCCAGTAGGTATTTCCTTTTCTGTAAAATTATCAAAAGTATAAGGATTCTGTTCTACTTTGCAATCATGACATGCTGCTGAAATTTACTGCTTCTCCTGGAGAAGCACTGCTACTTGAGAGGACTTCATGAGTCTGACAGAAACTATCACCAGCAACAGGAGTAATCTAAGACATTGTGCTGCCTGACATGAAGGACTACATTACCCTTCCTCACTTGAACCCTCATCTCACATTCAGATGCTGACTAGATTGATTGCTGAATCTCTCCTAGCACTGGTGACCCAATTAAAGTTTCCAGATCTCAGGGACTGGTATTTCTTCCAAAATCCTCAGGGTGAGCAGAAGAATCTCAGAGTGAGAGCACTGTCTTGAAAAGTCTCTGTGTGTTTTCTCATTTATTTGACCTGGTATTTTTTTATTTGAATGGCATACTCTGTGCAACTGTGGCTGATGTCTAATGTTCTCTTCTTAATAGTGTCCGTTGCTGGGGGGAGCCTGGACGCTGCGGAGGCCAACGTCGCCGAGGAGGAACGCCCGAGCAGACTGCCGGGGTGGGCGGAACCCAGGCTCCATCCTAGGGCACCGCTCACCCACGGCCCCAATCCGGAGGAGGCTGCCGGCCCTCCTCCCACATTCCAGTGGCGGCGGCAGGCCAAGAAGGCTGCCCGCCGCTCCCGACGGCTGCTGGAGCGGCGGCTGCAGGCTGACAGCTCTCAGCTGGCTGAGGGCTCGCAGCTGTGAGCCCGGCTAAGGGCTTGCAGCTGCGAGCCAGCTGTGGGATTGGCTGTCGCAGACCCTGGAGCCTCACTTAAGGCCAGCAAGAGGCAGAGGCAGGCACGGAGCAACAACCGTTGGCCCTCCGTCTGAGTCTGGTTCCAGCCACGCCTGCCTACGACCGTGCCTTCATCCAGAGACCCTGCCAGCCCCGCCTTTTGCCAGCCCCCGGGTGAAGTAACCCTTTCTTTACTTTCCGTTGTACCTGCTGCAAGGACTTTTGTGTTTGCCTCAGACCGCTGGCAGGAGCCTCCACAGTCGAGACTCCAGTGACTCCTGACCCTCCCCTGCTCGACCCCAGCCTGCCGCCGACAAATAGCATCACTAGGACCAGATCCTTGTGATATCACTCTTGAAATTTCATTGGAGCCTGTTCCCTGTGACATCACAAGATGATAGCCTGAGGTCCCTAGACACAATGGTATTCACCACCACCTGAGGCCAGCAGACCAATTTATAGGACATAGAGCATGTGTGTACAGCTTTGTTCTGCAGCACCTAATCACTGTTTCATGCTTCCCTAACACTGGCCACCTAAGGCAGCTTCCTCACTCAACCTTATGATAGAGCCAGACCTGACTAATAAACAAGAGCTAGCCAATTTGCTGAAATCTAAGCTGAAATTTGAGTTGCCCTCTTTCTAATTCAAATTCATATATGGTCTACTTTCAAATAATTTAGCAGGTTTGAACCTAGGATCTTTTGCATGTGCCACATATTTTCTAACACTGAACTGTTAATTCTTACTATCAGACAGGTTACTGTGGAGAACAAGTTTGGTAGATAGGTTGGACAGGACTTCTGTGATTTAGGATTCCAGGTTTGGGGCTAGGATAAAATAAGCTTTGTTACCAGAGTTTGCTCAATTGAATAATGCCACACAAAGCTTCCCTTTCCTGTCCCACCACATAACCCAAATATGCTTTGGGGGACCCAGAGAATGCAAAGTGTCCCAGAGGGCTGCAAAGGGAAAACAGGAATCTGTTCAACAATGTTGTCCATTCAGTTGGTGGATGGACATCATTGAACACAAGTGCCTAACTAAAAGAAAGCTATATTTAGCTGGAATGAGGCTGCTTCAACCTGCATCAGTCACATACAGCAAGCAAAAATCCCAAGACATCACACATGTTAAGACAAATGCACTTGCTATTCTTTGGCAGACAGAGACTGAATGTGAACTAAAGTGAATTCCCAGTGCATCTGGGAAGAAGGAGATATTTGCATGCTATGGTTTTCAAATATTGGTGATACAAGCAGCCATTTACAGATAGTCTCTCCAAATCAAGGAAACAGCATTTGACATATTCTGCAGATGCTTCATTGTGGATATTGTTACCGCTTGTCTGGTCTCTGGTCTGCAAGCTGATAAGCTCTGTCAGCTGGTATCTGCCAGTAGGCATCTGGCTTTTTAAAAAAATCTGTTAAACTATGTCCATGTCCCTGCATTCCCTTGGCACAGATGAAAGTTCACCATGTACTTAAAAAGTTTTTCCTTTCCCATACTTACTCGTAGCAATCTTCCAATTTTCATTTTACCTGGAACCATTTCCCCCCTTTCACAAATCATTCCTGAGAGGATTTGATAAGGGCATGTCCAAACTGCTCTGACTTCAGGGATGGAATGAGCCAATTTAGTACTTCTGATTCCCCATGTGTGGCTTCATGAGTGTTTTCGATCAATGAAAACAACACAGGCCCACCTGCAGTCTTAAGTACATCAATGACTGTTGGCTAGTTTTGATATTGCTGGTCAGATTTGTGTGTTTCCCTGAAAGAAAACAAAGGGAAGTTCAAAAAGCCTTTGTTCATGTTCCAAAGGACCAATGCTAGTAGCCAGTTTCCGGTCCATGGGATGGTCTCAAAATGATATCTGTTTTTATGAAGGAGAGGCACTCCTGTTCAGACTTATACTTCATGTGAAAAAGCAATATAAGTGAAGATGGAAAGAGTAGGGCTGGAGGACTAGTGAGCTTCTCTCTTTTGTGCTGATTGAACACACCTTGTACACGGGTGAAGAGGGCTACAGAAGAGTTTTGAGGTTGTATGACTTGTTTTCTTTAAAGCTGCTTTAAAGCTTTAATTACATATAAATGTATCAATTGCTATTAGTGGATGCTGCTCCTCAATACATGATGGGCTATTCTAAAGACGGTGTCAATGGCTTGTTCTGTGTTGCCCAAGAGAATATTAGAAGAACTTTCTTCACAGCAAGAACACTTTTACAATAGAAGCAAGTATCTAGGAAAGTGGTAGGTTCTGCAGTATTTCAGATGAGATGGGCACTTCTGCACTCATCCTAAATAATCATTTGGATTTAGCTCTCGAGCCTTCACATTTGTTGCATTAAAAATTATTCAAGATACTAGATTATATACTCTGTACCTTACATTGTTTTAGTTGAGGGCAGTGAAAAATGTTGGAAGTGAGCCTTCTTTAATATCATGCAACCTGCAGCATACAACCAAGCTAGTCCTTTAAAACTGCATTTAATATGTTATGGTATAGCTATGAAAGCAATTGCAGACTTGAAATGAATACTGAACACAGTGATACTACCAGAAAATGCTGTTCCTGGGATCTTCCTAGCTGACTCTCATGAATAAATTTTGGTTTTATATATCTAAATAAAAATTGATATCCCACATAGTTTTCTCAGTATTACGGGCAAGATGACACATTTGTGCTTTAAAAAAAACCAACAGTATCATTGTCCATATTGTGGATCACTAATGTCAATCACTATTGTTGAAAAAAGAATGAAAGGGTTTCCAGCATGATTATTCTTCCCATTTGTTCGGATGGGGACTGAAGTCACTCCAAGCTGCACTACGAGATTGATATAGTATCAAGATTGGCAGAAGTACCTTGTGTAAAAAAAAGACTTTATTGCTGATTGTAGTAGGTTTTCACAGTAGACAACATCTTACACATCCTCCAGCTGATAGAGAACTAGAAATTCCTCTTAGCCAGCAGTATGCTGAGTCCCTGGGCAATACCAAATGTGCCCCACAGGTCAAAATTGGCTGCTAATGTACCCCCTCCAGGATGAGGTCAAAGATCTGTTGGCAAGAAATGGACTTGTATAGTCAAAGTTTAAACAAATGAATCTCTATGATACAGAAGCATGATTTTTCTCCACAACCTAATGGTTTTAGAAAGACCAAAGCCAAGGTATGATCACTCATGTCTCTCACAGCTAGGCTGAAAAGCAGGGCATTTATGGTAGGGTATTTATACTTGTATATTTTCAGATCTCTGTTCTCATCTGAAATGCCAGAGTGAGGCAAGATGAGGGTGGCCAGTGCTTCTGTGAAGGAGAATATCGAATGCAAGGTTCTAAAAGGTTATCATAAATGAACGGCTTGTAGAAGGGTGTTTGAACACCCCACTTTATCAACCCCATGTCCTACAGAGTGTTCAGGACAGAAACCAGGTCTTGAACCACCAGAAGGATCAGGCAGGTTTTTGAGGAAAACAAGTGACATGTGGTCAGAGTCTTGATGGTGGGAGGTCTTTGCTGGAGCAGAGTGGAGTGGGGTAGAAGGAAAGTATTATCAGTCAGATCAGGAACTTTGGGATGGCCTGAGCAAATGTTAGGGTAGCAGGTGGATAAGACACACCTGATCAGGCAACATGGTAGTAAGTTTATCCAGGAGCCAAATTGGAGGAGAAGTATTCCTGGTCATATCAGTGCCTTCTTGAACAATAATGGGCAGAGTCTGACCCAGCAGATGAGTAAATCATGCTGGTTCATGTCTTTCATGGTGGTGACTGTTCTCTGGCAGTGAATGGCAGCTTGATCAAGTCGTGTTTTATTGGGACACTGTCCCACAAGCAGTTTTCTTATTCTCTTACTGCCAGTTACAGCAAGGTCCCTTTTGGCCTTGCTTCTGAACTAGTCTTTCAGTCTTCTCCTTCCTAAGGCCCAGGGCTCTCGGCAGTATAATAAGAGAAAGGACATAACCTTCTGTGGAAGAGGTCTTCCTCATCTCATCTGTCATGCCAATGCCCCTCCTTCCTTATTTCCCCTTAATGGTGAAGGAAGGAAAGGTGATACCTTGATGCTGTTGTGAGTTATGCTTTATAAATATTAATTGCAAGTAGACTTTGATGAATCAGGGAGGGAGAAGGGAGTTTCCACTTGCCATTGATTGTGTGGATTCCATGTCTATCTTGGAAAAATCAGGTCTCAAATTAAAATAGAAGCTGTAACTTTCCCACCAACTCCTCCCTGCCCCCCTCTGCCTCTGACCAGGAAATGACTCCTTGATATGTTTGGGAGAACAATCAGTATTTAATTGACTTGTTCACTTCCACTGAATGGAAGCCCTGCAAAACTGGTTCAGACTGGAATAACTCCCACTGTAAGGTAATATGTGTTGTCCAGAGATGTTGGCAAATCCCACTGCACTTTGAAAGTGAGCAAATGGCTCTGTCAGACTAGCTTTGTTTTGTTGTTTGCATTTCCTCAGACTGCATAAGAGTCATTATCAGTACCCAGAGGATAATGAGTACAGGTTAGATTTAGAAATTTTTGAACCTTCAGAAAATAACATTAAGATCATCTTAGTCCCACTCAGAAGGCATCCCCTTGAATCCAACTGACAGTCCCCAAGTTAGGAGCGGGTTAAATATGGACACACAGACTTGGAGGGCAGTGGCTTCCCCTAGGAGAAGAAAAAAGCTTTCTTTGCAGACAAAGACTTGTAGACCTGCACCCCAGATAGAAAAGGCTGAAAAGAACGATCCTGGAGGAATGACAGAGTTGAGACTTCATGGAGATAAACCAGAAAAAGCCTGGAAGTATCCCATAGAGAATCTCTCAAGCATAGAACCTGCTGCCCTTATCTTCAGCCACCCAGCCAGCTGCAGTCTCTTGTCATTGGAGGGTGAGATAATTCACATGCATATCTTAGTCTGCAGTCCCTTAAGTTTAGCTATACACCTTTAACCCTTGGTTTAGTCAGGAGCAGAGTTTTTAGCTCCTGTGTCATTCTCCCCCTCTTTTCTTTTGAGAATTTGGATCCCTCCATTTGTGCCATACCATGTCACTGGGGGGGGGGGATGCGCATTTGCTGGCCTCTCATGACCTATGTCCTGGCATCATGCACTGGGACACAGAGTGGGGGAGTGGATCCAGAGCCCTTATAAGCTCAGCTATCCCTCACACCTCCACCTTTACTTTGTCATTGTCAGAGTGTTCACCCCCTTTCATATTATCATACTATTCACCCTGCAGAAGCATGTGCAATCATCATTGGCAGTTGAGTGTTGCATCTGTGGATTGGAGTCTAAGTGCTTAGACTGAAGACTGTTGTGTCTAGTAGCATGGTGGTTGGTGGCCATAGTGCCACCACTATGTTAGCAGGCACACCAGTCCTGGGGGAGGTTGGTTCATTCAGCCAGGGTGGGCTTGGTTGTTACTGAACATTGGGGAATGGTGAGGTAGTTAACAGCCTTAACATCTCCACTTAGCCTCCTGGGCAGGTCTCAGTCATGTCCAGTGGGTGTGTGGCAATGGGTGGCTCCCACTTCTTTGGTCCTTTGCTGGTAGCCCACTGTCCCCCCTCTTCCTTCTCCCTGGCTTACACTAATCTTCTTGGCTCTTCAGGGCCCAGCACACACACACACCCCCGGCTATATCAATTCAATGGGCGGGCAAGCAATGGCCAGGTATGAGCCACATGGGCAAGCTTCAGCCTGTTCTCAGCTGGGCCTCTAATTGGGGCCTAGTGACATGTGTTCAAGCCTAGGCCAACAATCTTTTCTGCCATGTGCGCTACATAGGTCACTCAAGCCTATAATAGCCAGTTAGTGGTTGTATTTCTGGGTGAATCCTGATTATGGATTGATTAATTGATTGCTGATTTTTCTTTTGCTCTCTCTCCTCCTTGCTTATGTGAGTGCATGTGGTACCCAGCACATTCACATATACAGCAGTTTGGTGTAAAGTTGGCCAGAGATAGCATTTTTCTTTTTCTTCTCTCTGCCCTTTATTCAAAGTTTAAGGCATTTACCCAATTGTTAACTGGAGCACAACAATCCTCCTGGTTTGGCTTCTGGGTTTTGTTTGAGTTTTGGACTAAGAATCTAGTGTTCAGCATGGCACCTAAAAATGGTTTGGGAGTTCCAAGGGCAAGAGCCCTGCAAAGAAAGCACCTCCCCCAAGACCTGCCCTCCAGCAGTCTCTTCATCATCTAGGATAAGGAAGCAAATATCACTGAAGCCATTTTGTCTAAGCTACAAACTTTAGAACAGGATAGGCAAGCTAGAACACAGAAGAGTGCATCTAAGGGGTCAGGTATGGTGTGTATTAAGGCCAGTTTTGCTAAAGCTATCCTTGCTTGTTTAGATGCCTTGGAAGAGGACAACAAATCTGAAGCATCTACCAGATCAGCAACCCTTCCAGATGATACAGAGACTTCTGCTGCACTGGTAGCTTCCTTGTTGCACTGTGATGAAGGTGAAGTTGTGGCAGTTGCTTTGGATGAGTTCATCAACAATGCATGTGGGATGCAGGGGCTACAGTTGGCCTAGGGGTGCAAGTAGCATGCCCTGGGGTGCATTTGTACCCTCTAGTAAGCCCAACATTCTGGCCTCCAGCATGAGGGACAGTTTTTGCAACCACAGTTTTGGCTGTGAGGTCATCCTTACTGGCTTCCCTGGTATGCAGTTCTTCATTTTAATCCTCAAAGTAGCCTAACGGGTGACTTAGGACAGGTTCAAGAGGGGCACCTGGCTGCCAGCGATCCTTCTGGTGAACAGATGGTTACCTTGGGCAAGCATCTGTCCACAGCTACCACTAGAAATATTTTGAAAGGGAGTTATGTAGATACTTTTTCACCTTTATATAGAGAACTGGATAAAAAAGAATTGTAAGATCTGGACAATAGCAAGGGGAAAAAAAGAATAAGAAAGAAGAGTGAACAGGAACTGGTCCAACTGGCTTTCAGGTTTCTTTATTTATGTGAGAGTTACCACCAAAACTCAACCACATAAATGTTACACCCTTATTCAGTAAATAAATATAAACTATATGATGTACATAGGTTTTGTTGTGCCTGCCTGCCTGGCCTAGGATGAGACTTTCAGGAGTAAGATGGCTAAATTTCCAAATTGCAGATGAGATATCATCCATTCTCAGTCATAGATGCAGATCAATGGGGTAAGGAGAATTATGTTACCTTACACACTTGCAGTATGCCTGAATTATGCCTTGTCAAAGCCTTGAAGGCTTTGTCCATTAGGGGCCCTAATGCTACCCCATTATTTAGTCATGCAGACTTGCTCCAGCTTACAAAATACAACTTCTGGATCATAACTTCCAGGGTTCTCCATTTGTTGGGTTTCAAGGGGTCAAGTTTTCAACACACTCATTTCAGATCAGAGCAGCATCTTCTACCACTGCAATGGACTTTAGCCCTCAGACCATTCAAAGCATCAGGTGCTGGAGATCTTTGGCCTTTCATCATTATGTCAGATTGTTGCAACATTAACATAATATAGTTGCTTGTTGTCTTTCAGATTCTAGCTTGTGGGCTGAAAGACAGTGAATCCTGATTTGTGATTATAGTTATATCTACTGTGTGGAGCAATAGGCCCACACTAGTCCATTTGGATTCCACCTGGGACAGAGTGACCTGGCCACTGTCAAGTGGCTTGGCAGCAGGGGTCCTTGGTGGTATGACTTGCACTTGATTTTAGGGGAGTGTTGTGGGCCTCTACTTCATATGATTGTTATCCACCTTGGCAGAAGTGACCTGGGACTTTTGAAGGGCAAAGCCCTTATTATCCAAGCAATTCATGACTTTGAGGTCATTCATGCTACCTGGCCTAGTGTTGTTCTCTGCCATCTTACCGAGTCAGGAGGGTGAGCCCAGACATATCAACACTTCATGTTCAAGGATAAATAAAGAAATTTGCAATGCTTTGACAAAATATTGGACCAGTTTTATCTCATCCCAATACTGCTTATCAACATCCCGAGCTCTACAGAGCAAATGGTTTTCATCCGTCCATTGAAGGGAACCAGATTTTCCATAGAGATCTGCAACAGGGTGTGAGGGATTTTTTGGCCAGCCTCATGGGGATAAGGATGAATCAGACACTTGTCCTTATCTATGGCAAGTGGGAGGAGAGAAAGCATTAGTTTTGTGAACACCTATAACACCCATTTGATGAAAGAGGACTCTCTTGAGCTGCCCCTACATGTCATGAGACATGTGGGAAGGGTAAGGAAGCTCTCTTTGCTGCTGTCCTGGGGATTTTGCCCTCACTTTAAGTCAATTGAACTCAGGCTTTATTTTCAGGCTGGGCTTCTAGTAGTGGCAGGCCAGGGAACAGGTCAGGAAAGCTTGATAGATGGTCTCAGTTATTCCCACACTAGCTCTCCTGCTCCCTATCCCTTGGTTGCACATCTCAAGGAATTCTTTAAAAAGAATAAATAATTAAAGTCTCCCATTTGTTTACACCCAAGCTTTTGTTGTGTGGTCTCATTATTTCACAGGTAGGCCAGCAAACAACTTGTATTGAACACCGATTGCTCTGTCAGGTTCTGCTGCTGTATTTTTTTGTGTTTTAATAAAGAAATATTTGTTTGTGCTTCAAGATCAGCTTGCCTTCAACCTTATTTCTTTTTCTTCCCTTATTTTTTTTAAAAAAACCTATAGCCTGTAAGGTCCTGTAGAGAAAGAGAAAGTTAGTGTCTGGAAGAGTTTTTCTCCAAATAAATAAACCCAGTGCACATCTCCCATCCAAATGTTTTCTTTTTTAAAAAAGAGTAGCACTGGAAAAGACATACAGAACACTGATGCTGGTGGCCCCAACAGTACCTTAACATATTTATGGATATGTTAGTGCTGAGAGCCTCCACTTCTGCTCAACTTGTATGTATATTTCAAAAATGTCATAAGTCTTTGGTGATTTGAAATAGGACCCTGGCTAAAATGTCTGCATACCTGAAGTGCCATGTGAATTGAAGTATGACTTTGCAATGATACAAGACTGGGATAACTTAAGAGCTTTTCTTGGAATTACTAAGATAATAGTTTTAAAGCTGTGGAACCCTTGAAATCCAGTTTTAAGTTTTATCTGTGGAGTGCCACATTCAAATCTTCTGATGTGGTTTGTTTTTTCTTTTCTTTTTTTTCCTAAAGCCTAAAAGCAACCTTTGGCAGGGATAAACAGGTGGTGAATAGCCCTGCTGGTAGAAAAGATAGGTATCTTAACCAGTGTTGTAATGGGTCATACAAGAAATATGCCCCCCAAAATTGCTAATAAGTTGAATAATGACTTAGTGTTTTATTTTGCTAACTATCTTGTGTCATTAAAAAGGCAACAAAACAAATACCTGACATAAACACTTGATTTGCTGCAGTGATAGTTTCAAGAACACTGAATATAAGGGTATTGAGTGAACATGTCAGAAAATGATAAGTTAATTAAGAAAAAACTGCATGTGGGAAACTACAAGTTTCTGCTGAACAAAACTAGTACAATTCAACAGAAATGAAACAGTGCAGTTATGGAAGGGAATACATAGGCTAACTATAGTAATAAGAGATAAGTAAGAACATATGTGAAGTCGAACAAATAAGGTGAGTAAAGCTACCTAAAATGATCTAGTCACAGAACATGAATAGAACTTGGGATGAAAGAAGGTGGCTTAGAAGATCAGTGTTTGAGCTGAAATTGTTAGCTTTACAAATGGAAAGAAAAGAGATTAAATTGACTGCTGAGCCTATAGTCGGAGCAGTCAATACAAAGCAGGAAGGCAATCAAATTTGAAATGACTTGAATTGACTTGGAGCATGGGCAGATGAAGCAATTCAGTGCTGAAAAGTGCAAGGTAATGAGCCTCAGGATTAGAGCAAGACTAGGAAATATATCTTTAATGGCCATATGCTTCTCAACATTGAGCAGGAGTAGGATCTGGTGGCAGAGTTGGATGCAACACTAAATACTCTTGGCATAGTGCTGCAGATAAGTTAAAATGCAAATAGAAGTAAAGCAATGGGAGGTATAAAAAGATATTGGACCAAATAGTCACTTAGCATAAACAGGAACAGTTTCAGTAAATGCCAGAGGAAACTGTGACAGGCATCCAAAATTCATCCATTATGATACAATCCAATTGAGTTCAGTCCATCCTACTAAAAAGTACAATCCGTGTATGCTACAATCCTTCCAAATAAAAAAGTTGAGATTGATGGTAGTTACTGAGGAATGCTTTATATGATTTCTTCACTTTTGTCATTTAATGTTAATAGAGGAGAAATTAACTTTTTCTTTATTTGCAAACTTTTTTAAATGTACAGCTTAGGTATATACTATGCTAGGGGTTGGTTCAAAATTCCAGGTATCTGTGATCTTGCTTCAGCCCTACTTCTAGGGTCAACACCATATTGAGTTAATCCATCACTGGCAATGCTTAAACAACGAGTAGTTCAATGCTGCTCTATAAGCATGCAGTTGGTTAAAATGGACATCCTATGCACAACTATAGAGGTAATATAATACCAAAAAATAGGCACTTTTCATCCTCTCCACACTCACAGGACAGCTTTCCAATTCAGAATTAAATGTTACAAAAATGTGGAGGTATCACTGAAAAGAGCAGTCCAGTGATGAGTCCACCTCCTTTCATGACAGCCATTGTAATTTATCTCACATCATGATACATTCCAATCCATAACTTATGATGACAGAAGCTGGCAGTGAAAACTATCTTAAGAACTACAGTAATTTGTATCAGCCTTTATCAGCTTAAGCATAAGATCCCATAAGTTCAAGGAAGCAGTCCAACTGTGTGAGGGCTTGTTAGATTAAGCTTGTATATGGATTTAACTTTTGGAGAATGGTAGGAGATCAATGACCTGAAATATAATGTGCTGAACGGTGGTATGAAATGTTTGAAAGAAAGAAATGCATACAAATAAATAAACAGCATGAAGTTTTATAGTGGTTGTTGTTATGTGCCTTCAAGTCAATATATAGTCATGTGGTCCAACATATAGTGGCCACATTATAGGATTTTCTTGGGAAGATGTATTCAGAGGAGGTTTGTCAATCCTGTCCTCTTACATTGAGAAAGTGTGACTGTCCAAGGTCATCTAGAAGGTTTCAAGGCTGAGCAGCAGCCCCAGAAAACCCATCATATGGGTTGCCATAAATGACTTGAAGGCACAACAACAGCAACAACTATTACTACTACTCTTGGAGTCGTGGTCCAATGCTCATACTGCAGAATGGCAGCCTTAGGTGCACTGAATTAATGTTACAGGGACATCTCCCCTGCCAAATAATTTTTTATGAGAATCATCCTAAAATTGAAGCTATATTAGAAGGAGAGAGGGCTTTTTTAAACTTTAAGAAGTGCTCTAGAGATCAGGGTTCAAATCCCCATTCTTCTGGAAACCCTTGGGCAAGTCACACTCTCTCAGACTTAGAGGAAGGCAAAGGCAACCCTCCTTTGAACAAATCTAACCAAGAAAACCCCATGATCGGTTTGCCTTAGAGTCACCATAAGTCAGAAACTATTTGCAGGCAAATAACAACAAATAGAAAACAATATATGTTAGGGATTAATTACTACGACTCATTTGCTACACTTTGTGGGCATCTTTTTTACCTTGTGTTGAGTTCCCTCACCCCACGCCCTTAAGTCAATCTTTTCTTTGCTATTTCCTTTCCTGCACATCATATCAATGGGAGGTATTGGTGGGAGCAGGAAACTCAGAGAAACAAAATGCATAGGTCTGCCTAAATCAGAGGTGGGCAAAGTATGGCCATTTTTCTTTTTGTGGGTGGCCCTGGGGATCCCCAAGTATCCAAAGGGTTTTATATATAAATAAATAAATATAAAATAAAATATTGTTCCCAAAATACTATGTTGGGGGTGTTGAGATCACTTTTTACTTGAAATTTCACCAAAATGACCTCAAGCGGGCTTCCTGGGCCTCCACGTTTGTGTGCATGTGTGTGTTGCCTTTTTGTTTTGTTTTTTTGGAAGCGGGTGCAGTGGGTGGAGGCAGCCCTCTTAGATCTCCTGGGGCTTAATGTAGCCCCCTAGCTTTCCCCAGGCCCAAATGGTGTGAGAAAAGTTTAGGAAATTCCAGATGGTACAACCATTTTCAAATGAAATCAGTGTCATGTGAAACATAAAGTTGTTAGAAGTTGCACAGAGCTAGAAAGCAATAGAACAGAAGGGCTTGATAGTAAACCAAGACTGGGGTCAGAACTATCTTCTCATTAGGTAATTGACCATTAGCACTGACTTCTTCCCCTAAAGTCCTTTGGTGACGGTAGAACTTTTCAGAGACTAGCATGATTTTCCTTCCTTTGTGATTGGGTTTGAAGAAGGTCCATCTTGGAAACAAAGTATTCTCTAAATCGAAGCAGAAATAACAGAAACACACCTCTTCTCAACAACCCTGTGGCATGAGTTGTTTTTTCCCCTCATTTTCACTGTTGTGTGGAATACTGGCCTGTATGGAAGCAAGTACTTGGAACTATCAGCAAGGACTAATCTTAGTGAATAATGTGTTTGTTTGTGTGAATGTTTAAAAACCCAGTGTCATTGGGAGGGATAGGATCTACTGCCACAGGCTACATGAGGGGAAGAAGAATAGTACATGGAAGCAAGCAAAGCCAAAACTAAGAGTATCACATTGATAGGTAAAGAAGCAACAAAGCAGGTAAGACAAAGAGGGAACACAGCAGGGATCCTAACTGTTTCTTCCTCTACTGTCCCCTAGAGATGCATAGCTACCTGTGCAAGTGTGGTTGCAGATTTCTTCACTCTCGCCTTGGAGAAGGTAACAGGCTTCCTTCCAAACACAAGTGACACTTGCTTTTAGTGGCCTCATTCAACTTCCACTGTCATCCAGAAAGTGTGTTTAAAGTGTAGAAAAATGGGAAGGTGTTAGTCATGTTGTTCTACAAGGCCACTCAAAATGGCTTCATTCTGTAGTGTATTCTCCCCCCCATTTTTGCATACAACCTATTGTAATTTCTCACAGAAGAGTCACCTGAGGACAAAGTAAGGTATTCATTGCCCTGGCAATTTGCTTCTTTATATTGTTTCTTACACAGGATAATCCCAATTATGTGTCTTAACTTCAACTGGCTTGGCAGTTGTGTTTGGTAAAAATAAAACAATGTCAAAGAAATAGTTAATGTACTTCACTATTATTACCAGGTTTCTTGCATTTAGTCCATAAAAAACTGCTGCATCTTTGCACAATAGATCATACACTGAAGCACTTTAAATGTCTCATGGCAATAAATGTTGTTATGCATTTCCCAGGAGAAATAGCATGCACAAGGTTGATAATGTAATAGCTTTTATTGAACTCACCAATAAATCATAATGCACATGCTTTCAGGCCAAAGAGGTTCCTTAGCTACACTGGGTAATGTGAATTGAGATGTTTTGCTGAAATCTCACTGAGTTCAAAGACGCATCGGGCACAGACTGTTTTCAATGGATCCATGGCTGTGTCTTTGATTGAGCTTATAGTAGCTGCAAAATGTAAATACATTTTGTTCATAATGTCACAAGCCAACCAAGAAATGTACTTTTGAATTTTCCAAATTGAGAACAGTAAAGGAGAGCAAACACCATATATTCTATCAAAGCCTTCCCTGTAAGCTGAGGAATAATAGAGTATTTTTAGCATGGCAATTTGTTTACTGAAAGCCTTCCACAAAATCTCTGTGATTTTCCAGGTGGTCATTTTGTTATTTTTAGATTATGCAAAGAATTTACTGGCTTTTTGTGAGTTACATGAGATAGGAAGAAGGTAAGTATTGTAGGCCTTTTCATTACATGACCCATCTCTGAAGAATGTGTCATGGCACACCCTTTAGGATTAGTTTGAGTTCTATGGCCAGGTGCAAGGGACACAGAAATCCACATCTTTATTTGCATCTTAAAACTGCATGCACCAGGGACACAGAAATCCACATCTTTATTTGCATCTTAAAACTGCATGCATCACATCATCATCATCATCATCCCTACTGTGGTTGTTCATTACTGAAAAGTTCATCTCTTCCTGGGACAACTGAGGGTGCTTCTGGAACAATGATCATTCATGTAGTGTGCTACTCTGACATTTTTTGCTTCATAACAGACTGTTTTGTTTCATTGTTTTGGGGGGGAAAGAAGCAGCAGCAGCAGCAATGGAAAAACCAGGAAGGACTGCAAATGGAAATGGATGTCCTATGGACTTCCCATAAAATCCCACCAATAAGGCAGACTAGTTCCACAATAAAAGCCTCAGCCACTATGTTCTGAGAGGTTAACTGCTGTATATAAGTAGGGCTGCACTGTTGCGCTAGGAACGCTTTGCCATGATCCTAATTTAGTACTTTTCCATTGTGTTACACTAAAGTCCTATTCACACAATGTTCCCTCTTCAGTCTCTTGAGTGTTCCGATCTGGCCAAGTCTCTGCTAGGCAGCTGCCTCTGAATCCATGGAGAAAGTGATGTGTGCTTTCTGCTAACACGAGACAGCACCGATCTCTATTATCATGGCAGTGCTTTTCTTGTTAGCATGATTATGAGAACCACTGACCCATCTAAAACACATATGCAGGCAACAGCAGTTGTGAGCCCTAAGGTTGGGGTTATAATTCCTCACATATTTAGATCATCACACCATGTATAATGTGGTTGTTCTATGCCAGGAGGAGACAACCTGATGTCCTCCAGATGTGTTGTTGTTGTGTTCCTTCAAGACATTCTGACTTATGGAGACACTAAGGTAAATGTATCACAGCCTTTTCTGGATCTGAAAGCGTGTCAGCAGACAAGGTCAGTGATTGGGTTCCCATGGCTGAGTAGGGAATTGAACCCTGGTCTCCAGGTTCATAGTTCACCACTCAAATTGCTACACCACACTGGCTTTCCCTCCAAATGCATATGCTCAAACATTTCACAAATGAAAACCGAGACTCATGTAGCCAAGTAACATCATAGTGTGATCAAAATGGCAAAAGTTATTAACAAAGAAGAACCCACAAGCTAGGAGAGGCTTTAGCAGTTTGCTTTTTTTCTGAGTCTACTGGGATGTCAAGGTCAGAGACCTGGGCAGTGAGCCAGCCTGGAGAAGAGAGTGGGAGAGTCAGCAAAGTCCAGCTGGGAGGAGACAAGCAAGCACTCACTCAAGGAAGTTCATTTACCAGAGCACCAAGTGAAGCTGTAGTCAGAGTTCCAAAGCCAAGGGTCAAGACTCCAGAGATCAATTCAAGGTATCAGGAACCAAGTGCTGGGAGCAAGGTACAAGCAAGAGGAGAGCTTGTAAGAAGTTTGCCACAGGCAAAGGGAAGCTTCCAGGCAGGCAGTTATATAGCCCCAGGCACAGGTGTGTCCCGTCACCGCTTCTTAAACTTAGCCAAGGAAGCCTCCTTTGCACAGCCCCCTTGAGTCTCTGCCTTGATTGGGGACTTATTGAACCAGGCTCCAGAGCCTCTTCAGAATTGGATCCCTGTTGCTCCAAAGGAGCAGGCACAGAATCAGATCCCTGTTGCTCTAAAGGAGCAGGCAGAGGGACACCCATGCCTGCTTGGTCCATGGCAGCAGGGGGAGCTCTTGAGCTGCAGGACTTATCTCCAGCCAGAGCCACAGGGACCAACAGCTGCTGCTCAGCAGCAGCAGCTCTGACAGGGGCTTCAGTTATCACATGGGAAGGGCAAGAGCCCATCTCCTCTTTTCTTCTCCCACTGCTGAGCTTATTGAATTAAAATTATTTTTGCACATTGGACTCAGTTTTCAGCATTTGAAGAAAGCTAAGGACATAGGGAGAAAGTTGGAGGTGGAGAGAGAAACTGGGACATTGTAATATAGCTGACAGCATGAGATGATGGAGGATCATCAAGGCCATTTCCGCACTAGACTGTTATAGTGCTATTATTCCACTTTCAACATCCTATGGAATCCTGGGGTTTGCAGTTTAGGGAGGGTCTTATGATGCCCCTCCTAAACTGCAAACCCCAGAATTCCATAGGATATTGAAAGTGGAATAATAGCACTAAAACAGTCTAGTGCGGAAATGGGCCAAAACAGGACTGACTGCATACAGGGAGTTTTAATGCTGCAACTCTCCAAGTTCCTATTCATTTCCCACGCTGGCAAGAGTTTATGGGCCAAAGTATTTGGAGAGCACTAGGCTTCCTAATCTTATTCTAAACAGAAACACAGTTATATGGTTGCCTGTGTTAGGTGATTCTCCACCTCAAAAGGTGGGATCCTGCAGCAGCCAAAGCTCCCCCCTCCTTTTTTTTCCTCTCTAAATGATGGAAGGAGGAAGATGGAGCTACTCATCCACTTTATCTTCATCACCTGACAAGTGTTTACTAGGCTGTTGTGATTTTCTCTGTGTATCAACAGTTAGTGTTGCTGAAGACTCAGCAAGTTTGAAGAAGAAAATAGGAGTATTAAAATCAAAATTCTGGCCACTTCAAGAAGTTTCATTGGTGCAGTTGACACTCCCTTTGCACCTTTCTTCTATTTTTTTAAATAAATATAGTAATGATATAGGTAAAAGAGGACTAACAAATATGAAAACTAGACAAGAACAGATCCATGGACAAAACAGTAGATATCCCAGAAGCAAAATGAATGATCCACCAGTGAAGTCCCTCCCCCATGCCATACTAACTTTATAATCTAAGCAGCAGAAGAAAGCATATCATTCCATCAGTTGGCACATTCCCTTGAAGGACAAATATCTCAAAGCTATTATTAATATAATCAATAAGTGGCAACCAAATGTTAAGGTTTTCTTTTATTTGTGTGTCTTTAATTAATTAATTACTTTTGTCTGGGGAATAAGAAAGATTAGCCTTTAATTATGCTGATGGTCTGGGGAATCAGGCACAACCTTTGAGACATAGATTGGGCCCAAGAGCCTCCAATATTCATCTTCGGATGCAGCCATGGCAGAAGACACCAGACCTGAGTTGCTTTATGATAAGAGCTGCAAGAGAATGAGAAGTATGTGTAATCTTATATTGCCTACCACGAGGCAAGGTGAGCCAATCTGCATCAAGTAGCAGATGCTCTGTGTGTGTGTGTGTGTGTGTGTGTGTGTGTGTGGCAAGAGCAGCTTCGCCTGGAGCCCTTATTGGAAAAGAGACTTATGTGTGTCACACAGCCTGTCTTCACCTTACTGAAGTATTCTCCTACCTCAAGTACAGTAAAGGGCACTATCTTGTACCTTATACTTAACTGAGATTCTGCTGCCAGCCCATTTGTCATCTGTATATGTAATGAAGAGAGGACACAGACTTGTCCTTCATTCTGAGCACTAAAATATTTTGGACAGACCTTGTCATTAACTACTGACAATTCAAAATTCAGACCTCACTTCAGTTCTTACGAAAAGATCTACTCTTCCCTCCCCCATGTTTTTTCTCAATCACAGGTATTTTGTGGAGTTTCACTTTCTCAGGTCTGACTGTTGCCCATGGATCAGACAGGTGTTTAAGCAGCAAATACTCTAAATTTCCACCCAGTAGCCTAATAAAGGTTAATTTAAATGCATGAGTAAGACAGGGAGTCAAGTTTGACAATCCCTGTGCCTTAGGATATTTACATTTTAAAAACCATTTTCATAAAAGCTTATCTTAGATGTCCACATAGGTGGGCCCTGTGAAGTATTTCCAGAAATCAGCAGGTGGGATTCTTGCACAAAGTCTTCACAGCATGGCAACAGATTGTCAGTCTTCTTTTGCTTTTGACAGATAGTAATATTGTGCAGTTGTTCGAGAGGTGTCTGATTTAAGCAGGGAAGTTCCAACTTGTGCCTGGTGTATTTCACATCACCTTAGCAATCATTCACAATGGGAAAGTGACATAGTGGTCGGACAACTGGACCATGAAGATGGATCTCTAACTAAAGTCTCACTCAGCCATGAAGCTCTCTGAATGCTGATCAGAAGAACTTTCCACCTAAGCAATTTCACAAAGCAGTTGTGAGGAAAAACTAGATAGCACAACGTATGGCTTCAACTTTGCTTCTCTTCCTTGCATGTAGCAAATGTAGGGTTATTCTTTGCATCCATTACCTGTGACCCATACATTTAACATGTTCTTTATGGCTTACTTAAAACATTGTGAATCAACTGACCCTATCATTCCTTGTTGTGTACCTTCAAACAATTCATTCTTCTCACATCTTATTTTCTGTTTGTTGTTATTGTTTGCCTTTAAGTCGTTTCTGACTTAAGGTAATTCTAAGGTGAATTCATCATGGGATTTTCTAAGTAAGTTTTGTTCAGAGGGGGTTTGTCCTGAGTCTGAGAGACCATGACTTGCCGTAGGTCACCCAGTGGGTTTCCACAGCTGAACCATGGTCTCCCAGAGTCCAAAACTCAAACCACTCCACCATGCTGGCTGCTACTATCATCCCTACCAGTACGAAGATTCTTAAGAACATAAGAGCCATGAGAAGTCAGATTAAAGTCTTATTTAGCCCAGCATTCTGTTCTCACAGCAGTCAACTCAATGTCTGTGGAAAGCTAAAAAGCAGGCTGTGAAGAGTGCATTTTTCCTAACAACTAATATACAGAGCCATTGGGTCCCATACTAAGAGAAAAGGGGATACAGGTCAAATAAATAAATACTACTTCTGATAATGAAAACAATATATATTCATCATGGTAATAGAGGTCACTTGGTATGATGTTATAATAAAGACAGTTAGATACAACTATTGTGCCTTTTCTATAAATGGATGCTTAAAATCATAGTGTAGTGCTGTTTGGTTTTCCCCTTAGGATATTGAGGTACACTTTTTAATGCTTTGTTGACTTTTTAACGGTTTGTTGACTTATTCTGATTTAAGATAACCTGAGGGTAAGCACAATCTGAAAAGAGTTTAGAATTTTGTTTGAAATATGGAGTATGCAACAGACAAGATTCATCTGTGTAATTTAAGGAACTGCTGGTATACCATATGTTGATCTCTAACACATTTTAAGATAATTTACATTGGTCTCATAGGTGAAGGCTACAATTCAAAGTAAATTAAATTTTTTCTTAAACAAATTAATACTCATCAGCATCAATAGAGATTCAGATAAAAATTAAACTAAAGGAAATGTAGTTCAAAGTATTATTATACTTATCTTATTGTCTTATACTTGTCTTATTGTCACAGCCATATAGATGGAAAGCAAAATTGTCATTCCAATCAGAACAATTTTCAAGTGAAGAAAAAACAGTATTGCAGATTGCCACAGTAAACTTTCATACTGGCTTATAGCAGTTTCTCTAGTATAATAACACACCAGAACAATGTGTGTGCAATAGTGGGCATACAGTGTTCAACTATGTTAAAAACATTTATTATATTATTTCTAAAACAGAACTTCTACCTTGCTAATAGAAGGTGGCACTTGAAGGGCAGAACCTATGGTTCATTTTCTCTTTTGTTTTGTTTTGTTCTTAATACATTCAACTTTCCTGTTTCCAGTATTGTGAGCCTCCCAAATCTGGTGTGGAAATGTTGAAGAATTTATTCTGGAATGAACTTTAAAGTATTCAACCCTTATTTGCAACTCCTATTCATAAAGCTTTCCTTTATGAAAATATAGCAGAAAAGAAATTTCTGCAGAAAACTCCACTGATGTCTTAATTCAAAATTTTGTGATATCTTTCCTTACCTTTTGACCAGACTCTTTGGCCTATCTTCCTCCCTCAAGAATTGGAATGATGCTAGTTATAGACGATATAATTGAAGTGCTCATTAAAAAGAGAAACTACATTGAAGACATGCCAAGAGATAATCCTTCAAAATAGATAAACACACAAAAGTGGGGCTTCATTGGATTCTGCTACCAAATAAATCTATGTGATGTTCATTATTCAGACTTAGTTCTCAGTACCTGATTTCTTTCTTGTAGGTTCTCACTGCCTTTGTCTCTTTGTCCAGGCTAATCTCAGCATTATGTCTTTTCAAAAGGACTGGCAGGGATACTTAGGACTGGAAGACATTTTATGCTTTATCTAACACTCCTTTTGCTGCAGAAGGAGCCCTTGAGAACAGAAGACTCTGCATAGCTTGTTTTACAAACCAGCTCCTTGACTGAGGTGGATTTACCTTCACTCACTGCTTTTCTTTTCCATTCTCATCTTTCTGATGACCCATCAATTTGAAATATGACATCAAGAAAATCTTAAATTATTTCATTCCTTTTGCATGCATTCATGTCCTTGTGAAAGGAAGGATGCATTACATTCACATTCAAAATGTGAATTTCACAACTCTCAACAGGAGGAATGGAGAATATTGGAGAACAGAGAGTCAAATTTAGGTGGTGCATGCCTGTTTTGGCCTGTCTACAACTCTTCTGAAAATCCTTAATATAAATCCTTAACTTTCAAACAACACGGAAAACAATGTGCCTCAGAACCTGATCAACATGGAAAACATCTCAAACAAGGTGAAATGTAAGGAGGCTCTTGTTAACTGGGCTACTAGTTACAATGTACCTCATCATTCCTTTGCTATCTGGACTTGGCATGAAGATGGTGTTAAAAACTTCATTAAAAAGGCATCTCATATTATTAACAATGCTATCTTGAGATCTTTATTCTCTTGAGAGTCAAATTTCTGCAGAAAATCTGTTCAATACTTTGAATTTCAACAAGTTTTTGTGAGACTTAAGTTATTATTTTACTGCTTTTAAAGGTTCAGGGTGCATCCACAGACATATACAGTTTGCTTATGCTTATGAGATATCTTTGGGGAAAAATAGATGGAGGAAATGTTACTCTTGGTTCTTCTATCTGCTGCTAAAGTTCTCAGGGTTTTCTTAAATATTCACATGGTGTTTTCCTTTTTGTGGAACATCCAAAGGCAAACATTTTTGTGTGCCTTTAACTCATTTCTGACTTATGACAACCCTAAGGTGACATTAGCATGAATTTTTCTTGGCAAGCTTTGTTCAAAGTAGGTTTGCCATTTCCTTTCTCTAAGGCTGAGAGATTTGTCCAAGAGAGATGACCAAGTGGGGATTCTAATCCTGGTCTTACATGGTCACAGTCCAGCATTCAAATCATGAGACTGCATGGGGTCTCTCAAGTCCTAGGACAAACAAATAATTTTTCCTTTCCTAAAAGTTGAATTCTTTTTATTCCAGGATAAATCACTCCCAAAAAAAAAAAAAAGTTTTTTTTTTAAAAAAATGTGGTTTTCTGACATGCCTTTACTGGATGAAGAGGGTACACACAGATTTTATGCTAAAATAGTAAGATTTTTAGAACATTGTACCTTTAAAAAAGAAGAAATGCCCATTCAGACCTCCAAAGCCAATAGTGAACCAACATACCAAAAAGATCTCTGACTGGGCAATTGCCCACAGCACTATGAAATCAACGTTTATTGGCTAAACCATCAACCCAGATTCATTCATTGTCCCTCCCCTCTTTGCTGGCTGGAGAGATCCATGTGGATTGAAAACATTTTTTTCCAAAAGTCCCAAGTAGTAATAAGTTAGATTTTCTGTAGCAAGAGATCTTACTTTCTTGTATTAGTTTGGACAGGCCCATAGACTATTATCTTGGAACATGTGAGAGTGGAGTAGTTGTAAAAGTATCATGGAAAGTGCTAGTTTAGCTTGAAAATATTGAAATAATGGCCAGAACTGTGAGAGATTTGCAGTGCTGAATTGAATTGTGTCAATCAATAACTTATTTGTGGTCTGATGACCATCAACTAAATATTGGGTTTGTATTTTGTATATGTGCAAAACCCTTACAAAAATGCGGGAAGGACAAAAATAATGGCTGAGATCCTACACCATCAACTTAGTTGTTGGCAATATTTCCTGGCCTCACTGCCACCCAAAAATCTACTTTAACAGCAACAGCTGAACAAGCAATGGATGTCCATTCTACTGGTTGTCAGGGCAGAGTGGGATATTATTTCCAGTGCACACCCACATTAATTTACAGTGGGGAAAGGAGTTGTGACAGGCATCCTGCTTCTCATTGTCACAATCTTAGTTGCTGGAAGTGTCATTCTGCTGTGCCCCAATCACCAGCACAGCAGACCTCCATCACTTGTAGTGGCTCCCTGGAGTTTAAGGTGGGATTAAGGGGGCATTCATGATTGTGGCAATTCTGGGGGACTCTTGTCTTGAGGTATGGGTAGGAGAGGAAAAATCTCTTGTCACTTTATCAGGTTAAACAAGGTGACCTGCTATGAAGACTTTTAAGAAAATTCTCTCCCTCTCCCACCCAATCTAGTGCTAACTCCAAAAAACATTCTGTATTGATTCTGGTTTTCCCTTCTTAACATGTCATTGGTGATTTAAAAAAAAAAGGTGATGGAAGAGATGCTGAGAAAACACAGTATGGTTACAATGATGCCTACTCCTGTTCCAATGCCAAATTCTGTGAACAAGGCAGGGGAATTGCATAACACAGTTACAGTAATTTGCTGTTATTTTAATCTCCTGGTGTTCTCTCCTAGCTGGAGGAAGCCTCCCCAGACAAGGAAGGGAAATAGAAGAGCCAAGACAACAGGCTCTAGTCCAGTGGTTCTCAACCTGGGGGTTGCGACCCCTCTGGGGGTCAAATGACCCTTTCACAGGGGTCGCCTCTCAGGTTGAGCTTCTGATGCTCCCGAACCATCTCGCCCCCATTTTAACTAAGGGAAGAAAGTCATGGCGGCGGGAGCCGGGAGCCCGTTCTTGCTCATGCTCTCTGACCATGCATGTGGACTAGCTAACGGGAGAGGCGAGAGTGGGCGCCGTTAAAGCCTGCTGAGAGAAAGGCCATCAAGCGAGCAACAGAAGAAATGGTGGCACCCTCGGAGTGGGCTTCGATCTGCGAGAAGTTCCGCAGCGCCCTCAACCTTTCGTACGTGAAGTCCAAGAAGGACCCAGAGACTGAGCCCTATCACTCCAAGTACAGTGCCCAGGAGCTGCTTGAAGGCGTTAGGCAGCTGCCGGGCTCCGAGGAGGTGGGCGAGGCCGAAGGCACCCCGAGCGTGGACGAAGATGGAAGCAACAGCCATGACAGTGGCAGCGGCGAGGCAGGCGCCTGCACACCGTGCAGCTGGCCGTGATTGAGTATGAGCTGGGGGTGAACCACACTGACACCTCCATCCGATCCGGCATGCGGGGAAGGCCGGGTGCGGGGCCCGCCATTCTGGGAGCGCACGGCGTGGCGACGGGGAGGCTGAGTGGAACCACGGTTCCCTTCCCTGTGGGAGGGGAAGGGGCTGCCGTGGCCCATCAGGCCCCTCTTGCTGTACACGCCCACACCCACTCGGGGGGCACCCCAGCCCTGCAGTCAACGCGGGAGCAACCGCCGAGGGGCTGGGGGACGAGGCAGGACACGCCGCCATGTCGCCACCCCCACTGTTCTGGGAGGGAGGCAGCGGGAGAGGGCTGGGCCTCGGCGGCCGAGAGGGGGGCTGGCAAGGAGAGGGCGGGTGGGTGCGGGTGTCCAATCCACTGACGTCCAACCCCGGACCCCTCCTTGGCTCCCTCCTCCCGCCCCGTCTCACCTGCCCACTCTGGAACTCACTGAGTGATCTTACCTGCAGCAGCCACCCTGTCTCCACCCCACCCCACAGAGACACACCTATTCAGTGCCGGGTGGGAAACAGCTGGGCCACTCAGCCCACCCTTCTGAATTGCCCCTGCCTCTGGGTGTCAGCACCGCCCTCCCTGCCAGCAGAGCAGGCGACCCACCGGTCCTGATGGCCATTGTCTCAGGATTTGTGCACTGGGGCCAGAGCAACAAAAGGGCCATTGTTTGGATGTGGACAGCAGCCGCTTCCCCTTGCTTTGCCTCGCCTTTGTTTCCTGTCCCTGGATATTGTCTCCCCCCCAGCGCCACCTCCATTCGCTTGCAATAGGGCTTCAGCCACCCAACCGGACATTCCATTCCATTTCTGGTGGAGGTGAGAATGGAGAAGAGGGAAGGGGTTGCCAGGGGGCCAAAGGAAACGCATGGGTGCCCGCGTGTCTTTGCACCAGAGGAGGTGGGCATCACTTCTTCTGCTTCCCGGTTAAGCCTCAGGGCTGCTGCAGGGCTCTGCGCAAGGGATGCAAGAATTGCAAAGTTTTTTGAGAACCAAAGTGAGGAGTGAGGCAGATATAAAAGGAATGGCAGCAAAAGGCAAAACAAAACTTAGCCCCAATCGCCTTGTGTGGAAGGTCTGATGAGATTCCCGTCTGTGCAAACAGATTCCCAATCTTTCTCCCCCCTCCCACCTCTCTCCCTCTGGCTGTAGAATCCCACATTAGGGCTGGGTTAAAATATTCCACATCTCTTGTGAGAGGAATTCAGAGGAGACAGAGGCTGGAGCAATAAGCTGGGGAGGGGGAGAGGGAGAGCACACACTTTCTCCTTTGGAAGCAGGTTGCCTCTTCTCAGCCCAGCTGTACAGAGTTTAAGAAAGAGAGGGGTGGGCAGCTCTGGGAGGCTGCTGTAGGAGCAATGCCCAAGCCGAGGAAGGGAGGGGACCACCTCGCGTCGGCGTATGAGAGTCCCCCCTCTGAAGGACTGAGCCTTCAGCATTAACAGGAGGCCTCGGACCGGTGGGGGGACAGCCTCCTTCCGCTTCTCCCTGCCGCTGGAACGGCCCTCTCTTTCCATGTTTCGGGCTGAGCTCCGCCTCCAGGACTGAGGAGGCACAGCCCGGCTGGCACCATGTGGCGGAGAGGGTGGGGCTTGGGCAGAGTCCTCCAGACGCCGCCTCTTCCTCTCCCGCCCGAAGGGACTTCTACTGGCTCTGCTCTTTCATAGCAGGAGGTGAGATTTATAAAAATATATTGATGTAGCAGACTTTTTTCAGTGATTTACAAGCTCTATAGTGTAGAGAGCTGCATATTTTGAAGAAGCAAGACCCTCCTGAAGATTGTCTGGTTGCTGAATCACAGTTTTCAGAAGAGGGGTCCTGTAACACTGTTTAGCCCACGAGACTTGGTGTTTTTTTTCACTTGTTTTCACTGTTAAGTTTTTCACACTTTGGAGGAGTGATTAAGAAATTCAGAAATCCTTTTCATAGATTAGGGGTTTTTTTGGAAATCACAGAGAACATGCAGTCTGTTTTAAGTGCTGCATATCTGATCCAATGGCATACTTCAGTATGCAGTGGCCAGGATACTTTGCTCCCCTTCCTCTCCACCTGTAGCCTTCCATAGCCTCATAAAAATCTACTTCAGTGGTTTTCCCTGCCCTTTGGGTGGATTTTTGTGATGCACAGGGAGTCTGCAGCCATAGGAAGCCACTGATGTGAATACTGCCCCCTTGTGATAGTAACAGGTATATAAAAAAACACAATTTCATTTATTTGTAATTAGAAATAAATATTTCACAATATATAATTACATATTGTTTTTGTGATTAATCACTATGCTTTAATTATGTTCAATTTGTAACAATGAAAATGCATCCTGCATATCAGATATTTACATTACGATTCATAACAGTAGCAACATTACAGTTATTAAGTAGCAACGAAAATAATTTTATGGTTGGGGGTCACCACAACATGAGGAACTGTATCAAGGGGTCGCAGCATTAGGAAGGTTGAGAACCACTGCTCTAGTCGGAACCAGAGGAGACTGGGAACCCAGCCTTGGAGGCAAAGGAGGCAGACAACCCTGTCCTGGAAGTAGACCCCAGACTAGCCAATGCTGAGGAAAATGAATCAGAGGCTGATCCACTTCATCGTATGAAGTGTTGTAGACCAAAACAGAAGCAATAAAAGTGCAGGAAAGGCTTTGGCCTGTCTTAAAAGTGAAACACTGAGGAAACTGAGGTAGCTGCACAGATTTAATTTATGCCCAAGGCTTTTTTTTCTTTTTCTTTTTGCTACAAAACAACAGCTCCATAATCTATGTTTGGTATTATGTGGCATTCCCTGATCTCTCATCCCCTGAACTTCAACTGCTGTCTTGGACTATTCTTTTTGGTGACTCCCTGGCTGGCATTTGAGCCTCTTGTGCTCACACTGCTTCATGTGTGCTTCTGAATTCACTCTGGCTTTTAATAGAGACTTTAAAGGAGCTATCCAATCTGCTGAACCTATTTTGCAGGTAGGGCTTAATGCCTTGGATAACTCCTAAAGTTCAGAGTAAAATCCAGAACACATTTACTATCTAATTGACACGGAACTTGGCAAGAACTTCGGAGCAGAGAATCAGTCCCAGGATTTCTTTAATGGAATAATGACTATTATACTGCTATGAAACTGGCATAACTGCAGTGCAAATACACATCTGGAAACCAAAGAAGAGGCACTGGGTCCCACAATCTCCACCCACAGCCTAGTCTTATTTTTTCTCTCCTTACATAGGTTTGTGAACTTGTTTTGAGTTGACGAAGGGGTAAAATAAAAGACAAATAGGCTGGTGACAAAAGATGGTGGAGTCACATCAGAGTGTGATCAAGAGTGTATGGCAGGGCAACAAGAGGGAAAAATCTATTAACAATGAAAAGCGCATAAGAAC
Source organism: Ctenosaura bakeri (assembly GCA_948474755.1). NCBI lineage: Eukaryota > Metazoa > Chordata > Lepidosauria > Squamata > Iguanidae > Ctenosaura > Ctenosaura bakeri. The sequence goes on along the minus strand of CAOLHI010001311.1, from coordinate 119,133 downwards.
TACTATTTTAATAAGAGAAACCTTAGAATTTTATGTACTGAGTTTAGCAATGCCTTAAAGAGAAGTGAAAAAAACCCTAAATCAATACATACAGTACTCTATATATATGATTGCAGGCCTACAGCATTATTAACAATAGATATTACATAATACAGTATTGTGAAGTCAAAATGCCTTTATCAGACCTGTGCAAAATTACAGCCTTCTTTGAAATCCAGTCACTTCATGAACGCTGTGTTTCCAACCAATGGCATCTGCCCAATTCAAATATATTAAGTCACATCCCAGCTTCCTATCGATTTAACACTTTCAGGTTAATCTACTTCCCAGAGTTATTGTTATGATAAAAGTGTAGAGGTGGGGAAAATTATGTGTGGTATTTTAGTTTCAGGAGGTAAGTAAAATATAATTAGTTGAGAAAGATATGACTGGGAAAAATGTGTGCCATCAAAATATACATGCATTCTAATAGGCTTTTTGAACATCTGACATTGCATTTACCTAGGAATAAGTCCCACGGAATTCACCGGGGCTTACTTCTGAGTAGATGTGTGCATGATTGTGAGTCCTTCTGCACTACACTGTTATAGTGCTATTATTTCACTTTCAACATCCTATGGAATCCTGAGACTTGCAGTTTAGGTAAGGACATTAACCCCAGAATTCCACAGGACTTTAAAAGTGGAGTAATAGCACTATAACAGGGCAGGGTGGAAAGGTATTGTTTAATGTAAAGGAACATTGATCTTCAAGGGTAAAAATCCTTCTCTCAAAGTAAGTGAGCAGTAAATCTCTCCCAGTGTTGGACCTATATACAAGTTACCATTTTGCTCTTATGGTTCTGCCCTGGTGTTCATAGCCACATACCTATGCATGTACACCCATGCAGGATAAGTAGGAATGGAAGTAAAGGGGAGAAAACTAAGCCATAATGCGAGACTTGTGTAAATCCCCCAAGGAAACAAAACTCAGAACTGCAGGGAAGAGTAAAAATATTTTCTAATCAGGAATGCTTCTCTACAATATTGATTTTATTTTAGTCTGTGTCTTTCAGAGGGACAGACTGAGAAAGAGATTGAGACATTTCCAAAGAGCCAAAGATGATTTTTCCAATTTAAGATTCAAAGGATTTCTTCTAACACAAAGCCCCTTTTAGTAGTCAGGGTTCTCCCCATCTTCTCCTTGTACAAATGGTTTGCATTCCTTTTTGCTTGACACAGTAAGTAATCCATGGTTACATAAAGCAAGCAGTTCCACAACAAAATGGCTGCAACTGCAGTTTCTACAATTTTGACTGGGAAAGGTAAGAGTCCACAATGTCCTCTTCTTTCCAGAGCACAGACTGCCCCCTGCTGAGTTGATTACAAAGTACTTTGACCTCAGAGTTTGTAGCATTTGAAAGCAATTGAATCAATGGGAGTGAGAGGGCAAAAGCAGGACATTATAAAAGCAACTGAGAAAGTGAGAAGGTAGACAAATAAACATGGCTGCCCTAGCTGAACTATTGCACTGTCAAGAGTTTGTTCTAAGATTGTTCTTTTTAAGCTGTTGAAACATTCTTTGAGGAAGGTTGAACTCATTTGGAAAGAATTCTTCAAAAAAAAGTTGGGGAAACTCCACCCTATTGCAAACTGGAATGGGCACATTTCTTCTATCACTGCTGAAATGCCTTCCACAAAGAGCTGATGTCTGCTAATTAACAAAGTGATTGCCTACAAACTTTACGGCTTAAAATAAAAATGATGAACATCTTGAGAATCAAAAGTGAGGTGGAGCCATCAAAACATTAAAATGCTCATTTGAAAGGTCTAGTTCTCTGAGCCCTCTCAAGTTTGTGTAATAAATTATATCTCCATCATATTTCTTGTTTTCTATATCAACAATATCTGGAACTTAAAACAGTGGCATACATATGGAAATGTCTCTTTCCTTGAAGTATATGAGGCTATGTGGAAGAGCTCTGAACTTGCATTTGGAATACCTGCAATATAATCTACTCAAAATATGCATATGTAGCATAATTAGTTGTCCTTAACATTTAAACATAATAGGAATAAAAAGGTGCATACATATTAATCTTGCCACTTCAGTGTAACTAAACATGATGTTTACTATTTCATTGTATTTTCTAGTTGTATTTTCTACTCTTTTCTTTTAGGAGTACTGAGTATTGGAATTATTTATTATGATTTTGTCATTCTTTAGCTACCTTTCTTCCCATGAACTTCAGGCATCATACTTGGCATCTCCTTCTCCCCAGTATACCATTAAATAGTAGTAGTAGTAGTAGTAACAACAACAACAACAACACCCCTGGGAGATAAGATTAAGCTGAGAGTGATTGACTCAAGATCTTCCAGTCAGTTTTGTGGCTAGTGGGCATTTGAATCCAGATCTCCTAAGTCCCAGGCCAATCATTTCATCAAATTGGTTTTCTATATAGCTACTAATTCTCTTCAGCTTCAAGTCCCCACCCTTAGCCTTTTAAGGATATATTAGATACTGATGAATAATTGAATGAACTAAAAGCATATTTTACATGTGACAATTGTTACTTACAGGTGGTGGCAGAAATACATGTATGGATAGTATGGGTGTTGTTGTTTTTTTCCTGCATGTAAATCACACTGCTTCTACATCCTGCTGAATCTTAGCACAAATAACTTTTTCAGTAATTATTGGATGAGGCATTGGGAGAGCAAGCTTGGGTGGGAAAAGGGAGAGAGAGAAACCAAAATGGAAGAACAGCATTTTACTCTACCTTCTTAGCTCACAACAGCAGGGTAGAAGATAGGGGTATACCAGTTTTTAAAAGTTTCTCTCCCAATTGTCAGGTTCTGCCTGGAGGAGATCTGTTCAGATGAAGAGGGGAGAGGAGAGCCAGAACACTGGCCTTACTTAGAGCCAGAGGATGCTGGCAATTCTACCAGGGCACCAGCAGAGACAGAGCCCAGCTCATCCTAGACAGTAACTGCATATCTGGAGGAGAAGGCAGGGCACTTCACTCTCAAGCAACTTTAATTAACCCACAGAGAAAAAAAAGTTCAGGTAGTATCCTACTCTACTTTAAATACAGGACACTGAGCTAATGAGGCTAGCTGGGCTGGTTAACTGCTGGCTATAAATTAGTTCAGCCCAGGGCATTCTGTTGTTGCAGAGCAACAGGTTCCAACCCTCCAAGCAACCCTGTCTAACATCTCTGGCTTTCTGACCATCAGTACATATTTTTGGATTAATCTTTCTGGTAATTCCACTCTCAGCTTTGGATTCTATTTTCTTTGGACTGGACCACATTATAAGACTTGGGACTGGACTGGCTTTCCATACAGTTCTTGTGGACTGTAGATGTGCTCACCTGTGCACTCACCAGTTTAAAACATGACAGCATTGCTCTAATGGCTGATATGATTTTTTTCCCTGTTCTAAGAGCATATCTTGGAAACAGGAGAGATTCGGTTCCTATGTATCCTTACATTTCCCACCATGTCCCTGGAATACCTATTATACCTCCCCCATCATTTTCAGACAATGTCATGGAGCTTCCCAAGCCAAACATCACAAAATAGTATCCAGGAACAGGGAGCCAGGAGCAGGATCCGCAAGATCTTGCACCCTTGGAAGGCAGTAGTCAAGCCCTCTCCTCAAGATATGGTTAAAGCTGCTCTGATATGGAAGCAGAAGCCAATCATCCAGTCTTAAGAACTGCATGTGCCTGAAGGTGCTGCCTTCATCAATAACCACCAGATCTAGATGCGCTTACCTCATAAATAAGGACTCCTCATGAGAAAGGCACTCTTCAGGAGTAGATCATTCCTTAGGTGACAACAGCCCACAGTTGTGTGGTGCTGAAGTCTCAGGCCTAAAATCATCTTCAAATAAAGACAAAAAATATGGAACCAATATCTAGGCACCAACTCTCATATGCAGTCCTGTAGGTCACTTGACTACTCACTTGTTCACCAGAGTCCCCCTTCCTGCTACACATTTGAAATTCTGAAATTGCCTTCAGAATTTGTTTGGGGCTCTAGAATCTGCTTCTACCCTTTTTTCCTGTCCTTCCCAAAATTGCAGTTTCCACATTAAAGAAGCTTTGGTTCTATTGGATTTATGGAGTTTTTTCCCCTCTCCAAACAGTCCTTTGTGAGCACAAAGACTGTAGTGCTTATGATATTTCTACCCATTGAGGCTTCCTTGTTCATTTCAACAAGTGAAAAGTAGATACATGTATAAAGGATTGACTTCCTCCATAAGAATCTGTTGTGCATTCTACTTGTGCATAAAGCAAAGTTAGATCAGAGAGATGGTACAGCTGACAGGAGAAGAAGCAACAAGGACATTAATGGCAAATTCTCTTCTCCTTTTCTTGCATGATCTAAATCAGGGATAGACAACCTGGACCCTTCCACCTGTCTTGCATACCAGCTCCTGTAAGCCCTGGCCAGCACAGCCAGATATTGTAAGAGCTGTAGTTCAAAACATCTGGTTAGCACGAGGTTGCTTGAACCTAAACTGACTGGCAACCTGTTAGTTATGATAGGGTAGGCCCAATTTCTGCCATTTTATCTCTTTTTTTGGGGGGAAAGGGGGCATTGTCTAGATCAGAACTATGTACTGACAACGCAACAACCAAATTCTCCTCATATTCATATTTTCTCTGTAGTACCCCTTGCCCCAATATATACATACATGGCCACTTCCAGGCCATGTGACAGATATCCTCAAGGATCTCCTGGTGTCCCTGAGAAATCCCTGAGGGTGATATCATTGATGTGTCCAACCACAGGAAAATAGGTGGATGCTTCTCTGCCACTGTCTCTGCTTTTCACTGGCCAGATAGATGAGGGAGAACTGCAGCAGAGAAAAGATCAAATTGGATGAGAGACTATCCTAGTTACACATGTGTGATGTGTCTCCTGATCCAGGATTACGGTCTAACTCTTTTTGTGATGAACATGGGATCCAGATTAAATTAGGTTGATAAGATTAAACTTTCCCAACATGCACCTCCAGATGGTGACAGGCAGCAAGCTGGAGCATATATGGCAGGAACCTTTCTGCAAAGAAGAAAAACTATAGGCTTGAGCATTGATTCATGCCTACTTCCATGACATCTTTGGGATTATTTTTACAATGAAAAGTAGGCAGTATATTCAGTGAATGCATAAATCTAAAGCAAAGGTAATGGAACATGCTATTTTACTGATGAAACCTAAAATAAAAGGAGGGGTGATTATAGACAGTAATATAAGCCTCAATAAAACACTGTACCAACAGTGGTAAGGATATTAGATGTTGAACAAAGGGTCGTTCAGAAGACAAATGCTATAAGATTTTCAACAGCACAGTTCTAAACATGTCTGCTCAAAAGCAAATCCCATTGAGTTGATTGTGGTTTACTCCCTCGGAAGTTGGTATCTCATGGCAGGCTAATGTGCAACTTTACATTAGCAAAAGCACTAAGAAATTGATATATTAGAGAACTAATCTTTGGATCTCTTTAGAGGTCATTCTGAGACCCATTTTAGCCTGCATTTGTTAGCAAGTGTAGCTGGGTGGTGAAGTAGTGTGCTGATTAAATTTGCTGATGACTCGAAGTTGAGAAGTATTGTCAGAACAGATAAGGATCAAAAAAATTACAGCATGAACCATGTGAGTTATAAAATGAGATTCGATTCAATAGCACGGACTATAAGGTCATACACTTGGGAATCAATAATGAGCACTTCAGTATCTGCTTAGACCTATCAGCTGGAAACCATGGCGGGGTAATGGGTAAGGCAGAGAAATGAAAAAGAAATGCTGATCCTAGATGATACCAAAATGCCTATAAGCCACAAGTGGAATGTGGATGCATTAAGTAAAAAGTTAATGGAAAACATATGCATTGCTAGGACTTTTCCAGTAGGAACAGAAAAATCTCTATCTTTATATAATGCAATGATATAGGTTCATTTTAAAATACTTCAGAAGTTTTGGGGCTTACTTATTACATTTCTTGGAATCACAGAGTAGGAAGAAACCTCAAGGATCATGGAGTTCAACCCCTGCTAAAGTATCTTTGACAGGTGACCAAGCAACCAGCCTCCAGTGAAAGAGAATGTACTACCTTCTAAGACAGTTTGCTGTCTTCTGCGGTATTCTGTTCTATTGTGAAGTAGCTGTTACTGGCTGGAATCTCATTGGTGATTTATGGTGGCAAAAGTCTCACTTCCATTGGCTGGCAATCCTTTTTCAGCCGAGGTATAGCAATGGTGGGGGATGGCAGCAAACACCATCTCTTTCAGTATATAAAGCTGCCCTTTCAGCTCCTAAGGAGTTCAGAAGCTGGCAAGGCAGATTTAACTCCTGAAGAGAATGGCTTTCACTGATATCCCCCTCGCTGGCACTACCAATTATAACACCCATAGCCCCTACTACTCTGCTGCTGTGTTATCAGTTCTACTTCCACCAATGTAGTTATATCAGAAAGCAGGATGATTTTCCTGACGTTTCACTGGAACCTTATTTCTTTCCATTTAAATCCATTGGTTCAAGTCCTAGTTACTGGAGAGTAAGAAAGTAAGTTTGCTCGATCTTTTACATCAGTGATTCCCAACTGGAGTATGTGTACTCCCTCCCAGGGGTATGAATCAGAACATTTAGAGCATGTGGGGAAAAACTAAATAATGACAGAAAAGTATGTCAACAATGTATGTCAACAATGTAACACAAGATACAAGTCAAAAGTTCTGAAATTAATTGACCATTATGAGTGGTAGACCACGTGTGGTTAATTGTTTAACTTTGAGAAAAGCTCTGTTCCCTCACTTTGGCCCTTTTTGCACCTTACCTCGTCGCGGCAGCGGGGAGCGGCGCTCACGTGAGCAGCCACTCATGCGAGCTGCTCATGACAGCCCTTTTTGCCTCCCTCATCACCTTCCTTCTCGCACGACCGTCGCACGAGCGCCCCGCCCCTTTCTTCCGCAGCACAGTCTGGGAGTTGTAGGCTGCGCAGGGGGAAGGAAGCGCGACCAGGCCGCCTTGCCGACACACCGCACAGAGGTAAGTGCGCGAGGGCACCGCAAGCATTGCGTGAGCGTGGGGCATTTTCAGCTTAAAGCCGAAAATCAAAAAATGCGCGCGTGCCCCACTTTAGCCTCGTGAGTGTCGCACGAGGGGGAGTGCGTCATACAGAGCACCGCTCCCACTCATGCGACGCTCAAGGGTCGCTCACGCAAAAAAAAAAAAAAAGCATGCGAAAAGGGCCTTTATTATGTTGGAGAATGGTAGGGAGTCCATCCTTATTCGACATGTTGTGAACATGCCACTACAATGGGCATGCTCAGCAGAGTGTCCTTCACAAGCTCAGCTTCCACTCTTTTCCCTTCATGAACATTTGGGTGCTGTTGTGCTGATAGTGGTGTATACATAAGCAGGCACTTGGTCAGTCCTGTGAGCAGTATTCGATGAGTGAGTTACAACATATACATTTGAAAACAGCAACTATATTAATTACAAAATTTTTGCTGATACGAAGGGTACAGGAAATAGGCTGCCAAAGAGTATGTGAGTGGGGGGGAAAAGGTTTGGAACTACTGTTCTACATAACAACCCTTTAGATATGCAAAGATGGCTATCATATTAATTCTCAGGCTGCTCTTTTATTATATCTGTACTTGCTTCAAGGAGCTTATAAATGGTATAAATTGTTCTCCAACTTCATTTTTATCCTCACAGCTAGCCAGTGAGGTAGGTTAGCGTGTGAGAAAGTGACTGGCCCAAGGTCATCCAGTGACTTCATAATCAAGAAGGGATCTGAATCTTGTTCTCCCTGTTTTAGTCCAACACTCTAACCATTTCACTGCACTAGATTCTTATCAACAAGAATAATATTTTCACAGTCATTGATCTAGTGAGGAACAGAAGCCTTGTGCATTGCAAAAAACAGTGATGGTGATGACAACAACACAGTATTGTAGGCCACACCCATACAGGGCACTGACTGGCCTAGGATTTATCCTGACCTACTGATGTCCCCAAAAAACTTGTAGATAACTGCAGTTTTCCTAGCAAGACAGCTTGGCCTGGTAATAACATATAGAGCCTCAGAATAGCCAGAAGGTCTCAGCTTGCTGCAGTGGCTGTTGTAGACCCTACACTCAACCAAATAATACCTTTCCAGTTCATTCCAGTTCATCCTGCAATTGATTCTTTTGCTCCATTGCCCTCCAGGAGTGCGAGGATTCTTTTACATCACTCAACCACGAAAAAGATGTTGCTATTAAAAGAATCTGTGCAGTCTGAGGTTCCAATGTGCAATCCAGTGAGTATGTGGCAGCACAGAGAGTGAGAGCAAGCATAAATGCATATCACCAAATAGCTGTAGAATCTGTCCAAACCAAAACCTGAGATAAAGAACAAAAATCATCTTGCTACACAGACTTTTCATATACTGGTGATGAAGATGTCCAGTGCATGATTAGGGTTGAAATGGGTATCACAAGCCATGTAACTGATTGTATATAAAGAGCCAGGAGTGGCAGGAGTTCCATGTGGAATAATTACTATTGTAACTTAACAGTGAATAACTTGATTCCTTTTGTAGTGTAATGACAACTTTTAGTTATTTATACAGTAGCTTCACTGAGCAGTGGAAGTCTCACTAAGTGGTGAAACACCACATGGTTCAAGTAACTAAAGGCTTGCTTCCATATAAACACATTCAAGTAAAGCTTTTGGATTCAAATGGGACAGAAATATTTGGTTTCCAAGGTAGGATATGTTGGGTCTGTGATTTTAAAATTTTCCTCTCTATAACCTTACTTTCTCTTTTTTCCCCCATAAGATTGGTAAGAGAGATATCTAGAGTAAAGGTCCAGACAATTACTGACAACTATTGATCAACAACAGTCCATGGAGTAAAACTGCATCTTTACCAAATCTAGCATGGCCAATAACCTCCAAAAATTGCTATCCTTTGAAAAAACACAAGATCTTGAAGGAATGTCATAAACAACAGCATGTCTCAGATAAACATTCAGCTTAAGAGATGTAGCATAACTATTACAATATCTTATTATCAGTTGACATACTCTTAGGTCTTAAGGGGGAGAATTAGATTCTTTTAAAAATGGCTGCATTTGGGAAGACTGCATCTTATCTGATTTGGTAAGTTATTTCAGGAGAGACTTGTAATCATTTGTCTTAAAATCTATTTGACTCTATAACTGTGCGTCTTAAATCAATTTCCTATTACTATCCTGATTCTGTCCTTACTCTAAATCCATATTTTAGAGAAACATGTTTTTAACTAAACCATGTGTTTACTATCCTTATTGTCAGTAGCCTGACAAGTGTGGTTTAAATCAATCTCTGAATATAAGGATTTCTCTTTTGTTTTGAAATCCAAGAAATGTAGGCAAAAATGGGGAATGAATAGCAGCAGCAGTTCTTATATTTTGCAAAGAGGTGGTCCATGCTGGATCACAGTAAGAGAAGCCCTACTGAGCAGAAATTGAAGGAAACAGGAAAAGTAGGCTAAAGAGGGTCAAGAAAAGAGTGGCTGGAAATGAAATGAAAGTAAAAGTCAATTAGTTGAAGGAAGTAAGAGGATGAGATACATCTGAAAGAAGGCTGGGGTATTTTAAGGGTGGGCTGTATTTCAAAGTGGAGGAGACACAATTAGAGTCGTTAACTCCATATGGTTAAAAGGGAATCTCTAAAGAAAAAGGAGAAAACAAGAAGGAAGAGAAACCCAAAAAGAGACAGGAGTGGAAGGAACGACCGGAACCTGCATTCAGTGGTAGAGTTCATGTTTTGGATGCAGATCTCAGGTTCAGTTATCTTCAAGAAAGTGATTGCAGGTAATCATAAGTAAGACTTCCTGTGCCTTAGACCTTAGAGAACTACTGTCAGCTGTAGTCAGATCAAGCAGCCCTGGTACTAGCCAGAATGATGGTTGGGCTGATGTAGTACAGGGTAATTTCATATCTGTAAGATCAGGTCAGAGGATGGAAATGGAGAAAAGGTAAGTCTTGGCATCGGCAAAGCCAGAGTTTTTAAAGAGAGTAACTCAAGAAGGAAGGGACAAAAGAGCAGGCGGAAATGATATAGTGAGTGCTATATGAAAATTCACACTAAATTATACCAATTTTCTTCTAGAAGAAAAGGGTGCTGGAGATAAGGTCTTGAAAATACAAATAAAAAGATGGATGAAGTTACAGCAAGGGGCTTTGTTTTGTTAGGTTTTGCAAGTCCTCTTCCAGATTGTTTTTTTAAGTACATTGATTGAAGTCCATAGGCTTACGCAATCTCTCCTTCGTAATACAAAGTAAGTGTGGGCATGGATATGAGCAGGTATGTACATGTGTCTATGTATAGAAAGAGAGAAAGAACTGGCAGCCTCTGGCACATTCAACCATTTAACAATAAAAAGACAAGCAGACCTTAACAGATTTTGATCCTGAGCGATACATATATGCATTCAAACTCACATACAGATATACTTTGTGAATCTGTTCAGCTTATAAACTTTATTTCTTTGGGACTTCTGAAACGCATCAGAGCCCAACCTGATGCCAAGATTTCCACAATAACCTGCCCCAGTGCAGTTTCCCTAACACAGGTTATTTTTTTCCCTCTCTGTACCCATTAGTTCAAGATTGTTGCAAGCAAAGCAAAACAAAAATGACTGTGATAGTGTCTGCTGCTTTCTTTACATCTGAAGCTGTATATTATATGCTGGTGAGATTAAAAATGGAGCAGAGTTCCTTTCTCATTACAATGATTGTAATGAAAATGATAAATGGGTTCAAATAAACCCAATTCAGGCAACAAATGATAAGATAGCTATCGCTTTGAATGTGGTATCTAACTCAGTTCTGTGGATTCCATGATGTCATTATCTTCTCTGGACTGTAATGAAATTGGGACTGTATAAAAAGACCCATTCAATGTGCTACATTCTAGTTTCTCTGGGATCATGTGATATTTTTCACCCAATCTCATTTTGGATTCAAAGCCATAGAGGTTGCTTGGAAATTTGTTTTTGATTTCAGTAGTAATGAAATGAGAGAAAGGAAGGGGAGAAATAACTTAGATGCATATAATGAAAGAAATGGCTAATGCAGTGTTGTGGCACCCATTCTGGGTGTGGTTGAGTTGTGTGATTAGAGGGTACAATCTTCTTTTGGCCAAAGGATCCAGCTGTGGTCAAGTACAAATTCAAATGAGCTGCAAACAAAGCTGCTGTTGGCACACAGCCTCCAGTATTAGGGCTCAGGTGAACTTTCTTGGTAGCCACAGCAGCAGCAACAGTGTTGCAATAAGCTCTAGGAAGACCAAAGCCACCATTTAAAATTCTCACAAAACCACCATTTAAAATGTCAGACCTAGTTTGTTGTAGGGCCTTGTGCAAAATGATCTCTTTTGAGCTCCCTGACAATTTTGTTTAAAGATACGTTCATATCCAACTACATCTAATGGTTGATTAAAGTTTGCACTTTTTCAACTTAAATGCTATTTGCATGTGATGTTATGGTAAATAATTGTCACTAGGGAAAGCAACAGTACTTTGGCAATCTGTGGCAGGTAATTATGAAGGTAGAGAGCCAGTATAGTATAGTGGTTGAGTGTTGGTCTGGGACTTTTGGGAGATGAAAGCTTGAACTTTCTGCTTGACTTTCAGCAAGTCATGCTCTCTCATCCTAAGAGGAAGGCAGTGGCAAACCTATGAATAAATATTGCCAAGAAAACCCCATGATAGGGTTACCATATTTTAGAAATGACTTGAAGACACACACCAAGAACAGCAGCAACAAAGAAGGAACAACAACAGCAGCAGCAGTAGCAGCAAGAAGAGCCATCTGCAGACTCGTATTCTATGTTCACACATTCACGTAGGATGAAAGGGAATCAAATGGCTGATGTCATGAATGTGTGATCCTCAAATTACTGTGGGTTATCATGCCTATTATGGAAATGCATTGAAAAGCTGAACATTCCCCAGGGTGAGAAGCTATCTGTATATAGTAATAGAATGTGTGAGAAAGTGGGCTGGGCTGAACATTCCTCTATAATGTGCTTGCTTTCTCTGTGCAAGTTGACTGATTCCTTTTCTTGTACAGCTATGGAGCCATTTGGTCAGTTAGAGAGTTGTGATCACTCTTAGAATATAAAATGTTGTGTTTACTTTGACTCTGCCTCAGAAAGTTCAGATTTAGTCAATGGGGTTGTACCCGGCAACATTTCACAGATAAGAACCAGGACACATCTCCAGACAACATCACAGTTTGATCAAGACAACAATAGGTATTAAATAGGAAGAACACACAAGCCAGCAAAGGCTGCACAAATTTGCTTCTGTCTGAGCTTATTGGGATGAACAAGATTCTGCCCCTCTTCTCCTCTTTCCCTACTGAGTTAATTGAGTGCAAACCAGTTTTCCACTTTGAATTCTATTTGCAGCAGTTGAAATAAACTGAGGACAAAGGGGGAAAGTGGGGAAATTAGAGACAAACTGGGAAATTTGAAAACAGCTGAGAAAGTGGGAGATGACAAAGGATTGATCAGAACTGCACCTGTCAAATTAGAACAGTTGGAGGGTATGGGATAATACATTCCACCAAAATAAATTGACTAAACTTGAATCATCTGATGCAGGTTCAAAGTAAACACACCATCTTCCATTCTGTGAAACTTCACTTTCATTTTGATTGTATCTTTGAATATGTGTAACATTTTCCACATTTACCAAACAATATAATGTGTCAAAATAATTCAGTGCCTCTTTCTAAATATGTTCTCTGGGTTGCATAGTTGGGAATGACTTCCATAGATAAGATCACATTGCTTGCTCTGTTCAGCCAGTCCAATACAATGTAGCAAGTGGATTGATGTCAAATAACAAAGTGTGACATTACAATATCTCTGTGCTTTAGGAAATCAAAGCAACAGAGCCAATAAGGCACTACAAAGTAGACAGAATGATGTTAACATCATGGCGTATGATATCAAGATCAAGATATTAATGAATATTGGGATGTCAGCAAAGGACCAGGCAATTCAAATGACTTATGAGAACAGATACATGGCATAAAAGAGACAATGTACATGGGCTGAAAAAGCACATTCCAGCCTATAGACAGACAGCAATGGGTATTCCAGCCAGTAGTAAGACAGTGGGTATACATCTGCTCTTCAGTTTTAAATGTATTTAAACCTGGCTATAGTCCTGCTCAGGCATATTCTACTCCTATTCTACTAACTGAAAATGTGAGGAGTAGAATATGCTACTTCTTGTGAAAATGGACATGTTTGAAGCAAAGAGTCTTTTGTATGAATGGAGGCTTTCCACGGACTCTGATTTTTAAAGGTTCTGACTCACATGGAAGGGCCTCTATGCATGCAGAAATTTCTGTGCTTCCAACTAGTTGCTTTACTTATGACCAAAAATGGAGTCATGTGAGGAGACAGAGCTAATGCTTCCCACTCTTCCTCTTCCTAAGTTTAGTTAACTGTAAAGTAAACTCTTCAGTTAGGGCTTTTTAAGTCTTAAGAACAGGAATGTGCTTATGTATAAAATCCATATGCATAGACTTTCCCTGTTCTCATTTTCACATCTATGCCTTGATTGGTTTTCTTGTCATGTCTTTTTTTTTTTTCCTTATGAGATGGACTCTGGCCCTCTTTTTAGTTATATTTTCCCCAATGTCTTCATGTTTGCATACATGTTTTAATTTATGTATGTTGCTGGGATACATGAGTCTACTGACTAAAGTTTTGGCAGTGTTTTGCATATATCTGAAATACGCACATTTTTTCATTTGCATCTTCAGCCATCCATGAGCATATGAACTCTGGAATACAAATTATATCTGATTGCAGGCAGTCCAGAAAATGTAGACTAGGCAGGGATATAGTGATCAGGAAGGATGGCAAAATGAGAATATAACCCCTACCAAATAATGATTCTGCCTCCCAAATGAATTTTTCCTTTGCCCACCAAATGTCTCTCATTGCAGTGAGTGAGACACTGAAAGTAATGGACACCTAGAACTGTTATATTTGCTTTGTTTGTACTCTCTTGGTCACTTTTGCCTTTCTTTGGCCACCTGAACTGTATTTCTAAAAACCCTACTGAAGTTTTAAGTTACTGCAATGCTAGAGATTTACATACTGCAGTAAAATTTCATCTATGGGGCAGAATTTTTATTTGGAGATACAGTGCACTCATTTTGTGAACACATATACATCATAACTACAACCCTGATCAGATCAGGCAAAGTCTGCCAAAGAATTCCACTGATGTTGTTACTGCCCCTTGCATACCCCATTCTGAGAGACAGCAAAAATGGCATGAAATATTATATAAAATGTGGACACTTATGGCTGGGAAACATGGGGCAAGCAGGACTCTGGCTGTATGCTTGGGCTAGGTCAGTATGGCCACAGCATGGCCAGATCATAAGGTCAAGGAGAGTTAAATGGGAAAGCCCAGAGTAAATAGACTTCCAGTAGTCCTGTCAATGACCTGACATCTGAATATAATAGTCAAAAAAACTGCCCACATGCAGCAGGCAGGTGCCCCTGCTGATCGCATTTCCTACTGAAACCTTCCTCATTCACATTACCCAACCAAGATATTAAGAGGCTGCCAGAACCCCCTTCAATGTTTCTTTTTCCCCAAAGTAAGACAAACAGTCCATTCTGGAATCCATTTATTTACTCTGCCAGAGCACAATTAACACTCACCCTTTCAGAGTAGGAAAAAGGGTATTTAAACCCCAGCTCCTATTCAGGTAATTTTGCAACACAGTAGCACTTTGAGCATCAGACTGCACCTCAAACTCTCATTTCTCTGTGTTGCCCTCAAACCCTTATGTTTGAGCCACCTGCTCCAGGACTGGTGAATTTCACTCGGTACATCTGAAATCTCTCTTTCTCCAACCTTTCTCTCCTTTCCCTTCACTAGCCTTGTATGGTTCATGAGACTGCTTGATTTCTGTGAATCCCCTAATAATTTTTTTTTTACTTGTATCTTGCAGTTAGTACCAGTCTACACAGGTGAAAAGGTCTCATTGTTACCACCCTCTTGTAGGTCTCCTTTTGAACTATAACTCCCCACCCTTTTAAGGAGATGCTGTCACTGCTGGTGGACCACAAGGTCTTCCACCTTTTGAGGTAGCAAAGTAGATTACTTATATATCTGTACTCAAAGTTCCCAATGAAAAATTATGAGAATTATACTATGAAGATAGTGTAGCCAACATAGTGTAGTGGTTTGAGCATTGGACTATGACTTTTTAGACCAGAGTTCAAATCAGTGATGGAAACCACTGGATGACCTTGGGAAAGTCATTTTCTCTCTGCCTCAGGCAAAGGCAAAGGCAAACCTGCTCTGAACAAATTTTGACAAGAAAAACCCTTGATAGGTTTGCCTTAGGGTTGCCATAAGTCAGAAACTATTTGAAGACACACAACAACAACAATAATGCAGAGCAAAGATGAGCGATATTGTCATTCTCCAACTTCTAGGAGCCCTAGCTAGCATAGCTAAGTGATGAGGGAAGATGGGAAATGCAATCCAACAATATGTGGATAACAACCAATTTCCCTTCTTGATATAGAAGATCCCTACACCAGTTACACAGGCCTTTGTGGCCCCCATGATCTATCATCTAGTTCAGCTGGCTGGATGATAGTTTGAATCCAGTGTAATAGTGCAGTTCAAAGCACTATTCTTCTGAGTCCCATTGAGTTAATTATGACTTATTCCAGGTTACTCCCAGAAAGGTAGGTTACTCCCAGTCTCAGTAAATGAAGTAGATACTCTCCGATTATGAGTCTGAAAGCTCACTTGAACATCTGAGAAACCAAAATTGTCTTTTAAAAATGAAAATTTTAGACAATTGAGTCAATACATTCTAGTAGAATAAGAGACAAAAAAGAAAAAAAGAAAAAAAAAGAAAAAATCAATATCAAAATAGTAACCAAAAGAAAAGGAGAACAAATTTGCTTCTCTACCATCAAACTAATAGAAATACACATCTGATATTTTTTCAAAATAAGGAATATGGAACGAGGAAAAATAAATACTTGGAGCTCATACAATTTGAGTATTTATGCCAAAACAAAACAACAAGAGCTTCATCTGAAGGAAATAATAAAGGATGTCAAACTTCTTCTTAACATGCCTTCTTTAAACATTTTTAAAAAGTTGTGGAAAGGAACCACAAAACTCAGTCTAGTTTTAGGTCAAATTCTAAAGGGTCTATGCAAAGTTCTACACCTATTTCAAGGGCAGGATTCAGAACCTTGGATAGTTCCTTTCGCTGAAAACGGTAGTATATTCCCCACCCCACTAGCAGGAGAGCCACTAACCAACACTGCTGCATGTTTCTACTAATATACTGACATGCGTTATGACTGTACATGCAATCACGCAATCTGTATTTTGGGCGGGGGGGAATCATCAAGGAAACACTATGGAAGAGCCAAACAAGAAGAAAGAGAAAATAAAACAACATTACTGTAGTGAAAGATGGGGCTATAGCAAGTGAGTTAAGGTGTACTTCCCATGATAACAGGTAACTGTCCTGCTGACATCTTGTCATACCTACACATTTTTTTTCCAATTTCATTTGCAAGTTTATTGTAAACCCAATAGGCAATAGCAATATTGCATTTTTTAACAAAAAGAGTGCAAAGCTGGCCTGAAATAATAAACTAACTGAACAATGCAGGGTTGAGAAAAAGGAAATAAAGGATGTGGACACTATGAACAAACACAAGTAAAAATCTATACCAAGGAACAGATTTGGTCCTTATAGCTGGGTAGGAAATGGAATGATATATGCACAAATCTACCAAAACTATAATCAGCCAAAGTGTTGCACTGGCATATTTTCTGTAAACAACAGAGCTTTCCCCATCCCTGCTCCTGCCCTTCTTCTCTGAACCTTACCTTCACAAATCCTTCACATATGGCCTGTATGTTGTAAATGGATGTGGGAAGGAAAGGGGAGATATAAATTGATGTTACTACTAATTATGACTCACAAAAGAGCTTCTGGGAACACTGGCTTCCAAACAGAGGCAATGTTAAAGCTGTTATCGTTTGTGTATTATAAACAACCTGTCCCTTTTTATCCTTGTTTAATTCACTGTTCTGTCACCAAAGACATACAAAGAGTCACAATTACCAGGGAACTTGTGTACACTTTCCCTGCTGATACAAAAACAGCAGTGTGTTAATAAATACTAATCCTTGAACTGTGTGGAGATTGACATGAGGCAGGGGCATAAACTAGAAAGTAAAAAAGTCCTCCTTTAATGGCAATTCAAATAGAAACATGGTGTGTGTGAATGATGGCTAGGGAGGAGGAATCAACAGGAGGAGCTTTAAATGCCTGAGAAAATGAGCTTAAGATGCCTCTACTCATCTGTACTATTTTTGAAAGAGAACAAACTGCTGTCCTTTCTGTCCTTCTTACTAGTATATTTCAAACGGAATGTGAGGCAGACATCAATATGGTCTTATCGGACTGGGATCTTTACTATCTCAAAACATCACAGCCAATGTTAAGAGATGCTGGGAGCTGCAGTGCACAACACCTGCAGGAGGACAGTTGCCTTCATTTCCTGTACGTGCAAACAAAGGCAATTTCTGCACTAGACTGTTGTAGTGCTGTTATTCCACTTTCAACATCCTATGGAACCCCAGGATTCCATAGGATGTTGAAAGTGGAATACAGCACTATAACGGTCTAGTGAGGAAATGGCCAAGTACATTTACACAAGCACTCTTGTTAAATATCTGATCCACATTTCTGCACTGGGTGATTGGAGGACACATAACATTTGCACTGCCCTTTTCAAGTTAGGAAGCACACATATCTTAGAAGCTATGTATGAAGCGTATGGAGTGGGATTTAGTTTCAGAGAACAGCTGCAGCTTAACTTCTGTGGGCTTGCTTGTTGCTAACTGGCAAAGAGTAAGATCATTTTAAACCTCTTTTATGACATAGAGTATACTTTGTCATTAGTTTAAATGTCAATATAGGAATGTAGTTCTTCATCAAGATTCTTCTCGAACCTACAAGTAATTTTGGCAATTTTCTGCCTGCTGCAAGAAAGACTTAAAAAACAATGCAGTTTTTTAAGCCTATTCTCATTTCCAGTTTTATTCTGTACAAAGTTAAAATGTGGTTATTTTGCACAGAAAACAGCACTGTACAGAAAAATAGTATTTCTATGTTGAAATATTATTTTCTACACAGAAAACAGATTCCCACAAAAAAAAAGTTGCTTTCTATGCAAATCGACTATGTGAGAATTTAGGTGAGAGTAAGTCCCCAAGTAAGGCATTGTCTGTGCAGGAAGCAACTTTTTCTATGCAGAAAATATCTCCTGCACAAGATGTCATTATATGATTTTTGTGCAAATTAAGTCCTAACCTGCAGAGATTTTCATGAGTCCAGGATTCTTCTCATCAGGACTTCCTGATATTTGAAAAGCATATTTTTCTAGACCTGTTTGAATATTTCTAAATATTCCTTGGATCCCTATGTCTGAGAAAGAAACTAAATGTATAACAAAAGAAAGCCTAGCTAAGTGCCACTAAAAATATATAGTTAAAATTGCTTTAAGGAAATTGCTGTACTTCTCTGGGTCTCCAGGAGGGAGATGTCAGTACTACTCAGAAATGTCAGCACTACACGAGAAGGAGACTTAGTTTTATATCTGAAGTGGCTTCAAAGTCTGAGCAGTAAGAATGTAAACAATACTCATTTTTTTCTGAAAAAAATTGTTTTTGTGAAAAAATGTGCGCAGAAACCAATGTACATTATCTGCTCAAAACACTGGGTTTTATTTCACAAAACTGCTAAGTTTTTGCTCAAATTATTATTATTATTATCATCATCATCATCATCATCATCATCACTACTACTACAAACACATGCACAATCAGAAATGTTTTTTAAAAAACCTCTAATCACCTAACCCAATGGGGAGAAAACTTCTGAATTTTTTCATTCTTTCATTTAAGAATGAAATAGGAGAAGACTGCATATTCCTGCTTCTCACTGGTCTCTGGTCCTTCCCAGCTGGTGACAAGTGGCCTGGAGTGAAGGTGTTTATATGAGCATTCAGTTCACCAAAAAGCTGGAGTGAGAAGAAGGGAATGAGGAGAGAGATGGTGGATCACAGGCTCATTCTTCTGCCATCCTGGTCTCATTTTTGGATATAAAATTTCAAAGAATGGGATGCTGATGATCTGGTGATCCTATCTTTAATAGATTTCTCACAGGTCCTTAACATTCCTATGAGATGAGTTAGTGTAGCAATGCTGTCACACATATGAACAAGCATTCTATTGACCTTGACATAAGACTACTGGCACACAGATGATAGCAGAGGTGCTGGTGACCTGGCCTAGTGAATCCCTACTTCCATTTACATGTCTCAGCCACACTGACCAAGGGGTTTTATTCAAAGCAAGACAAAACTAGTTGGCAACGTTCCCATAAGCTATTCAGTTTTATTGACTGTTGAGTATCCTGAGAACAGCAGGGGAACTATTTTCTTGGACACCTGGTCTGACCATCTTTGGAGCAGTTATTCCTCCATATTGCATTGTTTTAGTATTGGAAAACTTGGAAAAGTGACTTTTTAGAATGACAGCTTGCTGCTGCTTTCTACCAGAATTAGCCATGCTGGTAGAGGCTGGTGGAAGTTGCCTTCCTAAAAACTTTTCCAAGGTCTCGGTCATTAGGGAAAGGGCAGGCTTCTTAAAATGGGGTGCCAAAGGAAAGCTAATATAACATTATACATCCTATATGCTTCTTCTATGTATACTTCTTCCACAGTAAGAATTTCTCACATGTAAAAAGAAAAGCAAATTCAGATCACAGTTGGAAGGTCAACAATGGATTTACCCATTCCTTACCTGAACCTTTGGGAACATCTCTATTTTCTGAAATGGCTGGTATGCAAGAGAAAAGACTAATCATGCTGAAGACATCAATAGGAAGTGCAAGGATAGCCACTAGCAGACTAGAGAAACAGGCTTTTGGGTAAAAGTTGTTGTGGTTACAGAGCCATGGGCTCGTTAAGGGAATTTCAAAATCAAAGTAAGATTAACTTCTGAACCAATTAATGGAGTAACCACCCAGGGGTAACGTCAACAACTGTGCATTTGTAACCATAGCAACCTTTGCTGGGGATGATCTGAAATCTATAAGGAATTTAATTTTAAAGAATAGGGATTTATTTTAAATCTTTAGTCCAATAGAAACTCTACTGATCTCTTTATTATTATTAGATCTGTCAGTATCTTCCTGGTTAACTTGATCTGTCTTGTTCATTTAGCTGGAATTCTTTCTTTTATTGCTCATTTGCTTATTCATAATTTTATTTTAGTGTCATTGTTTATCTACTTATTTTATCTGTACCCAGTCATTCAACCTCTGAATTTATGTCTAGAAGTTTATCCAAGCGTAAAACATTTACCACACCATACTTCATCACATTTATGTTTCTGCAGTTTTGAAGAACAGAAGGACAGAGGAGGACAGAAATGGCTTCTGGATTCTTCATCCTGTGTAATGACTTCTGCGGGATGTGTGTGTGTGTGTGTCCAATCAGTTTTTGTCATCCTAGAAGCCTTCCCCCTCCATTTATTTATTTTCTTAAAACACAGAGAAGTATGAGTCTTCTTGAAACCAAGATGCATGTTTCTCATGAACCTTGGTTTACTTCACAAGTGAAAAATAAAGAAGTATGTGCAAGTCATGGTGGGAGTAGTGTGGGATGTAAAATTGGGTCCAGGAGTCTTTGGTGGTGTGATTTCCTGCCCTAAAGTATAGGAAAAGTGTGGAAACTGAGGCTGAGCAGTATGTGTCTGCCCAATTTACAAACATTACCAAGACATTTTGTTACCTGAAAAGGAGGACAACAGTATGTCCTCTCCACAATCTACATACACAAGAAAGCTAGACTGGCAGGTGAATCTTACTTTAACTTTGAACAGCAGCAGGCTCAGCTACAAGATCCAGGACAGTCCATGTGGCAACTATGTCCTTGAATAGAAAGGAACAGCTGGGGACTGCTCTCATCCCTCAGCATCTGCTGCCTGAAGCAACTCCTCACTCTTCTTAATGGTAGTGTCAGCCTGTCACAAATTGGATAACACTTCAATAAGCTCCTCTTTGGTTTTCAGTTCTAAAAATGGTTCCATATAAGTCTAAGGCTTTCCTGAGAGAAGTTAAGTGACCAAATACCAGTGACAAAATGTTCTTTACTGGCAAAGCTGTATATGGCGAAGACTATGGATATGAGAGGTCATAGCTATTGTGGTCTGTATGTAGAACAGTAGGTTAATGGAGTCTTTGTCACCCTTGCAATTGTATAATGCAGAAGCTTCTCCAGAGTGTTCTATAGAAGCTGTTTCTGTATTTCACTGCAAGTGCCAAGGTTTCATCTGGTGACCTAAGGCCAATTACTATGACGTTGCCCAATCCACAGGGGTTTTTGTGAGGGCGAAATAATGATTTCTCATACACAGTTGAAACCAAAGTCTTTCCATCTGATGTCATTTGCTTTATATGCAGGTTGCTACTTGCTAAAGCAGGATATTGACCTAATACTTATATGAGTCCTTCAGAAATAATTGGTCATGTAATGGAAAACACACTGGCAATATTGTACTTTTGAGTGCTAGAATATATTATGTCTGCATTTAGCTTGATGGTTCTTGAAGTTTTTTTTTATCTACTGTAGAGATTTTAGGTATATTGGAATCCTATTTTTCTTATAACTTTATTACAAGGAGAGATTTCTGCTGCCTGCAGTCAAACCAACATCCTGCATAGTGTACAGTCTTCAGAGTACTTACACACAATGCCTGGGTTTTCTATAGAAATTCAGTACCGGCATCTGACATTTCTAAAAGAAAACTGTACTAAAATATTTCCCAGCATATTAGCAGCTAAGTGATCATACTTTTTCAAAATTACCCAGGAACTGAAAAAGGTTAACTTTATTATTTTTATTATTTTTATTTATTTGCCAAAGTAGGATTGCAATTACAAATGTATTTAAACACAAAAACATTGGTAATGCCTTCTCTAATTATTTAATTCATTACTTTTGATTATAAAACTATGTCTGGAGATTGGCTTTTTTGTAATCTTGGAGATCAGCTGGGTCTCTGGTATTAGTTATTAAAACCTGGGAATCAAGCCTATTTTAATTAATCTTTCATAACTAGAACCCAAGAAGGATGGCTCAAGATGGATGGTCATAAATTCATAAGACAAAAAGAAGCAACTTCACACCATTAAACTATGAGAAATTCCAGAAAAGGGAGAGAGTGTGTGTGTGAAGCAGCTAGCTGTTTTGATTAAGGAGTAAAGACATCAATGGCTAAAGAAATAAACTAAGGGTTTATTGTAGTAATTCCACAAAAGATATGAAAACTACCTATGGATGCTGAGCTAAGACTGAACTATGCTAGAAGAGATAGAATAAGAAAGCATGAAGAATGGAAAGAGAAGGGTAGAAAAGCATATAGGATTTCCAGATGCAAAGGCACCCTTTTTTAGGACAGTAGAGAAGGATCTTTACTCCAGCTATAATCTTGAATGCCATGCTCAAAAATCCTGCCGCCTTGAATCCTATGCTTGCCATCATGAATCCTGTGCTGGGGGAAAAGTAGGATATAGATTAAATAACTATATAAATAAATATCATTTCAACACAGCAAGAGAGCTGGCATGGTGTAGTGGTTTGAATGTTGGACTACAACCCTGGAGATCAATATTCAATTTACCCACATAGCCATGGAAATCCATTGGGTGACTTTGGGTGCATCACATATTGTCATCCCTGGAAAACTCCATGATAAGGTCTCCATAACTCAGAAACAACTTGAAGGCACACCACAACAACCAACAGAGCAAAATGTGAGTGATGATCAGAAAGCAACTCAGGAGACAGTTCTGAGTAAAGCTCTCAGCAGCTTTCAACAAGAAGTAGAGTTCATAGAGAAATGTCTATGGCTACTACTCATGACAGTGGTGTGCTGAGTCCAGAGCTGAGGCACCATGCATCTGAATACCAGTTGTTCAAAGAGATGTGGCTTGCTCTGATGTTCCATTTATATACTACCCAAAGGCATAGAAACAGCCACTATGGGAAATTTTATGACTGTGGAAAACCAGAGGACAATAGAAAGGAGTAGAAAGGCCTTTACTGTGATCCAGCTGGACTCTTCTGTTCTCTTAGAAGTAAACATAAAAGTTAACCAACTCCCCTTGGAGTAGTCATTGTTGCTTGGCTTGATCCTCAGTGGTGTTGTAAGGGTATAAGATGGGGAAATGTCAAATCTATTGCCCTCAACATCTTGCAGAAGAGCAGGATCAATGTGATATATACATAAATAAATATAATTCACAGAGCTTGTAAAAGGTACTTTTGGGACTATGCTTCTCAGAACCCTCCAGATTGCATGACTAATGGACTATCTGTCTTGAGAATTCTGGGAATTTAAGGCCAAAATGTAAATTCTCCAAACTCTGTGCTGTTTGCGTAGCCAGCACAGGAGCCAAAGGCCTAGGATTTTCTAAGCAAGCCAGGCAATAAAATTGCCTGAGTTGTTGCAGCCATTTTGAGAGCCTGAGAGTGAAGGAGTAATGATCATGCAACTGCCATGACTTTTGTACCAGTATTGAGATAATAATAATAATAATAATAACAACAACAACAACAACAACAACAACGAATGTGAGTGAGTATTACAAAAAAATCTTGTTATTTATCTTTTACTTAGTTCTCAGATGAGGAAAATATTTCTTACGGTATAATTCTTCTTCTCATGCAGGATAATGTGGACATATGAAGAAGTAGTCAGGATTACCTTTTGCATTCATTTGGTGTATACAGGGGTTGTAAACTCTGGAAATACTCTGATTCTTTAATAGAATTGAAGCATGATTTTCCATTATTAAACTTAAGCTGTAAAGACTTGGATGTTAGATGAGTGACTTCGGAACCAAATAAAAAGGCTAAACTGTTCCCTACATTTGTTTATCAGACATAGCTAAGCATTACTCAAAAGCTGTATGTAAAATGCTTTTGCTTTTGTTGTGAACACAGTTGCCCTCTACTGGGCCAAAACTAGTAATGCAAGTGACAACACTCAAAATCCAACTCAAAGTCACTGTCTGACTTTGACAGACAGTGATTTGCCTGTTCCAAGGGATTTAGTATTTATTTCTCCACCTTTTCTTTTTATTAGGAAGAAGTTAAGAAGGAAGAAAATCAGTTACAGTGACTGTGGAAGGGTGGGAAAATAACTTTTTTTTTTCAATTCAAGTGATATGATTGTGCAGGTAGAATGAAATAATTTTGCACAGGAATGGTTTGTTTTCTTAAATTCTCCCGCCTTATATTTATTGCTTAACAAATAATATAATAATAATCAGTAATTGGCCAGATTTGAGTGACGAAGGCAATATGTATTATTCTACTTAAATCAGTATTCTTTTGTGGTACAATACTCTTTAAGGTAACCTCCGTGACCACGATCAAAATCATAAGAGAAATCCTGAGGTGTGTTAGAACCTTCCATTTCCTTCCAAAGAACCAAGTGATCAGTCACCGTAGATTTTTAATATGCTTTAAGAACCTTTTCTTTTATTCATTAAATGGGCAGAATAATACTTTTTCCAATAATGCTCATCAGTCATAGGAACAAATAACATAAATTAGACATTTTGTTAAAAAAGCAATCCTATTTTTATGCAAAAAGACCCAATCCATGTTTACTCAGAGGTAAATCACATGAAATTCAGTGGGTTTTAGTTCTCAGGGCTAAAGTCAACATAGTGCTAGTGCTCAAGCCATTAGAGCATTGGAACTTTTTTCTCCTTTTCTTCCCTGTCCTTTGCAGTACACCACACAACCAAAAAAAAAAACAGCTGTGAAGAGAAAAACACTTTGTCTTACTCAAAAGACCAAGAAATGATAAAACAAAGTAATCCATCTAGAGAGCTAGAATATAACTAATGGTTACTCAGCCTTGTACCCAAGTGTTTATGGCTACTTCCAGCAGTAAAATGTAGGACCCCTCCAAAAAACCAAAAAACAAAAAACAGGAGGCACCACCTCAGTACTGTCTTTGACAATTCACTCATCCAAGTCTAGCCTTGTATGCTACTGTGGTTCTTCAGACAAGATCCTACACTTGGCATGTTAAAAGCCTTGGCCAAAATCAGGGGTGGGAATTATATGGGTCACTAGTTGTAGACTACGAGTCCTGAAAGCCCAGTGAAGAATGCTAAGTAATAGTCCAATATCTGGAAGTCTGCATAATTCCCATGACTGGCCTAAATTCAATTGTTAGGACCAATGAGAACAAATCCACTCAATCAATAGGAATTTAGTAAGTCAAAACTTATGCAGATTCAATTGATGTAGTGGGTCTCCTCTGACTGCATTTAGAATTTTGTATGCATTATGATAAGCCATGATGGTGCAGTAATTTGAATGTTGGACTAGAACTCCAAGAGACCATGTTTCAAATTCCTTCTCAGCCATGAAAATCCACTGAATAACCTTGGACAAGTCCCACTCTCTGAGCCTAAGAGGAAGGGAATGGCAAACTTCAGTGACTAAGTCGTGTCAAGAAAATCCCATGACAGTGTCACCATAAGTCCTGAGTGTACATAATAACAATACATTGTGAATATTGCTGCTGCTTTTGATGGAGAATTGTAGCCTGTGGATTGAGACCACACTTGTTGCCTTGGGGTCTGTACAAGTAGCAAGGTGGGATATCAATCAATCAAATGAATGAATGAATAAATAAATAAATAAATAAATGTCTAGAC
This sequence comes from Ctenosaura bakeri, assembly GCA_948474755.1. Classification (NCBI taxonomy): domain Eukaryota; kingdom Metazoa; phylum Chordata; class Lepidosauria; order Squamata; family Iguanidae; genus Ctenosaura; species Ctenosaura bakeri. Next base: position 93,262 of record CAOLHI010001311.1, on the reverse strand, counting down.
TACATGATTGATAGGAAAGAGGGTATTTAAGTCACTGTAACTTTCTTTTATGTGGCATCTGCAGACAGGGAGCTGATGAATGCTTACATAGAGATGCTACAGCAAAGAGCAAAATGCAGTCACTATAATCGAGTTTCCAAAAAGACTGAGAGGGATGAAATTATTAAACATCTGGCAGAAGATCACAAAGACTACAGCCATTTTAGTTCCTCATTACAGTGATATAAAATTCAAAGGGAGTCACAAAAGAGTGAAAACAATCTAGCCATGTGCAAATTAAAACAGGAAGTTACAATATGATCAAATTATATCTTTGCTACTGTAATGGCTGATGCAGCAGCCAAGAGCCATAGATTCATATATAGTTGCACATATAAACAGTCAAAAAGCTCTATGGGCTGCTTCAGTGCTGCTTTTCTCAGCATATGTTTGGAGTAATCACTTGGTAAACCATCCTCTGCATCATCCAGGCAATGGGGATGAGAAATTAACCCTTCCTTAGCAGCCATTGTTTCTTATCAGTTGTAGAGGTATAACAGAAATTCTCCCAATCACTTAGTACTGTCTTGCAGTTAACAAGTGATTCATCATGTGAATTATGGACTGCTGTATTTGCTTGCTTACATTCGTGAGCTGCTCTGGATGTATTTGTCAGCTGAGTGGCATATAAATGACATGCACAAATGTTAACATAATAAAATAAAGCCAAAATAAAATGAGAGAATAAGGAAAACAGTGAAGACCGGAGGCTTCTTGTGTTCTTGTCAAAATTGAGCTCTCAACCTTATGATTGCAAAAGAGCTGCTGATCTGTACTTTGTTCCATTGGAACCTTCCATTGATTCAAACTCGACATATCTGCTATGGACACAAACCCCAAGCTCTTTTTAAAGATTCAAACCTGGTCAATAGAATTTCCAGGCCCTGCAAAGCAGATTTTTAGGGTTCATGGTGGGCTGTCAGAGGATAAGGGATTGCCTGCCCTTCCACTCACAGAATTTGGTTCTGCAAGTCCAGTGACAATGCCACATATTGGCCATTAGGTATAAAAATCTAGCTTTCTGCTGTTGTTTTTTTCCCCATTGGTTTAAATATAAGTAATGTCAAATTTCTGGTTCCTTTCTTCCATCATACAATGTCCTTGAAAATCATGACAGAATGCAATAGAATGCATAGTGTTGCAAGAATGCTTATTGTCATTTTCTATTGCAGCCATGTTCTCATGAATTCCAGCCTCTTAGACTTCCTGAAAAGAAGTCATGGAACCCAAGTAGGGCTAAGTCATAATGCCCACTTGATCTCTTCTTTGCAGTACTATCAGGCCTGAAAATTTGGCATGAGTGTTTTCTTCACTACAAGCTCTCTGAACGTCCTCAAATGCCATATATTTATGTTTTTTTATTGGCTCCTTTTATTATTTTTGGAGTTGTGAACCATTTCAGGACTTCTACACATAAGACATGGAATAAAAATGGCCCTAGTGACAAATTGCATGTTTGCCATCCACAGAGGCACTCATCACTAAAAGGCTGGCCACCAGGTGATGAACTGGTTTTAGAAACAGTAATAAGAACAACCATAAGGAAAAGTTGTGATCACTTTGATGGATAGATAATTGTAGACAATGAGCAAAGTACAGCTCATGGGATACATGTGTACCTCAAATCTTTAAAAAAAATGCAATGGCACATGGAAGGAGGGGGAGAAAAAGAAGAACAAGCCTTGTTTAGCCAAAAGTATCTCTCCCTACCAACTAGGTTTACTTCCAGTTTACTTCCAGGTTTTAAAAATGACTCTCCTGGACTTAAAATAATGGTGAGGAGCATAGAAAACATGGAATGTGTGGTGAACATTTATAGTAAATGACATTTATTTTTAAAAATTAGGGTGATCCATGTGTATGGGGGGTCCCCTAGAGAGGCAATGTGAGTCCCTAACTCTGTTTTAATTTAGATTAAAGCACAAATTTTCAAGATATTCTGGAGTTCCTATCAAAACCTGATTGATGGCTATTATCCCGTAAGGATAGATTGGTGTGATAAAATATTAATGAATGTGTTTTTAGTTTTTAGTTAGTTGCTAATCATAAATGAAAAGCATTTAGAATGTGTGATGTGTAGATCCAGAGAAGCAGCTGGTTTTGTGTTCTGTTTTGTGGGAGAAAAAGCAAGGACCAGTATATTGTCTTTGCTGCTCCTTCAGTCACTGTCACCATATATTAGAGGTGACAATTCTACAGCCCTCCAGATGTTGTGGAACTGCAGCTCACAGAAGCCCTATCTAGCATAGCCAGTGGTAATGAACGCTGGATGTTGTATTTGAAAATATCTGGGGCCCCACATATTTTCCACCTTTGTCCTACATGTTGACAGTGAACATCTTCAGCTACTTGCATCCACCTAGGCTCCGCTTATTTTCTCAGAAGGCAATGGGATGGGAACAGCCACCCTCAGTGTCATTCTCCTTACTTGCATGGTTATTTGTTCCTTAAATCAGAATGCCTGAATAGAGCTCAAATTCAGTCACAATATATTGTCAGTGATATAAAACCGATTGGCTAGATTTAATTAAAAAAAAAAAACTAGGGAAGATCCAAATTTCCATATAATTTCAGCTCCTCTCCCCCCGCCAAAAAAACCCCTCTGTCTGAACATAGCTTCTAAGTGGGTGGGGGTGGGGAAGCTCCAACTAATGTCTTATTGGATCTGTGACCTGTAGTTACTTTTCTAGTTTTCTAGTACTTTTCTAGAAATGTGGACTTACTCAACTGTGGGAGAATATCATGTAGTTCAAGTACCTCATACTTCCACTTCATACTTTGCTGTGGGTGTTATAGTGAAAGTGAAGTGGAAGAAAGAGGATGTCTTTTGTGCCACAAGCCAGATGCTAGTAGTATTCATATTTTTTAAAAAGTTACTAAAACTTTGTTATCAAATTGTTAGTGAACTGAGATAGTTACTTTTGTGAAACAAGAAAGAAGTTACTTTTTTGGGGAAAATACAACTGATGGCCCTGATTTAGTCCCAACTGGAGTAGACCCATTGAAAATGGCAACTTAGTAAGTCAATACTTATGTAAAGTTCCATTAGATCTAGTTGGCTCAAAAGAGGAGTTGGATAATAGTAATTCCTTCTTAGATCTTGGCCTTATAATTATAACCACTTCTATTTTAATAGTAACTTCCTAGGTTCTGAATATGGAAGAGATTTTTTTGAGTGGGATTTTATTTTTGGAAACCTAAGCAAATCTTTTTAGTCCATCAGCACATTTAACTTTTTTTTTTGTTGCACCCCTTTTTGTTTCATCTTTTATCAATGGTTTCATGGGCCTTGGGACAAGGTGGCTAGGAAAGGCTGAGCCCTCCATCAAGACTTCTCCATGGCTGAGCCCTCTCAGGAATAATCAATCAGAAGGGTTCTAAAAGATCAGAAGCTAAGAAATAGTAAGATTGTCAATGAATTCTCCCAGGAATTATAAAGCCTGCTTGCAATCTATTCTACTTACTTGGGAGAAAGCTACACTGAACACATGGAGGACACCTACACATTGTTTGTAAGAGTCTTCATATTTCAGGATGTTTGAATGATAATGGATGGGGAAAGTAATTTGCCTTCCTTCTGCAAATGCCTACCATTAGTTGAAATGAATAACAATCTGCTTGTCAGAGTTGAGCTTTGCACCTTAAAAACAGTTCAAAGGATCTTGAATGGTTTGTTTCAGTGTATGATTCTGGATGCTACTGCACTCATAAGCTTTTACTCATAGGTGCATGGCACCATGTGATATGAAATGGTTAGGAATGTGAAAGAGTTTAAATGGTTTAAGATGAAACAAGTTAAATACTGTAAGAATGCAGATGGCAAAGAACACATGCAATTTGCATTGATGTAATCACAACAGCAGGTGCTGCTTACAGGATGAATATGCTGTGGATTTACTGAAAGCATGGCAGACTTCAGCATAGCTGCTAGATTTTTTTTTAAAGCGTCCTTTATTTACAGAACTGCAACATCATTATTATGGAAATTCTACCCCTCCCCTCCCACTAATTTCATTGCTAGGCCTGATTTCCTCTACCATGACATCTTTTCGATAATCCTACTTCCTCTTGAGAGGTTTTCCTCACTTAGACTGTAGAATACTCTTCACTTTCTTCACTACTGTGGAAACCTGAGCAATCCAAGACAACATTTTGTCCACTTTCCCCACTTTTCTAAATTATCCAGGTCAGACATACAAGGTCATCATTCTTCTGACAACTTCTTTTCCTTCTGGCTTCCTTCTTCTTTATGGTAAAAAGACCTTCTTCCCCATGAAAAGTTCTGTAGTCCTGAATGCCTCTGCAAATCATCACAATATAAGATGAATGATGCCATGCAAAATTAATAGTATAATATTTATTCCACATATCTCACCTTTTCCCTGAAGATGCTCAGGAGCTAATCATGGTAGCTATCTGGGCAAATGTATGCACTAATCCCAAATGAATAATAAATGGTAAATGGCATACCTTGGCAGCCTCCTTGAAACTCAGATCTTCAGCCAAACAAAGTACTTTGATTGTGTGTGTGTGTGTGTGTGTGTGTGGTTAATGCAAACGCATTAATTATTGAAAGAATCTGGAAAACATGAGAGAGTCTAAACAGTGCTTATGATGATTAGTTAGTCTTTTTAATGGAAGGGAATTTTTCCAAGGAAAAGATTAGCTAGAGAATTAATGCCTCAGAATTTTGCATAGTTAGATGCATAGTTTTGCACTTAAAAAGTGACTTAGAAAGGGCCTGTGATACCATCATGGTTTGAGAAGCAAAACTTATTTTGCAGGAGGGAGTCATTTCAATGTAGATTGAATTTGGCTTCTTTTTAAAACACAGAAAGGCTGGTTTGTCACAGGAGAAGGCTTTCTTGGTGGCTGTTCCCATGATCTGGTACTTCCTACTATGGCTGTTTGTCTTCACTGTTGTCTTTCCAACAACAAGCAAAGACCTTTTTGCCTGTGTCAATGGGTCTTGATTGGTAAAAAGGAAGCTTAGCTGAATAGTTATTATATTTTCTTCTACTGGGGTGTTTTAATTCTTTTTTCTTGTATTTGCTTTGGGAAAATCTGAAAATCCTAACTGGACTGAATTGTACCAGTTCAGATCACATCCAAAGAACCTTTGATCTGCCTGATTGGGAGTGTGCATTGGCATGGTCCAGTGGGATGGGGACTGGGAGGCAAATATATCTCCAACTATAAGGAAAATGACACAATCGGAAGGAGAGCTAAATTTTACTTACTGACAGCTCCACTTTCCAATCTGGGGCAAGAATCTCACACACTCTCTCCGATCACAGCACTTGGTGAGAGGAAAGATGGGAGGTCACTGAAGTCTATGATTTTTGCAGGTTTCTGCATTTTTCTACATTTAGCTGACAGTTGCAGAACCCTGCCTGACTACTCAATGTCCCCTGAGCTCCCATCAATGCAACGCTTTACTTTTGTCCAGTATTTTTTTTTTTATCTTCAGTGAATCTAGAACTTGAGATACCATTAGGGACTCTTAACATGAGGCCTTGCTGCACTACACTGTTATAGTGCTGTTATTCCACTTTCAACATCCTGTGAAATTCTGGGGTTTCTAGTTTACTGAGGCCAAAGAGCTGTCTGGCTAAGAATTCTAAATGTCCCTCCCTAAACTGCAAACCCCAGGATTCCATAGAATGTTAAAAGTGGAATAATAGTACTACAGCAGTGTAGTGCAGAAAGGCCAATAGTGTCTCTGAGAAAGTGCCTTACCTTATTTGCTGGGATATAAGACACACTTTTTCCCATAAAAAATACCCTCTGAGAATGTGGTGCATCTTATACACCAGCAAATATGATAACGGTAAATACATAGGGAAGGAAAGGGAAACAAAAGGAGTTCTCCCTGCCCATACAAAACAGAAGGGAAGGGGTAGAGGAAGCCTGATGTTGCACTTCTTACCTTCCCATTCTCTCCTGTGCATTTTGACTCTGCTGGGAGTTCTCCCTGCCTCAGAAAATCAGGAAGGGAGGAAGTGGAGGAAGCCTGGTGCAGCACTCCTTTCATTCCTCTCTTTTCCTGTGCATTTTGCTACACCAGGGAACTAAAAAAAAAAAAAATTCTGAAAAATACTCCTTGAAAAGTGGGGTGGATCTTATATGCCAGTGTGTCTAATATGCCAGCAAGTGTGGTACTTTCCCTCCCCACTTCTTTTTCCTTTTTTCCTCTTTATGTCTGTCTGCTCTGTGTGCATTCATGTCAGCCACATGCACACACACATGCATGGACAGTCTCTGACTGCACAATCAGCAGGCATACAGCGTGCATACTAGACTGCAGAGAATGGAGCACTGAACAGATTGTACATGCTTTTAAAATCTATTTCATTTTGTTTGAAAAACTCAATTGTAAAGGAGGAAAACACAAAAACATCTCAAGCTAACTGTGAACTAGCAATCAAACTCTACATATGGCCATATTGTGTGTTCATTAAATTACATGTTACAACAATTGGTACTCCTTTACCTCAAGCATACATCAGAAAGCCTCACTCCTGAAATAAACATGCACAGGTAATAGACATGAAAATTATTGCAGAATGGCATGGTGATCAAAGAAAATATATTTAGTGGATGACAGATTTCATACTGGGCCACATTGAAAGGAGAAGTCGGAAAGAGGCAGGCAACAAACAACACTGAGAAGTGCTTAGGAATGTTTTGCTCCCTCTCAACCGACAACATTACTGAAAGATTCTGAATGGGTCTCTTTTGCTTCTATGAATCTCAGATCTTTGTCCAAGGATAAATCTGTCTTCTTTTCCTCTATACAGCTTGGGTCCAGGCTATTGGAAGGACAGTATTTTCTGACCCCGTAGAGCTCTATAATCTTCAAGAAAGGTTCCCTCTGTCCCACCACTGTCCTGTTTAGAAAGCTGGCCAAGGTTCACAATCCTTAAACAGAGTCTATAGTAGCAGCCACAGTTGGACTTACAAATTTTCAGTCAAACAATACCATTCTTGTTCCAGCAGTCCAGATCAGCCATAAGTTCAGTGCGTCAGTTCAAGAGAGTATCCTGTACTGTAGCTAGCACACAAAGCAAGGTTTGCCTTTCAGGAACGTGAAACAAGAATAAAAAGATGAACACGTTGGTTCCACCAGAAAGGTCAGTTGACTGCAATGGATTTCTCTCCACCAAGTCTCTGATATTTATTAGCCAGCAGCCTCCCTTGGCCATTACTTGATTAATGAGTCTTTCCTTCATGACTGCCGTGAGCATTTCATGGCTTTTTCCTTTCTCGTCTATGCTGAGCTGCAGTAAGTATTGTCCTGTTCATATCTGTGTGTTGTTGCTGTTGGGAAGAGTCCTGTCTGTGTCTGCACCTGGCTCCTGGGACTGAGCCATGACATCTTCAAGCTTATTTGGAACGAGGAAGAGGGACTTCTTGGTGGCTGCTCCTAGACTTTGGAAATCCTTCTCTAGGGAAGCTAGTATGGCTCCCCTCCCTTGCTCTCCCTTCTATGCCATCAGGCTTTTAGAAACTAACTGGGATGGCTTTAAATGGTGTGCTGTGCTGTTTTGTGGTTTGCATATGGTCTTTAATAACTTTTAATGGTTGTGACTTTATAAATTGTTTAATTGTCTTTTAAACAACTTTCATATTTATACTTTTAATTGATGTTTAATTGATATTTTTGTACAGTATTAATTGATGTTTTCGTATAGTTTTTAGTCTGTATTGTGTTTAATATGGAGAAAGCTGACATGAGTCCCATTATTGGAGAAAAGGCAAGAATAACAACAACAACAACAATGCAATAGCAGAGGTCACAGAATAAATTGTTTAGAACTAGAGACATACTCTGAAGTTTCTTAGGATCAGCATACAAATTTTCATTCTACTGTTACATTCTATAGCCAGTGATATATATACTTCATTTTTCTGAATATTGTTTTAGCAGTGACAAGGATAAAAATGACTCGTATAATTACATTAGCTGAACCCTATATTACTGACATATTCATACTAGGTTCAGGTATTCCCTTTCCCTCACAATTTAAATTCTATTGTGAAGCAAATTTTCTTCTTCAGACCATGTAAGTAAAGGACAGCTTTTGCTACTGCTTAATAAAAAGCTTAAAAGTGACTTAAACATTTATTTGCAGTGATAATCCAAGCTGTCCCCCAGCAGTCAGTTGCTCCCATAACTAGCATTTTTAAAGGTAACTCTTTGCTTTCCCAGTGTTTCCAAACTGGCCCCCATTCTGCAGCAACAAGACCTAAGAACAATTCACAGAATATTTTTAAAATTTGAAACAAAAATGCTACCTGTAAAATACAGTGACAGAAGAACCGCTTACTAAAACAGCTTGTCAGACAAGGGATGTTCTCTAACAGATATGATGTTGCCACTTATGATGAACAGGTGTTTTACTGCAGAGTTGGAAGGCATGTTGCATTTAGAAAAAACTTAGAAGGTCATACAGTAATGACAGCTCTTTGCTGGGAAACTTCGGGTACCTCATCAGAAGTACCCCCTTAAACCAGATGTTGAAAATGCCGTCTTCCAAGCCGTCTCCTTCCTGGTTTGCTCTGAATACCTATCATTGTCCTGAACAACTGTGCTTCTTATTTCAGCCTTAAAGAAGTCTTCCATTAAGTCACTCTGAAAGGGAACATTTACCCCAACTCCACTGAGTCTTCTAGTCTCTGAATATAAGCAGAAAAACGTTCGCATAAACTTGCTTTTAAAAAAATATGGAGCAATCTTACTTATATGTTGACTCAGAAGTAAACAGTTACACTGAATGTAACTTCCTCCTGGGTAAGTAGAACAAAATGGATTGTAGTCTCAAATACAATGTGATTTTGAAATTGTAGCAAAGTCTGCCTGGATTGGGAACTATAGGGGCAGAGAGAATAAACTACTTACCTACAGACACACAGCAAGAAGCTGTCACTTAGTGATCCCCTTCAGCAATATGCTATAAAAAGAGTGACCTTATCTATTGTTAAGTTAAAGAAGTTACCCTCTCACTATTGGGGAGAATATAATTTCAAGTTCCTTGTTATTTTCAGTGTATTACTTTCTGGTGCTAGTGAATAAAAATATAAAATCTTGACCTTTCAGGTCACCTGAGAATACAGATTTTTTTTCTCAAAAACACCAAAAGCAAACACAGCATGTTATATTGATCCTACTCCAAAAACCATAATTAATATCTGTCATGCAAATGTTTATGTCTCAGAATTGTAAGGAAATTGAGCTCATACTCTGATTCAATAACTTGGTCAATCTTCTTCAGAAAATGCATCCATGCATTCACAAAATGTACTGAAATCTCAATGACAGACATAGACTGCATTAAGCAATGTGTCAATAACTCACATATTACTCCATGCATATTGCTGTATAACTGTATAGGCATTGCACTGATGTCCTGCACACTGCTTCTAGTCTGGATTGCATACCTTTCTGTGTTCTATTGGTAAATTAGCTCACAGCACATAACTTCCTGCACTAATCAAAAAGAAAGAAGGGAGGAGAATGTGCAGAAAAGCTACAAGAAATGGAAAAGTAGGAAACAGAAGACTGTAAAACATGTTTGGAACCACATCAATTAGTAATGACTTCTTTTAATTTCCAGATAATATAGAGATACGGAATGTACAGCATATAGAGATGACTTTACCAAATATTGGCTTTTATGAAATACATCTGAAGAGCTTAGAACTAATTATTTTACTCATTATTCAAATCACCCACCTGTTCATTACTTGTCATTCTTCTTGCAATCTGGGAAAATAGCACACTGAGTAGCTTTTCTACTAATAAACTTACTGTTATAGTTACTGCTGTGTCATTGAAAATACAGGAAAAAATGTTCTCTGATTCCTCCATGTGCCCAGTTCAGATATTTCACATTGGAAACTCTGAGAAAAATTCAAAAGACATGAAAGGGAAATCTTTCCCATCTGCGGCATGAGGCAGCCATCCATGTGACCCTTCCTTCTCCTTCTTCTATTGCCTAGACTGAGTCAAGATGGAGGGTGGGGAAGGAGAGAAAAACAAGCTGCCAAGCTCTTCCAGTTCCAGTGAAGATTAGGGAATTACAGCCATGACTGTTACAGCAAAGGAGTAACTGCATTCTAGTTCATTACTCCAAAAAGTAAACTAAAGTAGGAATACAGTGAAAATGAATGAATTTCTAGCTCCATCTATTTGTGAAATCATTGTATGGGTGCACATATGCTGGCATGTATTTTGCAATTCCTTGCAAACACAGGGTGATCTATTTGTGACTATCTACTGACAGAGTGACACTTGGCAGAGGCAGTGGCATACTGAGGCTTAACAGCAACCAAGGCAAAGGGGTGGGGCGAGCAGCAATAGGGGCAAGGCAAGTGGCAGTGCGGGGAGTGGTAGCAGGTAGGGGAGAGCGGCAGTGGGGCCAGGGGAAGTGGTGGGCAGTGGGGGCAAGGCAAGCAGCTGGCGAGGGCAGGGCAAGCACTGGGCCGGGCTGTGCAGGCAGGGGTGGAGCAAGTGGGCTACTCATCACACCATGTCAGATATATCTCATGAAAAGATGAACATTTGTTACTAGGCTTATTATTTACTCTGCTAGTTATATTAGCTTTATGAGAAGTCAGGTTTTGAGTCCTTGAAGATGTCAAAATAGCTTGAGATGTCAAAAATTAAGGAGATGGATCTACAGGATTATCATTTTCCACCTAGAAGGGTTTGAGTGCTTTATATATTTACTTGCTCCTTTTCATTAATAACAGGTCATTTAGATCTTTCTGTGCTACTTTTTATATTATTGTCCTATTTTAAAATGTTCATAGTGTTTAGTGAACTTGTTTTATAGATTTGTATGGGCATAAAAATAAAGGAATAAATAAAAATATTGTGTGTGTGTGTGTGTGTGTGTGTATCTTCCATACAGATATAATATGTATGAGAGAGCCAGCATAGTGTAGTGGTTTGAGTGTTGGACAGTGATTCTGGAGCCCAGGGTTTGAATCAGTGCTTAGCCATGGAAACGCCCTGGATGATCTTGGAAAAATCACATTCTCTTTGCCTCAGAGGAAGCCAAAGGAAAATCCCTCTGAAATTTTTTTTTCAGAAAAAGCCTGTGATAGGTTTTCCTTAGGGTCACCATAAATCAAAAACTACTGGAAGGTACACAACAAAATCTATTCACATAGGTTTGCTGCATATTTTCACTATTTCGAGCATAAAGTGCACACAACATTCAATTGAGGCCATACTTGGCCTGGTAAAAAACAGCTTCAGTTGTCTACTCAGCCATGAAAGCCATGGGTGACCATGTTACTGAAGGATCTTGATTCAGTTACTCTCTCTCAGCCTAAACTGTCTTACAAGAATATGGTGGGGGGAAATTGAAAGAATCGGGTATTGCTACTGCTGGAACTGTTTTTTTCAGACTCACAAAATTTTATTTCTACAGATTCACATCCACTTCCACCATCAGGGAGCAAGGAGACTTCTTACTACATGTCTATCAATCCAATTCTGATTTGTAATTGTGCTGTTCTTGTCTTGCATGTTCCATACAGGCTGATAATATTTTGTTGGCATGTTGGGCCATTTTTTCCTTTTTTTGCTCCAAATAGTACTGAGCTTTTCTGCACCCACAGCAATACAACCTCTCTGGTACTTGAAAGTGCCCCTTTTCACAATTTACAACATATGGCCCTTCCCCCTGGCTTACAGTTCCCAACAGCTGCAACAAGGCCTTAGGAATCTGTCTGCAGAAACAGCTATAGCAACAGCTCCCAGGAAATGTCCCTGCAGAAGACAGGATACACATATTGTAATGTTGCCCATCAGTCAATCACCCAGCTTCTCTGCTCTAAAGGCATGAGTCCAAGTGACTCCCAGGAAGGCATTCTGCCATTTCAGCAGATGGACATGAAGCTAAAGCCAAAGAATGATGTCTGCGCATCAGACATGGGCAATGAGGGCATGATTCCTGGCCAAGAATGTGATTACTGCTGTTCATCTTTGCTTAGCAAGCTAGGGGTCAGGTAGTATGTCATTCCTAATTAAGGTTTGTGATAGATCCTTCTTTTGAGAAATAAAAATGTTAACATTTACAATTACATTTTAATGTTGCAAAATGCAGAGACTGTATCTGGCCAACGAAAGTGGGGTGGGGAAGGTAAGTATGTTGCAGTGAAAGTGTTGTTCCATATACCATACTCAGGAAAATACCATGAAATTACACTAAACAATGTTGAAAAGAAGGTACTTTGGTTCTTATCCCAGGGGAAAAGTGGGACAAAAATAAAATAAAATATAATTAAATTTTGTTTTATATGATGTTAACTTAATTAACATAATTTTAATTAACACAATAATTTAATTAACATGACTAATACCATTGCATTGGTTCCGGCCATCAGCAACCACTACATCTGTTATGGAAGAACTTATATAGTCATTTTGACTAGTAACTCTCTTCAGTGGATTTGTCTATTTCCCTTTTAAAACCATGCAAGGTGGCAGTTGTTGCTACAATTCATGATAACAAATCCTCCAGTTTAAGTTTGTGTTATGCAGAGAATTCCAGTTTGTCCTGAGTCTCCCACAGTTCAACTTGAGCAAAGGAAGCTGAGTTCTACTTTTCACTCACTCGATACTTGAAGGAAGCAAGGCGTAATTTTAGGGATGTTCTTCCTGTGGCAAGATAAGTCTTTGAAAAGGTGTGTATAAATATTTTCTGTGTAATTTTCTGTGTAAAAAATCATGTTTCTTGCACAGAAAATGCTGTAAGGGGGAAGTTATTCTGCAGAAAATTCACACATGGTTGATTTGGATGGAAAGAGATTAACCTTTTCTGTGCAGAAAATAATATTCTGTGCTCTTTCTTGCAGGGAAAATACTGTTTTCTTTGCAACCATGCAAATTTTTCTTAGAATAAGTCCTAAACTGTGAAGAGTGTTATCAGCCCACGATTCTTCTCATCAGGGTGTCTCAACACTGGGGGAAAAATGCTGTTTGACTTTTTCCCCCAAATACTTTAAAATATTCTTTCCGTCCCTAATTCTAGTAAATCCATTTTCTCCACACTATGCAGATTTTTTTTCACTTTTATAATTTTTATTGTAATAAAAGTTTAATTTTCATCCATATTGACAGTCTATAGACTTTCGAAAGTGGTAACTGGTACATAAGTAACTAGTATGTCCAGCTTGTTGGGTGTATCTTCATCTTCATTGTGTTTTTGAGATAAACACACATGAATATGGTAAAGAACATTCCTTATTCCTTTTGCCCAGATGGCTTTGTTCAAATCGGTATCAATGCATACATCAGGAGTTGTGATGCTGGAATGTCACCATGTGATACTAGGATGTAGATTCCAGCCTGTTATTAATTTTAGCTGTTAATTAATCTTCGCTGCCACCACCCATTGAATTCTGGACACTTGGACAGTACAGTGGGATGCTGTCCAGTACATGTCAATCCCTAAGCTTAAGGATCTTCCTTTTCCCCCAGTCTATCTAGCGTTGGCGTGGGAAGGAGAGAAACAGGGTTTTTACAGAAAGTATTTATTAAAGGCATGCAAATGAACAAGACAATAACACACATGGAAGGCTCCCCCCTCCCAGGCATGCTTAGTTACAAGTAGTTACAAAAAGAACAGACATAAAAGCACAGATACATTCTTTAGATCAGCCAGCCTCCAAAATAACAGAAAAGTCCCTAACACGACTAGATAACTATTTCTAGTACTCACAGATGTTCCTAGGCTTAGATGTTCTAAAAGGAAGAAGCCAGGAGACGAGGCCTACGGCCTGCAGCCTGCTACTGGCAGTTCCTTTGTTGTTTCTTTGTTGTCCCTTTATTCTCTCTCTGCCATATGGCCTCCCAAGAAGTTTTATAACTTCTCCTTGGAAGCATCTTGAAGATGCTCACCTCTTTGCTTTTTGATTGGTCAAGTCTCACCCTGTGACCTATGATGCTGACCCACATGACCTATGATGCTGACCCACACTAAAATGTAATCTAATCCCAACACCTCATTAACCCTTGGTTTACCTGAAGAGGGAAGTGTCCCCCTTTAGCTAAGTCTAGATAATGGGAAGCCCCATTATCACAGGAGTTCCCATCTCCTTCACTGCAAATTTGCAGGTTTCCTGAAGAGCATGAACAGCCCACTTTTTGAAGCCCATGCAATGGATCCATTTGTGAATGCATATAGTATATTCCTGGATATCTATTCAAATGCCCCATAGGAGGGACCCAATAATAAGACAGACTGAGGTATCTTACCTTAAACAGATGACTTCTGGACTGGAGAGAAGTAATTTTGAGGCGTGTGCACTGTTTGGTTTCTGCAGCCCCCAGGAACCAAAATGTCTTCGGGTGACTATGCTGCAAGAGTATAATTCCTTAGATGTCATTAACTGTTTGTTAAACCCTTTTATCTTGTGCATTAACCCAGTTTTCTCCTACAACACACAGGGGATATACTATATTTGCTGGTGCATAAGACTCACTTTTTTCCCAAAAAAATTCTGTTTGAAAGTGGGGTGTGTCGTATACACTGGTGTGCCTTGTATGCCAGCAAATAGCATTTACCAGTATATAAATGGGATGTGTCTTATACACAGGTGTGTCTTATACACCAGCAAATATGGTATATTACTATGTTTCTCTTGTTCTAAATCAGTAAATTTCAAACTTGAGAAGAAGTGAGGAACAGATGATTCTGTGGGAGAATTAAAGGCCTTTCCACGCTATACTGTTATAATGATATTATTCCACTTTCAACATCTTATATAATCCTGAAGTTTTCAGTTTAGAAAGGGGCATTTAGAATTCTCAGCCAAAGAACTCTTTGCCCTCAGTAACTACAAACCCCAGAATTCCACAGGATATTAAAACTGGAATAATAGGACTATAACAGTGTAGTGTGGAAAGGCCCTAAGTTTAAATAGAAAGGATATCCGCATTGATAGCAGATTGTCCTTTTCTCCCTTCACCACCTTTCTTTGTGGGGGCCATCCTGCTCAGGATCAGACTGAAAAGACTGTTCAGGACCAGATTGAAAAGTAGTTCCTTGTTTGTAGTTTTGGGAGTGGCACATATTACCTTTCTGCATTCCTGATATACTAGAAAATACCTCTATTTTATTTTCTACCATGTTTTTACTCAAGCAACCACTCAAGCAGCTGTTATCATGCTGATTTATATCAGTTTTGAGAAGAATTTTAATAAATAAGCTGAGGCTACACCTGTGACAAAATTAATCAGATGCATGTTGGAAGATATTGGGAAAATGTTAGATGACCAGCATGTAGCTTTGTATTGATTACTGGTCTTCCGAGTACTCCAGGATGCAAAATCAATAAGCATAAGCCTATGGTTTTATACCTACCCGGTTGCTAGCACAGCATATTCCCTGGCAGAAATTTTCAGCCTCATTGAGTCAAAGCCTATCAAAGTCAATGAAAATCTTTTCACTGACTTTCAGGGTCAGGTTGTTCTAACCACTGTAGTTTGGACAGTCTTTCTGTGCACCAATTATCAAAGTGGAACCAAATTGTTCTGTCTTAACCACAGGAACCCTTCTAATACCAGAGAGGCTATGACAGAAAATCAAATGTAAAAAGGACTTTACCCTCATACCTGTCACTCTAAGCAAACAGCTAAAAAAAGGAAACAGGCAGGACTGAACACTTAGGTAGGATACACACTGATAAGCAGCAGCACTTGATTATATTTTGGTATTTTGTTAGAAAAGAACATTTGTGATTATTTCTAAGTTTATAATGGGGGGAGGATTTTCACACATATATCTCAGTGTATGTCATGGAACACCATGGTACACCAGCAATGATGTCACCATTTTTGGTTGAAATCAGACCTGGGGTTGCTAAACTGCCACATTTGCAGCCAGATTTCTTGTACTGCGGATTGTTTGAAGGAAGGCATTGCCTTTCCAAACCAGTCTAGAAAAAATTAATTGGGGATGGAGCATTTGGGGGATAGCTGTGGACTGCAACATTGAGGTTCAGAGGGTGTATGCAGTCTGTGGGCTGCATTCTTACCACCCCCATTTAGAAATTTTTTTACAGAAAGTACAGCATTTGAAAAACAGACCTAAAGGATTTGGCATCAATGGTAAGAAAGAGAGGTACTGTGTTGTGGTTGCTTGGTTAATGGCAAAAGATTATCATGTTGTCCTTGGCCATGAACCAGAAGCCAGAAAGATTTCCGTGATTGTAATCCTTACTGTTTTCTTCCTCAGGAAGGTCATAAACAAAGTATATCCTTGTTCCTCTAATTTTCTTAGATGTTCCTGCTCTTCTGCTCTGTAACATGTACAATATTCTGCAGAATGGGAGCACAGAGGTATACCTTGATGAGGAGTTTGGGGCCTGATGTAAACTTAAGACTGTGGGAATTCTCTTCATATTTGCCATCTAACTCCTCAAGTCTTAAACATGGAGAGTGGAAAGATACACATATGACCTTAGCGGATCTACAGTTCTGGAAATGGCCTTGTGATTCTAGTTCACTTCATATAGAGTTTTCTTCCTCAAGTCTGAAACTTTCCTGCCTCAAAATCAGTGCTTCTCACTGTTTGTGTCCACACCTATTCCGTACTTTTTGTTGATTTCCGTACCTGACCAATACTATGTACTGCCAAGATAGAAATGTATCTTCTTGATAAAGAAAGCCTTTTAGTTTGTGATCCTGATGCCTATGGCAACCAAAGGTCAAGTCCTCAGACAGCTGTGTCAGTGTGTGTAATTTCCAGCTGCTGAAACAAGAAGTCTAGGGTCAGCTTCAGAAGCTCCTTGTAGGTGTCACTGAGACTGGACTCGCTGATTTCTCATTGCTATTTAGGTAAGAGTTGATTAAAGGTACTGTAGAAAAGTGTCCTTGTGATAGATTAATCTTCTGTTCCACCCAAAGTTATGCTTCTGCAGCCTTCCCAATCCCCCTACAAGGTTACTCGGCTGTGGCCATTTCCGCACGACACACTTATAGTGCAATGATTCCACTTTCAACCTCCTATGGAATCCTGGGGTTTGCAGTTTTGGGAGGGGCCAGCCAGCCCCCCCTGGAACTACAAACCCCAGGATTCCATAAGAGGTTGAAAGTGGAATCATCACGCTATAAGAGTGTCATGCGGAAATGTTCTGTGTCTCTCACATAGTCTTACAATTTTAATTTCTCCTTGAATGGTTTCTAAAAGGATGGCTTGTAGATTTGCCATGGCAAGGCTAATCAATCCACTCTGGATTCTGCTGCTGATCTTCCCACAGCTTCTCTCAATTTAACAGGAGCCCCAGAACTGAAATAAGGTCCCATAACTATCAGAAACCTTTGTTGGACTGAAGAGCAGCTGTGGGAGAAGCCACCACTGCATGACCGTGAGTCCGTAGCTGCCCATGGGTAACAACTAACCTTAGGGGTTACTTTCACCACAGTCATTTTGATGCCTTTCTCTAATTGCTTATGTGGATAGGAAATAGATGTTTATTACTCACAAATATGACCTCTGATTTTTACTACAGGAATAGACATAAAGCAATGCTGTCTTCTCCCTGTTCAGGAAGTGTTTATATTCCATCTAGACCCTAATAGAAAATTATTTGACTATGAGAAAAGTGGTAATTGAAGAAACTAAATTATAACAGAGTGATTTGTGGCAGATGTCAGAGCTGATGCTGTGTAATACTAGCCAAGACACAAATCACCAGCTAAGGTCAATGAGAGTGATATTATCTGCTTACTTAAGGTATATTTCAGCTTATTGGTTCCAATAAATCTGTGTTAGTTTTATTCCCTGAGATACTGCTATCTCTTCTTACAACAGACAGAGAAGTTTTTCTTGTTATTGCAACTGAAGTGGAAGCCTCAAAATTGTGAGAAGTACAGCCATAAAACAGGGGATGAATAGACCCATGAGTACCAGCCTCAACTTCTTTCCCCTTTTGCTAGTTTTGCTCTAAATTTGGGGGAAAAAAATTTTTTTTCAATACTTCTCATAATAGGGAGGTGAGATGTAGGGGGTAGTCCAAAAAATTTGAGAGTAGTGGTTGAATTCTAGGATGAGGGGGTTCTTGACCATAGAAGATTTTCCAAGTTCCAGTTCATTCCATCTTTTCATAAGTTCTCTATCCTCTCAAAGAATGACATAGCAGGCAGAATGGGGACAAAAAGACCCAAGACAGAACCTGATGGATAAGGAATAAAATTAACCTGGTGATCCCAAGGTTGAAGCAAGACACCATTTGATGGATTATAAAAGATACTGACAAGAATCCAATAAATTTTGGCTGGTCTCTGGTAAAACATGTTGACTTTTGAATTTCTACTAGTGGTTATTGGTCATTATAATCATTTGGTTAGTTATGATTGGTAACATTAGCTTCCTTCAGCATTGTTTCCAGTCATCACTACCTTGCCTCCAAATTCATCTGCTCCTTCCCAGAGTTTAGAATAGTTACTTTGTAGGAATATAGCTCCCAGACTCTTCTTCCAAGCATAGTCATGCTAGTGAGGAATCCTGGGAACTATATTTTTAAAAAGTAACTTTCCCAAGGTCTGCCCCTTCCTTCAGCCCTTTTCTTTTTCTATGTAACTTTCCACAGACTCTTCTTTTTCCTTTCCTGGGTCAAGTTCCTTACATCAAATTTCCTTAGCTGTTGTTTCATCCATGACCTCATTCCTATGAAGTCTCTGTTCCTGTTTTCCTCATCTTTGTATCATCTGTATATAGTTTTTAACCTCTATGAGGACAGCCACATTAGTCTGTTGCGGGGTGGGGCAGGGCGGGGGAGAAGACTTTGTGTCATATTATTTGGGCTAAGCTTTTATGAAGTCAAACCCACTTCAACAAATGCATGATTAGTCTTTGCTGCTGCTGCTAGTGCTGTTGCTGTTTTCTACCATCTTACTCTGCTTACCTCCTCTTTTTCCATTCATCTTACTCTTAGACACCCCATTCCTTGGTGTTCCCAATCTTGCCAGTATTAGGATAGGAAGACTAGGAGCACTGAAGAAAACACTTACCAAAGAATAAGGCTAAAAAGGTGACAAACTTGCTTTTCTAAGAAAAGACATGCTGAAGAAAGAGGGGGGAAAAACTGAAATCCTGCATTGACCTGGCAAAGTGTGAAGCTTCTGCCAGCCATTGTTCCTCTTTGTTCCCCTCTCCCTTCATGCTCCCTGCTGCTGCCTGGACTCCATTTATGGGCATTCAATGGCTAGGAGAGGACAGGGGTAGCCAGGCAGCATCTGTCTGTGTTTCTGCAGCTGGATCCCAGAGGAACCATATGGGTGTCCTCTTCTTAATGTGTATAGCAGCAGAAACACAGCTCAAAGTTGCCTAGCCACCCATCCATCAATCTATGGCTATTAAAAAGGACATAGGGAGTGTTCAAGCATCAAGGATGGAGAAGATACAGGCAGGGAGTCACTGCAGATGGAGGCATTGGATACCTCTATCTGCAACTACCATAAAAGGAAACGTGAAGCCATAATTTCATATTATGCCTATTTGTGTTGTCAACAAGATTTTGGACAAACTGCTTGTAAAGAGGAAATATTATATTTGCCACAATAAAAATATTGGAGAGTCATGAAGGACTTCAGGGCCAGTTCTGTTGAATCATCATGGCTATGGCAAACAGTTCTGAAACCAAGAAAAACAAGCTAAAAACTTTGGGACTGCTAGCAGCCAAATATACAAAGTAAAAGTATAGAAGATCCTGGGAAAACCTTGGCATGTTGGAGAACATCATGGCCATTTCCGCACTAGCCTGTTGTAGTGCTACGATTCCACTTTCAATGGAAATGACCTATATCTACCTGGATGTTAGTCTGCTATGTATCAGTAGTTATAGATGGCCAGGTAGCTTTTAGGTAGTGATTATGTCTGTGAGTGAATGTAGGTGCTTGCTGTTATAGTAATAGTAAACCCAACTTGGCTTCTAGCAGGATCACTTGGCACATCTTTTTTACCATTTCATAGTAAAGTACTCACCAGAGGAAACCATGGCTGGAGTCCCTCCCCTGTCAAAGAGTTAGCAGAGGATTACCCATTTGGGACCAGAATTCCTATTATATGCATTTATTTTTCAGTAAATGCACTGTGAATGGGAAAGACCAAGTGGGTAACATCTTGCTCTTGCCATGAAATGCAACTGTTCAAGATTGTAAGATCTGGTGGCTTTATGCTGGCAATATGTTTTCTTAGAAGAAACTTCAATTAACTTTGGAAGTTATAAAAATGAAAGAAAAAATCTGATTAAGATGGGTCAGTGGAGCCAGTGAAGGTTCTCAACCTTCCTAATGCCACGACCCTTTAATACAGTTCCTCATGTTGTGGTGGCCCCCAACCATAAAATTTTTTTCATTGCTACTTCATAACTGTAATTTTGCTACTGTCATGAATCGTAATGTAAATATCTGATATGCAGGATGTATTTTCATTGTTACAAATTGAACATAATTAAAGCATAGTGATTAATCACAAAAACAATATGTAATTATATATTGTGAAATATTTATTTCTAAGTATAAATAAGTGAAATTTTGTCTTGAAGTATGGTGTAGCATGGGTAACAGTCTTAATATAACAACAGTAAACTACATTGCTACATTTTGCGACAGTATGTGTAAAAAGCCAATGTCAGCGCGAAGGTTGAGATTGCTTCTTTCTCACCAGATCAGAAATTCTCGGGGCAGTCTTTGCAAGAGCACAACGAAGATCAATTATTTGTGGACTCTGAACTCAGTTTACAGCAGTGAAAGTAAGCTAAGGACAAAGCAGGAAAATGGAGAAGGAGAGAGAGAGAGAGAGAGCAGAAGGAAAATGGATTTTTGACACAAAACACTAAGAAATAGGTTGTTGTGGGTTTTCCAGGCTTTGAGGCTGTGTTCTATTAGTATTTTCTCCTGATGTTTCGCCTGCATCTGTGACTTCAGATCCTCTGAAGATGCCAGCCACAGATTCAGGCAAAACATCAGGAGAAAATACTAATAGAACACAGCCTGAAAGCCTGGAAAACCCACAACAACCTATGGATTCCGGCCGTGAAAGCCTTCGACTTTACACTGAGAAATAGTTCCTACATGCAGATTTTAACTCTGCCACATGCTGGATGTTTCCTCACACAAAACTACTTGTGCTTCAAGTCTAATGGCAAAAACCATTTGCACCAGGGTGGGCAACTGCAGCCCTCTTTGCATGCCTCTGACCAAGAACTCTTAGCACCCTAATAAAACTGTGGGTGTTGCAACCACTTAACAAAACCTGGGTGTTGCAGTCACTTAAAAAAAAATCTGAAGCCACAGTTGCTCACTCTAATTTACTGTATAACAAATATTTCCACTTTTAATTCTTGGGGGAAAGAAAGAAAGAAAGAAAGAAAGAAAGAAAGAAAGAAAGAAAGAAAGAAAGAAAGAACCAGAAGTCACTTTTAAAGTACATACAAGTAATATAGAAGGTCTTGAATTTTGTCTCCATTCTGCCTCTAGTGAACAGGTTATTAAGCAAGGGGATAGTTTCTATTTACAGTACTTTAAAGGACCCAATCAGGATTTTGCAATGACATTCCCAACTAAAACAATATGGTATCCAAAGGGAAAAGAGCCATTATTATTGTTGTTGTCATCATTATCATCATGATCACCATTATTAACTTTATTTATATCCCGCCTTTTCCCCAAGACATCCGGACTCATTACTCCAGTTGTCCAGGCTGGGGACAAAAACATAGATAAATTCAGGGACAGTTGCCCTTGCCACTAACACAAGTGAAGCAGCTAGACCGCTATAGGGTTGCCAGTGGAAGGGGGGGGAACAGAGAAGCCTACTGTACCTTTAAGGGTTGTATAGAAAAGTGAATTTCACCAGGTGTTGCTTGTTACCTGGCAGCTGCTGAAATCCTCTCTTCTACACAGCCCTTTCCAGCTTTTAATCTGGCAATTTTAAGCCTGACACCCTCCAGATATTTCAGATTACAGGTCCCACAATCCTCAACCACTGGCCACTCTGAGTAAGACAAGTGTCCAAAATCCTCGGAAGGAGCCAAACTGCCTACGCCTGGTGTCCACTTAGCTCCAAATCAGTTTCCACGGTGCCATTAATAGAGGGGAATAAAAAGAAACCCTGGTTTTAAGAGGTGTCCAGGAATCTGCCCAATCGGGGGTGGGGGGCTAGGTGAACATTAGGGCCAGCGAGAGAAGCCGAGGTCCTCTCCATCCCTCCATCCAGGTCAGCAGGGCACCAAGCCATGGGCTGAGCCAAGAAGCTGCCCTCTCCTTACCAAGCGTTTGCTCCGTGGGAGAGGTGAGAGGTGCCGAGGCTGGGTATCGCCTCCAACGCCCTCAGGGGAGTTGAAGTGCACGATGACGGTGGAGGTGGCTGAAGTCATCCCCGTGGTGCTTGCGGGAGAAGCCCGGCCCAGCTCGCCATTGTTCCTGCGCTGGTACCTCCTGAGGAGAGGCACAAATTTCCCTCAGGATGCTCCTGCTGTGGCGATGCTGCTGAGCCCCCCCATCTTCCCTGGGTGATGGTGTGCAAGCGCGAGCCACGTGCTCGTGTCCTCCTGCCCCCTTTGGTGGGGAGACGGGCACTGCGGAGACGGGCACTGCATCCCTCTGGAATGCGGGAAGGCGCAGGCCCAACAATGCCTCCCCGCCTGGCAAAGGTCACCTCACCGGCCAGGAACAGGGGGGGCAGGCAGGAAGGGAAAGAGGAGCCGCGTGTCTCCCCCGGGAAAAAACTCTGAGAACCCCCCCCCCGGGCTCTGCTTCTGCTTCGCTCTCTTTTTCGCTGGCGGGGCAGTGTGGGAAAAGTTTCCAGAGTGTCAACCCTGGCCGGGGGGCAGGAATCCCAGTGCCTTTATCTTGTGCACCGAGCGCAGCTCGCTCCACCAGAAAAGCACCGCCTGGTGGCGCAGTGGTTAAATGCTAGTACTGCAACCACAAGGTTGTGAGTTCGATCCTGCCGGGCTCCAAGGTTGACTCAGCCTTCCATCCTTCCGCAGGTTGGTAAAATGAGTACCCAGTTTGTTGGGGGCAATTAGCTAAAATACATTGTAAACCGCTTAGATAACACTCAGTTGATAAGCGGTATAGAAATAAATGCTATTGCTATTGCTATTGCGGCTCCCTGGCCCTTCCGCAGCACCCCCCTCTGTGGTGAGTGAGGTGGGGGCCATGGGGAGGAGCGGGCCTGCCCCCCGTGCTGCCGCAGCCCCCCCAAGCTGGTCCATCAGACGGGAGGTTCTCCCAGTAGTGGAGAAGGGGAGCGATTTTAGTCCCTTCTGAACAGGGCGCAGGAGGATGTGAGTGCACTTGCACAACACCACTCCTGCTGTGGCGACACTGTGGCCGCACGTGCTCCCACCAAAGGGGGCACGAGGATGCGAGCATGTGACTCACACTTGCGCACCACCACCCAGGGAAGATGGGGGGGCTCAGCAGTGTCGCCACAGAAGGAGTGGTGGTGCGCATGTGCGAGCCAAGCACTCGTGTCCTCCTGCCCCCTTTGGCAGGAGCATGTGCGGCCACACGCACTCCTGCCAAAGGGGGCAGAAGGACACGAGCACGTGGCTTGCACTTGCGCACCACCACCGAGGAGGGAATGAAGCCTAAGACCATCAGAAATATATATTTTCCAATGGTCTTAGGCAACCCCTGTGAAAAGGTCGTTCGACCCCCAAAGGGGTCGCGACTCACAAGTTGAGAACTGCTGCTCTAGCAGCTATGCTCTTCTTGAATTGAGAGCTGAATAAGTCTGGGACAGCTGAATTTATTGGGGTTGACATTTTAAAATGAAGAGAACTAAGAATTAAAAATCAAAGTGCATTTACTTTTTGAACAGATTGAATTGCATCTTACTTGCAAAAAGATATTGGACACTAATAAAGAAAGCAAAGGAAATTAATGCATGTGAAGGAACTGACTGTTATCATCTGATGCAGTTTGTTCTGGCAGACTCTAGCCAGATTCTAGGGATGCAAATTGTTAATTTCATAATTGCTGGACTAAGTGAAAATGGAACCTTCCATGGAGAAGTTAAAGGGTCTTCTGCAAGGGACAATAGAGCAAGTACGTCAACATTTTAAATGAATGATTGTTATTAAAAAGCATGAAATCAAGGAACTGAAAAGGGAGGTAAGAGGGACAAATACAGAAGAAGATACAGAAAAAGATATGCAAATAGATATGGAAGCAAAATAAGATGGAAAGAAAACAGCCAGATAAGAAACAGAAGGAGAGACCAAGGGGAGAATTATTGGTTTAGTGGTCATTTATGACCAGGAGGGTTAGTTAATAAAGGGAGACTGTGCCTTATGGAGGGGGAAATGGGAGTTAAATTTAATTGGGATCTCTATTCAAGCTGAACAAAAGCAAAAAAA
This sequence comes from Ctenosaura bakeri, assembly GCA_948474755.1. Lineage (NCBI taxonomy): Eukaryota > Metazoa > Chordata > Lepidosauria > Squamata > Iguanidae > Ctenosaura > Ctenosaura bakeri. The sequence continues at coordinate 68,833 of CAOLHI010001311.1, read as the reverse complement.
GGATGTTGTTTCAAGACTGATTTTTTTGGATTCATATGTGAGGTCTGATTTACCTTGTGAAATGGAAGGAGAAGGAAATACATCTAAAATAAGGATGCTGTCTCAGAATAGTGCTTTTAAAATGTTACATGAGAAGAATCATAGAATCATAGAATCATAGAAATGTAGAGTTGGAAGAGACCACAGGGGCCATCCAGTCCAACCCCCTGCCATGCAGGAACACCCTCAAAGCACTCCCGACAGATGGCCATCAAGCCTCTGCTTAAAAACCTCCAAGGAAGGAGCCTCCACTACACTCCGAGGTAGCAGATTCCACTGCCGGACAACCCTGACTGTCAGGAAGTTCTTCCTGAGGTTCAGGTGGAATCTCCTTTCCTGCAGCTTGAATCCATTGCTCCTTGTCCTGGTCTCTGGAGCAGCAGAAAACAAGCCCTCTCCTTCTTCTACATGGCATCCCTTCAAATATTTAAACATGGCTATCATGTCCCCTCTTAACCTTCTCTTCTGCAAACTAAACATCCCCAGCTTTCTAAGTCTATCCCCATAGGGCATGGTTTCCAGGCCTCTCACCATTTTGGTCGCCCTCCTCTGGACTTGCTCCAGCTTGTTAATATCCCTCTTGAATTTGGGTGCCCAGAACTGGACACAGTATTCAAGATGGAGTCTAACCAAAGCAGAGTAGAGTGGTACCAGTACCTCCCTCGATCTAGACACCATACTCCTATTGATGCAGCCGAGAATTGCATTGGCTTTCTTGGCTGCCACATCACACTGCTGACTCATGTTCAGCTTGTGGTCTATGAAGACTCCTAGATCCCTTTCACACGTACTGCTATTCAGCCACGTGTCCCCCATCCTATATTTCTGTATTCCATTTTTTCTACCTAAGTGTAGGACCTTACACTTCTCTCTGTTGAATTTCATTTTGTTCACCTGGGCCCAGCTCTCCAATCTACCCAGGTCATTTTGAATTTTGATCCTGTCCTCAGGCGTATTAGCAACCCCTCCCAATTTGGTATCATCTGCAAATTTGATGAGCATGCCCTCTATTCCTTCATCCAAGTCATTGATAAAAATATTGAACAGCACTGGGCCCAGGACAGAACCCTGTGGCACCCCGCTAGTCACTTTTCTCCAGGATGAAAAGCAGCCATTCGTGATCACTCTTTGGGTTCGGTCGGTCAAGCAATTACAAATCCAACTAACAGTAGCCCTGTCCAGCCCACATTTTACTAGCTTCTTTGCAAGAATGTCATGGGGAACTTTGTCGAAGGCCTTACTGAAATCGAGATATGCTACATCCACAGCATTCCCTTCATCTATCAAGCTAGTAACTCTATCATAAAAAGAGATAAGATTAGTCTGGCATGACTTATTTTTGAGAAGTCCATGTTTTCTCCTCATGATTACCGTGTTGCTTTCTAAGTGATTAGAAACTGACTGCTTAATGATCTGCTCCAGGATCTTTCCGGGTACTGATGTCAGGCTGACTGGGCAATAATTATTTGGGTCCTCTTTTTTTCCCTTCTTGAAGATGGGGATAACATTTGCTCTCTTCCAGTCTGCTGGAACTTCTCCTGTTCTCCAAGATTTCTCAAAGATTATAGCAAGCGGTTCCGAAATGACCTCTGCCAGCTCTTTTAATATCCTAGGATGCAATTCATCTGGCCCTGGAGACTTGAATTCATCCAGTGTGGCCAGGTATTCCCGTACCACCTCTCTACCTATTATGTGCCTCATTTCCTCTGCTTCCTCCCCTGCTCCCCAACCGCCAGGTTGAGTGCTTGTATCCTTCTGGGAAAAAACTGAGGCAAAGAAGGTGTTAAGAAGCTCTACCTTTTCTCTTCCCCCGTGAGTAATTCGCCATCTTCTCTGCGCAGTGACCCTATCGTCTCCTTCTTTTTCCTTTTGCTGTGGACATATTTTAAAAAGCCCTTTTTATTGTTTTTAATGTCTCTGGCCAGCCTAAGTTCGTTCTGTGCTTTAGCCTTTCTGACCTCCTCCTTACATCTCCTGGCAACTTGCTTAAATTCTTCTTTGGTGGTTTCCTCCTTCTTCCATTTCCTATAAAATTCCTATAAAATTTCCTAGAAATCAGGAAAAGGATATTTTCCTGTGAAGCGGAGAATAAAACTTAAGATTAAGAACTGGATCAAATATTTATGGAATGGATGATATGGTAACCCTTAAGGATGATAAATGGTTTGTAGTAGTCTTTAGAATATAAAACGATATAAATGTATTTAGCTAGGATAAGGACACATGTCAAACTACTAACTAATGAAAATAAGTAATTAAATCAGCAGTATTCATAAAAAGAAGTTGCATTATTGCTTAGTAAATATCAAGATTATTTATGATGTAATTTTGTATTATGCAAGTAAGTTGTAACAGAATGTAATAGAAGGTGAAAGAACGAATACTGATATGGTGTTAGGCAAGTTAACAAAAAACAGAAAGTTTATATGATTTCTCTTTTAGACAATGTGACTTGGGGGAGGGGAAAGAAGAAAAGATTAGATTTTTTCCCCTTTTTTGTTTTGTTTTGTTTGCTTTTGAGACATTTGGAAGGGAGAGTAAGCTATATTCTGTCTAACAGAAGGGACAGGTAGATTCTTTTCTGTTTTTCTTTCTCTTTTTTCTTTCTTTCTTTTTTTCCTTGTTACTTTTTAGTTCATATGTTAAATCATCAGGGCTTTCATGCACTTAAATGTTGTTCATTTTTGTTTTTCTCTTTTTATATGTAGTCATTTATGCATTTGTAGTGTCTGTAGTGTTTGTTTTAGAAAATATTAATAAAGAAATAATTAAAAAAGAAACATAATGAACCCATGTACAATCATATACTATGTTCAGGTATGGAAATTTCTCAGATAGTTCATACTGCCTAAGATCTTATAGGATATCCTAGAGATTCATGACACATATGAATGTGTGAATAGGGAGAGGAAGATGTTCAGAGTCCGCTATACCCACAAAGACTTGCAATATCGTATGATAATATTTTCATACTTTCCCTCATTGCAGTTCTGGGGAAAGTGTGTGTGGAGAGAGAGATCTCCCACGTAAAATGCTACAAATTATCTAAATGTAGTTTCTTACTTTTATCTTGCTATTTGAACATCTCTCTTCAGCCCATTGAAGCAGAGTAGAAGAGAAGGCAAGCTCACAGATCACCCGATGAATAAGGCACTCTCTACAGCTTGATAGATTTTTCATTCAAAACATGTAAGAAACAAAATGGCTTGACCTTGACACAGAAAGCCAAAGGCCAAGGCCAAAGGTGAGTCACGTTACTGGTTCATGATAGACAGCAGGGAAAAGAGCATGTTTAAGTGAGATATCCAGTAAATGCAGTGATCAATGGACTTGAGACCTGATGGACATGACCCTGTTTCCTTTGAAAAGAAACATTCTGAAGATTGAATCTCTGGGCATAGGGGAAGCATGTATGTTTACACTTACAGAACAGTGTACCACTGTTAGGAGAGTGTTCCAGTTCAACTTTTAGTGAATCTATTATAGAAGACAGCAAGAAATTGAATTCTTGAGCTCCTATAAAACAGGCCTTTGCACTGGGGACAAGTAGGGGAAAGTACTTTGGGGGTCTACATAAACCATGCAGAAAATCAGAGAACATGTCCTAATTAAAAGAACTTAGGAAGAGGCCCTGCATTGTGTGTGTATGATGTGGTGGTGGTGGGGTGTAACAGTATAGTCAGTGTTCCATTTTGTTTAGCCCACTTCTAAGACAAACCTTTCAGAGGCATAGAAGGAGGGAGAAAAAAATATGGATGAGAGACAGCTGCTGAAAATGAAACCTGGAGTCACAGTCTGCTATTTTGCATCATATGTTAATACCATGGTCAGACCAAGACACTGTTCTGAGCCGGAACAGAAAATAAGGATGGAATGAATATTTGGAAATATTCAGAAGACCGGGGGGGGGGATTTTGGACTGACAAGATTCTTTGCAATTCATAACTTTTTATTACCCTGCCTTTCTCCCAAATAGATCCATGGGATTTATTCTGCACAATATTTGCATGTACACGGGTTTTGTACAGAAAATGATATTTTATACTCACAAAAAAGTACAGAAAATGCTATTTTCTGGGCAAAATAAAGTGTGAATTTTGTGTAGAAAAATTCTGAATTGTGAGTAGTTTTGAAATATTGCATCATTTTCAAAGACTTTCCTGTAGCAGAAAGAAAATTGCTAAATTTACTCATTGCCTCCTTTGGGAACTAATTGGCAAAGCATTACATCCCTAGCAGAAAATGGTAGCCCTTCTTTCACCCTCTAGTCAAGGTACATAATAGCTAAAGCTAGTCATGTTATTTTGACACCTCACCTCTATTCCCTCTGGCATTAAAAATACAGTAAAAACAAATTAAATAATTACTAGTTTAGAGCCATTTCATGGCATCTAAAATCCCTTGCCTAAGGCAGTCACCTCATATTCCCTAATGGCTCTGTTTAACATAATGATCAGGCTCTAAGCAGGTGACTCAAATCTTTATTGTACAATGATACTCCAAAGAAGGTCTCATTATTTTAGAGGTTTACATGATGCGGCAGGGTAGAAGGCAAACTTTGTTCCACAATGGAGGCTATGACAATAAAAGGAGCAAAGGGTTTAACAACCTCAGGTGAAGGTCACATTTACACCATAACAAAACCTATCTTGGCGGGTTTTCAGAAGGAGTGATTATATGCAAATAAAGTTTTGGATCTGCTATAAAAGGTGATATTCTGAGGTTTTCAGTTTGCATTATGCAAAAGCACAAGAAAACAAATTTTCCTAGGTATCTTCTCTTGCCAAGAAATTTTGTAAATATGGCAGCATCTGGCAACTTATTTAAAAACAACATCAAGAAAGGTGGGCAGAAAATATCAGAGATGGGTTGGAAGCAATGAATGCAAAATATTTTTGGTAAGCTTTGGATCTCTTTGATGTGTGTGCCTGTCTTAGATTACATGGAGGGAGTGTCAAAACAATTGAGTGATGTGATGTGGAACATGAATGATTGAAAATTCCATTCCATGCTTCTCTGGAGCTTTCCTTGTCAAATCAGGTATAGACTTTGAAAGGGCAAATCTCTCATCTAGTTCTTCATAGTTTTGCTTCACTTCTCCAGCTGCAAATCCAGGCTTCTCTCACGCAAAGGGGAGGTGAATGCTAAAGACTTGTTTTCAGATATGGTGAGAAGTAAATATAGGAGTTCATTAAGCAGTCACTGTTTAATGCTGCAGTAGACAACTCAGGGATGTGAGAAGTTCACATCAACTTGACTAATCCAAAGATGCTGGCAGTTATAGATTGAAACCATTATAGTAGATTAAATTTCTCATTTTGGCTGATGGTAGATGGATAATTCTTTGTGAAAGAAGAATTAGAAGGGCTACAGCAGTGATTCTTAATTTTTTCTTTACTGGGGACCTTCAGTAAATATAATTTTTTGCTGGGGACCCACAAGATTTAACTTGACACTTAAATTTAGATTTAAGCATTCTCTTCTCTTTCTTTCTTTCTTTCTTTCTTTCTTTCTTTCTTTCTTTCTTTCTTTCTGGCTTCTGGAGACTAGAATTCAAATTCCCGCTCAGACACTGGGTGGCCTTGGGCAAGTCACCTTCTCTCAGCCTCAGAGGAAGCCAAAGGGAAACTTCCTCTGAACAAATCTTGCCCCTCCCCCAGAAAACCTCTGTGAAAGGCTCAGTTTAGGGTTGCCCTAAAATGAGAAGTGACTTTAAGGCACACAACAACAAAGTGCTGCTGACAAGGGGAGGTTCTTTCTAGCCATCATGTCTGTCCCTTTTGAAAATTGACTTATGGAAACCCTAAGGGGCTTTCTTGGGAAGATTTGTTGCCTTTGCCTTTCTCTGAGACTGAGAGAATGTGACCTGCCTGAGGTCACCCAGTGGGTTTCCATGGCTGAGTGTGGATTCAAATCCTTGTCTCCAGAGTCATAGTTTGGGTGTGTGTACACACCAGTCTCTGTGTCCCTTTCATCAGGCATGTGGCAGGAAGGTGCCAAGGGATATGGTAGCAGGTATATGCATGCACCCAAACTGCTTCCTCATTTGCAAATGAGAGAACAATTTCAGCATCCACACAACCTCTGCTTCCATATCCCTGTTGCTCCCACTTCTGTTGGTGTCCAGCAGCAGGGTTTTGCACATCCCCTATGAGGCCTCCACAGACACTCAGGGATCCACAGATCCCAGGTTAAGAACCACTGGGCTACAGTATGTTCAAGGCCAGTTCAAACTTATATGGAATATCTTCTGGAATGACTGGATGCAGAGAAGTGTGTCACTATCAATTCCACTTACTAAGCAACAATTCTTTTCATTCCAGTTCCAGGAATCTGGACTCAGTCTACTATGTGGTCCTTGAACAACAAAAGTAGATAACATATTTCAAAAAAATGCATCCATGTATATAGATATCCATAGGTGTCATTCCAAAGAAACACCTTATAGAAGCAAAATATTACACTGTAATAAGTCCTAAGTGTGAGGCCTTCTTTACTTGTATACATTATGCTTCAATGTATATATTCATATTTCCATTCCTCCTTTTTCTGTGTTTTATCACATTTGAAGGCTTATTAATTAATGTGCCTTTTCTGTCCCTCCAAACAGGAGGACAGGAATTCATTATTCAGAAATCCCTCCCATTATTTACTTGAGACTAAGCTCGAACTCTTACAGTACTACTACTACTATTACTACTACTACTACTACTACTACTACTATTATTATTATTATTATTATTATTATTATTATTATTATTATTTATTTGTATCCTGCCTCTCCATATGGATCGAGGTGGCGAACAACTTACAAATAGCATGTATTTCGATACATTTCTTATACATGCCCCCAACAAGCTGGGTATTCATTTTACTGACCTGCGGAAGGATGGAAGGATGGAAGGCTGAGTCAACCTTGGAGCCTGGCAGGATCAAACTCACAACCTTGTGGCTTACAGTACTGGCATTTAACCACTGCGCCACCAGGGCTCCTTTTACTTACTTCTAAATAGACCTCTCAGAATGATGTACTGTGACACTGGTTAACCTATTGGCTCAGAATGCAATCCTTTGGTTCTTAACCCTTTTTTGGATCATGGATTCTTTTCAGAATTTTATGGATTCTATCAATTCCTCATCAGAAAAATAAACATAAGTGCATAGCATGTAAGATTTTGCAAAATTGTTGCCTTGGAAAATTATTTAATTTACAGAGCAGTCTAGGGGGAAAAATTACAATGAGCTATTGAATTAACTGTTTTGTTTTGTTTTTTTCCTTAAGATTATCTGTGATGGGGAAAACTGAAAAAAATGCCTTTTTATGTATGGTTCATTGACCTCTAAAGCACAACTTAATGCTTGATCCCATGGAATCCAGTTTATAAGGACCGAGGAAGTAAAACTCAGACCTAAATTTTATCTAAGAAAAACAATTGCATCCATTCCAGCCCTGGTTTTGTGAATATTATGTATTTCAAGAGTAGGTCATACGGTGCCCTTTTATTTGTCTAATGTGCCTTACACTTGTCTAAATCAGTGACATAAATATTTACATAATTCATTTTTGCATCTAATAATGATGAAAAGAGAGAGAGAGACATGTTGTCTTACCACTGGGTTTGAAACAAGCTTTTGCACATTTTTGATGATATTTTCACATTTAAGCCTTGTTTTGGGGGAAAAAATCATGAGGGGTATTTTTGTGCAAAAACTGCAGGATTTTTGCCCAAAACCCAACTTTTTTTGGACAAAACTTGAGAGTTTGTGCAAATATATAATCAAAATTACAATCCAAATAAAATCAAAGAAATAGGAGAAAGAGAGAGAAGAGAGAGAAATGGGGTATCTTAGTATGTTTAGACACCCTTTCTTCCAAAGGCAAGAAAACTTGTAAATATTTTTTGTATCCCTAGTTTCCTAAATGTCTCTCCCAGCTTAAGCTCAGCCCACAACAGGTGTATAATATTGTTGTATCTTATAAGCTAGTTCTAAGAGTTATTATGATATTATGAATATTCAACAGAATAAAAGACTTTTACCATTTTGGGCCCATATCAGAGCCAGTAACCAATGGCTCTCAATTGTTATAGGATTAAAACTCATGTGACCTCTAGAGAGTATAGCTGGTGGTGGAAGATGATTGGAGTTTCATTCCAACAATAAGGTCACACTTACCCCACTGCTGTGCCAGGGAAGTGCTTTTGGAGCATGGCATCCAAGTACCTGTATGGCATAAACATTGGCACAAAGACCGGAGTGGATATTCCTGAAGTCAAGAAGTAACATTGGAAGGGGTAATATTCCTTTACTTAGGACAAAACCCCTTTTGACAAGAGACAAATCAATGGATTGTTCTAGCAGCGGGGGTGATTTCTGTGACTTGTTACCCCATCTGGCAGGGATAATGATGAACTATGATCATTGCATATTTATGCAGCTTTTGCCAGATGGGAGACAGGCTGCAGAAATCTATTCCAAAACGAGATTCACTATTCAGCCTTCAGGCAGCATGTTGTTCACACCAGCAATACAATATTTCTTCCTTCTCTGAGGAATGGCTAATGAAGGCTAGCTAAGTAGGCAGGGTGTCATTATATAGATAAAAGCACAAAAGGATAATGGATTTGCCTCATACTCATATGCAGAAGCTAATGGTCATATATATGAGAGAGTAGAACTGGCTGTCTTTGTTTCCAGTGTCTGAACTTTAACCCTGGAATGATGGCAGTGTTAAATGAGATCTGATAAGAGTATGGCAACAAGTGGAATTACCAGCTGTGGAGAGGGCAGATAAGGGGGAAAAATAAAGCCCTTAGGCAGGCTATTTTGAACAGACATGGGTTGAAAGTGTCCCTTAATGTATGTCAATGTACTGCACCTGTATCTCTTTTATCATAGCACTCTTCACTGCCTATGCAAAAATAGAGGGAAAGTCCTTGAATACTGACAGGATAATTCATACATGTCTACTCTGAAGTAAATCACACTGAGCTTAATGGAACTTCTTGCCAGGTAAGTGGGTACAGAATTACAGCCCAAATAGACAAATCTAAAACATATGATGCCATGATGATTGATCTTTATAGAGCTCTCTAAGTGCCTCATTAACTAACTGTCTTCCAGACCAGCATAGAAGCAATTATCCATTGTCCTCCTTTAGTGGCCAATACATTTAATAAATTCTTGACTAAAATTCTGCAGAGGGCAATAAACACTAGTCATCATCTTGTCATGGAGGTGACTTTTAACAGGTCTTATTAGAGATAGAAAGGACATTGATTAACATCACGGTTATCCAAATGCCATCTTCGAGATTTCTTCTTTTAAATCTTGTGTGAAAGAATAATCTCAAACTTCCATGAAAAGGTATTGACAAGGTATTTATACTATAACAAATATATGTAAAGGTACTATCAGAATGGAATATGTAGCTGAATACATCCATGGTTCTTTACTGAATGTCTTTTTCTTTGAAAACTCTATGATGAAACAATCCAAAATCAAAATAGACATACAGCCTTTCTGCTTGACCCTGTAATAGTGCTATTATTCCACTTCCAACATCCTATGGAATCCTGGGGTTTGCAGTTTAGGGAGGGCATTTAGAATTCTCAGCCAGAGAGCTCTTTGGCTCAGTAAACTACAAACCCCAGAATTCCACAGGATGTTGAAAGTGGAATAATAGCACTATAACAGTGTAGTGCAGAAAGACCCACGGTGCTGGAAGACGAGACCCTCAGTTTGGAACACTAAACCACTTACTGGGGAGGAACAGAGGACAAGCATGAGTATAACTGTGTCTAATGACAGAACTGAACTCAAGCAAATATGCTCAGATGAGAAAGAAACAGGTGAAGTCACACAGTATATGTAATAGGAACATGGAATGTGAGAAACATGAATCAGGGAAAGCTAGAAATTGTAAAACAAGAAAGGGACCAGATAAACACTGCAATACCAAAGTGGATATGAAATGGATATAAGCAAATCCAGACTGACAGCAAATAACAGCAACAACAAGTCTAGGTCGACACCAGTAGCTCATGGCAAAGTAGCCTGTGCTAACTGCAAGTTTGAAAAAGAAGAGCTTGTCCTGCAAGATGTTGGCCTAGGCTTCCATGCAGCAGAGAATTCAAGCATTTCTGTGACTGAGGGATCTCACAGAATAACCCTGGGTGTCTTCTTTGGGTGACATGAGAGGGGAATGAAGAGTCCAGAGTGTGGGAAACTTGTTTTGGGAGACTACAACTCTTTGAACCCACCAACTAGCACTGTCACCATGGAAGATCATCTGTGTTATAGACCAAAACAGAAAGTTTTCCAAGTTCTGGAAAAAAATCATTTAGGGAAAATCATAGAGCAGTTTTTCTGAAGTAGAAAGCAGGGTGGCTAACAATATCTGGATCCACCCTGCACAAAAGCCGCAGTCATCTTGGCCAATGATCAAGCATTCTGGAGGATGAAGTCCAATAACACCTGGGTCCTCTCTGATCAAGAATCAATAGCATGGGGCATAGCAGAGTAAGCTATCCAGAGGGAGAAACATTTTTAAACAAACTCTTTGTACTCTTATGGAAGACAAGAACAGGTAACCTTTGCAAAGAAATAAAAAGCAATGAATTTGTTGATTAGCCCACAGTGAGGGAGAGTGTGGCTGTCAAAGCTCAAAGTTGTCGGCCATACAAAAAAATCTGCCTGAATGAACTCTCTGAGAGAGACAGAGAAAGGGAATAAAATGATCTTCAAAGTGGCAAAGAAAGTGGTTGGGCCTGTAGAGATATGGGAGCTCTGCCAAGGAGTCCGATTACTCTTCTCCTTCAGAAGACAGGCTGTGGCTTTGTTTATTCATCTATTTAACTGAATACATGTCTACTCTGGTAACACAGCGAAAGGCATCTCGAAAGTTCAATTAAAATCATTTGTAAAGTATCACTGACAATGTAACAAACTAAATAAACTTTAAAGTCTCAGTGTACTGCACTAGAAATCAAGGTATATACTCCATTTCCAACTAACTGAGGGTAAGGTAGAATCCAGAGAAAATGTGGTCCTCAGACTATATACAGCCCATCAGGGAGCTTTTGTGGGCCCTGCAGGTTTCCCTCACCCAGAAGTCTTCCCAAAACAAATCAGCTATTTGTTTTCACTTAAAGACAATAGTGTACCAAGGGTGGGATGATACGTACCAACCATCTTAGGCACAACCAATGAGAGGGCACCCTTAGATTCATTACTGGCTGAATGGTGCCTCTGCTCACCAGTTGAAAGTATGAGTTTTGCTCCAGCTGTTGCAGCCAGGATAAGCTGCTCAGCAGCTGCAGCTTTGTGCATGTGTGTGAGGCTAGAATAGAGAGAGAGCATAAGTGGGTGTATTACCCCAAAATGTGGGTGACTCAGGGTCCACCTGTGATGCCAGTGCTTCCATGAGACACTGGGGAATATTAGCTCAAAGAGAAGGCTGGGGAGAGGGGTAACTTTATAAGAAGTTTTATACCTATGTCTACCAGTACTAATGCAAGGAAAACCCAGTCAGAGAGTCAAAAGTAAGCTTGTTTGTTTTATTGGGGGAATTAACAATCACACATACACAAGGTCCAAGCAGTGTCACAATCACTCAAGGCTAACTGAAGGAAAAGGGAATAAAGATTCGAATAGCGAGAGTTTAGGGCAAAGTGGGTGATATTTATCAATCCAGAGAGAAGCAAAGAGGCAGTTATGACTTAGACTAGAAGTCCAAGAGTAGTGAAATTGGGAATTGGAGTGACAGAGTGACTGTACAAGTCACTACAAGTTGACTGGTGAAAAGGTAGGGCTTAAATACTCTTTTTCCATCCTGAGGGGGAAGGTGTACTTTCTGGCAGAGTAAACAATGAGATCCACTGAGTGGCCAGTGGGGTCTAGAATAAGTTAATGGTCTTAGCATTAGGTGACAAAGGGACTGATGGGAATCATGATAGCTCCTTAATTACTGGACTAGTGAGGGGAGAACAGAGAGTTTTTGCTGGACAAAGGGAGAAAGTCAAAGACAATTAGCCATTTAATGGAAGCAGTTTCAGTGCAATTGTTTCTAAAGGTCAAGTTGTTGAAGGAGATCTGCAGGTCCATTGTCTGGGAGTTTCCCTCCCCATGACCTAGCCATGCTCTGAAGTCTCATCCTGACCTAATTTTGCAACACATGTGTTACTGCAGTTTAGGCCTCCTTGGAGATAGCATAAAGATATTATTTTGATATCATAATGTGGCTCTCTTCCACCACCCCTCTCCACGTGTTTGTGAGGCCGCTGGACAAACACAGAACTAGGCTTGGCCACTAATCACTCCATTCTCCACCCAGGCAGGCCAGAAATAGCCAGATCACTGCTTTAGGAGACTTCTCTGCAAACACCCTCATTATGTATGCACGCTGTTTACAAAGGACTCCCTACCCCAAGCAGGCAACTTGGCAAGCTGAATACTCAAATGCCAAGCACTCTGCGTTTGCATGCTGGCTACCTCTTTGTCAATTCGGACTTAACTCAATCATGCTAAATTTTGACCTTTCCCAAGCTTTGTCTCACGCCCGAAATGCATTGTTCTCACTGAGTAAGGCATAGCCTGCAGTTACATTTCTCCCTATAAAAACCCCGGATTCTGAGACCATCCTCAGATCACTCCCGAGTTCCAGACCGCCTTGCTGCCACTTCGCTTGGCGAGCTTCCCCTCAGCTCCACATGCTGAGATACAACGAACCCCAGCATCACTCTGTATCTTCTTTCCGGGCTTCAGGAACAGGTTTCGTATCACCAGAATCAACTATCCCCCTGAAAATCCCGCTATCATACTCACACCTTTATTTTCCTTAGTTATCTGTGTGCGTGTGTTGCTTACATTGTGTGCCTGTATTTAATAAAGATCATTCATTATTTCCAACATGGTCTGCTTCTTGACTTGGCTTGACTCCGTAAACATTGGGTTACAAGATCCTGCTGTGTTACCCTGCCTCTCGTAGTGCCAACCAGTGCTCTTGACTAATTTCCCCATCTTGTGTAATTGTAAGGTTATTTAGGTGTCCCTCCCGGGACCCCAGTAAATAGGGTAACACATGTGTTCAGCCAGTTTCCTCTTTGCCAGCAAGCCTTACAGTTATAGGGGGATATAATTTTATATTTCATGCCAATTGAATATATGTTTTTCCAATTAAACCATACCTTGGAAAAGGGGTGTAGGTCCTGGGAACAGGTACATGTGCAAAACTCACTTGCTCACTCACTCCAGGCAGGCAGACATAGACACATTCAAAGCCATTGCTGTCTCGGCAATTCTGATTAAGGAGCTCTGGGGTAAAGTGGCAACACTGTTTTCTTCTACCTCTTTTTTTTCCTCCTCAAACACCCATGACTTAACCCTTTCCTTTCTTTCCTCTAACTCTGTTTTGGAAGGAAAGGTGAATTCAGAAAGTGGCATCTTTTGGAGGCTTAGCAATCTTTTTAAATTTACTTAGGTCTGATCCCTGTCCACTGATTTAATCCTTCATTTAATAAAGAAAGAAAGAAAGAAAGAAAGAAAGAAAGAAAGAAAGAAAGAAAGAAAGAAAGAGAGGGGAACTAATTATCCATAGGCAGGTTTGCATAGATTGATTACATGCATCTTGATTCCTCAAGACAGGCCTATTGGCGCTTATTATCAGGTTGATGTACATTGGACTTGATGACCTTTAAATTAGAATAAAAAGAGCCAGAGCTTGTAATGTGGAAGGAAGATTACACCAAATCAAATTTAGACCAAAAATGTTAAGAAATCAAGAAAATGATAGACATCTACACATTTCAAAACCTCAGAGCATTCAGGAAGGTAAGGAGGGTCCCTTATAGGAAAAGGGAACTTATATGTGAAAATTAAATTAGTTTAAAGGTGCTAGCTTTAGAGCACCACCTATGACACTATTTAAAAGCTAGCAAGGTATAATTCCTTGCTATCTATTATTGCTATTATTATTATTATTATTATCATTATCATTATTATTATTATTAATTTGTAACTGACAGCAATATTCTTCTTATTTAGATTTTTATAGTGAGGCCACAAGACTTACTTGGAAGGAAATTCAAGTGAAACTAAGGAGGCATACCAGTGTGGTGTTCAACTAGGATTCTAGAAGACCAGTACCCTTTTCACACTTTGCCTTCTTGCGCGAGGGGGGAGGGCATCTCGCGTGAGAAGGCTCCTCCGGGAGGCTGCCGCTTCCCCCTCGTTCCTTCCGCAGGCGCTTCCTGCTGGCGCATCCGTTGTGCTAGCGCCCCGCCCCTTCCTTCTGCAGGGGCCTGTGGGAGCTGTAGGCCCCGCGGAGGGAAGGAAGCGCGACCTGGCCACCTCCCCGACGTTCCGCACAGCAGGTAAGTGCGCATGAGCACCGGGAGCATTGCGCGAGCGTGGGTGATTTTCGCTTCAAGTCGAAAATAAAAAAATCCGCGCTCGCACCGCTTCAGCCCCGTGAGCGCTGCGGAAGTGGGAGTGCATCGTGCAGAGCGACACTCCCACTCCCGCGAGGCTCACGGGGCTATTTTGCGAGAGAAAGCCCGTGCGAAAAGGGCCCAGGGTTTGAATTCCAGGCAGATTCTATGCAAGATTTATTGGAACTGAAGTCAGCAACTGTGGTCCTCCAGATGTTCATGCCCTACATCTCTCATTAGCCTCAGCCAGTGCAACTAAGTAAAGCTAAGGGAGTTCTCCCTCCCTTTCTAAACAGCCCTACACAGGACTGCGCCTGAACCCCTGAGGATTTTTTGATAGCTCCAAGTAATCCTTCTTAGATTTTTAAGACAGTTGAAGCCTATGCTCCTGTGCCTAACTACACAGCAACCTACATAGCACTAAGCCCAACTGAGTTCAGGGGACTTACTTCTGAGTTATTATTATGCAGAGGGAAGTTCAGTTCTAAGTAAAGGCACAATACTACCAAACTTAACTATGCATGACAACTTGGGAATAAACTTCACTACAATCCACAGGGCATGGTGTTCATTTTATTTACTGCAGCCTACTCCCAGGAAAGTGGGAACCCAATGCTGCAGGTCTAACCATATTTATCTAGAAATAAACACCACCCTAATCTATCAGTGCCAGCATCACTCAGCCACTGTGCTCATTGGCCATGTGGCTTAGGGAATTCTGGGTGTTATAGGCCTTGTCCAAACTGATTGTACTCAGACATGTGAGACAATGGTTTAGAACAGTGGAATAAACATAGTATGGTGTGGAAAAATAAACATTCAAATGAACATGATCACCCTATAAGTCCTATCTATTGTTTCATACCAGATGATGAAAGAAGTGCAAAACGTTCCTTCAAAAGTATCTCAGCGAGTGTTTCCTCCCCCACAGACACCAGTGGTTGTGTGAGAGTATGTGTATGTGTTTTCTGTGAACTTTCCAATGTGGGAAAGGTAGAGAAACTAAATGTTAATAATGGAGAGAAAGGAACCAGCCAACATAGTAGGAGTGACCTGTCATATGTCAAATGAATGGCCACTGATGCTCCATATTCACATTTCCAAAATATGAATGAAGTTAGAATAACCTACAGCTCTTCAGAGGACACTGATTGACAGCTAGTTCTTCCCACTTGGGGGTGTTAAAATGATCTGCCCCAGTATATCACTGTTACACCACTGCTTAAAAATGCCCTCAAACAGTCAACCACCACCTCCTGAAGGTTTCCAGGACCAGTGAGTACTCCCAAATGTAACCCCAAAATGTGGGTGACTCAAGGGTTTACCTGCAATGCTAGTATCTCTATGTGACAATGGGGAATTAATTAGCTCAAATGAGGAGGCTTGTGAGAGGGTGGTAACCTAACGAGATCTTTCTAGCAATGTTTACTGTCTCACAGGAGAGAACCAGCCAGAGATTCCAAAATAAGCTAAAATGTGTTTTATTGAAAGTTCACTCTCACACACAGAAGATCCAAATACTCACATACTCCCACAAGAGCTAACTGAAGGATAAAGGAAGGAAAGTTATAGATAGAGGAGTTTTTGGGAATGAATGATAATTACTGATCCAGAAAACAGCAAAGAAAGCAGTGATGCAGCTTAGAATAGCATCTAAGAACAGTACTTGTTTGAAAATCGGAGCAACAACTTGGTGTTTAGCAAGCAAAGTACTGCATTTAACTGTTCAAAACAGAGGGTTCATATACCCAAAATTTGCCTTGAGGCCATAGGCATGAATGGCTCACTGGATGAACAAACAATAGAGGTTGCCATATGGGCAATGGGGTCCAGACAGAGATCCATCTGGAGGGTTTCAGGGAGCAAGAGCCACAAAAGTTGTGAGGGCTTGCTAATAATTTTCTGCAAACAAGGAGCAGCCATGCTGGCAGACTTAAATAGCTCCTGTGAGCAGGTGCTTCTCATTATTGTTTCCTCAGCCTAGTCCAAGCAGCCTCTCTCTCCGCCACCCGTTTCAGCCTTCTGTGTGATTGAGGGCTGATGGGCACAGCTGGCTGCAACTCCTCTGTATCACTGCTGGTTCCCTCTCCGTCATGATCTGGCTGGGGCAACTCAGTCTCTGTTTGACCTTCCAGTGCAGGGGATGTTTGCCAGTTGACTAGCTCAGTCACTGGCTTGGCCCCCTGCATAATCAGTTGCTCCTCAATCACAGCATCATCATCTATCACAGTAACTTCTGCTGCAAATGCACCAGTGCCTACTAGAAATGTAACAAGAGCAGCAATAATAGGGTTAAGTAGTTTTTAGTGACCCAAAGTCTCCTTTTCTTTTATCTTTTATCTCCCTATCTTAACCTTTCTGAGAAGTAAACTGATATTCTTAAGGATTTTTCCTCTTCTTCTCTTCCTGGCTTTTATTCTCTACCTTCTATCAAAAAGTGAAGCTAGCCTAGTTTTGAATTAGTTCAGCACTCTTAAAGAACTTTCCAGTCTTTAATTCAATTCTTTCATTTAATCCTTAGTTTGTTTCTTTAGCCATTGGTATCTTTATTCCTTAATCAGAATTGCTAGCCAGTGCACTCATGCACTGTATATCAATATCCAAGCATGTTTTTTGGCTGATTTGAGAGTGTGGCATCCCACTAAAAACGCTTGGGTATTTTTGTTAAAATAAATAAATACATACATACATACATACATACATACGTACATACATACATACATACATACATACATACTTTGAGAAACAATGATTGAAAGCTTGGAGCAGGGTACCCATTCATCCTCCTAAAGGTTATGAAACTCCCCAAGCAAAAGTACAATTTCTGCAAAATTTAAGAAATTGATGTCTTCATAGTCATATCATGACTATAAGATGAACACAAAAATATGAAATGCATTCACCTTTATAAAGCTTCAGATCAAATCTAAGACTTTTGTTCCTTCACTCATTAAAGTTCACTATCTACAAGGATGCTCAGATTACCTACTTGTTCCAGTAGAGGAATGCAGCGTCATCAATAGCACGTAGACCATATGCTCCCATAAGGAGCAGGCTATAATCAACATACTGATAACATCCATCTCCTAAACTCTAGATGATATCTGCAAATGGTTTTATGTAGATACAACATAGAGTTATTGATCCCTGGAGAGCTGCATACTGTATTGCTTAGGCGGCATAGCGGGCAACTTCAATAACCATTTTCTGAAATTGCTCCAGCAAAAAGAAGCAAAATTAGCCCAACACCAGACTTTATTCCTATATTCTGAGTGTTCATGATACAACATGTTATCATAGTCGGTAGTATTAAATGCTTCAAAAGGTTAAAGAAAGCTAACAGGGAAGCATTCTTTCTGTCTCTAGAAGATGGTCATCATGGCTTACTAAAGCTATCTTCATTCCACAGCAGGATCTGAAACCAAAGTGAAAATGGTTGAGGGTGGATATGTCACACAGGTGGCCTGGTGCTGATTTTATATCATGTTGTCATTCAATGTCCCAAGCAGGTAAGGCATATTCTAGGCAAGATTATAATGGGGAATAGTGGACTTGTTTGTTGCTGTTTCAATTACTATTCCCTTGTATCGGTTTCACTTAAGCATCTTTTTTGTGAAGAATGCCTTCTAGTAGTGATATCCAATTACAGAGACATGAATGATGGTTTCCAGACATTGTTGTCCTCTGTCTTGTCTGGATTCATTCTCATTTAGCTCACATTCATCAGACTGTCAGATATTGCTATATAATGCAAAGAGGATTAAATGAAAAAGCTACCCTATTAGTACACAGTTGACACCATTTCTATGTGTTCTTGACCTACACACCATTGCAATGATTAAAATATGTGACAGAGGCCTTTACAACTCCATTGAGAACATGCCAGGAAGTTAGGAGGCACAGATCCTTATCATCCTTTAGGACTTGCTACCTAGACTGAGCAGAACAGTACAAGAAATATAGAAATATTGTGTAAACATCAAGCAGGTCAATTTGTCATCTCAGAAATACTATTCAATCAGCAATATTAAAAGCTACTATAGCGTTCCATAAAATCAACAGGCCACAATTTCCCATTAGTGACCAGATAAAAGACCATCAATTAAGACCAGGAAGTCCCTGTATCAAATGTAGAATGGTAGCTCAGATTTTTGCATTCTGCAAAGACAGACAAGACAGACAGACAGATACACACATACTGTCATTTATATTATTGATGCTGTTGATTTTAGAATCATAGAATCAAAGAATCACAGAATTATAGAGGTGCAAGTGACCCCAAGGGCCATTGAGTCCAACTCCCCCACCATCTAGGAATACATAATCAAAGCACTCCCAGCAGATGGACATACAGCCTCTGTTTAAAAACCTCAAAAAAAGGAGACCACCACATTCTAATGCAGCGTGTTCCACTGTCTAACTGCTTTTACCATCAGGACATTCTTCATAATGTTTAGGTGGAATCTCTTTTCCTGTAGTTTGAAACTATTGCTCCATGTACTAGTTTCTGGAGCAGCAGAACCAAGCTTACTCCATCCTCCATATGCCATCCCTTTAAGTATTTGTATATGGCTGTCATGTCACTTCTTCTCCAGGCTAAACATACCCAGCTCCCTAAGCACTCCGTATATGGCAAAGTTTCTAGTCCTTTTCCAGTCCTTTTACCATTTTGGTCACCTTCCTCTGGGCACATTCCAATATGTTAATATCCTTCTTGAACTGTGGTACCCAGAACTTTCCCCAGTGTTCCAAGTGAGGTCAGGCCAAAGCAGAATAGATTGCTACTATTACTTTCTTTGACTTAGACACTATACTCCTATTGATGCAGCCTAAAATCCCATTGACTTTTTTAGCCATATCACATTATTGACTCATGTTCAACTTGTGGTCTACTAAGACTCCTACATCCCTTTCACATTTATCTCTGCATTTTATTTTTTTCTGTCTAAGTACCTTACATTTTTTCCCATGGAAATTCAATTTGTTAATTTTGGCCCAGGACTCCAATCTATTAAGGTCATTTTGAATTCTCATCCTTTCCTCTGATTTTAGCTACCCCTCTTAATTTGGTGTCACTTGCAAATTTGATAAGAATGCCATCTATTCCCTCATCCAAGTAATTTATAAAGATGTTAAATAACCCTGGACCCCAGACAGAACCCTGTGGCACTTCACTAGGTACTTCTCTCCAGTGTGAAAAGGAGCCATTGGTGAGCACCCCTTGGGTTTGGTCAGTCAACCAGTCATAAATCCACCTAACAGTAACATTGTCTAACCCACATTTTACTAGCAATCTTGCAGTTTCATGGGGACCTTGCCAAAGGCCTTATTGAAATCAAGATATGCTGCATCCACAGCATTGCATTCATCTACCAAGCTAGTAACTCTAACAAAAAAAGAGATAAGATTATTCTGGCATGACTTCTTTTTGAGAAACCCATGTTGACTTTAAGTGATCATAGAATTCCTTTGTATGTGCTTACAGACTAAGTGCTTGCAGATTTCTGTTTAAAGATCTGCTCTAGAGTCTTTCTTGATATTGATATCAGGATGAATGGGTGCTAATTGTTTGGGTCCTCTTTTTCCCCTTTTTGAAGATGTAGATAATATCTTCAAATATGTTATCTTCCTCCAGTCTGTTGAGTCTTCTCCCGTTCTCCAGAAATTGCCAAAAATTATTGCCAGTGGTTCTGAGATTACTTCTTCCAGCTCCTGTCTTTGGATATAGTTCATCTGGCCCTGGACACTGAGTAGCCAGGTATTCCTGCATTACCTCTTTACCTATGCTCTGCTTCTTTTTACCTAGCCCATCATCCACTCCATTTTCTCCCAGATTGACTGCATTTTCCTTTTGGGAGGAGACCAAGGCAAAGAAGATGTACAGTAGTTCTACTTTTGATCTGTCCTTTCTTGGCATTTCACCATCTTCTCCACGTATTGGCCCTAACATTTCTTTTTCCCACTTTTGCTATGGACATAACCAAAAAAAGAGCCTTTTTTAGTTGTTTTTAACCTCCCTAACAAGCCTGAACTCATTCTGTGTTTTAGCTTTTCTAACTTTCTCCCTGCACCTGCTGGCTATTTGTTTGAATTCCTCTTTGGTGATTTCCTTCTTTTTCATTTCTTCTGTGTGTCTCTTTTAAATCTCAGTTTAGTTGAAAGTTGTTTAGACATGCATTTTGGAATATTTAGACACCTCCCATTTTTCCTCCTCATTGAAATTGTTTAAAATTATAACTTCACTATCTCACTTTTAAGAAACCCATCATGAATTCTCCTTTAGTATTCTTGACCATCAGGTTACACCCAGTATTTCCCTAAATTTACTGTAATCAGCTTTCTTAAAGTCTATAATATATATCTGACTACACTTGGCTTCCCCTTTACACTGTATAACAAACACCAGGAAAACATGAGCACTCAAATCTAAGGATCCCACCACTTCCACCCCATTAACGAGGTCATCATTGTTGGTAAGTATCAGATCTAAAATAGCTGATCCCCTGATTGCCTCTTCTACCCTCTGGACATTGAAGTTGTCTGCAAGGCACGTGAGGAATTTGCTGACATGATCTTCTTGGCAGAGTTTGAATTCCAACAAATATCAGAATAGTTGAAATCTCCCATTACTACTAATCTCTCCTTTTGGAATGTTTGGTCATCAGTTCCAGAAAGGCATCACCTAGTCCTCAGTCTGGCTTGGGGATCTGTGGCAAATCTTCACAGTGGCATTGCTGTTATTTCTTTCCTCCTAAATTTTAATCCAGATGCTCTCAGCCTGGCTTCCAGGATTTACGTCATGAATGTCTTCACAGATGGAAATATTCTTGTCATATAAGTGCTACTCCTCCTCCTCTCCTGCTTGGCCCACTTCTCTGAAATAGGCTACATCCCTCTATTGCTACATTCCAGTCACAACACTCATCCCACCAGTTTCAGAGATGCCTATTATAACATGTTTGCTTTGCAGTGTTAAGAGTTCATTGTATTTATTTCCAATGCTCTATGCCTTAGTGTAGAGACATCTAAGACCATAGGTCATTTCCCATTGTTGGGTTCTTGCACTAGTCTCCCAATTCTCCCAGTAACATTTGTGCTACTATCCCCAACACTTGATGAACTCTTGTTGTCAGGAATACAGCCTCTCTCTGCCACATTACTAATTTTAAATCTCTTCTGATCAGGTTTGTGAGACTCAGAAAAAAAAATTCCTGTCAACTGCTGTAAGGTGTAATCCATTATTTGCCAGAAGTCCATCTTCATGAAATTATAGACCATGGTCAAGAAGCCAAACCATTTTGGTCATCCCCATCTGCAAAGCCAGTTGTTATCTTCATTATTTTTCTCTCCCTTCCTGGGTGTGTCCTTCAACTGTGAGGAGGGACAAATGACAAAGTCCTTCAACTTCCTACCCAGAGCCTCATAATCCCTCATGATCTCTGGAAGGCTGTGCCTTGCAATGTCACTGGTTCCCATGTAGACCAAAATGAAGGGGTAACAGTCAGTGGGCTTGATGTGTTTTGTCAGCTGCTCTGTTACATCATAGATTCTTGGTGCATGAAAACAGCATATCTCTCAAGACATTCTGTCAAGCCCTCAAACCACTGTTTATGTTCCATTCAGAAGGGAGTCCCTATCACCATGATAATCTCCCCTGGGGAATTGGCAGATACCAAGTTATGTGCTGAATCTTCTAGGGTCACCTGCATGTTCTCTGAGGACTAACACTGTTGCTCTTGTTCCTATATCTTGTCATCATTGATAAGGGAGAGACCTTCAAATTGATTCAGTAGTTCCAAACTCACAAAATGATCCCTGGACCTTCTACCTCTATGTGTCACATTTCTCCAAAATGTCTACCTTCTGTGTTTGGGAACTCATCAAGGGCATCTCCTGTGTGTTTCTCATTCAGGACAGTCTGCTCCATTCTGTACAAAAAATTATCATGCTCCCTAATATGCTGAAGAATAGTTAACATGGTCCTGAAATTGTTTGACCTTCTCTTCCAACAGGGCAACCAACTTGCACTTGCTGCTGGTGGAACAACCCCTATCCTCTGGCAAGAATGCAAACCTACCACAGCTGTTGCAGGTGCCTGCAGGAGTTCTTTCACCATCCATATTCAGTAGTCTTAAGTCAACACTGAAACAGAACTCCAGGCCTTCCCCACTAAATGCCCATGTGAAATGCCTGTTCACCTTACTCCATTTACTGAGCTCCTGTTTGCCAAGCTCTAGGGAGAGGGGCTTCAGATATACAGAGAGCTAGTGGTTGCTCCTTCCCCAACAAAGTCTCTGTCTCACTTTCTCTGAACCTACACACACACAAACAATAGAGCACTAAGAAGCACACAGGCAAGCCTTCATGCAAACAAACAACAGGCAACAGGCACAAGCTCACCAAAACACAATAGAACAGAGTACTAGTGAGCACACAAGCAAACATCCTCCCAGTTCACACAAACACACACACAAGCAGTCTAACCTCAACAGACACAACAGATTTAATCCAACAAACTCTCCAAAAAGAGTCTCTGAGGCTAGGGGGGTTTCATCCAACAGAAACAAGCTCACCCTATGCTATCTATTCCACCATATCAACATGAAATACTTGTTGGCCTTACCCCTGTTAGCTGAGCTCCTGTCTGCCCAACAGAATGAAAATAAAGCACAGTGTTAAAATAAAGAAGCTGGGAAACTGTATGACTTTGCAGTCTAATACACTCTCGAACATGCCTTTATTATTTTCCCTCTTCATCAGCTTGTCTTCAAACACTGAATGATTTAAATTTGTCTTCTTTGCCCAAGTTTTTAATAATATCACCTGTCCATCAATGAAGTCTCCATTTTTATTCATTCATTTCCTGCAAGCTGAAGTGGGTCAGGCCATCAGACAATCAAACTGTTGATCTGGCCAATCTAAATTATACCTGCATCAGCTTTCCTACTGACTGATTTATTTTAGTATAACTTTGATTGCAACCCTATGCACAGTTACCTAGAAGTAAATCCCATTGTATTCAACTAACTAGATTTTTGCAAGATTATGCTGTAAAAGAAACATACATACATCTAAATATATGCTTTTTTCTGATAGAAAATTGAATACTAGAGAAGAAGTTATTGATTATTATTTTAAAAACATCTGAAAGAATGGAATCATTTAGGCTCAGGGAGGATTGTGCGATGTCCAGAGAAGCAGGCACAAGGGACTGTGAGATGTTGTAAAGATATCACTGTTACTGGCTAACTCCAGCAAATGTTTCATGCAAATAGTCTATAAATAGCATAGAATCTAATATAATGACATGTGGAAGATTATAGCAGCTTCTTCTATAACTGGAGAAGACTAAAAAAAATCCCCCCCCACCTGGGATCTTCTGTGTCTTTTCTGTTATCTTTCAAAATGTAATATCATCATGTCTTAGAACTCTCTCACACATACATAACAGGGGGGAAAAGCCTTAGAACAAAAAGATAACATATAAAGTAATGACAGCAGCAGATCTTCCAGTATCAGCAGTGGAGAACCCAAGGCCCCTTGATGTTGTTGGACTACAACTCTCATCATGCCTGAACATTGGTTGTTCTAGCCAAGGCTGATGGGAGATGCCATCTTCTAACATGTAGAGGGCAACATGTTTTCCATTCCATTCTCCATATCTACCTACGTTATTTTACTTCCAAGATTTACAGCATTCATTATGAATGTCCACTAACCATTCTATTCTACACCCTATAAAACACACAGTTTCCTTTGTTACAAAGAGTTTATCTTTCATGAAATAGAAAAAACACATATATATTTACTCAGTAAAAGCGTTATCAGAAATGTATTTAAAGAAACAACCTGGGATAGTTTGTATCCTGACTGTACTGGCCTAGTGAACTACAGTCTTTCCATCTGTTATATGTCATTGCCTTAAGATGATAGATTTTTAACAGATTGTACATTTGGTACATTCTTTACAGAGTCATGTAGTTAGTTTGTGGCCAGCAGTGATTGGTGGTTCCTATCTGCTGTCCAATTCAGACTATAACCCAGAGTGGATCCACTGCCCCTCTGATATGGGGCCCACACACTGCCACTGTCTGTAGATGGCCCAAAAGATTTCAGATTGCATCAAAAGATATGGGGATGAACACACACATGACTGGCAACTGCCTTTTGAAATATGAAAACGAATAGTAACTCAGAGTCAACTTTAGCTCTCAACAAAATACATGGGCCTTCATAAGGCTACAAGGAGAAATAAAGAAAAGTATATCGCTGTATAGTATTAGCAATGCTAAAGGTTTCAGTGATAATACACTGGGGGCCTTTCTGCCCTACATTGTTATAGTGCTATTATTCCACTTTTAACATCCTGTGGAATTCTGGGGTTTGTAGTTTACTGAGGCCAAAGAGCTCTCTGGCTGAAAATTCTAAATGCCCCTCCCTAAACTGCAAATCCCAGGATTCCACAGGATGTTGAAAGTGGAATAATAGCACTATAACAGTATAGTGTGGGAAAGCCCTAGGTGCATGCTAAACCAACAATAGGCTTCACGGGGAACAGGACGGTCTTGTTGCTGGGGGAGAAATGTTTGGATTTTGCCATACACAGTACAATTCTCTCTGTGATGATGATTTTGTGATTTTGTAGGATATGAAACCTCTTTGAGTCTCATATTTCTAGAAGTGTATCTAAGACACTGGAATCATATTCAGAGCTTAGAGGATTACTTTTAAGTATTATTCCATTCCCTTGTTTGTCTCTGTGTGTGAAATGTAGCCCCTTACCGTTCCTTGTTGCAAGGATGAAAACAAGTTGCTACCTTAATGGTTGCCTTGTTCATTACTTCCCTGTTACATTTTACTCCTGTTTCAAGAGAGAAAAAGCCCCTTGGGTCTGATAAGAGAATGACATAGAACTTGAAAAATTCCTGTTAAAATGGCTCTAAAAATGCTTTTTTAAAGTAACATTCAAAAATAACTAGAAGCAATACTTGTTCCACTAAGAAAGTAATTTTGCTGTCACTCATTTGTTATTTTTGATATGTGGAACCACCAAAGTCTTGGAGGTGGTACAGGCCATTTTGTCATGCTTGAAGGCCTTTTGTCCCCAAAACTTCCTACGTGGTCTGGACTTGGAACAGGTAAATGGCTACAAAAATGCCTACTGGCTTGGCAGCTGCTATTGACTATGGAAAGAGGGGGCAAAATTACATATACAGTTTTGGGGATGTCCCAAAATGAGGAATATTTTCTTCTTGGGTCTCATGGAGAACCAAGACAACTTCCCAAGTTCCTGGTGGTTTTTCACCTTGGTCAAGGGATTCTGGGAATGGTAGTCCCAAGAATAATTTTTCTAGCATCCACATTTATGTCACAAAACTAGTTTCAAATGTAGATAGAAAAACAAAGCTGAGTTTATTTAAAAATACTTTTTCCTCTTTGTCAGCCATTATGAAGTTCTCCATATGTATGTATGTGACTTCGTGGAAAGCAATTGATCAGCAGTGTTGTTTGGCCCTCTATGAGATTCTTTTGCTAGGGTTTGGTCATCAAATGTCGCATATTTAAAATCAAGAACTTAAAAGAATGTCACTGTACTTGTGCAGTTGTTGACTACTCTCTAGTTGATTACTTTAGTACTGTCTAGGGGGAGATATCTGTCAGAATCGGGAACATGCCAACTCTCTTCCAACTGGAGTAAGCAGACGAATCCAGTTGTTGGTTCTGAATTCTGGAGAAAGAAGAAAGGGCACACAAAACACCTCTAGAATCAGAAACTAAAGTGCTGCTGGGTAAGCTGGGGTAGGTTGGGATGAGACAGGGTCTGCATCTCTCTCTCTCTCTCTCTCTCTCTCTCTCTCTCTCTGTGTGTGCGTGTGTAGAAAATGAAAATAATAGAGGACACTTAAGTCTCTAGTGATCTGGTGCTTTAATCCAAAGAAAATTAAGCCCCACAGAGATATTCCATGAGCTTCTCGGTACATGGTAAAGACAAGACTCAGACTAGAGTGATCCCAGAAGGAGTCCTTAAAGCAGAGCTTTTTAAAA
The DNA here is from genome assembly GCA_948474755.1 of Ctenosaura bakeri. Classification (NCBI taxonomy): domain Eukaryota; kingdom Metazoa; phylum Chordata; class Lepidosauria; order Squamata; family Iguanidae; genus Ctenosaura; species Ctenosaura bakeri. The sequence continues at coordinate 42,320 of CAOLHI010001311.1, read as the reverse complement.
GAAAGACACCAAAATACTCTCTAGATGTTTTCTCTGTAGCTACAGGCTATTTTGTTGCCTCTGACTGGAAAATATAAGTGATCCCCTTGGTGTCTCCTTTAAAATGGGTCAGGTTGTTAAACATCATCATCATCATCATCATCATCATCATTAATTTTAAATGTTCCTCTTTCATTACAGATAACAGGGTATTGTACAGATATACATTAAGTGACTACAGTTTTGAAAAACAGAGTAGTTCTATGTATGCAGTAGAATGTGGTGCAAATGAAAGGGCTGCACAACAAATTATGCCTCTACAGACTACTAATAAGGATGTTATGGAGTGTATCAACACTACTTGGTTACAGCAGTTTGATCGCACTTTAACTGAATTGCTGCATCCTACAGAATCCTAGAATTTATGATGAAAGGTAGTTAGAATTCTCTCTGATAGTGAGCTGTATTGCATGCCCTGAGATATAGCACTGCAGATTCCAGCATTCTATAGGACAAAGTCATGGCTGTTATAATGGGATCAAACTGTTATAAGTGATTATTGTGGATACCCTTCTGCCTATTATTTATTTTAAAAAAACAGCTTATAGAATATTGAAAGATTTGGAAAGAATGCTGGGTTTGAATCCTTGTCTTGCTAATTTTCTAGTTTCATGGACTTTTTTGAGATGAGAGCACATTTTATCATTTCATAGCCAGCCAATAGCAACTAGAGACTTTCATTTCAATGCGGTGGTCAATCTACTCAAAGTTTTAGCCCAGACTTTAGAAGAGTTATCCAAGGAGCTGAAGCGTATCCCCAAAATGGTTTCAGCACCTTGGACAGCTCTATTGACATTTAATGTGATCTGGAGCAGAGTTACTGATCCACTAATGTGGCAGCAACCAGCGACTGTGTAGCCGACCTGCATTGAGAAATGGTCTTGGTCATGTTATCATCTTAGAGCTCGTCCATCTTACATTGCTATATATGTCAGTTCAGCTTTGGGTTGCAACATCCTGGAATTAGAGCATCTGAATGCATAGTCTGATGTTTTGCATTTCAATGCCATGGTGTCTTAGAATGAGCAGTTTGAGGGAAATGGTACAATAAACAATTACTTGAAGGTCAGATGCTGGGGGAAAATTATAGAACAGAGGTCTAGAAACAATACTAGTATAACCATATAATTATTCATCAAACTGAATGGAAAGGAGATCCTTGGCTAAAATGCCCCCCAGCTGAGGATGGATTTGAGTGAGAACAGAACAGCTATCAGCACTCCCAGCAGTCTCTGCTTCTCCTACATTCATTTTTTTTAATCCTAAGTTATTTCTATCACATTTATGACCCAATTCACCAATGCTTTAAAGTTCTTATCCAAAAAATTAACCAAACAAAATTTTCTATTACCTGCATTACCCCAGTTCAGTGGGTACAGCTTTTCCTTGTATGAAGGGGAATGTGTTATACCTGCTTATTATCTACTTGCTAGAGGTGGGGGTCCTGTCACACACACATACACACACACATACACACAAGAGAAAAAGATACCACCCTTAATTGCATGCTACTAGCATAATTGAATACACAAGGGCTCCTGATGTCATGTATAAGATGGAGTAAGCTTGTATTCTGCTGCTCTGGAGACTAGAACATGAATCAATGGAATTAAATTACAAGAAAAGAAATTCTACTTAAACATTAAAAAGAACTTCTTTAAGAGCTATTTAACAGTGGAACATGTTGTCTCAGAGACTACTGGACTGTTTTGTCTTTGGAGGTTTTTATACTGAAATTGGATGGACATCTTTCAGGAATGCTTTCGTTGTGTATTCCTGCATGGCAGGGGGTTGGACTAAGTGGCTCTTGTGGTCACTTCCAGCTCTAAGATTCTATGGTTTGATTATTCTAAGAGGTAAGCTCCCCAAAATTTCTTGAAGGGATGAAACTATCAGCTTCACTTTTTCTTACATATAACTTAGAGGGAAATACTCCACCTATTTCCTGTTCCATTCATGAAGAAATTTGTGAATTTTGGAAAATTTCTTATCAGAACATAAAAAAAAAATCAAATGAAATTATCCACTATCCCTAGGACTGAATGAAAGTACTTATCCACAAGAGAGCAATAAGCAGAACGTGCAGCATGAGGGAAATTTTTCTATATAAATTTTTAAACTCCATTATCTAATAAAATCTACATGCTGCCTAGGAGAATTTAAAACACTGGCCTGAATTGATGATTGGTATTGTTTTAACACAAGTTATTCTGATTTGTTTATTTATTTATTAAAAAGAAAAATTAATACATTACAAAAACAAAATCATAAGTCTATAAATGTTTCACATTTTTAAACTAAAAAAACCCAAAACGCTTAACTTGTATATACATATCCTAATATTTATCCCTCACAGTCCTTATCCTTCCTCCCTCCCCTTGTTAGATCAACTTTTATCGATTTTATTTCTATATTGTTATCCCAAATAAAATGCACACAAAAAAAAATCAGTTACCACCATTGCCTCTACCTTTAATTAGATTAGCATAACCATATTCTTCCCTCTTATCTTAACATTATATTATTTCAAACCATCTATTTACTATTCTTCACTCTGACAAATCTTTTCCAAAATGTTTTTTATCGACCTCAGACCGTTGGCTTTCTCTCCGCTCTTTTCTCCTCTTAATCTACGAGTGAGGTCATCAAGTATGACATATTCCAGAACCTTCTGTGCCCATTCTTCCACAGATGGTGTTTCCTGAGTTTTCCAATATTTAGCGTACAGTATTCTGGCCGCAGTTATCATATATAAAATTATTGCCTCATGATTTTTGTACTTTTTGTCTACTTGGTGCAGCATATTGAGTAAAAAGATTTCAGGCATAATTGGGATCTCTATCTGTAGTGTGTCCATCATCATTTTATGTACTTTCTTCCAGTAGTTTTTTGCTTTAGGGCATTGCCACCACATATGAAAAAAAGTCCCATTTTCCTGCTTACATTTCCAACAATTCTTGTCTTTTAACTTATATATATTTCCCAGCTTCACAGGGTCTAAATACCATCTATGCAGCATTTTTAGATGATTTTCTTTGAGGTTTTGTGCACATGTAAACTTCTGTGTGTTTATCCAACTTTTTTCCCAATACGCCAATTCAATTTGATGACCAATATTTTGAGCCCAGCTTATCATAGTCTCCTTAATTATCTCTGTTTCAACTTCTCTATCTAATAAAAATTTATAAAAATGAGATGTTAAATGTTCCTTTTTTTCGAAAATTATTTTTTCCCAATCAGTAAGGTGAGTATTTGCTTCAATTCCTTCTAATTTAATGTCCATTTTAAATCTTTCTTTTAACTGCAGGTGGAGAAACCATTGACATTCCTTCCCTTCTTCCGCTAACTCCTCTCTTGTTTTAATTCGTAGTCCAACAATCGGATCCTTAACAGTTAAATCTTTATAAGTAAGCCATCTACCTGTCAAGTCCTTCCACTTCATCAGCGCCTCTTGCGGAGAGACCCATAATGGTAAACTCGAGTATAATTTTCGTTTCCAGGTCCTCCAGATCTCAAATAAAGGCCTTCTGATATAGTGATTCAAGAAATCTTTGTCCACTTTCGTCTTATTGTACCAGAGGTAGACATGCCATCCGAAACGCAAATCTGCGCTCTCAACATTCAGTATTCTCTCGTTTTTCAACTCAATCCAGTCTTTCAACCACGACATTCCATTAGCCATGAAATATAATTTCAAGTCTGGTACATTGCAGCCTCCTCTTTCTTTCTTATCAATCAATATCTTCCACTTAATTCTAGGCTTTTTCCCAGCCCATATGAACTGTGATAGATCCTTCTTCCAATCCTGAAAGCATCTTTTATTTATAATGATAGGAATATTCTGAAATAGATAGTTCATCTTAGGCAGAACCATCATTTTAACTGTTGAAATCCTGCCCAAAAGTGATATATTTAAACTTGACCAATTTTGCAAATCCTTCTTTATCTCTCTCCATTTTACTGAGTAATTATTTTCAAATAGCCCATTGTTCTGTTTAATAATGACTATTCCCAAATATGTAATCTTCTTCTCTTCCTTAAAGCCAGACTGTTGTTCTAAAGCCTCGATTTCTTCCTTTCGCATATTTTTAGTTAACATCTTCGTCTTCTCTCTGTTAATTTTAAATCCGGCTAATTCTCCGAATTAATTACAGACTTCTAATAATTTTGTTAAACCAGTTTCAGGTTCTTCTAAAAAAATCACTAAATCATCCGCATATGCCAAGAGTTTATATTCGCATCCCTTTATTTTGACGCCTTTTATTATCTTTTCCGATCTTATTTTTCTTAGAAGAACCTCTAAAGCCATTTTGAATAAAAGAGGAGAGAGTGGACATCCTTGACGTGTCCCTACAAGTTATTCTGATTTGGAAGGCCTTGCCTTGTTCTTTTTACCCTGTCTAAAATAAGCCATCATTGTAGAAGATGACAACAAATAAAGCAGAGATGTGAAACTTCCAGGCTGTGGGCCAGGTTTTGCCCATGGCTGCCATGTCACTAGCATAGGGATCCATTCCCAAGTCTGAAATTTAAAGGAGCTATCCAAAATATGGAACCTATTTAGGGGACAGGGTTCAGAGTAAAAGTGGATTCATTGTACCACTGACATGAGGACTTCCAGTTTCTTCCACAGTCAATCAGCAATCCAGATAACAGGTATAAGGTTATTTACACCACAGGAGACTAGTGAATGAACTGAATTCTGGTTGGCAGCCCAGAAAACTCTCTCATAGGACTTAGCTCTTGAGATGCCTACAGTCACAGTCTTTTCTTTACAGTCAGACACAACCTTCTGTCCTGACAAACCAGGATTGACTCTAATTTTGGCTATTCTCTCATTTCTCTGCTCAGATAAAATCCCACTCTCACTCTTGTCACTTGATTCTTACAAAAATTCTGGGATGGAGGAAAAGGAAAGTGGAGCGAAATCCAAGAAAAAAGTTGATTTCTACCTCATACCAATGAGACATAGCATGCCTAGTCCTGACAATCAATTTCTCCTTGTGTGATTATTTCCTTTTTTTTCCCCCCTTGGGATCAGGAGCCTTGATTAGGTATTTTGTCAAACAGATTGCAATGAAGTGACCCACTTGGTAAGAGATTTGGCTAGTTCTGCACCTGTGCTTTCTAGCAGTAGAAACAGCTCATCAGTTCAGCTGATAAATTCCAGCAGGCCATGTGGGATGAAATGTCATGCTGGCACATAGCATTTGGGCAAAATGCCTTGAAAGATTTCCCAACTTTAATTCTCTTTAATTTTTTTCTCCCCTTCACTTTGATTCACCAGAGCATTCAAGCTAAGCCCATGTAATTTCTGACTTTTATTACTGCGCTGAAAGAAAATTGATAAACATCACTTACAAAAGAAGCCCGCATTGAGCTTTGAGCCTTAAATGTCAGATGACCTTTTATTAATGGTGCATGGGCTCCTGGAGTATAAATCCCACCCACACTTCCTCTCACGTATGGCAAAATTTTGCATAAAGGCAGCTGTTGGCAATGTGTTATTTAAATGGGACATTAATATAATGGAAAGTATTTGCTTGTATCAGCACAACTTCAACCATAAACTTTGCAGGGTAATCTTTTGCCATTAATAACACTTCACATGACTCATTACGAGCAGTTCGTACCAAGACCGGAAATCCTCTAGGCCATAAACATGCTTTGAAATATCTGCACAAGATGAGGAACAAATTTTCAGAATGTTATTTGGTGCTACCTGCTACATTGTCCTCCAGTGAGAGATGTTCAGCTGCTATGCTGAAAAGAAATCTCATTGCATTTTTAGAGCAGGAGCAGACAGAAGGTAGATTGTAATCTACTGGTATGTCTTTGGTGATTTAAAGTAGGTCACCTAGAGTTTCTGACACCCTATTCTTTTACAGCAGCTACTGCAAACGCAGCTCCTTCTTTCTAAATTAATATCCTGAGATAAGGAAAATTTGCCAGAGTGGGAGAGAAACCAGGAATGGACTTTTTGTAGGACTGGATAAAGGGCTCTGGAATGTTACTTTTTTGAACTATACTTTCCAGCTTCCCAAACCAATGTGGACTGTGATCATGCTATATGAGGACTGTAATCTTAAAACTGCAATGTTGCCACGCTCTGTTGTGGACTGTGTGCTCAATATTGGCTCTGTAAGCAAATTCTTGGGCTGTGCATATAGCTCAGAAACACCCATGTTCCTGCATTTTCAGAGCATTTGGCCCGCCCCACTCCACACAACCCCAATGTGGTACCTGCTGCTTCTCAGTGGACCAGACCCAGAGATTCAAAGGAAAGACAAACAAAATCCTGCAGGCCTGATGTCTGTCTGCCTATGTTTCACAAGACTCAGAGAGTATTGATTTGGGCTTTTGCTCCAAGCTGACCTCTATTGGAAATATTTGACTGGCTATTCCATCTGTTTATGCCACTTAAGACAAGAATAACTCCACAGAAGTCTCTGTATTGACATAGCGTTTTAATGATGAAAGGAACAATTTGGCTGTTTTTCTTTTGCAGTGAATAGCATGAGAATGGGTTGGGATGTATGCTGCTGTAACTGTAGGTGCTCAGATTCAGATGCCTGCTTCAGTCACTGGTATTGGCCATCAGAAAGGCTGAAATGCCAGTATTGCTGTCACTTCCCCATTTGCAAAGCTGGGGTTGTTTCTGTAGATAATCTGTATGCTAAGGCCATTTCCAACTGTTACAGTGCCTTTACTCCACTTTCAACATCCTCAGGAATCCTGGAGTTTGTAGTTTAGGGAGGGGCCTTTGATGACCTCCAGGACCCACCATCATTAACAGCTCTACTCAGATTCTTCAGACTCAGGACTGCAATTTTTTTTTATTTGAATTTATCCACCTGTAATGTGGCCTTCGTCTTTTCCTACTGTCTCCCACCTTAGCAAGGCATTGCTACCAAAGAAGCAACACCTAAAAAAAAGGAGTGGCTTTGCTCTTCAATAAATGGTAGGATCACACTTTGGTGACATCCAATTTGGACCACCTCTAGGGACCCTCAGGAAGCACAGCTGACAATACCATACCTGCTGGAGAATTCTGGGAACTGTAGTCTTAAAAGCAACTTTTATAAAGGCTGGGTGTGAGTGAATATTAGTGACAGCACTTGTTGAGAAATTAAGTACAGCTTGGAACATTTACTGGCTTTGCTGCCTGGGAGATTCTAGGACATGTAGTCCAAAAAAGTAAATTTTCCCATTTCAGGAATAAAGAGGCAAAAAGAACATATTTGTCGGAGAGAGTAAGGTTCAGATGCATTGAACAAGCACTCCTTAAACTGGATATATGAAGGTAGCCACATGAACTTAGGTGGAAGGATCTAACTAAGAAATGACTAGAGGCCACCCTCCCCAGTTTGATGAGCTTCAAAAATACAAATCAGGATAAGCATTAGCAGGACCAAACTGGATTCATGTCTCAGAGAAAGAGAAGCATTAAAAACTAACACAATTTTGGTTCATTTTGTGTGGATTTTTAAAAAAACTATTAATCTTGTTGACTATTAATATTTTCTCTCTTTCTCTCCTTTAGTATTTAGAACCAAAAATATATTTTAAAACAGAACAAAACACCAACGTCTAGCTGTGTCCACACTGGCAGGACTTCTCTCTTCTGTCAGCTAGTGGCAGTGCTATAGCAAAATGTTGGTCCATGGCCTGACACAAGTGCATAAGCCATCAGCTGCTAGTCCCTGGAGAGTTTTCAGAAAAGAAATAAATAATTGTAGCCAGTGGGCATAAATATGGTACAGATATGGGTCCCTAACACATAGGGCAGGGGATTGCCTGTTCCACCTTTCAGGTAGCCTGAGATATATTGATGTATGACATTTGACCTGTTCCTGAAATTTTCTGTCACAGAATTCAGATAGTGTTCTTCTCCTCCAACTAACCTAGTTAACAGTTGGTCCAGACTTGGACAGACAGATGGCTGGTGTAATTTAGAAGAGTAAGCATTCACTAAGGATAACCTCACTGAAGCCTACCAACCAGTGTTCATCTCTACTAGCAGCAGTTCCTTTGAAAAACTGATCAGCTGTTCAAGTACATTCCACACCAAAAATATCATATTACAACAAGTATTGCTCACAACAAAGTATCAATTCCAAGAAAATGATGTCTGTTTCCAAAGCTGTGATGGAGATTGCAGCTGAGTCCAGAGGAAGCAGAGAAGCCTGGGTAGGGGGAGCTCATCAATGACATCGCCATCCCTGCTAATCAAAAAGTCCCAAAGCTCCAACCCTGAGAGACCTAGCTCCACTACAATTCTACTGCTGGTAGCTAAGCTTGTTTTCTCATTTTATTTAGACAAAAGCAATTTAAAGTTCCTGGCATGCCATAAAGTAAACATTCAATACTAAAACCACAAAACCATAAAAGAGCATGTACAGCTAAACTGTCTTCCATCATTGGCAGTAAAGAGTGAATTACTGCCAAAGGGTGATATTGTGCAAAGTCAATTTGGTTTCAGACAATGACAACTCTCAGAGAAACTAAGCCACTAAGTAAATGTGGCAGTCACCTTCCCTGACTTCCCATATTCTTCCATGGGCCTGAGGACACAAGTGTGGACGGCGATTGTGGATCATGTAGACAGGACCCTCTCTTTTAAACTGGGGAAAGCATCATAAAATTGATTTAAGCAACTACTAGCCTGAGGATGTGCCTGTACTACAAAAGTACATCACTCTGATACTATTTTAACTGCTTATCCTACAAAATCTTGGAATTTGTAGTTTGGTGTAGAATGCGGAATTCTATGCCATATAATTCTATTGCACTCCATTGAACTACAGCAGTAGAATGTTACAGATAGCATTTTGTCTGTGTAGTCTCTGAATATTATCTTAAAATGAGAGGGAAATTAAAGTACCTGGAACAAAATCCAAGATTCTGAAAGATGAAACTTAGGCAGTTAAAGTGCAATAAAATTGTTGTAATTGTGCTGAATAAGTATGTCAGGATGGGAATTTTGCAGCCCTCTGGCTGTTATTGGACTATAATTCTCACCATCCCTAGCCACCATCAAGTGATGACGATCAGTAGGAACTGAAGTCCAACATCCGGAGTACCACATATTTCCCACCACAAGATACATTCATAGTCAACACAAGCAAAGTATGTTAAAAGTATGAAGATATCCATACAAACCTTAAGTCTAAAGTCAGGCCTTAAAAATACAGAAGGACATTTAAGTCAACCCTGCAATTACTTCCAAATTCATGACTTGCAATATATTACCAAATAAACCTTGTTCCACACCTTCGAGCCAAGAATAGCTAGGTAAGAATGGACAAGACAAGTGCAGATTCTTTCTCCACTATGACCTGCTTTAAAGCTTTAGCAATATACTAAAAAGTATTTCCATGGGATGGACTGAATAGTGTCCTCAGCATTCCCCCCCCCCCCGGAACACAGTGTAGTTACTCTTCACAAACGTGCACAGCAATCTATCAGCGCCCCCTGCTGGCTCTGCCATAATATATCTCCAGTACACTCTATTTTTCCAAGCTGTGCATGAATCTGCATTAAGACTTAATTCAGGAAAAGGATAAATAATATGGGGGGGATGACAAGGAACACAAATCCAGATGAATTCCAAATGAATCTTGCTTCACAACAGTGATACATGTAGGTATAATTAAAGTTCTGAAACTTAAACAGATCCAAAATTCTAGCTGTGTTAGCTGCATGCACCACATTATTCCAGCCTGGCAGAACTGTTCTGGCTTTGCCTTCATTTTCGTGTTTGTTTCAAAATGCTGGCATGGACTTATTAACACTTTACATCTGTGGACCAGAGTACCATAGAGACAACCTGTTCCCTTGCAAATGGTTTTTCTGTATGGATATCCTCCCACGAGCCCTGAGTTCTTCTAGAGGCCATGCTTTAGGTGATTTCCCTGACAGAGTTAAAGTAGAGACAAACAAATGAGCAAGACCTTTTCAATGGTAGCCCTCTGCCCCCCCCCACACTTGTGGAATATTCCCTCCTATGAGACTGAATCCCACCAAATTAAGGGTCATTTTCTCAGGCAAGAGTTTGGAGAAGTTCTTAGGCTTCTTCTGTTTTAATGTACCACTTTCAGGAATTATGCTTCAAAATATTTGCAAATATTTAAAATGTATTTTGCAGAATATTATCTTGTAGGCGCTTTATATTGTAGATCCTATTGACTATCTATCTAAATATATGCATTTTATACATATTATACTGTACTGTATTTGTGTTTTTAAAAGAAACTGTTTAGTTTGGTACTGTAATTGTGTTTAATAATTTTTAAAAGAAACTGTCTGGGCTTCAGGTTGCCTTTAGCTCTGACATAGTTAGAGAGGAGAGGAGAGGAAGGCAGAGATTCAAGCATCACAGAATTACCCCTAAGTGAGTTGTGTCAAGTGGCATCATTTATCAGGGAACATGTGATCTGAATATTGAAAGTATGTCCCTGATACTGTGTCAGGAAGCCTTTCTGGAACAAGCCATTTGGGAATGAACAGGAGCTGTGCACACCGTTCACATGTGGTTTTGCTTAATTCTAAAATGTGATATGCTAGGACTCAAGGCTTTGTGCCAACCACTAATTTGGGTGTGGGAAATACTACTCTTCCATGTCATTGATTTGCCTGCAATGCACTCTTTGGCCTAAATTCTCTTTTAACCCGGACTAGAATTGAATTCATTAAAATTATCTACATGTTGACTCATCATTCAGCGATTGATGAAATGGATCTGCTCTAACTGGTGTTAAGCAACACATTGCCAGCCCTTTGTCTAATAATGGGCTGAAGATGTCCTGCACATTCTCATAAGGATTATATTTTGCCACTTCTTCTTGTTTGCTGCTGCTGCTGTTGCTGTTGTTGTTGTCTTTTTCTGTTGCTTCACATGTCCTTTGGTTGATCTGAGGCATTAGAAGCCTGTTGCAAAGCTGGACCCTGAGAAGGCCGGCTCAAACTAAGCCTCATCTGTGTACTCTAAAAGATCCTATTCATCTGTGCCTGGAGAAATGAGCTGCCAATGAAAGTTATCTTGAAAACGTCACTAGTACCTTGACCAATATTGAGTGCAAAAGACTGAGGCTGGAATCCTATTTGTGCACTATGGTTTTTTGGTTTTACTTTTTCAAAGGACAGGCAGCACTAGTGATGGAAAGCAGACAAAATGTGCTTCTCCAGTGCCCTACCTCATTTGCTGCTACTCTGTCTGCAGCTTTTTTCCTCTTGCTCCAGCCAGGGCCTTTTCATACAAAATTATATTGCTATGATTCCAGTTTAACTGCCATGGCTTCATCCTATGGAATCCTAAGATTTACAAGTTACAGAGGGGCATTTAGTATACTCTGCCACACAGTAGTGCCTCGCCAAACTGAAAATCCCAGGATTCCATATAAGATGCAACCATGGCAGTTAAACAGGAATCATGCTGCTGTAACTGTGTAGCATGAAAGGGCTCCAGTGCAGGGCTTCATCAGTGTTCTAGTCTGAGAATCAATGCAGTGCTGATCCAAATATAAGTTCTGGCCTGGTGTAAAATCAAGCTACTCTATGCTGGCAGGAAGCCAAGACCCTCAAAATTAATATTTATTCCACATAGCCCTATTTCACTTTTATCTCTCAACTGGAATGTAAGTTGAGATGCATGTCTGACCACATTTAAAAGTGGTATTTTATTTCTTTTATCATCAGGAAGGGAAAGCAACCATCAAATATACCATGAACACAGTACATCTCAGGGAACTTTGAGGATTATCTGAAAGAATTTCATCACACTTGCCTCCAAGGAATTCAGCTGTTGGTAATGTGATGTTCTCGATAAAATTAAAGATTCAACACTCTGGCCTGTTTGAGATACTGAAGGATCATGTTCATCTACAGGCATGAAAGGGCATGAAAGAACAAATGGTAAATATCTGCATGCTTTCATTTTATGCATGTGAGAAAAGAGGAGATAATAAAGAGGATCAATCATGTTATCAATGAAAAATGGAGAATAAAAACAACCATCCAATTTCAGCAGTGGTGAAAAAAATTGCTGAAAGTCTGCTGAAAGAAAACCTTATGATTTTTTATAGACCCTTCCTCAACAAAGAAATTTACATGGCAACAAAATTCTCTTGTTTTTTACTGAACACAGTTGTTTTGGATAATTCTGGCCTGCTTTTGTGGACCAAAATAAATTGGTTGGATTACATGCTAACACCAAACAAGTAGTTGGATATAGCATATTATTCTCTTCATATATCATAATACAGTGGTATAAGACCATCTGATCAGTACCCCCAGATATTCAACACTGATTTTGTGTGCTGTAAAGGAATTTTTATAGTCAAAATGCTCAGGCTGGTAAAAAGAAAAAATTTAAGTGGCTTTCATGCATTGATTCCCAGCACCATTAGAAATTTTCACTGTAGACGTATTTTATAGATGTGTGTTTTCATCACCTAGCCTTCTTGATAACAGTACAGTTAACCCCTCCTCAAAAATGCACACATACAGACAAAACACAAAATCATTGTTTTTACTATGACAGAGCTCCAAGATGTATTAGCTTGAGGAACGTGTGGGAAGTAAATATTAGATCATATTTACTTCCCCCCACATTCCCCAAGCTAATACAGGCATCTTCAGTTGTTCTTTTATTAAGTCAAACTGTTATTCAAGTATCAAACAGCTTGAGTTTCACATCTAAAGAATACAATATTTGATAAGAAGACTTCAGAGGACTTCCTGCCGACTTTTTGATAAAATTAATTTGATTTTCATGCAAACTCAATAGATTTGTCACCACCACCTGGTAAGGTAAGGAAAGTCATGTTATAGCTAGAGAATGGTGCTCGCGCCACAGGGAAATTAAGCAGCCTTCCCATGGTGAACGTTGGTTGTGTGTTGGTCTGAAGAAATCAAACGTTTTTCAAGATAGGGAAGAACTTTAAATGTCACTGGAGTCTTTTTTAGGTTTAACTAGGAGTATTGCTAGCCAATGAGGGAGTCGGTTAACTAGAACTGTGTTTCTGATTGTCACAGCATGGTGACAGAAGCAAAACGGCCTTTGAGTTAAACATCTAAAATATACAATGCATTTTTTTAGAGGTGCTTTGCCAGTTGGTGCAAAACATTTGTTTGTTATTCCCCTGTATATTGTGCATTTAGTGTGCAATTGACTCCCCACATTCACTAGGGTTAGGGATGCTGTCACTGGTTGAGGCCAAGGGTCCATTCACACTACACAATTATAGCACTATTCTCCCATTTTAATTGCCAGCATTCTGTCCAGTGGAATCCTTGGGTTTGTAGTTTATGAGCCAGTGGAGGAGCTTTCTTGATGAAAATTCTAAATTACCCTCCCTAAGCTGTCAGTCCTAGGGTGCCACAGAGCAGAACCATTGCAATTAAAGTTGAATGACAGTGCTTCAGTTCTGTAGTGTCAATGGGCCTCAGATACTCCTCCATAGCATATGTATTTTGATTTTTTGAACGGTAAATTACTTTCAGTTTCAAAGCATTAAATGGATCTGGCATATTTGGGTATTCAGGCCAAAAGCTTAATACCTTTCCTTTATTTAAAAAGCAGGAGGCAATGACTGGATATTGTTAATAGTATAATTGCTTTTATGAAGATTTTTTTTTTATCTTAAGTGTTTTAAAATATTTTCTCTTTTTTGGTTGTTTATCTATATAAATAAAATTAAATTTACATTTCTCTGTTACCACATCAACACAAAAATGATCAGATGTATTTTCACTAGATTCGGAAGGTATGTTTGGAGTGGAGCTAACTTACAAGATACATTGAAGACCTTTGCATGGGCTGAAGCCTTCCCTGCATTATTTTTTCATTCATACACAGTAATATGTTTGGTGGCCAATCAGGAGAGGGCTTTCAAGGACAATTGAGAATGATGTCCTATAAGAAGAATGTTTCAGCTCCTGAACAGATAGAGACAGTTGTCCCCTACAGCAGTTAAAATTAACGAAGATTCAAGATTCTCCTCTCCAACACTGGCACTATCACTAGCTCTTAAATAAAATCCAGACATTGGCCTTGAAAACCTCCTAGCAGAATCTTCTACTAAAACTTTTCTAACTACATATTGAGTCCTGAAAAGATACACAGGAAGATAATCCCTTTTAGCAATGAAACAGGGATCATTGTATCAGAAACTTCTGTAATACAGTTGCTGAGTTTGTTAGAACTGTTTCACACATTGTGCTTTTCAAAGACATATACTGAAAGTTTTCCAAAGATTTTTTTAGTGCATAGTATAACTAAACAACTAAAAAAAGTCAAGTCTGCATGTGAGAAGTATATGTGAAGGATACATATTCTGCACTAGTTAGAGTGGCAAGGACATCTTCATGTCTTTTCTGCACTACACTGTTATAGCACTATTATTCCACTTTCAACATCCTATGGAATCCTGGAGTTTACAGTTACGGGAGGGGCCAGCTGGAATAATAGCAGAATAATAGCACTATAACAGTGTAGTGCAGAAAGGCTCTTAGTTTCCAGGTTACCTGCCCTACAATGTATGAAGTAGCTCTAAGTTGCTTACAACACAGTAAATGTCCAGCAGCTTACATTATTGGGTGTTTTGCCTAATATTTAAACCTAATCTAATTTTAATGCCCTTTCCTTATATGTTAGGCTTTTAAAACTCTTTCACCATCTTCCCTACTTTCTTTAAAAAACTTTTTCCAACATTTACTGTCCTCTAATTAGTTTTCTCTGTGTCATTTGCCTTCCTGGGAAATGAAATACTGTGAGTTTCTGGAAATGGTAAAATCTAAGATGAGTAAATTGAGTTCTTGCACTGAAAATGATTGTCTTCAGGGAATAAGGCTCAGGTGCCTACTGTGAGATCAATGAATGGAGACAAATTGAAGGAAGATGCCTTTCACGGCAGATTGGATCTCATAAGTATTACAGGTTATTGCATCCAATATCTTCCTTTCCTCATCCCTTCCAATCACCTGTTCAAAACCCTGAAAGGGGAGGGAGATTGTGTATGCTAATACTTACCCTGCAACTCCATACCTATATGACAAACAAAGCCATATTGTTCGCTTTGCTTTTATTCCTAGAAACAGGCAATTAGGAGCACTTCTTATGTTATTCTCATGCTATGTTATTTTTATTGATTTGTATACTGCTTTTCATCCCAAAGGGTAAAAAAAAAACCCTCCAGAAGTATAATACTGAAAACTGCTTAACCCATATGAATTACTGATTTGGCCCAACAAGTGGAGAAATCCTGAAGAAGAACCTGTACTTAGTGGGGGAGGGGGACTGGAGTTGAAGAGGAGCTGCAGTTGCCAGAACTAAGGAGTAGGCCCCTTTCCCCCTGAATGGACCTTGAATAAGTAGTGGTATTTTCTGTTGTGAGAGCCAGTGTAGGGTTATGGTTTGAGCATTGGACTATAACTCTTGAGACTAAGGTTCAAATCCTCACTTGGCCATGGAAACCTACTGGATGTCCATGGGCAAGTCACATTCTCGTGGCCTCAGAGGAAGGTAAAGGCAAACTTTATCTGAACAAATCTTGCCAAGAAAACCCTGTGATAGGGTCATCTTAGGGTCTCTATAAGTCAGAAATGACTTGAAGGCACACAACAACAACAACAACAACAACAACAACAACAACAACAACTTTCAGATTTTTTCGTTTTAGGAGGGAACAAAAGGGTAAATTCTTTCTTGTGGAATTTCTATATTGCATTTATATCTATTTTGTGTTCTTTTATTTAGGGCTTTAAAGTTGCATCCAAATATTGCAGTACTATTGAGCAGCCTATGTAGAAAAATTCTGCAATCATGTTCTGTGCTGGCACCTCACTGGATGCATGGAACTTTGGTACAGTGCATATTTAATATACAAGTTGATTTTGACTTATGGTGACCCTATGAATGAGAACCTCCAAGTCACTCTATCATCAACAGGCCTGCTGGTAGAGTCTTGTAGATTCAGGGTTGTGGTTTCCTTGATTGAAGCCATTTCCACACTAGGCTGTTATAGCGCTATGATTCCACTTTCAACATCCTCTGGAATCCTAGAGTTTGCAGTTTCGGGTGGGGCCAGGTGGTATAAGGTCATCTGCTTATTTTAAATTGTTGATGTTCCTTCCTCCAATTTTCATACCTCCTTCCTCTGAATCTAATTCAGCTTCACATATGGTATGTTCAATGCAGAATTTAAATAGATAGGGAGATAAACAGCCTTGCTTGACCCATTGCTAGTTGGAAACTATTCTTTTTTTTCTGTATTCTGTCCAGATATAATTGTCCTGTCCTGAGTGCAAGATACACTTCAGGGCAATCAAATGTTGTGGCACAGCCATTTCTACAAGACCAATCCATACTTCTTCATGATACACATGATAAAAGGTTTTGCTATACTCTATAAAGTACAGGTTTATTTTCTTCTGAAATTCTTTGTTGTGCTCTATTATCCATCATATATTTGCAGGAAGATCCCTCATTCCTCTTTCATTCCTGAACCTAGCTTGGACATCTGACATTTCTTGCTCAATATGTGGTAAAGTCTTTGTTGTAGAATTTTAAACATCACTTTGCCTGTATTGGAAATTAATGCAATGGTTCTGTGCTTACTGGCACCATCTTTTCATTTCTTTAATATAGTTCTTCAGTGTGTTGTTTCCATCATCTTTTTACTTCCAGCTGGTCATGTAAAATGTTTTCCTGTGGGTTTTATAGCATACCCATTCTTGGTTTAGATTTCCCTTTGATTTTTCAGATCATGTCAAAGAGGCCTCTCGTTCTTCGTTTTTGGTGTTCTCTTCTATTTTTCAACGTTGATTATTATAGTGTTGTCTTTGTTCCTGTGCGCTTGTCACTAACAGTTGCATCCAGGATCCTATTTATGTAACCTTTTGCTTCTCAACTATCCTTAACTGCTTGGGGGGGGGGTTCATCTGTCATTCATTCTTCTCTTTCTTTTTGGCTGCAGATAGTATCTTTTTGCATTCCTCCCTGACAACGTACCAGAGTACTTCTGGCTGTCAGTCACTTAAGCTTAATAGAGCAGTTCTATTGTTTACGTTATCTTTAAATTTTATGGAGATATTCTTCAGGTTGTATTTTGACATGCTGACTGGTTTAGTATGCTTCTTTTGCTTTCCTCTGATTTATGATATTAGCAGTTTAGGGTCTGTGCCACAATGTACTCCTGATCTTGGTTTTGCAGAGAGAATGGAGCTTCTCCATCTTCTGCTTCCAATTATGTAGTCTATTTGATCTTTATATTGGCCATCTTTATATTGGCCATCCATGTATATAGTCATCTTCTGGATTCCCTGAAAAATGTGTTTGCAATGATTAAACTGTTGGCCTTGCAAAACTCAATCAGTCTCTCTTCTGTTTCATTTCTTGATCCTAGACCAAATTCCCCTACCATTTTTGGTTCTGCTTTTTTCCTTACTTCTGCATTCCAATCAACTATGAGTATCAATAAGTCTTGTTTTGGCACATGATTGATTCCCTTATGGACTCCAACATAGAATCTTTCCATTTCTTCTTCTTCTGTCTCTGTAGCTGAAACATAAACTTGAATTATGATTATATTGATGGGTTTTTGCTGAAGTCTTATTGCTATTATCTGGTCAGACTTTGCACTATATTCCTTGATTGTTTTTGCTATATCCCTCCTCACTTTTAATACCATCCATTTCTCCTCAGATTTTAATTTCTTTAGGAAAACATTGTGTAATTAGCTAAATCAAAATGTCCTATTCCTGTCCAATTTTTCTCAGTCACTCCAAATAAGGCAATATTTAGGCCATT
Organism: Ctenosaura bakeri; assembly: GCA_948474755.1. NCBI lineage: Eukaryota > Metazoa > Chordata > Lepidosauria > Squamata > Iguanidae > Ctenosaura > Ctenosaura bakeri. The sequence goes on along the minus strand of CAOLHI010001311.1, from coordinate 24,472 downwards.
TCCGCATGGGGCAAGAGAATCACCCCGTGCTACTACTTACCGGACTTCTTGGCTCCCTGGTCCGGTTAGCGCTGCTCCGGAGCAGTGCGTGCTCATCACTCCGCACTGCTCCAGGGACGAAAATGGCAGCTTGACAGTCTTGACCAACCACTGAAGCTTGCCAGCCTAAAGCCCGCCCCCAGCAGATTGCAGGCTCACACTGGTGCGAGCCTGCAAATCTGCACCAGAAAGCGGGGACGGAATGGCGTGCTCCGTGCTTTTGAAAGACCTGTTTTAAGCAGTCTCTCAAAAGCACGCTTGACAACCACTTGAGGTCGTTCCGGAGTGGGCTGAGGTGCAGATCTACGTAAAGTAGGTCCGACCCAGTCTGCTCCCAGGTGCGGACATCCTCCCTGGAGGACGCTCTGCACCATTTCTATTAGCTTGTGCGGAAATGGCCTTATATGTTCCATTTTTTTGTTTTGTTTTATAAAATTTAGCTTTCCTTGATTCATGCTTCTCACATTCCATGATTCAATAACATAACTGGTACAGCTTTGGACTTTCCATTTATCTCTGAGCAGGTCAAGAAGTGAAGTCCTTTCAGCTTATGTCCAGTTGTGTCATTAGCCACAGAGCTGATTGTACTTGGCTTCTGCTCTTTAATTTAGTGTATAATTTGTTGTGCTATTACTAAAAATATATTAGGGCTATATATTTTAATTAATATTATATATATTGGCTTCTGCTCTTTAATTTAGTGTATAATTTGTTGTACTATTACTAAAGATATATTAGGGCTATATATTTTAATTAATACTCTCTCTCTCTCTCTCTCTCTCTCTCTCTCTCTCTCTTATATATATATATATATATATATATTAAAAAATTAGGGCTTAATATATTTTTCTTCAGTGTTATCTACCAGAACAATTTAATCCCATTTCAGGCCTGGTTTGTAGGATAATTTGATGTATTAGTTTTTAGCCATCTATTTGATGCTGACAGTTTTTATCAACCAGGTTTTCCTTCTGTTATTGCTTTCATGAATTGTCAAAGCCTTCTTGCTCCAGCAGGCATTTTCCTTTTTATGTAATGAAACTTTGTTTTTAATAGAATTATTATGTTTATTGGGTTATATTGCTGTTACTGTTATTTCATGATGTTGTTTTGCACAGATGTTAATTTCCCTTTTGAACGCATTGGAAGGGCAAATGTGTGTGTGTTTAAAAATCATAGTACATAAAATAATAATAAAAAAAACCACCATGGTGTATCAGTGTAAATAAGCTGGCACTTATAATTCCACAGGGAAATTTGTAGAGGTTCTAAACAATGGGTTTAGATAGGAAGTTGAAATTTCCTATCCTCAGTGGATTTACAGAAGTGTACTTTCCTGGCTATAAGTACACTTCTGTAAATCCGTTGGGGATAGGAAGTTTCAACTTCCTATCTAAATCCATTGTTTAGAACTTCTACAAATCTCCCTGTGGAATTATTTCAGTCCAGATATGGGTGTTTTAATCTGGTGCCACTTTACTCTCCCCTTCCTCAGTCCTGAACAATGGCAGGACCTGAACTTCTGTCAGCACTGAAGTGAATTTCAGACCATACAAATATACTGATTTATGTGTTTTTGGGGGAGGGGAGTACTGCATGTAAGTCTGTAGGGTAATAACAACCACCAAAATCAATATAATTTTGAAAATCCTGTGTTGCACAGCATGGTGGCTTCCACTTAAGTATAGACTTATTAAATGTCAAAATAGGAGGCTATGTATGCATGTATGCAAGTACGTATGTATTTTTTTTACAGCAATCAGCTTTTCACAGCATCCTCTGGCTGGTGAACAAAAGCATAAGCTCAAGAGCTAGTCACAGAAAGAATTGCACCATGTAATTTCTTACTACTCTGCAATCAATCAATCATTCCTTCAATAAACTTGAACTTAGGTGCCTCTCCTTGCTCCCAGAACGCTTTGTGCTTTTTGATACCCATATAATAAGTAAAGGCTTCTTTAATACAGCTGTCTGATTTGAAAAGCCTCGGTCATCGGCAGGTAGGTTTCTGAACATGTTGTTTGATGCATTTTATTCCAAAGTGGTGTGCTCCTCTCCTACTTGTTTGCCAGACACCTTTCATGAAGCATTTGCTGCCTGTCACTTTCATTCGTCAAAGCATTACCGAACGTGTAATGAACAGAATTGCATAGCATTGCATGGCAGAGCACTTGATGACAAGTTGCTCTTCTCTCTGTCTGTTCAATAGCCGCCTCAGCCTGAAGTGAATGTGACATTATTTGGGAAGGATCACATTATGCTTCCTGCCTGGTTCATTTTGCTAACAGAGCACACACACAGAGAGAGAGAGAGAGAGAGAGAGAGGGAGAAAAGAGCCACAGAAACTCATGTTTCTTGGCCTACACATGAATGTTACACACAAAATAGAACATGGACATCATAGTTGATCATAATAATTTTTTATTAAAAAAAAAAAATCACATTTCCAGAGAACATCAGCCAGCTGGTGAGGGACTGCAGTAGCAAATGGAAGAGACTCATGTTTTCTTTTGTCATCAAACCCCTGAAAGTCTTCTCTGTTACCAAAGTGACAGCAGCCACCCCCTGGCCACCTAGGAGTGTCTGGCTTGAGGGCACTGAACCTAGAGTTCATGCTGGCAACCAGACGAGCTGCCAGCTGCCAAGAACCACAACAGCAGCTGGTCTACCAAGGAAGCCAGGAGAAGGCTGTCATCATTCCCACTGGAGCTATAGTGCAAATTACAGCCCCTTTCTGCACTAGCCTGTTATAGCGCGATGATTCCACTTTCAACATCCTATGGAATCCTGGGGTTTGCAGTTTTGGGAGGGGCCCCTCCCGAAACTGCAAACCCCAGGATTCCATAGGATGTTGAAAGTGGAATCATCGCACTATAACAGGCTAGTGCGGAAACAGTGATGAAGATCAGCAGAATATTACCCGTTCCCATCAGTTAATGTCTGAGACCTTTGTGGTTTCTACAACTCTATTTTTATGTATTTTTGCAATCTTTCCCAGGTTCTTGTTCTCTGAAAGGTAGATTAAAAAACTATAGATAATGTTAGAACACCATTATCTTCTCTTTCCACTCTTTGTTTTGCTGCATTATCTTGCCCAATTAAGCCTTTTGGAGAACTCACAAGTTTACTCATCCTGCCTTTTTGGTGTTTTCAATAAAAGTTTGGTTTACACTTTGATTCAAATTAAGACCAAAGAGCTCTTTGGCTGAGAATTCTCAATACCACTCCCTAAGCTGCAAACCTCAAGATTCCATGGGATGTTGAAAGTGGAATAATAGCACTATGGCATGTAGGGCAGAAACGGCCTAAGGCTGTGACTTAGGAGCAAGAGACAGCATGAAAAATCCTGATGGATCAGCCTGGAGGCTTTAGCAGACTTTCCTATCATGGGAATGCTAGAAGTGTTTGTGGCTTAATTTTTTCAGCAACCTTTGCAGATCTGTGCAGTGATAAACTTGCCAAGGTCCAAAAAAGAAAGATGAGGCAGGTTGGGATATTAAAGTGCGGCCTTTGTATATTGGTCCATGACTTTTTCCCATGCTTCAACTGTCCCAATGTGACAGGGACAGTACTGATTAATCCTCTATTGACCCACTTTTTCAGTGGCATTTAAAAAGACCCAGTTTCAATCTCCTCCTCCCATTTTCCCCCTTCATCTGCACCTTACTTCAATTGGTACAAACTGAGTTCAAAGTGCAAAAGTAGCTTCCACATAATTAACTCATCAAAGGGGAGAGAAGATGTGGGGATCTTACCCTACCTTGTAGGTTATGGTAAAAGCAAACTGCAGCAGCCTTTCCCAGCTTGTATGTTGTTCTTCATTAATTACTTTTGTCATCTTGACTTCACTCTGATATTGTTTGGCCACACACATCCCAGTTTTTATCTGTCATATGTTGATGAGTGTGCTTTTCTGACTTAGCTTTGCATATCAAGGTTATCTTGCATATCCCTGGGGCTAATGAGACTTGAGGGCACATAACAACAACAAAATGAATATACAAGAAAATCACCCTGTGTGAAGAACCACTTCTTCCATCTTTTCTGAAGGACTCTAGTGTTTTGAGAAGGGGAGGAAATTTTCTCTTTTTCCATTGTCTCACAACATGCAAAGTTTTGTAAGCTATGAGTTTTGTCAACAACTGCAAGCAAGCCACACACTATAGGATACTCCTATACAAGGCCTTGGCTCTAGATTTTCCACTACTACCATGATCATTATCCTCCAGACTTTGTAAACTTTTGCTTCTCTGGTTTAAATCCAATAGTTAGTCCTGCTGAAAGTAGAGCTATTTAATCAGCAGAAACTTGAGAAATCAATATTTGCATAAGTTCCATTGCTAGAATGGTTCTGTTCTAGCTGAGAATAACAGTTCAGGCCTCCATCATTTATTCTCACTTTTGAACTGGACCCAGAAACCACATGGGTAACAATGAGCTGTAGGAAGTAAGTACAGCCCAACTATGGTTCTATCACTGAGTTTAGAAAAGTTACTTTTTTGTTGTACAGCTCCCAAAATCTCCCAGCCTGTTCTGCAGCTTGGAATTGTTTATGGGCTGTAAAGTCTGAGTAACAGAAGTGAGTGATGACCAGAGCTTCAGAATGTAACTCTGTGGCCTACAGCTTCCAGAAAGGACTACAGCTGACCATGCTTACCAGGAAAATTCAAGGATTTGTAGTAAAAAAAGATACTTTTCCTAGCACAAGTGATAATGGAAGGGAGAAAGAGAGGGGAAACAACAATTGTACTTTCTTGTGCACCCTTCAGTGTGGCAACAGTGATAGAACATTACTAACAAAAACAAAACAGACCTCAAAATTCCAGGATTGGTCCATTAGGTAAATTATTATAAAGACACAGAGAATGTTTCAGAGAAGGTCAGGTAATCTTATGTCCTATGTAAACCAGTAGTACTTACATTAAAACTAATCTGCTTCACTGATTTAAAGTGGACTTAGGGAAGGTCCACAGCTCAGTGATACAGCACATGTTTTGCATTGAAAAAGTCCTCTCTGAATGCTGCTTCCAGTTAGTCTCATTAATACTAAGGTAGATGAACCAGTAGTCTTCTTTCAATATAGAAATCAGACTAGATGAACCTGTAGTCTGATTGCACAAGCATAAACGCATTTTTTCTGTGTCTGTGTGCACAACAAACAATCAAGTTAAATATACCATAGAGTATGGGGAAGGCACAACTTAAACACTCCAACAGATTGGTAAAGTTCACTGCCATCACATTAGATCCCTAGGGGAAGGCAGGCAGACACACTTTAAAATGTTTACATAACTCCTACTCTGCTCCTGTTCTCTGTCTCACTCATTCTAAGGCCATTTCCACATCTTACTTGCTCCTGTTGTCCTCCTGTTATGATCCCAGCAGTGCCTTTGGCCATTTCCGCACTAGCCTGTTATAGCGCGATGATTCCACTTTCAACATCCTCTGGAATCCTGGAGTTTGCAGTTCCGGGAGGGGCCAGCCATCCCCTCCCAAAACTACAAACCCCAGGATTCCATAGGATGTTGCAAGTGGAATAATAGTGCTATAACAGGCTAGTGCAGAAATGACCTTTGTCAGGAATGGAGTGTGACAGGAATGCTCCCCTCCACACTCAACCGGCCCCCTGAAGAAAAGAGCGCAAGTGACACTTGTCTGCCTTCCACAATACAGCCAGGCTCTTTTCCATGCTGCACTGGGGAAGGAAGTGCCCCCATCGCATTTCCTGCCCTTCCACATGGCCAGGAAGGACAGGAGCATTGCATGATCGTGGGTACTTAACAGATTTATTCTGTTAAATGAATCTCACAATTGCAACAGGTTGGGGTGGGATGACAGCAGGATCACAATGACATTGTGCAAAAGCAAAACCTGCAGACCACTGCAGACTGCTGCCATAGTGGGACTGCAATGTCGTGCAGAAATGGCCGGTGTCTCAAATTACAGTTTTTCTCATTAGATATACAGTTCAATGACCACATCCTTAGACAGGAGGTGGAAGGTTCTGTTGCCTCAGTTTCTTCCTGCTCAGATCACCAGACTATTCTAGAATAGATAATCAGATCCCAGCTGTTAACTAGGGGTATTCAAACAAGTAATCCGTGGCTACAGGCAAGTTTTCTGAAAGCCTCACATATTAGCCTGCCTAGAATTTGAAGTCTTTCACAGAGGCTAGGCTGGTGAGACCATGGTCCTTTTCGCACGGGCTTTCTGTCGCGCAACAGCCCCGTGAGCCTCGCGGGAGTGGGAGCATCGCTCTGCAGGATGCACTCCCACTTCCGCCGCGCTCACGGGGCTGCAGCGGTGTGATCGCGGGTTTTTTGATTTTCGCCTCAAAGCGAAAATCACCCGCGCTCGCGCAACGCTCCTGGCGCCCATGTGCACTTACCTCCTGTGCGAAGCGTCGGGGAGGCGGCCGGGTCGCGCTTCCTTCCCTCCGCCCCTGCGGAAGGAAGGGGCGGGGCACTAGCGTGACGGACGTGACAGCCTCCTGCTTCGCGCGAGTGGGGGACGGACGCAACAGCCTCCTACTTCTCATGAACGGTGGGGGGACGGACGCGACAGCCTCCTGCTTCACCCGGGGGGAGGGCGGCTCGCGCGAGGCTGCCGCTTCCCCCCTCGTTCCTTCACCTGCGGAAGGAAGGAGGGGGAAACGGCAGCCTCCCGGAGGAGCCTTCTCACACAAGCTGCCCTCCCCGCCCGCGCGAGAAGCCTCAATGCGAAAACGGCCCATGAGACAGGGCTTTTCATGAAGGGGCACCATGGTTGTTGAATCTCACTCATGGCAAGTCAGTCTGGCTCCATCTTTGTTGAGCCTCCTGTCTGACTTTTGATTTTTAATACTGGTTTCTATACCTGATTTTAATCTCTTTCTGTGTGTATGTTTTAAAGAATGTGTTTGTCTATTTTATTGTGCATTACTTTGCAGGACCTGGTGGGCTCAAAAGCAGTTGATCATGATTTTTAACAAAATCACAATAGTTTCTCTGACAATATAGGTTTATTTGGCAGCTTGGCATGCAGATCATTAATAAATATTTGTAATCATCCTGCCCTCGCTAATTTGTCTGGCCCCTGTCTGAACTACAACTTTACAAAAATACACTTTATTGGCTAGCAACTGAAAAGGGAGAAAGTGCAAGGTCATTAACTGATAATATGAAGCTATTAACTGAGGTTTTAAATTTATATAATTAAGGCTGAAGATAACCCTGATATGCAAATTTTTTGTTGTTGTTGTTATGTTCTCTCAAGCCTACTTTGAGTCGTGGGGCACCTATTACAGGGTTTTCTTGGCAACATTTATTCAGCATAGGTTTCCCATTGACTTCTTCTCAAACTTAAAGAATGTGAATTCTCCAGGGTCCCCCAGTGGGTTTTCATGGCTTAGAGAGGATTCAAATCCAGGTCTCCCAGCATTCTAGTCTAACACTCAAAGCATTATACCAATATGCAGATAAAAATATTAGGACTTTAATTGGAATTAAATTAAACCTGAAATTTATGAAAAGTGAACAAGGACAACTAATTTCAGCTGCATCTGAGATGCAGGAACATTCATTTACTGAACTTTGGACCAAACTACTTCAGTTTCTCTATAAACCATAATTAGGGAGGTCATACTGCCTGCTTTGCGACCTACAGTATTTTATGTTACACAACTACTCTTTCCTCCTTCCAAATCACTGAAGCAATTCAGGGCAAGATTATAGTTTTTGCTTTATGCCTGTCAAATAAATAAATAAATAAATAAATGCTGGCAACATTTTCCTTAGTTTTTGTTTTGAATGTCAAATAACTTGCTGTCATACACATTGATCAGCATAAATGAATTGCATGGGCATTGTGGAGCATGGAGAGGTTGCTAAAAGTGAAATACTCAAAGAAAAGAATCCACGTGGGTCTTGTTCTTTTAAAGAAAAATGAACATAGGACTTCCAGTAATGTTCCCATTTGTTGGAAGAGCATTAGACACAACACCAAGATGAAAATTCAAGATACTTTTAGAACTGAACTTCAGTTTGTTTGTTTTCTAGGTTGAACTGGCGCAAGAAACCAGTGTCAGAGAAAGATAGACATGTACCTCTTGAATTCTCCAGTTGTTCAAATACTAGCTTTTTGGAACCGTGGACATATATGCAAATACCTTATGTTGATTTCCATATGAATTTATAGAATTAGTTTGGAGCCCAGTATACCAGAGATAGGCAACCTAGTACCCCCTTCATATTTTGGGCTATACCCCTCAGGATCCCTAACCACTGGTCATGCTAATTAAAGCCTATGGAAACTATAGGCCAGAGTGGTGGCCTCCAGGTTGTGTATTCCTGTTATAAACACTTACCAGAGAAAAAGCCCTACAGAAGCCAACGTGATAGACTTCTGAATAGATGTACAGTGAACATACAATTGGTTAAGTAACCCATGATCCTCCATTTTTATAAATCTCATTAATCTGTTATTTTTAAAGTGATCTTTGGATAAGATGGCTTTTTTTGCTTTGTTTAGCTTTGTTGTGCAAAGAAATAACTTATAAATTATTTCTCTGCTAAATGTAGACAAGGACAGGAAGCGAGGATGAAGAGGATTTTCAGCAATCAAAGGTCTCAGGGCTGAACATTACCTGGCTCCCCATCAGTGTCAACTGGTATCTGTTACCCCCAAAGCATGGTACCCCATGAGGTCCTCTCTGAGAACCCACAATTAAATATAAAAATGGGGAATTAATTAACTCAGATGAAGAATATTTCAAGAAGAGGGGCAACTGCAGGACCTTTCCACCTACGTTTTATGGGGTTGCTGCTAAAGAGACCAACCAGAAGTACAATTTAAATATATTTTATTGGGGGAAAGTACACATGGACACACAAAAAATAGTTACACACCCAAGCAATCACACAAGGTTAACTGAAAAGAAAGGGAGGAAAATGGATATCCGAGATAGAAGGGATTGAGTTATCATTACCATCCAGGGAGAAGCAGAGGATGAAATGGCTTAGGCTTGTGCCCAAGGACAGCAGCAAACAAAAGTCAGTGTGACAAAGTGGCTCCCTGACATCGAAATGCTGTACTGAGGCACCCAAAATTGGGGACTCTTATATCCAAAAACCTTTCTCAAAGACATGAGGTGTTGATGACTCTCTGCCTGTACAAACAATGAAGTTTGCAGGTTTGACAAAAGGTGGCCGGAATAAGTTGATGGTTTTACTGTCTCAAGGAAACATGTTGATGATTTTAACATATAGATGATAAAAGGTTTTGATGAGTGTCTGTGTTTGAAGACAGGGTTGTAGATGACGTTCATGCTATGAAGGAGGACTTTGGAAGGCTTCAATAAAAAATGTACCCAGCATTTGCTCTACCTTGTTTGTGTTTGCAGACAGAATAAAAGGCGGCGGGGGGGGTGTTTATTAAAGATCCTTCCTTAGCAGGAGTCTCCATAGGAAATACACACAGTAGGGGAGTTTTGCTCTGCTCTGAGCTCTGCTATTTTTCTCATTGAAAGGATTAACTAGGGCCATTAAATCAGACCTTTCTGGCTAATTCTTCAGTGAACCTATGACCTAGGTGATGTCACATTAAGGCTTTTTCTTCTCCACATGGCCTTCCAGCCATAAGTTGTATATGGTTTATATTTTATGCCAAGGAAACATATCTACCAATTAACATATATATTTTGCCAATTAAACTGTATCAAAGTGAGTCTGCATGGCCAGTTACGTATTAGAACTAAATTTGCCATGCTTTTTGGAGCCAATGTATTGTCGTATATACTCACCACAGCGCTGAATATTATTTACTCAGCTGAAAGTGTAAATCTAGAATGAGCATAATGTGAGCGTACTTACAAACTACTAGTCTTTTATCTTTCAAACAAATATTAAAATAATCAAAGTGTGCCTTGGCTGAAAATGGATGCCAGAAATCCTTCGAGAAGATCCTAGAAGTCAATGATAAAATTTCAGCTCAGCCATGGCCTCGTCTATATAGTCTCTCTTGGCCTTGAAGAAATTGCTACTTAATGTCAGTGCCGTATGGGAAAGTAAGAATAGTGACCAAATTCAGAGTGATAAAAAATAAGGAATGGTGGTCATTTTCTCAGAAGCAAGGGAAAGTAAAAAGTTAATCTAAATAAATGTCTTATTTATGTGTTCCCTACAATATTTCATCCATCTATCCTTGTACTGTATGTTTTTCAGAGCCACCTTAGACTGGTTCAGCAATAAAAAAAGGGAGTGGGGAGAACTGAGCTGCGGCAAACCTATACAAAACATGAGTACATTTTGCCCAGCAGAGGGCACCATATATCAAAAAAACCTCCTAAAAATTCTGATCTGAGAATACATTGAAAAGAATATTGAAAATATTCCTCTAAAGCACAGTAATTCCAGGCCCTGGCTTTCTGGGATGGATTCCAGGATTTGTTTTGTCAAGTCATTCTTAGTACACTACAGTCCATATCAGTTCTGGAAAAAGTTCCTCTTCCAAAAGAAGTGTGTTAGTGTGCATGGATACATGTAAATTCTGCATTGTTATACATGCTTTGCTTACTGTTGTGCTGCTAACAAAATCAATGACTTTATTTTGATTTCAGTAAATCCCAATGATGTCCTGACTATAATATGGGATTCAAATGCAATTAAGATATAACTGGTTAACACTGGTTAAAAGACGATAATGTTTGGCAAGATAGAAGGCAGTAGGAAAAAAGAAAAACCTTATTACAGGAGAATTGCTTCAATCAAGGAAGCCACAACCTTTGCCTTGAAAGACCTTAGCAGGGCAACTGATGGCTGAGGCTTCTAGAGTCCTCTCATTTACAGGGTCACCATAAAATGAAGCTAACTTGATGGTAAATAATAACAACAAAGCAAAGAGTACACTTTTAAATAAATGCATAGTAGCCTCCAAAAGCTTAAGTACTATCTTGTTTAGCTACCATGGATGAAACAGACATCTGGATTTTCTAGTCCCCCCCGCCAATGATAAAATGATAATTCCAGTGATAGTAGCCAGTGTGGAAACAAACACTGACATTGGTTAATTTTTACAAGAAAAATGACAGCTATTTAAATAAAACCGAAAAATATGTTCCCTGCTCTCCTTTTGCCTTTTCCCTAATTTTTCTTTGTTTTCTTTGTCATTCTGTTCAGACAGAATTGCTGAAATGATTCCGTTCATCTCATAAACAGCCATAGCATGCTATTTTTATCCTTTTCATGGATAATTAATTTTAACTAATTTTGAAGGCACTTAAATTTTGAAGCCAAAATCTGATTACTTTGTATGAAATTAACTTTGTTCTATCTTACTCTGCATTTTCTCCTCTTAAGTTCCCAGTTGGTTTTACTGGATTACTGTTTTGTAGTTTCCCCAGTCCCCTTGCCCGTCGGTCTTGTGTGAAATTATACCTCAGGAAGAAGATACTAAGGCCATTTCTGCTCTAGACTGTTATAGTGCTATTATTCCATTTTCAGCATCCTACGGAATCCTGGGATTTGCAGTTTAGGGAGGGACCTCAAAGGCCCCACCCTAAACTGCAAACCCCAGGATTCCATAGGATATTGAAAGTGGAATAATAGCACTGTAATAGTCTAGTGCGGAAATTGCCTAAGAGTGAAACTACAGCTTATAGGGCCTTCATAAAGTATCCATCCAAGGATCTGTTATGCTGTTACAGAGAATATACTGTTATACTATACTGTTACTCTATACTGCCAGAGTTGCCACTTGAAGCAGCAGATTTTTGCTGCCATATAAGGATGGTGGTTGCTTATTTATGATTTGTCTTATTATTATTTTTTTCTGGCTCAAGTGCCAAAGTAACTTGGTACCATGCACCTTGACTTGTGTGGGGCAAAGGTATTGACTACAGCTTTGCCTCAGGTTGTCCTGATCTGGCCCATTCATAAATAAAATTAGTAGGTTGTGTGTGCCATTTCTTGGAAGAGGAAGGAATGTATAGAAAAGACATTCTGAATCTCCCATTAACCTGTGCTTTGCTTCTTCTCTGTCCATTGTTTCTTCTTTATTTTCAAACTGACACTGAAAGTAGCTGTGAACACAGAATAGTGCTCAGAACAATGGAGGTAAAAGTACAAGCCTTTTGCATGCTCTTTTTGCTGTTAAAGTCAAACCTCCCACCTTCTGTTCATATATACCTAGCAGATCACACAGAAAGACATATACAATATGCTATATTTATTGAAGTGATTAACAAACAGAACATAAAAATGCACATCATGAGCAAAACATTTCTGTGTCCACCTTCCTCAGTTGCCAAAGATGAAATTGAGCTGTATAGTAGGTGGCAGTTTAGAATACCATATTTTCATCCTTTTTAATGGATGATGGTATTATCCTCTAAAATGAAGCCATAGGGCATTGCAGTCATTCATCTATAAACCCCCAAAATTTCCCTTTAGCCCCAAATGTCTGAAGGAGATGGCTGCGATGTTTCAAGCTGAAATGTCGGGTCACTGGTTGCTCTAGCTTCCTGGTTAGAATAGCAAATTTATCGTTCCTGAAGTGTGTACACAGGTCTGTGGTAATTTTGCCTACGTATTGCAGATGATATCCTGTACACCTATACTCAATCACATAAATTAGACTGTAGAACCAGGAGGTTATGTTGTTTAATACAGTAGGTCTAAACAGTCACTGTGCTCCTAAAAGTGACAGTTCGCTTAAGGTATTTATAGGTGATGAATTACAAGGGTGTAAGCCTGGATGGTGTTTTCAGAACAGCTTTTACCAGCAATCTCCTTTAATTTGGTGGTTGACAGACAGCTATAACTGGAGAATTGTTGATGGCTCTAGCTAGATGTTTCAAATTTGTTAACAATGGGTATGTATGTGTGTGCATATGCCTTCAAGTTGCCTGTCAATTTATTGTGACCCCATGAATTTCATAGGGTTTTCTTAGGTAAGAAATTCTCAGAGGAGGTCTTGCTAGTTCTTTCCTCTGCAATATAGCATATGTTACCCAAAATAGCTTTCCGCATTGCCATGTGGTAATTAGGAGATGTTGAATGCAAATCAACAACACATGGAATGTGTTGTTGGCTGTTACTTGACTCTTGTCTTTTGTGGTAAAGATTTTCTCTCACAACAATTGTTGCTCTCCTGATGCTGTCATCAATTATATGAGGGGAACATCTCCTTTGAAGCAGATGTGGCTTGGTTTTATTGGTTCTTTTACTGTAGTTTTCATCAGTGTTACAGATGTAGCTGATTCATAGAGCCAAGCTGTAGATAATGCTTTTAATGTGCTTGCGATGGCAAGCTCTCAATCCAGGTACATGTGAGCATTAGTAGGCTTATTGTGAAGATCTGTGACAATTTTGTTATTTTCAGTGGTGAGGAAGACATCAAGGAATGTGTTGCTAGATATAAATGTGATTGGTGGATGGGTAGTATTGATGTATAATATAAACTTCTATAAGATTTCCTTTCCCTTAGTCCAGACAATAAAGATGTCATCAATGTCTCACCACCAAGACATATGTTACTTGCCTCATTAAATATGTTATTTTCTAGTTTGCCTGTAAACAAATTTGTACAAGAAGGAACTGTGCAAGTACCCACAACTGTACTCATAAGTACTGTAGTGATCTTCATTGAATGTGAAATTATAGCAAGTCAAGACTAGCCTTGCTAAAGTGGTAATAACTTCTGTTGGAGAATCATTAGAGCTCCTACTATTAAGGATTTTCTTTTTCTCTTTAAAGCTTGAATCTCTTCACTGCATGCTATGTTGGTGTAAAGGGATGTAACATCCAGTATCCAACTAGCATGATATCTGAATTTCTGTTTGTTAATCACATAATTGCATCCTCCTTGGATCCAGGACAAACTTGGGGGAAATGAAGTTGGGTTGCTTTTTTTAATCACCTATATATTATATATACTACCACACACACACACACACACATATATTTTCTCTCTCTATGATATTACACTTTTCTCCCATATTCTAGTAGTTTACACCATACATTAAGACAATATAATTAAAACAGCCTACAATACAATTTTTTACAAGAAAAATGAACACAATCCACTTAAAAACATTAATTTAAACCAGTGAAAAGCACATTTAAACCTTTGCACATTAAGAACCAACACACTTATAGTACCACCACAGCAGGTAAAAGCTGAAGGCCAGTTAATATAAGCAAGTCTTTGCTTTCCAGAGAAAAGAGAAGGAAAGGAGCCACTTGGAAGCAGCCACTGAAAAGGCTTCCTCCCAGGTCCTCACCAACCATACCTGAGATGGTGGTAGGACCAAAAGGAAGCCCTCCTCCAAATATCTTAAAATCTGGGTAGGCTAATATAAGAAGACACAGTCTTTCAGATAGCCTAGCCCTAAGCTATATAGGTCTTTGTAGGTCATAACGAGCATTTGAATTCTGCCCAAAAATGGACCAGTAGCCGGTGAAGCTGTTTCAGCAAAACAGTTATACATTTCCTACAACCAGCCCTGGTCAGCAGTCTAACTGCAGTGTTTTGGACCTGATGAAGTTTCCAAACAGTTTCCAAAAGCATCCCCATGTAGAGCATGTTATAGTAATCCAAACAGGATATAATCAAGGCATACACTGAGGAATGAGCATATTACATTGATATTAAAATCACTCCACTGGCTGCCAATTAGTTTCTGGCCAAAGTACAAAGTGTTGGTTACTACCTTTATGGGCCTTCATGGTTTGGGTCCAAGTTACCTGCAGGATTGCCTCCTCCCATACAATCTACTCTGTACTTTCATGTCCTCTAGGGGCCATTTACTTAAACCAGCCAGGACTAGACTGGCAATGGTCACCCAGATGACCTCTTTGTTGGCTGCCCCAGACTGTGGAATGACCTTTCAGAAAAGATCTGACAGCAAAATAGGCTGTCTGAATTTTAAAAAGTACTAAAGACCTATCTATTCTGGCAGGCCTACCCAGTCAATTTTTGACTATGAATTTTTAATTGATGTATTTAAATGATTTTATGTGTTTTTAGTGTATTTTAATCTATGATGTGTTTTTAGTTGTATTTTAATCCATGATGTACCCTGCCCCGAGCCTTCTTCTTCTGGTCATCACCAAAACCTGGACTTCCATGTTAAAAGTTGAGTCCAAGAATATGCCCAAGCCATGAATCTGAGATTTCAGGGGAACCATGACCTCATCCAGTGCAGGATGAATCCCTATTCTCTGTTCTACCTTCAGACTGACCAGGAGCATCTCTGTCTTGTCTGAGTTAAGCACTCAGGAATTCTGAAAGATCATTCTATAACTTCTGCTATGAGGGAATGGGAAAACGCCATTCTGGCCCATTGTTACTGTAGTTTCTAATCCGGGCCTGTGGTCTACTAAATATAATTTGATATCAAGAAATTGGCCATCACAAACCATTCCTCTTCATGTGCTTGCAAGGCCCCCGGACAAGCACGCACATGAGCACAGCCAAAATAGCTGAACAATACAAGATAAATCCAGGCAGGCCAGTAATTTGCCGGAATGCAGCTTCAGGAGACCTCCAGGCAAGTACACTTTGAAAACACATTACGCATGCACACAGTGTACAAAAGATCCCCTACCCTGAGCAGGCAGCTTGACGAGCCAAATTGTTAACTGTCAAGCACTCCTCGTTTGCATACTGTCTGTGCTATTGATAACTCTGTCATAATTCAATCATCTTAAGTACTGACCTTTCAGAAGCTTTGTCTCCAACCCAAAACCCATTGTTTTCCCCAGGAATGGACTAGCCTACAGGCACATTTTCCCCCATAAGACCCCCTGATTTTGAGTGTTTCTTCGGATCACTCCTGGCTTCCATTCTGCCTTGCTGCCACTCCGGCGGGGGGGGGGCAATCTAAGTCCTTCAGAGGACACGAGCGCTCAGTGCGCACTAAAACATGGCAGATTGCCCCTCCCCCTGACATAGCCCCAGTGCAAATCCAACAACCTATGAGACAATGATGCTTTCAGAGCAACGAGAAGGATCGCGCCAGGCTAAGGTTCAGGAGGAAACCCCCACCAAATTTAACAAGGTACAAGCCATTGCCAGCCCATGTGAGAGCCAGGAAGAGAAGAGCACACAGCCAGGGGAAGCCAGCCTCAAGCTTCCAGAACTTGCCATTGTTCCCTGTCTGAGCCCACCTGCAGTTTCTCCTGGAATTTCCTTGAATCCTTGGCAGAGAGCATCCATCCTCTCCGTGCCCTCTTTCAAGAGAATTTCCTGGCAGGCAGGGGACGTCAGCAACAAGAGGCTCCTGCCCAACCAGAGCACAGTTTAGTAAAGGCACTCATGCTGGCATATCCTGTGTTGACACTACACACTCCTTGTGACTGCATTCCATCAAGGGAGATTTCAATAACTGTGATTCCCAAATACCACATGGAGGTAGATGTGGCTACTGCCTTCCCCTCCACAGAGCTATACTGGTGCCAGCTTACATTCACATTCAGTGGCACCCATTACCTTTTTACTCTGGTGATCTGGAGAGGGGCCAAGACAGTCTATGGCTCTGTCTCGATCACCATCCTGCCACGAAATGCAGTACTTCAGGAGGCACTTGGGTCAGATACCAGCCTCCACTTGGATTTGGCCAAAAGGGTCTCAAGTCATGAGTGGGCACTGCCACTCTTACAAGTGATTTCAGAGACCCACAAACAAACACATTCAAAGGCCTGGAAGGGAAAACCCCCAGACTGGGCAACCTCCTCCTTTATGCAGCAGAGGAGCGAGGCAACTGCCTTACTTCCCTTCATGGGCTGGCAGCCGTCTTGAAGAGACACACTCAGGCAAAGCTTCCCTCCCAGTGTGTACATAGTTTGTCTGAGTCATAGTTATAGTCTGTAGATTTAAATATTATAGATGGTGGAGGGTACCTTTCTATCCTACTGTGATTTACCTATAACAATTGCTATCCGGCGTGGGAATGGAAAACTTTCCTGTTCACATACCATAACCTCACCCGCACCCCAACAGGTTGCAAATTCTCATGTGGAAAGATGTGGTGTCCAAATACCCCTGTTTATACCCCTCCCTCTGACAGTTCCCCTGCTATATATGTGGGTAGTACCGTAGTTCGTAAAGATATCGAGGTGGTCGCTTACTCAAACTCTCAACCCATTGCAACCACTATGGTCCTAAACTTTACAGTTGTAAACATTTCTAAGGTCATTCCTGCTTGTCAACCCTATTTGAAGCTTGCATGGACACAGTGGGAGCACTGGGAAAAACGATGGCTATTGTTTTCCCACTCACATCTTCGCCCTAAGTGAAGCATCCTAGGAACTGTCTTAGGAGGAATAGGAACTAGCAGCATGATAATTAATGCAATGGACAATGAAGTATTGGCAAATAAATTAGGAATGATTGGCTCTAAGACAAAGGAAATTGGCGTATCCTTCGCCACGGGTTTAACTAACCTGGTGACAGGAACAGATTTAATCAGTCAGTTGTTACCACAATGGGTTGGTGCAGAGAGAGATATAGTGTCCGGCCTTGGCCAGTCTTTAAAAACCACAACTCATAATATGTCGGTTGTAATCCAATGCATGCAATTACAAAGCAACGTAATCACGTTTGCCGCCCAAGTAATCCAGGCTAGCCTCATGGGTTTAATGCACCCGGAGATCCTAAGCCTTCTTAGGGAGAGATATCCGGAATCTCTAGAACACCCTGCCGCTTTGGCACAAATACGGTATGCCATTTGGGAGAGCCTAACTTTAAAGGTGGAAGTCGTATATGAAAGGATTCTGGATCCAGTAATCTTCCATCCCATGTCCCATCTTGGACTGCCACTGATAGCCACTAATGCCACCCTACTACCCCGATGGATGTACCACTGGTCTAATGGTGCACGTTCCTTTGATTTATCTGGTTGCCTGTTCCATCAACATTGGGTACAGTGCTTTCAAAATATGGGGAGTTTCAGTTATG
The DNA here is from genome assembly GCA_948474755.1 of Ctenosaura bakeri. Taxonomy (NCBI): domain Eukaryota; kingdom Metazoa; phylum Chordata; class Lepidosauria; order Squamata; family Iguanidae; genus Ctenosaura; species Ctenosaura bakeri. The sequence continues at coordinate 6,499 of CAOLHI010001311.1, read as the reverse complement.
GTAATGCTTCTGAATATATTGCAATCCCGGTCATCTATTTAGTAATGGCTCAGATCACTAATGATTGCTTTTGTTTAAGGACCCCCTATTTGCAAGTAACAGTATTGCCTAGAGGTGCGACCGTAATCATTAACCGCACTGCTGGCAACCCTTGCTTTTGTGCACAGCACGTTCAAGATTGTTTTGGTCAGAACTTTTACCTCAGGCGGGAGATAAAAGATTATATTTTGGAAACCGGATATGTGCCCACTAGTCAGATTCCACCTCAAGGATGAGATCCCCGTGTCTACATGGCTACAGAATCTCAACTGCCTAGCACACAGAGTACTGGAGGTATCACACTCCCTCCATCAAATTGCCTTGACAGTTAATCATTCAGCCAAGGTGATTGTAGAATCATCCGAGGATTTGGAAATGGACTCCCAACAGTCATGGTGGGACACCTTCAGTTGGTCCTCCACAGGACAAGCTATAGCCCACTTTGCCTTGCACCCTTTAATAATACTGGTAGTCTTCCAGGTCATACTAGCTTTATGCTTAATTGGCCTCGCACTGTGGGTCAAGAAACAAATTTTCCAGCTGCAAGCTGGCTGATTTTACTAAGGACTGGGAGATTTGAGGTTTCTAATTTGTATATCGTTTATTGTTAGTATAAATAGTTTTTGATTGTAATGTCTTGACTGTTTGCAAAAAGCCTATCCAGGCGACCAGGTTATAGGTCTGCCACAGAGCCCAGCTTTCTTGAGGTAGGGAAGCTGTGCACTCAGAACCTACATCTGACCACCATCACCTTTACAGCAGCACCCCAGCCCTCGGATAAAGCATCAGGCTGGAAGCCAAACCTTCAGTGTAGGCTGACTTTGGCTATTTGTCTGCTATCTGGATGCCGGCCTTGTTCTGGAATGACTTTGGATATCTGAATCCTGCCTCATTCTGGGATGACTTTGGCTAGGCCTTGCCTAGGGACGGCGGCTCGATGTGGGTTCTGAATTTGCAGCCTCGCTGCCTGAACAGGCCCTGCTAGGGCTAAAACAGCTCTGTTCCAGGGAGCTATTTATATTCTCCTGCATCCATAAACTTTCAGGTTACAGCAAAAACAAGGTTTTTATAGTTCCACTTGAACTCCCATCAGGCGCTGAGCTGGTAATTTGCATTTTATCTATGCATTGGATAACCTCGTTGTCAGTTCTGTTGCCAAATAGTTATAGGTCGACAGCTCCAGAGAACCGGGAAGATTCCCCCGGACCTGACCATCACTCCTGGGTATCGTGGCAGGGCAGGGGGGAGTGAAGAAGAAAATTGCAGCTCCATTCGGGAGCTGGTCCAAGGAGATGCCTGATTCCTCTGCAGTAGCTGTGGGAACATGGGGGGGGTGATCCAGATACCTCCCGACAGAGATAAAAAGACTCTTTGACAAAAGACTCAGTTTAAAGGACTATTGCTATCCTGATCACCGAGAAGCTCCAAATGGACTATTCTGCCATCCAAGATCTGCAAAATGCAGCAGCTAATAGCCAGCAAGCAACTGTTAGCTAGTTTGCAAACATCAATACTTTGTAACAATTGTCATTTTCCCTGCTCGTATTTGCAGTGCCTCATTGGCAGGCATGCTTTTGCTTCAATTTCAAATATTTCTGCACTATTCTTCTGTTACTGATAGATTGCTGCCACTTCTCTATTGATGGGAAGCAGTCTTTGTTATGTAAATTTGTGCGAATGTGTTTAGTTAAAGTTAGGACTGCATTTCTAAGATAGAAATCCTTCCTTTTCCCCAAGGCTCCCTCCTTCCCTATGGAGAAATACTACCACTGTGCCTTAAGACCCCTATTCGGCTCTAAAACTATTTTTGTTTTTGATTGGAAAATGTTTGATACTGTACCCAAAGCGCCCATTTTCAGCGGGGGTTGTTACTGTAGTTTCTAGTCCACGCCTGTGGTCTATTAGATATCATTTGACATCAAGAAATTGGTCATCCCAAACCATTCCTCTGCACTTGCTTGCGAGGCCCCCGGACAAGCACGCACATGGGCACGGCCAAAATAGCTGAACAATACAAGATAAATCCAGGCAGGCCAATAATTTGCCAGAATGCAGCTTCAGGAGACCTCCAGGCAAGTACACTTTGAAAACACATTATATATGCATGCAGCTTACAAAAGATCCCCTGCCCCGAGCAGGCAGTTTGACGAGCCAAATATTCAACTGTCAAGCACTCCGCGTTTGCATACTGTCTGCGCTATTGACAACTCTGTCATAATTCAATCATTCAAAGTACTGACCTTTGTCTCCAACCCGAAACTCATTGTTTTCCCCAGGAACGGACTAGCCTACAGACACATTTTCCCCTATAAGACCCCCTGATTTTGAGCGCTTCTTCGGATCGCTTCCATCCCCCCTTCCTGCTGCTCCGTTCGCTGAGCCTTCCCCTCAGCTTCCACATGCTGAGAATCTCTGCTCCAACTGACTTTTCTTCTGACACCTGAAATACTACACCTGATCCTGTAGCCTGGGTAAGGTGTAGTATTTCCCCTGAAAAATCCCTCTCAAAATCCTCTATCGAATCTCCTACCTTTCTCTCCTTAGGTCTGTGTGAGTGATTGCATATGTGCGTGTTGACCGTCTTTTAATAAAGAAAAACAATTATTATTTACTTCTGCTTGCATATTGACTCGGCCTGACCCCGTAAACATTGGGTCCAAGATCTTGCTAGGTTGCCCTGCCTCTTGCATTGCTATAGCTTGTGCTCTTGCTAATTCCCATTCCCCAATATTGGAGCACATTGAGGTGTCCCTCACGGGACCCCAGAAATCAGGGTAATACCATCCAATCATACAAAAAGCCCCCACTTTTTGATGCCCCATTATCTGATAACTTGCTGTTTTGGCGCTTCCAAATTAAGGACAAGTTCCATTAATTTGATGAGGGTTCCACTCTTTTATCAGTTCTTCTTGGCTACAGAGGCTCACTTGGAACTACTCACATGAATGCATTGCTTGAAAATAAGCTGGGGGGGGGGACAAAGCCAGTTGAGCTACTTTGCAAGTAGAGTGCACAGTCAATAACAAGTGAGCCTCCAGAAGTCCTTTGTGCTCCCTCCAGTACAGTACATGGGTTCCACTTTTCAACCAATTCAGTTTTCTGACAATGCTCTGGTCCCTAACCTGTCAGATAAATTGGAAAGCCTGTATATGCACATTTCTTTACCATGGATATCAAGCTTCTTTGGAAACGCAGTTAAGCTGTTTCACCAAAACAGCTCCTCTAGTGAACTTAAATGGTAGAGTAAAAAACAAAGGTCATTTCTGCACTACACTGTTATAGTGCTATCCACAGCCTGTGGAATTCTGGGGTTTGTAGTTTACTGAGGCCAAAGAGCACACTGGTTGAGAATTCTAATGGTCCCTCCCTAAACTGCAAACTCCAGGATTTCATAGCACGTTGAAAGTAGAATTATTATTCTAGTACACTACAACAGTGTAATGTAGAAATGGCCAAATACTGAACAGTCCATAATGGGTGAACAAACCAGACACAGCTATTGGCATTCTTGGCCTACTTTTTTGGGGAACTCAGCATTCTAATTAGGCTATCTATCAGAACAACAACAAAAAATACTGAAATATAGTAGGTCCTGCATATCCACATGTCCAGTATACGCAAAGGTTTGGAATTTAAACTCCTGTTTATACTAGACTATGCACCTGGCCATCCTGAATCTATTTGCTATGAAAATGAAAATATTAATGTTGTTTTCTTATCTCCCACTACAACTTCATTGATTCAGCCTCTTGACCAGGGCACCATTCATTTTGTCAAGACCACATATGCTCACCTAGTATTTGATTGCATTCTGATAGCAGTTGACACAGATCCTAATGTGGACATAATGCAATACTAGAAATCTTTCACTATTGCTGACACAATAACCTTTATCAAAAATTAAAATGAGGAACTGTAAATGTCTGCTGGAAAAACTTGTGGAATGAGGTTGTGGAGATGTTCATGCCCTCCCATGAATCGATGGAGAAATTAGGAGAATCATTTATGGAGCAAGCCAACTTGGTGGAGAAGGATTTGCTGACTGCTGGAAGAGGAAGCAGAGGAACTTATGGACAGCCATGAAGAAGTGTTATCCATTGAGGAACTGGAGGAACTTATTAAGACGTTTTCAGTGGAAGAGGAAGAAGAAGAAATGGAAGCAGAACCAGCAATGTGCACATTAGAAGAATTTTCTGAAGTGTTTCAAACTGCACAGACTTTACAGGGTAAAATTATGGAATATGATCCAAAGATGGGATGTAGCATCAACGGACCAACTCATCTTGACTTTGTAGTCACAAGGAGCACCTTGAATTGATCTTATAAACAAACTGGAAGCCAGTGCAGTTCTTGTAAGAGTGGTGTTATACGGATTCTACACATATGACAACAACGTTGCTGCTAAAGTTTGCACCAGCTGCAGCTTCCAAACACTTTCAAGGGCAGCCCCATGTAGAGCACACTACAGTTGTCTCATCAGGAAGTAATTAAAGCATCAACCACTGTGGCCAGATCTGCCCTGTGCAGGAAAGGATGCAGCTGCCACACGATCAAAGGCAGGGAAAGGTACTCCTGGTGACTGCTACCACTATGGTTCCATTTCTATGGTCATGACAACATCTTATGAAATCCTGGGATTTGCAGTTTAAAGATGGATATTTAGAATTTTCAGCCTGGTAGCTCCCATAGTGTCTCACCAAACTACAAGCCCAAGGTTTTCTTAGGATGTAGGCATGGCAGTTAAAGTGAATCACACTGAGTAGTTTGAAAGGGACCCTGTTTTACAGGGAATGTGGGACCTCCTTTGTTTTATCCGTAGATTCAAAAACATTCTAATTTTCTAATGAAATTTTAACTGGTATGGACAGAAAGATTTTGATGCACTCACTTTACATAAACAATATCAGTCAATACTATATGCTTGAGAACACAAGCCATAGTATAATCACACAATGCGATAATCAAGTTAAAAGCATTATAAAAATAATGGAGGGCAATAGATATTACCTATAACAGCTGATACCATTATGTTCTGAGGCAGTGTAATTCTTACAAGAAACGATCAGCCACTGTGTGGGAACTGTTTTTTCTCTGAAGATCTTTCACATGATTTGATCTTTATCTTCTCTCTTCATTACTTGGACTTGTGATCTGCTTTCTTAAGCACAAAATGTATATATAGACTTAGTTGAAAGCAGTACTGCAAATGATGTTATGCAACTCTACCACAAGATTCAGACAGCTAAAATATTATCAGTGTTCTCTGGGGCTTCTACTATACTCCCAAAGATCCTGAGCCATGAAAAGTTACTTTTTGATCTACAACCGCTCCAGAATCCCCAGCGAGTGCCTATAATACCTGGAGAATTCTGTGAGCTGTGCTTCTCAATTTTGCCAGTGTCTTGTATTGGCTGCTAGTGATTCAGCTCCTTCCGAGTGAAACTGAAAAGCTTTCTGTTGATCCACTTTTATCTTTGTTCAAGAGGCTATATCTGGTATTGGTCTCTAGGAAGTCCTGTCACAATGCCTGGCCTACTATCTGTTGTAGAGCCTCCCAGCCATTAATTCTCAGGTTAGGTGGTTTCCCCCTGCCTTACTTGCCAAGAAAAATACAAAGTATATTAAGATTCATACTTTGTAGCAGAGTACCGTATTTGCTGGTGTATTAGACACACTGGTGTATAAGATGCACCTCATTTTCCAAGAGGTATTTTTTTATGAAAAAAAAAATTGAGTAGCCCGCTGAGACAAAATGCATAGGAAAGGGAAGGAGAGTGAAAGGAGTGCTTGCATAAGGCTTCCCGTACCTTCTTTCCCTTTGGTTTTGCCTTGGTGGGGAAGGGAAGGGGGAGCAAAAGGAGTGCTCACACAAGCAATCCTTTCATCCCCTCCCTTTCCTATGCATTTTGCTTTGGGGGGAGTTCTCCTCATGGAGGAAAAAAAGGAAGGGAAGGAGAGGTGGGGACACAAGTGCTCCTTTCAGTCCCTCCCTTTTCAATGCATTTTGCTTTGGCAGGCAGTTCTCCCCATGGAGGCAAATAGAAAGTGGGCAAAGGGTAGGGGAAGCCTCTTGGGAGCCTTCCTTTTGCCCCCCTTCCTTTCCTATGCATTTTGCCTTGGTGTGGAGAGGGAGGGTGGGCAAAAGGAGGCTCACAATGATCCACCTGGTATATATGACACACCCCATTTTCAAAGGCTATTTTTTGAGGGGAAAAATTCATCTTATACCGGCAAATATGGTAAATTGTTAATTTGACAGTTCCTTGCCCTCAGGCTTGCAATCTAAATGAGACATGGAAAGGGAGTGTAATGGGGGACAGAATTATTTATTACACATTAATCCACTTGTGTGATAATTCTATATGCGTGTATATTCTTGTGCATACATATGTGATAACAATGAGTATCTTCATCATACAGATGACTCATATTTATTGATTTGTGAACTGGACTTTGCTGG